>JALGQJ010000060.1:0-631070 GCA_023055345.1 Quercus wislizeni
TACAGTCAGGAGGTGTGTAAAAGTGTTGATTTACGCCACCAATCAGTATTTGCCACGTCACACATTTAAGAAAAACCGATACACTCTATCACACACAATTTAACTTATTTAGACCTATACTCCGCACACATGTATCAGAGAGCAAATCTGGAGAAATAGCACAACGCCTAACCCATTCCACCTCTTGCTCTCATCTATCCACTAGAGCTCCACTCTGCCGCGGCGTCGTTCTGGAGTTGACTCTAAAACAAGATGTACACTCAACAAAAAATCCTAATATAAAAAAAAGTTTGTAGCTTTTTCTTTGGGAGAAAATTGAGTTTCATGAATGTGGGTTTGATGACATATTGCTTTAGAGTCAGCAGAGTCACTTTCTTGGCTTGCTTGCTTTCTTTGCTTGAATAAAAAGTTATAATTTAGTAGTAGTCGGTATCGAATTTTACTGGCATTTCTTTTTCCCAGTGGAAAATTTAATCTTTTTAGTTTGTTTATCTGGGTGTTTGGTGGAGGAAATTGTTGTGAAGCTAACCTCAAAGATTTCAATGCCTTTTTTATTGTCTCTGTCTCTCTGTCTCTCAAAAGGAATTTGGGTTTTTCGTTTTTTTAATTGAAGCGTTTGGGGTTTGGTTATTGATTCATAGAGTTCATACCTTGTCATCAAGTTGTTGTTTTAATCTCATTCGTCGACTTGGGTGTTATTGTTGCTTAGTGTCACAGTTAGGATCTGGCATTTTGGCTTTGCTCGAACCACATTTAGACATTCTCAACGCCGCGGCAAGGTGGAGCTTCGGTGGTCAGATGAGAGCAAGAGGTGGAATGGGTTAGGCTTTGGTGTTGTTTCTCCAGGTTTGCTCTCCAATACGTGTGTGCGGAGTATGGGTCTAAGTAAGTTAAATTGTGTGTGTTAGAGTGTTTTGGTTTTTCTTTAAATGTGTGACGTGGCAAACGCAGATTGGTGGCGTAAATCAACACTTTTACGCCACCTCATGTTTTCTCATTCCATTATATTTCATTCAATTCTTATATTTATTTTGTTTTATAAATTTCTTTATAATTTACTCATTACATTATATTAAGTTCTTTATAAATCTTCTAAACAACAAAGAAGGTTTCCTTATAAAATCCTTAAGGAAACTAATAAAATCTAGCTGATTGTGTCTGCATTTTCTTTAGCCACACAAGCAAATCCATAAAAGATTTCTTATAAAATTATTATCTAATATATCTCAGTGAAAAGTGAAAACCTATAAACATATTTTTATAAAATAACAAAAAATTCATTATTAAACTAGTTCTTTAGATTTTACCGCATTTTATTGTTTAATCATTACATATAACATGATCAGATCCTCTCTCCCTTATAAAAAAAAAAAAAAGCCCTCTCTCTCTCTCTCTCTCTCTCTCTCTCTCTCATCTTTTTGTTAAATTATACTAGTTCTTTAGATTTTACCGCATTTGTAATTTTTTTTTTTTTTTGAGATCCATTTATTAATGATAGTCAAGTTAAAGTTATTTTAAAAATTTTAAACTCTTAGGAAAATTATCATCTTGAAATGGATCTACTTCATAGTTCAAATCAAACTTTAGCAACATGAGGAAGAAGTTAGCTACATTTGTGTTTACACTCCAAAAGGAACTTATAAACCAAGATTTATCTAGTAATATATATGATGTGAGATTTAACACAAGTTTGCAAAACACATTTTAACAATCCAATCTGATCTTTTTTTTTTTTTTTTTTTTTTTTTTTTTGAGAAACCAATCCAATCTAATCAAATTCAGATAATTCGGAATATCACAATTTAGATCTAATCTTAACCATATAATGGACAAGATAGAGAAGACTTAAAATAGAGCTGATTCTTTTCCAAAATTTTAATCACACGAGACATATATCATTTTCATTTGAAATAAATTCATAATTCATTTCATATTATTCATTTCATTGTTCAAATTAAATATTATAAATTTAAACATACATCTAATGTGATGTGGTATCACGCACACAGTTAAAAAAAAAAAAAAAAAACTGAACTGTAAAATAAAAGATTTCCAATTGATTTAAAATAGAGATGTCTTTTACAAATGAGG
The DNA here is from genome assembly GCA_023055345.1 of Quercus wislizeni. Classification (NCBI taxonomy): domain Eukaryota; kingdom Viridiplantae; phylum Streptophyta; class Magnoliopsida; order Fagales; family Fagaceae; genus Quercus; species Quercus wislizeni. The sequence continues at coordinate 2,092 of JALGQJ010000060.1, forward strand.
TGCCATATGTACACTATTATATATACAAAGAAATATAGATGCTAATTTTAAATATGAGATGTCATAAGTAAACTATCATTATAAATTATATTTTTCCATTCAAAACTTTCAATTTATTCTCAATATCCACCAAATTATTAAAAGTTAACTCTTCGTTTGTTTCAATATTAACATTTTCTAAAAAAAAAAAAGAATTATTTTCCAAAAAGTATTTTGTAACAAATTATTTTATTTTCTTATGTTTGGTAATAGTTTAAAAATGAGTTGAAAAATTATTTCTTAATTTTTCTTATTTAGCTTGATAGAGTTGTCTTACTTATTTAACTTCAAATAAGATAGAGTTGTTTTCATCCGAAAACAATTTTATCTCAAAGTTAAGAGATAATTTTTCTTAACCTCTTTTTATTTTTCTTAAATTTTTTTCCCTACTACTACCAGTCTACCGTATACAAGAAAATGAGAAATACAATCTTCACTTACAACAAAATTCTTTTTCTTTCTTTGTTTTTTCCTTTCTGAAAATAAATTTTTTAATTTTTAATTTTTGATATTTTTTGGGGAGAATCTTGATATGCCCCACAGTCTCATATCAGCTAATTGACAACTATTCACAGTCGAGTCCCCACATCCCCCTAAAACCCTCCAACCTTCCATATATAAATGCTTTATATGCAACGACCCATCTCTCATTAACAACACATACAAACACAAACACAAACACAAAAAACACATCAAAACCCATTTTCCACAATGGCTTATTCTTGTTCTTGTTCTTCTTCTTCTTCATCTACCTCCTCCTTCTTCTCCATCAAACCCAAAACCCCATCTCCAAAACCCCATTTCCCAAAACCCCATTTCATCAAAGCCTCCACAAACCCATCTCCTCCACCGTCACAACAACAGCCAAAACCCATCTCAGTCTCCAAACCCCGCCGCCCACTCGATGAAAACATCCGCGACGAGGCTCGCCGCAACAACCCAACGTACTCCCACCTCTTCTCCGCCAAGTACGTCCCTTTCAACCCGGACCCATCTCACCAAACCTCCGACGAGTCCTACTCCCTCGACGAGATCGTGTACCGCTCTCGATCCGGCGGGCTGCTCGACGTCGAGCACGACATCGCCGCCTTGAAAACCTACGACGGCAAGTACTGGCGCGACCTCTTCGATTCCCGTGTCGGCAAGACCACGTGGCCTTACGGCTCCGGCGTCTGGTCCAAGAAAGAATGGGTCCTCCCGGAGATCGACGACGCCGATATCGTGTCGGCTTTCGAGGGAAACTCTAACCTTTTCTGGGCTGAGCGTTATGGCAAACAGTTTCTGGGCATGAATGATTTGTGGGTTAAACACTGTGGGATCAGCCATACTGGGAGTTTCAAGGATTTGGGTATGACTGTTTTGGTTAGTCAAGTGAATCGGCTTCGAAAAATGAACCGTCCTGTTGTTGGGGTTGGCTGTGCCAGCACCGGAGACACCTCGGCCGCGCTTTCGGCTTATTGTGCCTCTGCTGGGATTCCCTCCATTGTTTTCTTGCCTGCTAATAGAATCTCCATTGCCCAGTTGGTTCAGCCCATTGCCAATGGCGCTTTCGTGTTGAGCCTCGACACTGATTTCGATGGATGTATGCATCTCATCCGTGAGGTAACCTCTGAATTGCCTATTTACTTAGCTAATTCATTGAATAGTTTGAGATTAGAGGGTCAAAAAACTGCTGCTATTGAGATTTTGCAACAATTTGATTGGCAAGTGCCTGATTGGGTTATAGTTCCGGGTGGGAATCTTGGGAATATATATGCTTTTTATAAAGGTTTCCATATGTGTAAAGAATTAGGCCTTGTGGATAGGATTCCTAGGTTAGTTTGTGCTCAGGCTGCCAATGCAAACCCGCTTTACTTGCATTACAAGTCAGGGTGGAAGGATTTCAAGGCTGTAAAGGCGAATGCCACGTTTGCATCCGCTATTCAGATAGGTGATCCTGTTTCGATTGATAGAGCAGTGTATGCACTGAAGAATTCTAATGGGATTGTCGAGGAGGCGACTGAGGAGGAGTTGATGGACGCTATGGCAGAGGCGGATTCAACTGGGATGTTTATATGCCCGCATACGGGTGTTGCGTTGACTGCATTGATTAAGTTGAGGAAGAGTGGGGTGATTGGGAAGACAGATCGGACGGTGGTGGTGAGCACTGCACATGGGTTGAAGTTTACTCAATCTAAGATTGATTATCATTCTAAGGAGATTAAGGATATGGCATGCCGGTTTGCTAATCCGCCAGTTCATGTCAAGGCGGATTTTGCATCAGTTATGGATGTGTTGCAGAGGTATTTGTTGAGTAAGTCGCCGAATCATTAGGGCATGATTGATTCTTGAGCATTGTTATTTGGTTTGGTTGGCTTTGGTGTCTGTTATTTTTGTTTTGCTTCTTGTTGTTCGATGTAGGACAAGGAAATGTTTAAGATGAGTAACTGTTATACTCTTATGTAAGCTTTTATAGGAAAGGAGTTTACTTATAACTTGTAAGGCAGCACAGCCAAATTTTGGACAAATTCCTTGTAATTTGAATTCGACGACATTTCTGTTTACTCATTTCTTGTGTTCTATATGCTGCTCTGTGTTGGAGTTATATTTATGTTTCATCTGTTGACTTGCTTGTTTTATTTCATAATTTTCAGCATTTATGTAGTTCAACTAGTAATTTCTATGCTTTCTCTAGCTTTCATTTCATTGATTTGAACTAAAAAAAGGTTTCTGAATATATAGAACTGCAGGAGTGTGACTTTGACAAGCTGTGATATTGAATTTGTACATCCCTTCGTGAAATCATTTTATTTTGTACTTTGCTGTTGAAGCAATATTTTGATGCCTGCATTTAAAGGTCTATTTAAGAAGTTTTAGGGGAAGTAGATCTTAACTTCTATGATCATGGTCACATCATGTTATGTTCTCCTTCATTGTTTTCAGCCCACGCACCCCAAATGGGTTAATTTACTACAATTCTAGCAATCATTTAGTTTCTCACCTTTCTGCCAATTGCATGGTGATTCTGAGTTATTTTCTTCATTCTGAATGCAATTTATTTATCTTGGAGGGAAGCCTACAGTGGTTGTAGAAACTAGAAAATATCGAGTATTGACTTCCAAATCTGCAAAAGTTACTGTCTTTTGGAGATTGAAATACCTCTCAGCATGAGTGAGGCTGTCTGAAATTGGCAGGTATATGATTATTCCCTTCACGTGAGAAGTTGGTTTAGTGCTGTTCTGATAACAGGTATGTTAAATTTACATCTGAGGAAACTATAGTGGGCATGGAATTTGGCATCAGACTTTGCTGAGAGTTTAAAAAAAATGAAAGATCTGCAGGTATGGTGGTATGTGATCTTGACTTGCAGAAAATGGATTCAGAATTATCATTGCTGTGAATTGACGGATTTAGATTCAGAAGAAACCAATAAACTCTTAGGTCATGTTTTGATTAATTTTAGCAAGCACAAACTGTAAATGGCAAAATAGTATCTATTATGATTGATTGTTTTGTTAATTCCTTGAGCAAAATTCATGATGAACTCAGGAAAGTGTATCCCTTCCATGCTCTTGATGACCCCCAACCATTTGTTTACTCCTTGGCATCAGGACCAAATGTTGCAGATGGGCTTTTATCTTGATGGCACCTACCCCGTTGCAGTTCCTCCATCGCAGATTTGATAAGCCCCCACTCTCCTCCCAAAAAAGCCAAAAAAGAAGCCAGAAATGTTGTGATTTCTTCCAGTTACTATTCTTCACGAGTGTTTTGACAATGAGCTACTGTGAGAGTAAAAAAACTGTTTTGACTTGGATGTTCCCTGGTCTTCATTGTGCATCTCCTAGAGATCTTTGGGCCAAAAAGGCTGAACTTTTACTTGAGGATGCATGTGGCATTGGATATGGGTCTGGCCTGGTTCAGAAATTGTAAATTTAGACCCTACCCCCCAATCCCACCAGCCCACTAATGTATACTTTTCAACCAGTTGATGTCAATTCAATGAACTTGGTCTGGAGTCTCAAGTCAATGAAAGATTTATTGCAATCACTAAAGCACAGTCATGGAAAGATTTATTGCAAGCACCAATGACATGAACACTTTCTTTTTGGTTCATTGGACAATGATTGAGCCTATAAACAACACATCCCCCCCCCCCCCCCCCCCCCCCAAAAAAAAACCAAAAAAAAAAAAAAACCCACAAAAAAAAAATTGGAAGTAGTTCTCTTTCATTTCTGACTTTTCTCATTTCTTGATATAGGCAAGATTAGATTGTTACGGCACCATCACCTTCCTTAATCGTCCAATTCCTTGAGGTGTGGGGACCTTTCCAATGGGGGAGAGAAAAGGGAAAGAAAAAAAAAAAAAAAACCACATACAATTACATAGAAGTTAAAATAGCTATTTTCCTATTTCAGAATTTTGATAATCAAAGTTCTTTGTTATTTATCAAAAAAAAAAAAAAAAAAAGATAATCAAAGTTCTTTGTTATTGAATTAAAGTTCAAAAAAAGAAGAAGAAGACGTGATATGTTGCAACTGAAGGAATATATGGAACAAAATTATTTTTCTTCTCATCCATTCACCTCAATTGGACCCTCGGCTAACACAAATAATTTTCACTGATATTTTCAATGTTCAACTGCTTTACAAAATTCCACAGAAATAAGATAAAACATTGTCACGTCCCCATCCTTATAAACTAATAAAAACGTGTTTGAACTTTGAATAGCTTAGCTTTGTTTAAGCTTTTGTGCGTGAAAACTTCGATTTTTTTTTCAAAATGACATTAAGGCTGTGTTTGTTTTGGGTGAAAAGCATTTCCGGAAATGCTTTTCCGTATTTACGGGTGTTTGGTTGCGCACGGAAAATGCATTTTCCGGAAATGCTTTTCAGTTGGTACTGAAAAGGGGTGTAAATTGATTTCCGTTTCTATTTTACCTTCAAATTCCTATTTTCCGGAAAACAGAGAAAGAGCTGAGGGAGAGGGAGACGCGCCCGCGCGCAGAGAGAGAGAGAGAGAGAGGACGAAGAGAGAGGGGACGATCGGTTCGCCGTCCGACTTCGAATCTCCGATCAACTTCGCCGTTCGACTTCGCCTTCGCGCCGATCGCGAACCCAGTCGCAGCACCGATTCGTCGTCCCCGATCGCAAACCCAGATTCGTCGTCCCCGATCACGATCTCGCCTTCACGCCGATCGCGAACCCAGTCGCAGCACCGATCGTCCTCGACCCCAAAACCGATCGTCCTCCCTCCCTTCTTCTCTTTGATCGGATTATGATTTTTTTTTCCTGGGTTTTATTTGTGTTTCTGTGTGATTTTGATTGTTGTTGTTGTGGTGGTGTGATGGTGGTGTTTTGGTGGTTGTGGCTTTTGATTGCCGGAGTTTGCTGCCGTGGGTTGAATTGCCGTGTGAAAAATTGGTAGGAAAATAGCATTTTCAACCATACAACCAAACACCAGAAAATATTTTCCACAACATTTTCTAAAATGTAACCAAACACTTAAAAATATTTTCCTTTCCAGAAAATAGCATTTCCGGAAGATAAGTATTTTCCGGAAAATCACTTACACGAAACAAACACAGCCTAATATTCAAATAATTTCCTTAAATTTAAGCGATTTGAGATGTTAATTATTTAAATAGTTTAAAAGTAATGTTAGTAAGAAACTTGAGATGTTAATTATCTAAATAGTTTAAAAACAATACTAACTAATAAAATTGTTTGAAAATGAGAGTTATTTCTTAAAAAAAAATCCAAAACACCTTGCCACAAAAACCAAAACCGAACAAGCAAAGGCAGCTGTCACTTCATAACGGTCAATGCATGTAAGCAAAACAAGGTCTTTCTAAAAGCCCCAAACATTTTCTTAAATAATTCTTCCTCTTTCTTTCTCTAATTCTCTGCACACTTAAAAATCATAGTACTAATTCACAAAGCTATATACTTACGTACCAAGAAATTCACTGAGACCCCATCCAAAAAAAAAAAAAAAATCACAGAGAGAAATCAGAGAGTGAGGTCTTTTTTGGAGGAAAATGGAGTTGAAACAAAGTGTAGAGCAATTCAAAGGCCAAACAAGGCTACCCAAATTGGCAATCCCAACAAGTTATGATCTTTATCTAAAACTTGACCTCACAGCATGCACTTTTTCTGGTACAGTACAAGTTAACCTTAACATCCTTGAACACACTAAGTATCTCGTCCTAAATGCTCTAGAACTTGATGTTCATAAAGTCTGGTTCACAAAATCTAACAACCAAGTAAGTACATAACTCTTGTTGCCTCATTCAGTCTACTAGTTATGGGTGTTTTTCTAATGCTGTTTTTTCTTGGTTTTTGAAGACATATCAGCCGTGTGATGTTGTTTTGGATGGTGATGACGAGATACTAGTGCTGGTCTTTGATGAAATGCTTAGTCCTGGTGATGGAGTTTTGGGGATTGATTTTTCTGGGGCCCTTAACCAGCAATTGAAGGGACTCTATAGATGGTAGCTCCTTTTCTTGTTCTTTTTAATTCTTTTTTACCATAATTGTTTCCATGGAAAACAATTTTTTTTGGAGAATAACTCTTGTGGAAAACTTACCCATTTTCTTGTATTTTGGTTGCAATTCTGCAAATTCTCAGAAAAATCTTATGTTGTTCTTGGCTTGCATATAATATTATAAATAATTTCATGTAATTCCAAATAATTATAAAAACAAAAACTTTCATTTATGTAACTGGAAAAACATTTGATATTTTTTGGACCATTTAGGAGCTTCAAATGGAAATGTTAAATCCAAATTTGGAATCTTTGTGAAAATTATGTGGAAAGCGAACATATTTGAGCAAAATAGGTCATTTGGGAAAAAATAAAGTAATCAATCAACACCGGTCAATCAATAATTAGTCAACGATCAGTCTGTTGAGCAAGAGGGGTCGGGTGCAAAGTTACCATTGGGAGAGTTTTTATTTATTTATTTTGTGTTTGTGTAGAGTATATTTGTGAGGGTCTATCGAGTATGTAATGTTTTGGAACATGTGTTCTGCATCGGATGTGTTTCCCATTGACCACATAAAACATTTTTTGTTGATCAACATTCTCCACTATACCTGTTGGAATATTCACGTGTGAGTGGTTTTATTAGCTAAGTAATGAAGTCCCAAATGGATACATACGACAAGAATGGGTAGTTAATATAACATAATTGTGTCCAAATTGGTCCATTAGCTTAAACTTTTGGGTCGATTGGTGTTCTTGTACATTATATTGACTATTCAATTAGGTTTTCCCAAGATGTTATCTCCCCAACAAGTAGGGGAAGAAACCATAGAAAAGAAAGAAGAAATGAAATTTTTTGAATTTTTAGTTACTATTGAGAATAATCAAGTACATAATAATCCCACCAATGAAGCAGAACTTGAAACAACTATGTAACAGACAGTTATTTGTCTTGGGCATTAACCCTTTTATTTTGACAGTACTTATGTGGATGGAGGAGTGAAGAAGAATATGGCAGTTACTCAGTTTCAAGCGGTGGATGCAAGGCGGTGCTTTCCTTGCTGGGATGAACCTGCTCTTAAGGTATGCATAATTAAGAATTTCTCTTCGCCCTTGAAATAACTCACTCTCTCACTTATTTAGAGCCTGGAATCAATTTACCTTAAGTGACATTTACTTGCGCCCCCTTTTTTAAAAGCAGTGACTTTTACATGCTTGTATGAAACAACAGGTAAAATAGAACTTTTAATCATGTAAACAGATTATAAACGATATTACCATAGATTTGTTTTTGTGAAAAGCTTAAATGAAGCAAATAGGCAACATAGTATACTTGTATTTGTGTTTTGTTTAGTCAATGTTAATGAATATCAGGTGTAAGTGGCCACAAATATCTGATTAGAGTTAACAAATACTGTTCTTATGTGGTTTAAATTATTCTTGAAACTCCATTTTTTCTCTTTAATTTACTGCTGCTCAGGCATTTACTAATACATTCTTTACAGGCCACCTTCAAGATCACAATAGACGTGCCATCAGAATTGACAGCATTGTCCAATATGCCAATTACTGATGAAAAGCTCAATGAAAATATCAAGACTGTTTATTTTGAGGAATCTCCAATTATGTCAACTTATTTGGTGGCTGTTGTTGTTGGTGTATTTGATCATATTGAAGAAACCACAGCTGATGGTATGCATATAAGACCGATGCTTCTTTATTTACCTTTTTTTTTTCTTTTTTTTTTTTCTCTTCTTTTTTCTTTTCAAGTTTATGTAGACTATTGCACTGTACATGCAGGAACCAAGGTTCGTGTATATTGTCCTGTTGGAAAGTGTGATAAAGGGAAGTTTGCTTTAGATGTTGCTGTTAAGGCTCTTGACATATTTACTAGGTAATTCCCACAATATTTTCTCTTGGTCATGAGGAATTTTTGAACTTTACACTCCTCAATCTTGTCTTTACATAGATCAATAAATTCAAATTTATCCACCATGACATGATTTACAAAATAAAATAAAAATGAGGGACACTGTGCCGTTACATAGAGTTTGGTCTATAGTTATGCACAGGAGAAGGTGAACTTTTCAGTACATTCTTGTTTGACCCTCCAAAGAACAGAATGAATTTTTGTTTTTATTTTTTAAAATTTCCTTCTTTCCTTTCAATTGATTGGTAAGGATTAAAGGAACAAGTTAGTTTCTCTGAAACCTGACTCTAAAACCTAGTTGAGTTGTAAATATGAGGTATAAGGTTAAAAGAGAGAAGAGGAGAAAAGAAGGATGGAGAGAGAGAGAGAGAGAGGCTTGAGAAAATGTCTAAGGCTTTCCTAAGCATTCAGTCACCATAGCACATATTTATGTTAGATTTTATGCAATGATTACAAGAATACCTTTATACTAATGTAAAATAACATGCTAATAACTGGAAGTAACTCTAACAACTTCATCCAGATACTTCTCAACTCCTTACCCACTTCCAAAACTTGATATGGTTGCTATTCCTGAATTTTCTGATGCGGCTATGGAGAATTATGGTTTGATCACATACCGTGAAAATGTGCTACTTTACGATGATTTACTTTCTCCAGCAGACAGGAAGCAGTTTGTAAGTTACATATCCAATAGAATTTACATTTCATTTTTCTCTTTTGCATTATGATCCTCCCAAAAAATAATCAAACTGCTTTGAGGCCTAGCAGCTCCTGCTTGTCATGAAATGCAATTTCAAGACACTTTTTGTTTTACTTTTTCTACATTCCCTTTTTATAAATCAAAACACGTAATAGGGAAATGTAGTATTCTTTTTTATTTCCCCAAAAAACCTTATTATAGAATAACTGACTACTATTGATAATTTCTTGATGCAGTCAATTCATTAAATGGTTTATTATATAGTGCTATCAATAAGAAAAATCTGGAACAAATAACAGATCAATTTCAATGGAGATCATAATTACTTTGAAATAAGTATTCTTCTATTCTAAATAGTTGTATGGTTCTTTAAATCATATTTTGGTTGTGTCAGCTCACAATTGCTGTATCACATGAAGTAGCCCATCAATGGTTTGGCAATCTGGTAACAATGGAATGGTGGAGTCATTTATGGCTTAATGAGGGATTTGCAACATGGGTAAAATTGAGTCATCTTACATTACTGCTTCCACTTGCTGGCTATTTCAATACATTCATTTTTCTTTTAAAATCTCTATTTGATCTTAAATTTCCAGGTAAGTTATATGGCCACTGACATCATGTTTCCTGAGTGGAAAATATGGACTCAATTTCTTCTAAAAACAAATGATGGCCTGCGTATGGATGCATTGGAACAATCACATCCTATTGAGGTAAGGAAGTGAATGCTTTTGTTAAAAGTTGCAAATAGCACATCAACTATGCATGTTATATTATTTATCTTGTTAGCGAATCAAGTGATAAAATCAACAATCTTTTTAATTGGCAAACTACTTCCTAAAATGGCATGTTCTTCGGGATTTCAAGCACCGCAATGAACATCATCAAAGTAAATTTATTGACACAAAGTCAACCTAGTGTGTGTGTGTGTTCACATGCATGTGCATCTGTCATCAGAGTGTGTGGAGCACTACCTAGTAGGAGGGAGGTGACAGTGCAGGGAAATATCCTATAATCCAACTCCAAAGATTGAAGCACTAATTGTATTATATTATAAGTAAGTCTCAATTATGAATTCAATCGAGAAAAAATTGTTAGGCAATTTTCTATATAAAGCATAACTTTAACTTGTAATTCAACTCTGTCCATCACATGATATTTGGCATATTTGCAGGTGGAGGTACACCATGCTCGTTCAATAGAGGAAATATTTGATTCTATCAGCTACAAAAAGGGATCTGCTGTTATTCGAATGTTGCAGGGTTATCTTGGTGATGGTACATTTCAGGTGGGATAGTTCATGCTTGACTTAAAATAGTTAAGTTATTTTTATATGGAGCACCAAATATTGATTCTGTATTTTCATAGTAAAACCTTCTATGCAATATTTCATAACCATTTCTTGGAAAATCTATACAGAACTAATGCTTGGCATTTATCAGTTAATATCATTTGTTTATAAAGCTTTAATGGCTCTCTTGTTTATTAAGCAGGTTTGGCACTTTATAATTGTCAAGGCTGTTATGTAATTTATGTTCATTTCTGATCATATTCTAGGTTAACAATGCCATTATAGTCTTCAATTATTCAATGGGTTAAAAGAATATATATTGATACCACATGGGCTCAAAAATTAAGAGTGGATTGGGGTTTGATCCGGTGTGTAGGATGCTTTTGCCAAGTAACACCTTCTAGGTATTTTCTTTTGCAGAAATTCTTGCTCCAGTGTCTGTTCTTCTTTAAGAATCTACATATTTTCCATGTCACTTATATTTGTCAAATCGGAAGCTTTCTTTGATCACCTATTCCACTAATCGCGGTCACTACAATGTATCATTTCTCAGTGCAGTAGACCTTAATATCACATTTTCATGAAAATAAGGTTCTGAATAACAAAAATTTCAGCATGAACATTTTTCTTTTGTCAACATGTTATGCACACAAATTTATGAACAAAATGGCTGAAGGGAAAGGCCTGAATTATATTCCTGTAGACATTTAATTCACACTTCTTGAATGTGATCAAAAAATTTCACCATGTAATGAGTGGATAGAAAATTAACTTTGACTAAATTACATATATAACTCTGTGACATCTTATTTGAACCAGAAATCCTTAAGTTCGTACATAAAAAGATATGCTGGAAAAAATGCGAAGACAGATGATTTATGGGGAGTTCTTTCAGAGAATTCTGGTGTTGAACTCAATTCGATGATGGATGCTTGGTCAAAGAAAAAAGGATTTCCAGTTATCTCTGTAAAATACAAAGATAATATTTTGGAATTTGAACAGGTATTATTATTAATTAATAAGCAAACGGGCATTTCTTAAAATCTTAGAGGTCAAGTTATTCATCTTTATCTATGACCATCTTTGTTATTGTGGAAATCTGATGCAGTTTTAAGATTTGCAGTCGCAATTCCTATCATCTGGGTTGGGTGGTGATGGACTATGGATTGTTCCAATAACCTTATCAATTGGTTCATATAACAAATGCAAGACTTTCCTTTTGGAAACTAAATCTGGAAAAGTGGATATATCTGAACTGGTTCATTCTCCCCATGAAAACTCAAGCTCAGTTAATGAAAAGAATAAAGAGAAATGTGATGACCATTTCTGGGTCAAAGTTAATACTGAGCAGAGTGGTTTCTACAGGGTAAATTATGAAGATAAGCTTGCAGCTGGACTTAAGAAAGCCATAGAGAGTAATTGCTTGTCAGCACCGGATAAATTTGGTGTGTGCCGTATCCAACAATAAATTAATAACTGATCATATGTTGTTGTATTAGGCTGGCTGTATTCATAGGAAACTGATCACATGGTGTGAAGTATACTAGATTTCTGACTTTGGTGCTTAGTTCCTAGGGTAGGTGTCACAGCAGGGAAGCATTGTTGTGACTAGAGTTTGACAAATGAATTGGCAAAATTAAGACTGCATATTTGGTCTCTATATGTTAATTCCTTATAAATACCAAGCCTATCCTCTCTCTATAATAAATTCCTTACATTAGGGGTTTTTCTTGATTTATGCCATTATAAGTTCTGCACTCATGGTCAAATAGCATAAAACTCCTTTTACGTCTCAATTTTCAGGCATTTTGGATGATACATATGCTCTTTGTGAGGCTTGCAAACAACCACTGTCGTCATTGCTTTCTTTGATGGTTGTGTACAGAAAAGAGCTTGATTTCATTGTGTTATCGAAACTCATTAATGTAAGGAAAACTTCTATATCTTGATAATGTTACTATCAACCCCAAATATTTACTAGAACTTGACTTTTTTAAGTGATATACACAACAGGTGTGTTATAAAGTTATGGAGATAGCTAGTGATGCCATCCCAGCTGTAGTGAATGAGTTGAAACAATTTTTCATTGATCTTCTCCTCTTTTCTGCAGAGTAAGAACAATCACCATACATATTATTATGTCAATGACTGCATTCCAACTCACTGGTTGCTGGATACTGATTGGAACCTCTTCTTCACAATTTTTTACTTTGAGTGGAGATGAGCTTGTTGGTCAGTGTGCAAGTTTCTTGGTTGGGGCTGACGTGTAGGCAAAAAAAAAGAAAAAAAAAAGAAGCACAAGGATATCCTTTAGTATCTAGCAATTGTGCATTAAATTGTTTTTCAAACATATGGATACCTATCTTTCTAAATGAATATCTTCATCTTTATAATGTTTGCAGCCTCCTTGGCATTATCTTCAAATTACTGTTATAGTACTGGTTTTAGTTAATAGAGTGAAGTAAACTTCTTCATACACTTCAATATCATTTTTTTTTCTTTGTGCAGAAAATCAGGTTGGGAATCAATATCTGGAGAGAGTCATTTAAACGCACTGTTGAGAGGAGAAGTCTTTCTGGCTTTGGCCACTTTTGGCCATAATAAAACTCACAAGGAAGCAATCCAGCGCTTTCAGACGTTACTGAATGATAGGAATACTCGTCTCCTGTCAGCCGACACTAGAAAGGTAATGTATTTTTGGATAACTTCCTTATTTGTAGGGGCATTTCAAGTTTGATATTCAACAGTGGTGTATGCTCTGCAGGCTGCTTTCATTGTTGTAATGTTAAATGCTAGTACCACAGATAGGAATGGATTTGAGTCCCTACTGAAGCTCTATAGAGAAGCGGATACTGTGCAAGAGAAGGAATTGGTTTTACGTAAGATTTAGTAACATTTGAAATAATATCCTGTGTCACTTTTTGGGTTAAAGCTACTTAAATTTAATGCCATTCTTTCATCCACAGGTTGTCTTGCATCTTGTCCAGACCCAAATATATTGCTTGAGGTTCTAAATTTTATGTTGTCTGATGAGGTATTGGTTGTGCCAATTAAATCATGGTTTCTAACGGCCTTGTCTTCTTTGCCGGTCTAATTGTTGCTCATCTAAATATCCTTTTAGGTTCGAGATCAAGATAGTATTTACGTGCTTTTCATGATAAGTTCAGAAGGCCGTGAGGTAGCATGGAGATGGTTGAAGGTACGCAGTTCATCATCAACATCTTCATGATGAGTTTTACTTTTGACTATTACCATCATTTTGGGATTCAGGAAATAATTGGGATTATGTCTAATTGTGTATATAGTCTAGAAGGTATTATCATTGGGAATTAAGAAGCAATTAATTACCTTGAATGTTTTCATCTATTTTGAAGTTTTCTTCTTGAATTAAAATTTACGGAGACTTATATATTCTGTGATAAATGCAGGAGAATTGGGACTTGATCTTTGCCAAATATGGTGCGATGTTAACCTACTATTGCATTACTAAGATTCTCCCTCTGGTAATCAATTCAGCCTTTTTAAAATAGCAATGTTACATGTGTGTATCTTGAGTCTTTTATCCCAAATATACAGTTGCTATGATACAGTGGTTGGCTAGTTAAAAGAAACTCCACCCAGTTTGTTATTTCCATCAATTATTTATCAATAAATGTAGTGTGGCCTCCCCAAATAGTACTTTGGATACATTAAACTTAAAATATCAAGCTTAATAGTTAACCACCTTTTTACTTGTTCTTAGCCACCTTGTTACTTAATTTCCTCCTTTACCTTGATTTAATTGGCAATACATAAACCAAAATCACCATCAGTTTTTTGAATAAATTGTATTATGATGCAAAAATCCAAAACGGACCCTCTAAGTTTCAACTTTTGTCATTTCAGTTCTTTAAGTTTCAGTTTTGTCATTTCAGTTCTCTAAGTTTCAATTTTTGTCAATTCAGTATTCCGTTAGGTTTTAGTTAAGTGGTGCCGTTAAGTGAATCAAAACGACGCTGTTTAGGCTCTCTTCTTCTTCTTCTTCTTCTTTTTTTAATAAATAAATTTCGTAATTAAAAAAAAATCAAAAACTGTTATTAAAAGAAAATACAAAAGAAAACAATTAAGGGGAATGATGTTGTTCCCCTTCCCTTGAAAACAAAACAAAAAACCCGGATGAATGATGAATTTGTATGCCCTAATTGACGAAATTGGGGGAAAAAGAGAGAGGGGAAAGAGGAAAGTACTGAAGTTTTGTTCTCATTTCACATTGATTAACAAGGATAAACAAAAAATGAAAAAAAAAATTTATATATATACATATGTATGGAGACCAATTCAAGCTTCGCGTGCTAATTTCAGACTTAACCACCAAGTAAAACTTTTTTTTTTCACCTTTCCTCAACCTTTGAAAATAGCAATCAAATTCACTTTCACTTCCTCGTACCATCTTTCATTTGTCTTTCAACTTTCAAGAAAGTCCCAATTACCATGGAGTTTTCAAGAACGCCAATGTAAGACTGAGAAGTCACTTCAACAAGTACCTAGTAGTTGAAGATGACGAAGAAAAAGTATGATATAAGGGCAACGATGCCTCAAATAGAGCGTTTTGGACCATCGAGCATGTAGAAGAAAACAACAACCTTATTTGCTTGAAAAGCTGCCATGGAAAATACCTTAAGGCCTCAGACAAACCCTTTTTACTAGGGATGATAGGGAACAAAGCGTTACAAGCTATGCCAGTATTAGAATAATTCTATCGACTGGGAGCTTAGAAAAGATGGGGTTTACTTGAAATTTATAATCTCATCTCTCCCCCTGCAGATCTCTAACTCTCTCTCTTTCCCCTCTCTTTTTCCCCCAATTTTTTTCATTCCCCTTAATTGTTTCCTTTTTTCCTTTTTTTTAATAACAATTTTTTTATTTCGTTTTAATTACGAAATTGAAAAAAAAAGAGCCTAAACAGCATCGTTTTGGTTCACTTAAGGGCACAACTTAACAGAAGCGTAACAAAATATTGAATTGACAAAAATTGAATTAGAGGACTGAAATGACAAAAGTTGAAACTTAGAGGGCCAGTTTTGGATTTTTGCCTATGATAACTTATAAATTGTATTATGATAACTTTAAAATTTGACTTCAATGTAACATGAAAAATTAGGATTATCTTTCCAAAAATATCACTTCTCAAGTTTCTTACTTAAGAGAGTACCTTGACAAGTTTAGTTGTATTATTATAAATAAACTAGTCAAGTTTTTGCATGATGCGTGGTGCATTTTGTTAGTTTCCTCCAATATTTCAATAATTTTCTTCTAAAATATTGTAATATTAAGTGTTCTATTTTATAGACAAAATAGAAATACAATAAGATTGATTTACTAATTTGTTCATTCTATACGTTTTTAAAATTTTGAAAATTGTATTATATTGTGACTGATATAGATAGATTTGATTCATGCATACTTAAAAAAATGCAAATACCATTTTGATAAATAAAATAAAAATATTGTTGGATAATTTTTTTTACATTCTTGATCATGTGTTATTAAATTTATTTATTTTTCTTTGTTTCCACCGTTTCAAAAGTAAGAATATTTTAGCAAGAATACTATATTTCTACTCAATTGTTTTCATATATATCTTAGAAAACTAACATCAAAATTTCATTATACTTAATTAATTAATGCACCACTTAAAATAATTAATATAGAACTATATATGTATTTATCATATTAGTAATCTTTTAATATAGAAATACTACAATTTTGGTTCCATATATATATATATATATGTAAATTGTTTTTACATTCTTGATTGTGGGTTATTAATTTAATTTATTATTATTTTTTGTTGGACTTTGTTTCCATTGTTGCAAAAGTAATTAAATTTATGTAAGAATAACATATTTTTAATCAATTTTTTTTCACATATAGATCTTAGAAAACTGATGTCAAAATTTTATTATACTTAAATAATTAGTGAACCACTTAAAATAATTAATAAAAATATTTATTTATCATATTAGTAATCTTTTTAATTACATAAAATAAATACTAAAGTGTTGGTTATATATATATGTGGGTATGTGCGCGTGCGCGTGCGTGTGTGTGTGGGGGTAAGAAACACAATACAAACTTAAAAGCGTATGAGTTTCTAATCAACACAATTAATTTCTAATTATTAAAGGATAAAATTCACAATGGGAAGATTAGATTGATGATTGGAGATAGAAACAAATGAACTAAAATCTTAGATTAATAAAAAATTGTTTCCTGAGGTACACATAGAGGTTCTAAGGAGAAAATGCAAGCTCTAGCTTTTCTCTATTTCTCTCTCTTGTTCTCCCTCCGTTTTTTCTGGGTCCTCTTATGTGCTAGTGACCTCCTTCTCTTATTCTCCGCTTTCCGCTTTCCAGCCGTTCCTCCCTTAGGTGGATTTGAGAGATATTTGTCCTATCAAACCCCTCTCCCTACCATTTCTTGGTCATGAAGGCAAACTTTTGGGGTGTTCTTACTCTTCTGGTCAGTCATTTTGCATTTAATGGGGTTGACATTAGGTAGGGAGAGCTCATTAATGCGGCGGTGACTATTACATTTGGTTTTGCACTTTTGCGTCTTCTTCTACATGTTCCTTCGGAAAATAGCCGAAGCGGTATCTTCGGTAAAGCAGCTGGTAGCTTCTCGGATAGGTTGCGTTAGACTGGTTCCACGGATTACCTTGGTAACGGGCCTAGATGGTCTTTCCTCGATTGGGTTCTGGTTATCCTGTATTTACATATGGGCAGGGCCCATCCCGTGGAGGAGGCTTTTAGGAATACTCTCCTCGAATTGCAGTCCACGGGGCAAACTTGCCCCAATTCCCCAAAATATATATATATATATATATATATAATGTCACTAAAAGAAGTTGGAAAATCTATATGGTTATGATAAATATTTAATGAATTCACAAATATTTAATTTTTTTATAGCTTTTGTGTCAGTTGTTGTCAAAGCAACTAAACATGAGAAAGAGTTTCATATTCTAAATCAATTATTATTATTTTAAATATTTTTTTTTTCTTATATAAGGAAGAATTTCAAATTTTAAATCTATTATTATTATTATTATAAATAAATATATTTTCTTATATAATATTTATAAAAATAATCATTTAAATTCCTCTAATATAATATAAATAATTGATGCATAGCTATATATAATTAATATATGCATTTACTCCATTAACTAATTCAATGTACTAATACTATGATGTAAATGCAATCTTTATTGAGGTATAAGTCTAAATAAATATAAATTCAAGAAATGCACCACATGGTAGAACATTGTGGTCTTTCGCATTAGGATTTTGCTTATATATATATATAATTGATTCATCATAGGCAACAAAATCACCCTCAAATTTCTCAATTATGTTAAAAAAGTGAGTCATCTCTTGAAAGTGGTTCTGTTCTATTTATTGATTTTTGATAGCTTGCGTTTAGTAATGATGATATTGATTAATTATCGCCAAAACAATATTGGTATGAATATATGTGTACTCATTTATTAAAGATTATGAACTTCGAGCCCCTTAAAGATTATGAACTTGATTCACTTAATAATTAATATAAAGCAATCATAGCATATCAGATTATGATATGTGGTGAAGATATCCATTAGTGATGCTAAAAACAGATTGCTCACTCATTGAATTTTGTCATTTGGCAGTTCTGTAGCAATGAAAAGGCTGATGAGATAGAAGCATTTTTTGCTAGCCGTATGCATCCTTCTTTTACTATGATTTTGAAACAAAGTATTGAGCAAATCCGACTCAAAGCGAGGTGGGTTGCCAACATAAGGCGAGAGCAATCTCTAGAAGACCTAGTCAAACAATTAGCTTCCATAAAATGCTAGTCTTCATTTTGTTTCCAAAACTATATTGTGAATGTAATATTAAGAATAATGAACTACATACACTGTATGCTCAGCAACTTGTGTTCTACATGTAAGGAGTTACATATGAAGAAATCAACTATACCATGAACAGTTTGCAACCTGGCATCATTATCCTGAATTCAATTTAGTTTAGTCAGACCAATAGATCAACCTAATAAATATACTCTCAACTTTACTCTTCTCAGTATTCCTACTATTCACTAGCTCTCAACCGCTCTATGTGCCATAACTAGTCTCAACTCTTAACTTAATTGTTCAGACGTCAGACAATGGTTTATTAGAGTCTTTATTTGAAAATTCTGAAAGCAACATTACTTCTTCATTGTGACATATCCCCCTCAAGGTGGGTCTTGATGATTTTCAGCAAGGTACGGTTTGTAACTTCCGTCTCTCTGTTTGCTTGAGGATGTCCAGGTTATGAAAAATGGTTTTTAATTCCTTATTGCCCACAAAAGTCTTGGAATTTCTGGCTATAAACTGTCGTATCTCGCATGCCAAGTATGAACCATTCCATTACTACTTTCTCTTTCATGCCAAAGCTAACACACAAAAATATTGCTAAAGTCCAAAGAGAAATTCGTGTTTCTGTTCATTTTCTATCAAAAATGCCAAAGACCACAGCTTAAGAGTAAAGTTAAACACAGTCTGACAATCCTAATGTACAAAACGAAATCTCATCATACATCCATGCAACTTTCTATAACAGGTGTATTTGGATTTACAAACCTCATAGAAAAACAAAAACACCAAAAATGAAGAATAACCAAGTACATTAAACTTAGTATTTACCTATGTATGATCTGATTTCATGTGTCTTTCAGAACAATTCACTTTTGACAAAACTGCGGCACATAAAGTCATTTAAAAATAAAGAATGTAAATTACATTTTGATTCCTCTATGTTTAAGGTTACTGTCAATTTGATCTTTTATGCTTTATTATTATTATTATTATTATTTTTAAATTTTGATTAGTAAAGTTTCTATTTACTGTCAATATCCAATTAATTGCTCATGTTATTTTTGTTAATAAATTGGAAGAAAACCATTAGGGGATTTTGTCATTATAGGGAGAAAAAAAAAATTTCAAGTACTGTCCATGACCCATGTAATTGTAGAACAACAAATTAACCTTAAGTAGGGTCTACAAAATGTATTTTAAGTGGTGTGTTCAGAATCTATTTTATCTTGGATCTAAATCATGCTACTTCAACATATGTATAGGTACAATGGAAATACCGAAATAGCATTTGCTGACATATATGTATATTGGGAAAGAAATATGGAATAGCAGAAAATTTTTAAAAATGAAGTAAGAAATTGAGAAGATCAAAGATTCAAAGAAAGTAATAAAGAGCAAACCTCTTGAACATCCTTAAGAAAAGCATCATAGGAATAGGATCCATCGTATGCCTCATAAGTCTATTTCAAATCAATAATTTTGAACCCTAAAAGGACTTGATAACATTGAAGGAAATTGAAGAGGTATCACTAAGTGATCCTATTATCAAACTATCAAAAACCAATTTTTTTCAACTGCTAGCAGCTACAGCAAGGTAAAGCACATTGTTTTCAGTATTGTTTCATAATCACATTAGATTCAGTGTTAACACACTTTGTTTTAACTCTTTCTATTAGGTTTCACTGCATGCCTCCAGTAACGAGAGCAAAGCCCTCTGTAACCAACAATAACAAGCCTTGAGTAAGGCATAATAAGACTGCCATATAATAAGCCTTGAGTATGTCATGTGTATTAGAGGCTTCTCATGACATCGAACACATAATGTGGGGCGAAGTTATAGGATGAAACTAGGAGGACAGGCATCGCCTAATATAGACTCTCAGCAGTTATCCTAACAAATTAAAGAGACATCCGTGACAACTTATAAGGTAAGAGTGGTTATAGTTACACAATAAGTGTATATGAAAGACAGCATGAAATTGTGATTTAAAAACTCAATTTCAGTTATAGTTGTGAAATCGTGTGCAACAATAATAACTGAAATTTTCAAAACACAATTTCAATTGAAGTGTGTATAATAGTGTGTGCAACAATTATTAGCGATAATTCCCAACCATAGCTTAATGAATTCCAATGTTAGCACATTTGCAACAATATATGAAAAATTTGTCTGGTTTTTCTTGCAATATGCTACATACAGAATGCACAAATAGCAGTGCTAGACAGTATACACAAGGGAAACATTATTTAATTCTCCATCGTAATTTATTATGGCACTGACATTAATGAGAACCTTTCTAACAGGTTCCAACCCTTTTGCCCACGTATCATTATTCACCTTTAACCATTTTGCAATCACCAGTTTCATGATGCATCAGATTTATTGTGTCCAAGTTCAACACAAAAACATTTTTGACACACTCCGCTGAGCCAAAGATTATCTTTGTAACCAATGCAAACAGTTGAGAATCACAAAAATGAGTGCACCAATATCTAGTGAACATTTTAAACCATATAAACTATAAAGTGTACTTAGGATCATGAAGTAGAGATCAAGCCCAGAATTTACCAAAAAATGAAAGGCATACAGACATTGAGTATATTAGAAACAATACGGAAGAATGGAAGAAAGTGTTTATGAATATCAGGAAATAAGACTAGCCTCATCACACGCGCTTTGCGCGTGCAATGAGGCTTTTTTTTTTTAATTTTATTTTAGTGGTCCTATTTAGTATTTTGTAGCAAAATAAAAATTTGTGTTTTTATTTTATATATACAATTTTTATTTTGAGGATCTAATTTATAAGTGGATAAAGTAATTTAAAAATTAATAAGAGAATTAAAAAAATAAATTAAGTAACCCTTTTTTTTTCTCAGTGAAGTGTGTATAGAATCTCATTAGTGGTGTCAGACCCAACCAAAGCATATGACATTGTTAAAAATAATAGTTTATAATTTGAATTATGGCCCTAGAGGGCCAATTGTACTGAAAAGCCCATTTAGGGCTCGTCCAAGTCCATATATACCATGCATACGGTTCTTTGTAACATACAAAACAAAAATTAATAGGAAACTAGCCTCATTACACGCGCTTCGCGCGTGCGATGAGGCTTTTTTTTAATTTTATTTTAGTGGTCCTACTTAGTATTTTGTAGCAAAATAAAAATTTGTGTTTTTATTTTATATATATAATTTTTATTTTGAGGATCTAATTTATAGTATAGAAAAACAATTGAGAAAGAAAAAATGTGAAGAAACCAAATAATTAACTTTCGGTTTTTGGTCATCAAGCACATTTAGTCATGCAAGTTCAACCTAATCAAAGCCATGGCTATCATTCATTTTCAAAATCACAATTCCAACTTAACAGTCAATACTTTTATGGATTTGGTTAATGGGTTCACTAAGTATATGATAATAAACAATTTTAGAAAAATTTTAATACCAATTTTATGGAAAATATAAAAAGTTGTAAAAAAAAAAAATTAGTCACTTTTTTCTTTTTCTATAAAAAGTTTTTAAAATATTATTTAAATTAATACCCTTACTACATTTTGATAACTTATCCCTACTTTTATTATAACAAGGTGATAATAAATTTCTTTAATATTTTTCTATTGTGTGTAATTAAAAATTGATATATTTTTATATAAAGTTTATGTAGTAAAATGTATAGTAAACTACCTCACTCAAAATTTTTTTTTCTTTTTCTGATAAGTACCCTCACTCAATTTGAATTTACTCGTTGTTCATGAATCACAGTCCCATGTACTTGATTCAAGTTCCTTCTAAATATCTTGGCCTAAGTTTTAAATTGAGGGGTAGAAGGGTTGCTGACTTCAATTTTCTAGTGGAAAAACTCAAATCTAAACTCCAAGGGTGGAAGGCAAGACTGCTCTCACAAGCTGGTCGAGCCACCCTCATAAACTCTGTGCTTCATTCCTTACCCTTATACACCTTTTCTTGCTTTCGGGTTCTGAGAGTATTTGCAATCAGATGGATGCTATAACAAGGAACTTCTGGTGGGGTCATGACCAAGGGGTTAGAAAAATGCATTATATTAATTGGAATAGGATTTGCCAACCTAGGAGCACAGGTGGTCTTGGTTTTAAGAAATTCAGTTTGATGAATCAAGCAATGTTGGCAAAGCAATTTTGGAGGATCCAACATAACCCCCATTCCCTTATTGCTAAAACTTTTAAGGCTAAGTATTTTCCTAGGTCCTCAATTCTTGACTGTACTCCCAAGCCTCATCAGTCATGGTGTTGGAGAAATATCATTAAGCATGAAAATCAGAAACTTAGAGAGGGTAGATGGTGGGTGGGTAATGGATCTAACATTCCTTTAAATCACCCTGCTTGGTACCCAACACAGAATTTACACAACCCAAACCTCACTTCATGCACTGTGGCAGCCTTGATTGATCAAACCTCTTCCACTTGGAAATCAGATCTAGTCAAGGCCCTATATCCATTTCCTTTGTGCAAGGATATTCTAGGAATTCCCTTATCAAAAACAGGGGTGGTAGCTGACCAACTTATGTGGAAATACTCAAATTCAGGGGATTACAATGTCAAAAAAGCTTACCAGGTTCTGCTGCAGGATACCAACCATCAATCCCCTGCTAATCACTTACATTTCTCCCCCCCAACACCCACCCTCCCACCCCCCCGGAACGTTCTTTGGAAGGTTAAGGTGCCCTTAAAAAGATGCAATTGTATTTGGAGACTTCTTCATGATAGCCTACCAACCTTCCATACTCTAAAATGTAGAGGAATTACTAATGTTGGTCTGTGCCCTCTGTGTGATTCAGATGATGAGTCTGCCACTCATCTTTTCTTACATTTCCTTTTCTCCAGAGCTTGCTGGTATGGCTCCCAATTAGCTATTCAGTCCTCTGAGGTTGTAGCTGTGTCTGTTCAGTAGTGGGTTAGCAAAACCATTCTTGAGCATAAGCACATGGAAGAGGAGAATATGAAATATCTACTGTTATTCTTTACTATCATTTGGTCTATTTGGCACCACAGGAACCTGACCCATTGAATGTCATTATGACCTCTCAGTCTCTTTTGCAGGTATCAGGAGGCCTTTGCTCTTTCTAATTGTACCAATGGAAGGAGTGGTGGCTCAAGAGTTCAAGTCCACTGGCTGGGGTGGTCATTGGGAGTTCATAATCAGGATTGATGGAGTCAGACAGAAAAGGGTCAAGAGGAGTGCCTATGCTTATGAGGCCCTCAACAGTCAAGGAACCATTGTCTTCAGTGGATGTCATAGCAGTGCAGCTGACTCAGCCTATGGTGCTTTGATGGAGGCTATGGTGGATGCTGCAATGCAAGCTAGGGGGTGTGGGTTTAGCCAACTTTTGTTCATGAGCAGCAGCAAGAGGCTAGTCTATCAGTTCAGCAGGACTAGTATTCCAAATTGGACGGAGAAGGCTTTAAGTACCTTTTTGTGTTCTGTTGTACTTAATAGTGTCTATTCTATAGCTGTTTTGGCTACTAAATCTCCTATGCACTATAACTGGGCTATGCCACCAAGTGTATAACTCTCTTTCTGCTTTGTTATCAAAAAAAAAAAAAAAATCAGTCCCATGTGGCCCTTTTAGCCGACTATCTTATTATTATTTAGTATAAAAATAAACAACAAATTTGTGATGACGAGGCTAATGAGCCAAAAAAAAAAAAAAAAAAACAATGACTAACCTTGAATTGGCAAACTTCCCATAATAGATAACATTAAGACATGCAAAATAACATGAAAAGCGTTTAACTTAAATTTATAAAAAAAAAAAAAAAAAAATGACTGATGTCAGTCCAATAAATTTTCATGTCTTCTTTGATGGTAAATACAACTTGGAGTTGGAACCATCATTGACAAAAGTGTGGGCCATTGAAAGCCCTGAATCTTCTTCTCCATTGTTGAAAGCCATGGGATCTATCTCTTCCATTTTCCTCAGAGCCCCTGAATTTCCACAAAAAAAAAAAAAAAAAAAAGAAAAGAAAAGAAAAACAAAACAGAAAACACACAAAACTTGTTTGTTTAATTTTCTTTGGTTTTCCAAATTGAGAGAGTGAATAATAAAAAAAGTAGGTACCTGGACATGAGTGTTGCAGTTGGACGATGAGTAATTTTTAAGTACTTCCGGAGCATAGAAAATGATATGTATTTCCTCCTCTTATATTTATGGTGAGTCTACTCATTCAATTCATGACGGAGTCTACCATAAATATAAAAGGAAGAAACATCATTTCACTTTGCATCGAAAGTATCTAAGAATTTTCCTTGGACGAGAGCTCCGTATCTAGAGGCAGAATCGGATTTGAAGCCATCTGAAGTGGGACAGGTAGTGTTTTTGGGGACGTCTGGCATAGGATGGTTAATGTTGAAAGTCCATTGATCCATATCAGAGCCATAACTATGCCTAGCACTTGGACTCGGCAAGTGAAAAACGTCAGATTTTTCATTTTTGGGAACAACAGATGCACTCTACACGGACCCCCCACCTTTTTGGATGGTTATTAACCCTATCCTTCATTTCACATATTACCTCAACGTAATTTAGTTCAGATGGGTTTGACTTATTCAACTGGTACTGCAATTTCTTATTAGATAAAGAAAATATCCACAGATGGTCGGAGAATTCATATGTAGGAGTTGAAAGAAGGTTCTCTTTTTCACAACCATTGATGGAAAGGTAAACGATACAAGAAGACATCCGTGGATATTTCACCGGTCCAAAAGCAAAACAGACATCAAAAATTTTTGGAAATTTGTGACCAACCCAAAATGATATGACATTTCCATCACTTTCATGGTTTAAGTTTAACCACTTTGGAATCTCAATTCCTGGTAGTCTAATTATAAATTTATCATCTTTAGGTTTAGGCAAAAGCAAGCGATTGTTTGGTAAAATCCTTAAAATTTCTCCAATCTGCATGCAATTAGCAAATTCAACAAAAATTGAATTAGGGAAGAAAGTAACAAAAAATTGTTTCTTTATTATAACTTTAAAAAAGAGAGACAAACCTGATTCAATAATCTGCTTGATGATTGTGGATTCAATGAATAGCTATTTGTTACATCCACAAATTTTACAGATTGTGGAAGCCTTGGAATTTCTCGAAGTTGCTTGCAATGTCCTATATAAAGGAACTCTAATGTATTAAATCTGCTAAGGCTGTTGGGGATGCTAACAATATCAGTTTCACATAGATCTAGAGATTTCAATACGGGGAAGTACTCGGGTTTCATCAAAAAGTCTAATTCAATTATATTTTTATTGCCCCTGAAACTCAAGAAATCCAACATAAAAAACCCATATTTGGAAAAGCCATCCAAATAATGGAATGTCTGTCTCAATCTGGCAGTGGGAATGTATAGTTCACTGAGAAGTTGTAATTTATAGATGTCATCTGGAAGATACCTAAGGTTTTGGCAATCATGTAAGTCTAAGCTGTGAAGCCCAGTAAGATACTTGATTGATGAAGGCAACTCTCGAATACCACTATGACGTAAATACAAAGTCCTTAAACATTTCATTTCTGGATGAATATTAGGAAACTTCTCAAGCCTTAAGCAGTCTATAAGAACAAAATCCACAAGAGATTTCAACCTGAGGGTGTTTGGAAGAATTTGAAGTTTTTCACAACCTTGGAGATCCCATATCTGAAGCTTATCAAGAAATCCAACCGACTCATGAACCTTAACTAAATTTTGACAAAAGGAAAGATCCAATTCTTCTAGGCTTGGGATACACAATTTAGGTAATTCTGTGATAGACTCACACCTGTTGAGATTGATATATTTCAAATATTTTAGCTGGATTCCCTGTTGAAGAAAAAAAATAAAAAACAAAATTTATTTTCAACCAACATTCAAATAAAATTTAAAGAAAATATAATTTATAAATACTAATGCTCATACCAATTTGAACGTTGTCTCCAATCTAATAAGACTACGTGGCATCTCAAGTGCAACTATTTGTTGAGGATAATATTTGGATGGCAAGGAAAATGGAAATTCAGGCCATTGAAGCAATCTTAACCCATTGGGAAGATATTTGAGTTCTTCACAAATTTGTACATTATGAACTATAAGAAATTTGAGATTTTTCATATTTTCAAAAGCTTCAGCTTCTATAGGCATCATTATCACTTGAGGTGAGCAGCACATGATGCCCCGAATTTTACTTGATCCCTAGTTGGACAAAGCATTAGTTACATTAAATAATAGAAGTATAAATTTTTTTTTTAAATTTAAAAAATGATACAAATAAAGTTAAATTTTCTTCAATATTTTTTAAAAAATCAATGGAAAAAACTCATTTGGAAAAAAAGAGATGCAAAAGAGCTTATACCATATTTGTAGTTAGTATTTCATGAGCATCCTCAAAACACCATATCCTGCTACGTTTTCCAAGCTCTTCTGATTCTTGTTGAACAATTTCTCTCCCCATTTGTTGAAGCAAGTCATGCATCCACAATTTGCCAGATTGACCAACCGTTATGAGACACTTATCAATAAGTTTTCCAATTCCATAACTTGGATATAATTTGCAAGCATCTAATATATTAACTACATAACTCCTATCGAATCCCTTGAAGAAACACGCAATATCCAGAAAAATATCCTTTTCGGTCTTTTCAAGTCCATCATAGCTTATTTTGAGCTTTTCTTGAATTTTTTTGTGAGGGATGTTTTTATACTTTTCTAGTGCACTTTTCCATTCACGTATACTTTTTCCACACAAATCAGAACCTATTATTTTAAGAGCTAATGGAAGACCACTGGCATAATGTATGATTTGCTTTGCAACTTCTGAATAATCTTGCTTAGGTTCAATTTTTGGGAAGGCATGCAGGTTGAAGAGTTCACGAGATTCAGATTGATTTAATTCCTTAAGCTCATAAATTGGATGATCTTTTCCAAGAGTATTTAGCACTTGTTTGTCTCTTGTTGTTATAATGACTCTACTTCCTAAAGCAAACCAATCACATTCTCCAAGCAAATTTACCATCACTTCTGACTCATCCACATTGTCAATAATCAAAAGAAGTCTTGTACGACAAAACCTTTCTTTTATCATAATAATTCCTTTAGGTACATTTTCTACCTTTACAAATGTACCCCGTGAGATCTTAGAAAGAAGCATCTCTTGTAGTTTGATTATGTCATCATTTGTTCTTGATTTTTCTCTGATATCCTCTAGAAAGCAACTCAATTCAAAATACTTAGTGATTCTGTTATAAATAGCTTTTGCAATTGTAGTCTTACCTACTCCTCCAAGACCATGAATCCCTACCATGCGAACATCATTTGACTTCAAATCTAAAAGCAACTCTATAGCATCCGCACGAGAATCTATTCCAACTGGGTGTTTAGTAACAAATAACTGAGTGCGATTCAATTTAGTAACTGATATCTCTTTAATAATTCTCTGGATGAATTGAGTTTCAGATTCAATACAACTGTCACACACAAAGCATAAGAAACATATAATAATTTAGACAAATTGAAAATATACATAGATGGGTCATTCATGTAAGAAGAGTTCAAAAGTTTAATTTGAAGTTACTGTGGGTTGGAATAGTAAGTTTGGCAAATGGGTAGTGCCCAGTGTCAAGGATCTTGTATTGGATTTGTAACTTCTACTCATATAGCGAATTGCCCTATTTGGGTTGGGTTGCCCTTGTAATCTTTTTTTTTTTTTTTTTTTTCACTTCCTCACCATATCGTTGTGTTATTTGTTTATTACTTTTATTGCTTGCTTTATTGATTTGTGACTTTCTGGTTTCATTGATTAAATCATTAAAATTGGGTTGGTATAATTAGGAATTAATTCACAAATGCTTTGCATTTTAACTTTGGGAATTAATCCATCCCCAAGACTATTTTACTATTGAATTTCATAAGTGAGTAGATATACACATATATATATTTGTGAGCTACAATAGATTCTCAATTAAAAGAGTTAAATAATCATTTTAGTGAGCATGCAATGAAGTTTCTTTGATTGTCATTATAGAATAGATATTTTCTCAGTTACAATAGATTTTCAATTAAAAGAATTAGGTTTTATTGAGCATACAGTGAAGTTGATTATTCTTAACCTGGCATTACATCTTCAAGAAATCAATGATTTATTTAGAATTGATGATATTTTTTTGTTGAGAGAACAATTACTTACAAGATTTTACATATCATGAAAACTGTTATTATAAACAGAAGTTTATCGTTATGGACATAATGTAGTTTAACACTCAATAGCTTATCAATTTGTTTTTAGAGTTTTTTGTTCTTGTACTTACTTATCTAAGATTTATTGTAACTACAAAATGAGGACTTTTTGCCTTAAATATAGTGAAGATTAAGCTCATAACAAAATGAGAAGACCATTATCTAACACTCTTTGATCTTGTATATTGAAAGAGATATTGCTATTAAATTTAGTACAAAATTAATTACTGATTAGTTTTGAGAATAAAAAAGAAGATCAAACGCTATTTTGATAGATCATATACAATTGAGTTGAAATATATTAAAAAAAAAAAATTCCTTTGTTTTTGTTTATATTTTATTAATGCTGAATAAATACTAGTATATTTTTTACATATTAATGTAGTTTTCAGCTTTATTATATTTTTTATGTGAATTTCTTTTAGGATAAAGTTTGGCTACAAACGTAATTGTAATCTAAGACTACAATTTTACTCAATATCATTTTATTGGATGTGAATTTTGACAAATCTACCATTAGATTATATTTTCTACATATATCTTCCATGCTTACAAAATTTCAAGAAGATTAAAGATCAATAGCTTTTTCATCAGTTAATTGTTTAAATTGTAAGTTTTTGTAATCTAAAATTATGTATAAAAAATAAGTTTATGAATCATATATTAAATAACATCTGATTGACACAAAATTTGACATGTGTGTTAAGAGCATAAATATCATGCAATCCAACAATTAAATTTTGAAGACATGTACCCATCTCAGGGGTGGAGTCAGAAATTTTTGTTTGGGAGGGGGGGCGATTTGTGTTACCATACAAATGTCTATACACATACGCGAACACATACATCTACACACACACACACACACACACACACACACACACACACACAAGTTAATATAGTGAAATCCTTAAAGTCAAAATGTTTCATAGAATTAAATTCATCTTTCACCATCTTCTATAGTGAATCCTTAAAATTTTTATTTCCAATATAAGTTACCAAATTGTCTACTATTGTGAGTAAAAAAATTTCAATTGAATTAATGAAGTTTTCAAAGACATGAATGATCCAAAACTTTAAGAGAAACAAGTACACATTTTACAATAAAAAAAATGAATTTGAGTAACAATACATTTTCTATAACTACTAGACCAATTGATAATTTTTTTAAGAACATTGTTAGACTAACTCAAATATTTGAGGGGGCAAGGGCCATTTTTGGGGGGCTAATTATTAAAATATTAAATATATCCATATACTACAATGATATTTTCAAAACTTTTGGGGGGGCCCTGGCCTCCCCACCCTAACATGTAGCTCCACCCTTGAGCCATATTAATTTTTTTAATAAAAGTGGTAGCTTTAGACCACAACCAAGTTTGTAGTTAAATTTTGTCCCTTGTTTTATTCATGATTGGGGCTTGCCAAAGATGAATCCTAATTAAAGTTTGTAACTCTTTTTTGACTTTTTGTAACTCATAAGAGCACAAAAGAATATTAATAGTCGTAATTGGTAAAATTATATGGCGTTAATTTTTTTTTAAAATTTTTTATTAAATTTCTGCAATCGACTTTTATAACTTAACTACCTTAGTAGTAGAAGACTCTGAAAAACGAGAAATTATTAGGTTCACTAAGAGGACTACTGACGTGGTCCTCCCAACCAATGAGACAATGCCATTTATATAAATGTGTGAGTAAGCTTCCTAATCAGCATAAGGAATAAAAAATAAAAATTATCAAGTGATGTCACATTTGCATAAATAACTACATTTTATTGGTTGGGAGGTTAGGGAGGACCACGTCAGCAATCTTCCTAGTGGACCTAATAATTTCTCCAAAAAAACACGATTCTTTCATAATTAATTTAGTGAAATCATTTAATAGCATAACAAAACTATTAAACTCTATAACTCATAGAAGAGTAGTGAATAGTTACATACCTCTCCTTGTAATGAAACCCAGACAAGCTAGTTGCTTTAGTCAAAGCTGTTCTCCACCTTTGAACCTTCTCCATATTATCATTTAAATTTTCTTCATGTTGAGTTAGCGCTACTCCAAATTTTCCTTTTTGTTTACGTATTTCTGACGGATCCACTTTGTAAAATACAGGTAAGACCAATTGTCCATTATTCCTACACTCAAGAATCTTTATAAGTTCATTTAAGCACCAACTGGAAGATGCATAATTTTCAGAGAACACAACAATCGAAATCATTGATAATTCAATAGCTTTAAAAAGTTCCATTGAAATTTCTTCACCTCTTTGAAGGTCATTATCGATAAAGGTGTTAAAACCCTTATCACATAAAGCTTGATATAAATGACTTGTAAAATTATAGCGGGTATCTTCACCTCTAAAACATAAGAAAACATCATAGATGAATTGGGGAGTGAAAGAAGAGGAGGCTCCGTTGATCTGGAGAGCCATAGGAATCTATGAGTAAAAGGTTGAGCAAATATGGAGAGAAGAAAGACGTGATGAGATGAGAAACAAAATGACTTTAATGACAAAACGTAATATGACTTGTGACGGTCCGTGGGTTTTCAGTTTTTCATTAAAAATTGAGAATACACCAATATTTCAAACTTTTTTATTTATTTATTTTATTTTTTATGAAGTTTTATACTTTTTCCACAGCCCACTATTTTGACCATGTTAAAATATATATTTAACATGGGTTGCTTGTACACATTGGCGACTTGACAAGCCACCCACCCTACACATTAGGGGTAGACATTTATGTCTGAATATTCAGCCATTTCATATTTGGCTTTGTCCCTTTCAGTATTCCCTCTTCCTCTATATAATATAGCAATAAGCCTATTTTTTTTTTTTTTGGAGGAGCAATAAGCTTTTATTGTAATGTACAAAGGGAATTTAGATATAATTTTATTCTCATATTTCATTTATTGTCTTTATATTTTCTTTATTTTACAACGTGCTATGAGCACAAAGCTCTAGTCAAATTCTAAAAAAGATGTTGTCCTCATTCTTCCTTGCAATATTAAAGGTTATTTGTATGAGACTATAACTCACTGTAAATTCCTCCTAAGAAATGTTAATTTTAATAGCTTATTTGAAATGTTAATTTTAATAGCTTATTTATTTATTATCAGGCTAACATATGCTTACACTTTTCTCCTTATTTAATATATTAAAATCTTATGGGTTTCATTTTTTTTGAGAATGGTCTTATGGGTTTCATGTTATGTCAATTTTGTCAGTAGTGAATTAAGCAATTCTATTATGCTTATTCTTATCTTAATCATATTAAACTTATATGTGATATATGTCTATAAATTTTGGATACAAATTAATAAAATAATTAGAGTCTGAATTTGGTAAAGATAAGGTGTAAAACATGGTTTACACCATTCAATAAGAGATTGTTACATTATCTTTTTACTTAAAACTCAATACATCCTACTATACCTAATAACATCTCAATACATCCTATTATAGGAACAATCACAAATGTTATTATATATATATATATATATATATATATATATATATATATATCATACAAAAATGGAAACAATACAATTTTTTTTTAAGCAATTCAAAAGGCAAGTTAGTGAAAATATTAATTTCTTAATAAAAATTATTTATAACATTTTGTGTACTATTAAAAAGTATATAAAATTTGAAAATTATTCTAAAGTTTTAAACAAATCTTCTCCATCCCTATTTTTTCTACTCTACAATCCAAAACACCAAATAACTAATCTAAAAAATTAATAAAACTTAACAATGATTAATTGGATCAATTAAGAAAACAATTTGTTGTTGATAATCTATTGAGGTTATTTTCTTTGTAGAAATTATTACAAATTTGTCCACCCACAAAGATTATCAAATGAACAACTATTAGCAAAATCTCAAAATTAAGTTTCTATATATGCATTGTTATAAAAAAATAAAAATAAAAAAGTTGAAAATACAATTGCAAAATCTAAAATATGTCATTCATCCGATTTTATTTTTGTTTGACTAACCTTGCTTTTCTCTGAATAACCGACATTATAGAGTACTTCTAATAAGTATTAAGAGTACTTTCTTTACAAAAACTACAAATTTGTCCACCCAAAAGGATTAAAAAAAAGGCAAAACTTAGTAAAGCATCATAGTTATCTAAATGGATCACTAAAAATAAATCAAATTCTAACTTGCAAAACAACTGATTATTAACCCAAATCAAATTAAACCAATAGGATAAAGAAAAAGAACTTGTGATTGGGAATTGGAATACCCAAATACCTAAATATGCATAAAAGTCAATACAAATTTACCAAAAGGATAAACAAATGTGATGTGACAATTAAATCAATAATAACAAAAAGAACTATTAGTGGAAAAAATTGGTTGAAATAATTAAAAAATCCACCAAAAGAGAGAGAGAGAGATTGACCTTTTTTGTTGTCGACAATTTAGAAGGAATAGTGGAGAGGGGTGGAAATGAAGTAAGAAGAAATTTATATAAAAATTAAGATGGAAAAGGAATGGTGGAAATAGATGAAAGGTTGAACAAAGTGAAACTATAGAATTTAAGAAGATATAAATGAGAAAATTTAAAAATATATAGAAAGAATCAAATGAAATTTTTTAAAAGAAAATGATTGGAGGAGATTAAATATTGAACTAAGAAAACAATGGTTGAAGAAAATGAAAATTAAGTTGAACAAAGTAAAAATTTCAAAAGACAAAAAATAAGAAAGGATGCTAAAGATGTGGTGTAAAGAGAGTTTTGTAAAATTTATTATAAAGCTTTCATTATTTATATAGTATAGATATGTATAGACATTATTATTTTTTTTTTGGTTTTTGATTCTTCACCAATTTCATTGTTTAGTTATAAACATCTAAATTAAATTAGATGAATATGTAAATGTAAAATTATATGTAAAGTTAAAACCGCCTAAGATAAATGTGTAAAGTCAGTAATCTATATATATGTTTTTTTGTAAAAGAAATTAGGAATAAAAAATAAATAAGAAAAATAATAATTATGTGCAACAGGAGTTTAATAAGAGTATATACTACGCTTGAATTTTTAGATATATATAAATTGGATTTGACCCATATACATTATAGTTTTTAAATATATAAATTGGATTTGACCCATATGCATTATAGTTTTATAATGCAGATTGCAAGCAGCATACAATAGGCAGTAGTAATATGCGACTCTGATCTAGGAAACACACGGGATTTCCCAAGAATTTTACAATTGCCTATATTAGAACCACTAAAAGTTTGTTAACTCAACTATGAAATATGTTATGAAAAATTTTGTGTTGTAGCACTGCTCATTAGAAAATTGTTTTGATTCAAATTGATAAAATCTGCTAATGTGGCTATTTTGCAAACATGTCAACTATCCATTGATTTGTAACAACAAATAATAAAGCTGACATGGTAAGCCAATCCTATGAGACATTGTCTCGGCTCCTAATTAAACCTAGGCCAAAAAAAGTTAAGATGGTAAAAAAGTAAAAGGCTAAAAACAATAATAATAAAAATGAAAGGCTATTTTTTTTTTCTTAATATGTACATTTCACAACCAAGTGGGAATTGCATGGTGCAATCCAAATCCTATATTATTAATGAATGAGAAAAACAACATTTTTGCTATAAATTTTACAATTTTAATGTGTACACTTTGAGTGAGTGGTGATGAAATAGTTAGGTTCATATAAAAATGATAGGCAATCACTCACCATCTAGCACATCGCACATCAAAATGGCAGGAAAACTTGTGATACAATGTATGCAAAATTAATGTGATACAAGCCAAAAGATCCCTCACCCTTTCCTTTTGATTGAGAAGAAACACACGTAATGATCACCAATCACCATTTTGGATGGAAAGGAATTGAAAACCCTAAAAATCTGAACTTCAGTTTTTCTCTAAGGATCCATTTCATTAGCATATTGTCCAGACCCAAAATATATATAGTTCTTAAGTTTTCTGAATTTTATGTTTTCTGAGTATTTGCTCTGAATATCAAATTATGTTTCTAACAATCTCATAGGCAACGTAATCACCCTCAAATTACTCATGTTATGACTATATTGACCCAAAATACCAAAGTAACATTTTGCATGACTACTTTCTGTAGCATGCCAACTAGAACACATCCCCTTGACTACTCTCTCTCACAAGTAGAATAACACAGAAAGAAAGCTAAACGTTCAAATGGAAAACAATAAAGTTTAAAATACAATTACAATTACAAAAAAAAAAAAAAAAAAAAAAAAAAAAAAAAAAAAAAACCCTTAACCCAACTTCACCTTATCTTGGACATGTTCTTTATGGGCGGCAAGTTATCTTCTTTTCTTTCTTCTTGAAGCAGATTTGAGACCTGAATCCCATAATTATGATCATGGGGATCATTAAATAATCTACACGAAGAGTATCCAGGTAGATCTGTGATATAGAACAGACATCATATGCCTTCTTGGAGCAGTAATGGCGTTGAAAGTCACAACGCAAGATCAAGGGGGGTGGCTAGTAGAGGCCATCGGGGCGACAATGTTGAAATTGTATGAAATTTGGCAGGTTGAAGGAAAATGGCATACTAATCCAAACTCGAGATCTCAAGCGTCGCCTAAATTTAGGCAAATTCCTTCGTTAAGGTCCCAAAAACAGTGTTTTTGCTATTTATAATAATATTTGTTTTTCCTTAATAACTTTTAGTTTAAAAGTCAGAACAAGGGCCCGTCTGTTTTGGGACGACTCTTAAGGTCGGTAGTTTATGATTTTGCATTTAACTCAATTTTACTATTTTTGGTAAAATTCAGTATTTTGCCCTCTAATCTCGTAATTAGTACAAATTAGGGTTTTAGACATTTCCTAATCATCTTAGGGTTTTACTTTTTCAGTATTTATATGTTTTGTAACTGTCAAAGGTAGATTAGATTATGATCAATAAAAATACAGGCTTTTTTCAAATTATTTCTCTGATGGATTCTAGTT
This sequence comes from Quercus wislizeni, assembly GCA_023055345.1. Lineage (NCBI taxonomy): Eukaryota > Viridiplantae > Streptophyta > Magnoliopsida > Fagales > Fagaceae > Quercus > Quercus wislizeni. Next base: position 37,616 of record JALGQJ010000060.1, read on the forward strand.
TATCTCATTGTGGATTCAGAAAAACCCTTCGTGGATTTGAGATTTATTACCATAAGCTAATAATTTAGTCTTTGTTCTATCAAGAGAGTATCATGTGTACTTTCTTTAGACTTTCGCGACATCAATCTAAGTATGAAATGCTACTGGGAATACTTGAATATTCATTATAGCAGGAGCTTATGTTTTCATTATTATTGTTGTCGTTGTCGTTGTCAACGTCCTTTCTACTGATGAAACCATAGTATACATTGATTAAAAGAGCAAGGACACTAAGGGTTTGCAAGCCTCTCTCCACTACAAGTTTCCAAATAATTGTGAGGTGAAAGAGATAGTTGAAGGCATGACTATGAAGATTAAGAAGATGGATATGGGGAACAAAGATATAACAACACCATCGTTAAGGTGGGGAGGCGACAAGTGGTCTCTGTATTTGTTTGAGAAAATGGAAGAGTGATAGGTATGGTTGGTTTAGGTTTAGGATTTACTACTTGAGTACTCACTTTCATCAGTTCATGCATACTTATGTTGGATTTGGATCCAGGGAATTACCCCACGAATCTCTTTCACACTTTTTTTTTTTTTTTACCATTATCACTGTTTAATTCTTTTTTTAAACTTATTTTATTCAATAATTGAGATTGAAAGTTGTTTTTTTTTGAACTCTCAATCTCAACTATCGAGAGCAATTGTATTAGGTGCAATACCTTCATCTCAATCCACTTATCTTTATAACTATTGTAGGGGGCGGTTTTTGCGCGTAGCCACGTGTTTTTGGAGGTGTGACTTTGCTAGGCCCAGATTCTTTTTGGGGAGTTCAATCTGGAACTTGACATTGGGCTGCATAGACCAATGGCTTCTAGTGTAATTTTAAGCCTACAAAATAGATAAAACCCAAAGCCTTAGAATCATGATAATAGTTGAAATAAATACATAATATGCTTAGCATGATAGCTTTGATTAAATGGTTAGTTTGTACGTTATTATTATGTATGTTAAGTGATGTCCAATATTAGAAAATAATTAATTAGGTATCAAATGTCCAATAATGGGATGAGTCTAATAGTCCATGTCTAGTTGCGGTTCATGGTTCGTGTTCAACATAATAAGGTATGTCTAGCAATGGTCCGTGTTCAACATAATAAGGTATGTCTAGCAATGGTCCATGTCCAAATAATATATGTCCAATGGTAGTTCATTCCAAAAATATGTGTCCAAGGGTGGTTCATGTCCAAATAATATACGTGCAACAGTGGTAGATCGATTTATTAATATGTATGTTCTTTAATGAAGTATTAGTGAATCCATGATTATTAGATGGTGAGATAATATTAAAGTAATTTGCATCCAGCGGTAAAATGATAATGAATTACCATATACTTAATAATGTGATTTCAAAGATGGAGAAAACATTGACTTATCTTTTATGTTTCTGACCCCAGCTGTGTAGCAGTACTTCATTCTTTATATGATTTGTGGCTCTGGCTGTTTAGTATTAATGGGCTAATAACCTTCATATTCTTCATATTTTGTAGCTCTAGCCATTCATGTTTTGTAGCTCTGGCCGTATCACATTAGTAGGCTTTAACATTTCAGCAACATGAGAAAATGAGTCCAGCAGCATAATAACATTAGTCGAATGGTATAATGATGATGAATAAAATATACTTAATAATATAAATTTGAAGACAAAAATATGATGACTTATCTTCATGTTTTGCAGCTCTAGCCATATCACATCAGTGGACTTAACATTTCAACAACCTTTATATTTGAAAGGGAAAAATGGGTGCAACTGGAGGGAGAGAGAGCATGTCCAGCTGTGTGCATCGGTTGGTTAAGTTTGTCCCCTTAATCATGCACTTAAATGATTTTCCCCATGTAATGTTCTTTTAGTTTTTAGTCAACTATAAGTGATATTGTCTTTCATAAGAAGGGCTTTTGTAATGTGTTCTTGGAATAGTGTTTGATATGTTTTTAAGATGTGTGGAGATGGTAAGAAGTATATATATATATATATATATATATATATATATATTGTGAGATATGGTGTTTGTAATATGTATAGGAATTATATGTAGATACTTTGTTGGACATGGATCTTGTATATTTATACTATGTGAGACATGGAGTTTAAAGATATATGAGGAGTATGTATGGGTATTTTGTGAGGAATGTGTTTGTAAAATATATGGAAGTGTAAGATAGATGATATTAAGGTTAAATGTAGTAAATAGATGAGATTATAGCTACTACTGGAGTGGTTTTTTGTGTTATGTCATGGGTTGTGTTGCTTTCTAAAAAGGGAGATTTTGTATGAGAAATAAAGAATGAGATGGAGATGTGTTTTTGGGAAGCAAAATGATGAAGCTTCAGAATATTAAAGTGTGGGAGAGATGGATAGTGTGTAATGGTGTGGTGTAATAGGTGTAATGTAATGGTGTTATCTAAGAAGAGATATCTTTGTAAGGGAGATGGAGAAGTATAGAGAAGTTTATAGATATGTGCAGCAAGGTGAATCAAGTTTTAGAACCTTGAGGATCAGAGAGAGAGAGAGCCAAAGAGAGGGGGGGGGGGGGGATCCCCTTAGGCGTGTAATTAGATCAGAACTTAGTTGAAGGGAAAAATAGCAAATAAGGAAAAGTCATTGAAAAAACAAGTGGTTTTATTAGAGGGATTTTGTTGTTTAGCCAAAAGAAGAAAGCTAGGGACCTTAAGGCTGATGGAGTTGCTGTCATAGCTGTCAATCATAGTTGTCATAGCTGGTTGATGACATCTTTTGCTTGGAGGACAATACTTGGCATTAAATTCATGATTTGGCTAAATATGGTAAGATAATATTTATGGGATCCTCTTATTTCTGGTATCACAGCTGCTAGGATTGGGCATTAATGGGCGAATGACATAATTTTAGGACATGTGTCAACTTGCTGGAGCTTCTACTGGGGCTGTCACAGCTTCTGCAGAAGCTGTTTACAGCTTTCGTTGGAGTTGTTTCAGCCTCTGCAGAAGCTGTTGTAGCTTCTGTTGGAGCTTGTAGAAGTTGTTGTAGCTTCCGCTAGAGCAATTTTTGGTGTTTTCGGCTAAGTTTCCTCTTTTGGAAAAATTATATGTTTAGTCCATGTATAATTTTGGTAAGTAATAGACTAGTTGGTTGATATTTTATGAAGTTTTAGAGATGTAATTATGATCTTTTTGTATCTTCACCAAATCTTAGAGAGTAAGGAGAGCATTTTAATGCTAGATATGAGATATTAATATATATTTAGCCATGTGTTTGGAATTGATTTAGATGATAGTAATATAATTGATATGAAATACTTATATTATATGATGAACATTAATTTTTATGTAAAGAGCATGAAGAATTTTATCATTTTAAGTGTTATGTGATATGAGAGGCTTACCAAATGTTATCTATTGCATATTGACCCGTCAGAGTTCAGGGAATTGGGGAAGACATGCCAAACAATATGCTTTCCTTTATCAACTTTGAACCACTTAAGCTTTACTGAACATGCTTCTTGGCTCTCCAAACCACGACTCCCAAAATTCTCCCAATGAGACTCATGAGCTTGGATCATGAGCCAAAAAATGAGATGATATGCTATGAGCTTGAACTATGGGTTTTGATGACTTTTTAGTGTTGACATGGCGCGAGTTGCCAATGAAATAAAGTCATGTGGTGTGAAAAATTTGTCCTCAACAACTATCACAAAAAACTTAGTTATTTTCTCAATCACTCGCAATTTATCACTTAAGACTATTGTGACAAAATATGTGTAAAAAATGTATGGTACTAGATTTATTACAACTTCCTATAGTGAGCAGTTTCCCAAAAAACCCAAACAATAAGGCTACAAATGGGAAAAATTACTGTAATTAGCCCCATGACCAACTTCCTAGATTTTAGCAGATTATTTTATTTGGGCAATGTCTATTACACAAACTTACATATCCCGCATGAGGTTTTTGTTTTCTTATATAAAAATTTTAAAATAACTATAACTATATATGTATATATATGAGTGTGTATATATATATATATATATATATATATGTAAGACTTGAGTAAGGCATAAGACTCCCATATCATAAACCTCTGATTACAACTGAGTATTTTACCAATTTTGCTAGAAACGGGTAGGGAGACAGGATTTCCTTGCCTAATTCCTTGCCCCGGTCTAACGTAGCCCATCTTTAGCATTATTGCTTGTAAATTCCGCATTCCACTTCATCATATGCCTCACTCGAATTCAGCTTTAGAGTCATGCTTGGACATATCTAGTTTGGTTTTCATCCAGTTAGTTAGAACCTTCCACTCGATTTTATACATCATCACATTACGTGAGCTAAAGGAAGAAATTGTTATTCTCCGCTCTCATTAGCCTGCCACTTTTGTCTCAAGAAGACCAAAGTCTCTCTCTCCACGGCCATAGTCTTATTTTACGCATGTATGAAGAAGTGCTTTCAAATCCGTCTAGATGTCCCATATCGAACAGAGGCAATAAAGTTGGGTAAGATTGCTGTTATTAAAATGGCTAGTCATTTCATTTCTAATTCACGCAGCCACGTGGTGAGCACAGAGCGAACTATTCTTTCGCCTTTTACTAAAGAAATTAAACAACAATATGCAGAGTTTTTAGATTTCCGCAATTTAAACAACAAATTAAATTCATTGGCAAAAGGCCACATCTCTTCTCTTCAACAAAATTTCATCCACTTCAGCCTCAAAAGAGCGTGAAATGCCAACTTTCACGAAATCTTCATCCATTTTTTTTCTAGAAGAGAAGATAAGTAGAAGCAGAACAGAAAGAAAACAAAATGAATGCGCCTAGGAACGAGGAGATGAGAGGTTTGAACGCTTGCTATGCAAATGGAATGTGGGGCGCAGATATAGAGATGAAACTAGAAGCAGAATGATGGCCATTGCCTAATAGATTCTCAGTTATCCTAACAAATTAAAGAAAATATAAACAAATTTTTTTTAAACTCCAAATAAGCATTCATTTAGAAAGTTAGGTTTTTTATTTTTTTTTGGGTGTCTTGCGTGTTGTTAGATGTGTGTGTGTTCACTTAGACAAGTTAGAATCGTCTTAGGAATTTATTTTATTTTATTTTTTGTTTGTGTCTTGTGTGTGTTTGCTTTGGGGTGTTGTTTAGGCTTAAGTTTGCTATTGGTAAATTTTGTTGTTGAGTTCGTTAAATTTGTTTCAAATTTTAGGTCAATAAATTTTTTTTATAGCTTTTAAAAAGATCAATAATATTGTTGAGGGGGAAAAATGCAAATTTATTGAAACAAATTACTAAAATTAATACATACATATATATATATATATATATAGTAAAAAATATTTACACAAATTACACAATTATTTACACAAAAAATATATACTAAAAAATAGTAAATTGTATAAATTTACACAATTATTGTAGCACAAATGAATTTTTGCAAATTTACACAATTATTATAGCACAAATGTATTTTTGTACAATACTGATGTAGGTGTATTTTTTTTTTTTTTTTTGCTGAAGATGTAGGTGTATTTAGATTGATGAGGAAAATTTACACAATTAGCGTGCATTTGCGTGCCAATTATTTTGCGTTTGCGTTTTTGGCTGGGTCCCATAACATTGTTCATGACCCAGGCAAAAACGCACATAACCATGCATTTCTCGGTCCCACTGGCACTATTCATAGTTTAAAAATTATTTTGCTACAGTGTTTTTAGCAAAAAGTTTTCTGTTTTTAGTAAAATAAGCAGTATCCAAATAGACCCTCACTATAGCTATGCAAATGAATGTTTTAGAAATTATTTAGATTGAAGCAAAGGTTTTTGGTTGAGAAAAAGAGAGATGATTTTAGATAATAGTAAAAACGCACATAACCATGCATTTCTGGGTTCCATTGGCACTATTCATAGTTTAAAAATTATTTTGCTACAGTGTTTTCAACAAAAAATTTTCTATTTTCAACAAAATAAGCAGTATCCAAATAGACCCTTACTGTAGGTATGCAAATGAATGTTTTAGAAATTATTTAGATTGAAGCAAAGGTTTTTGGTTGAGAAAAAGAGAGATGATTTTAGATAATAGTAAAAAATTTTGATAAGAAAATAGTATTTTGATGAAATATAGTGTAAAATAAATAATCTGATGTGCAGTATTTTGAAAAGTAAGTATATAAAATAAAAAAAAGTAAGTTATTATGGTAAAATAGACAAATTTTTTTGCATGAGCTTATGCAAATGTTCTAATGTGGTAAGAAAAAACAATGATGTTTTATGTATTTGTCTTTGTTAGTAGATGATTACATTATAATGTATTACAAAAAAATAATTTTATATATTTATTTTTGTTGATAGTTTCTCAACACTAAATAGATGCTTATTTGAAATTTCATAACTTTTTTTTACTTATACTCGAGCCCCTTAACTCGAAATCTTGGATTTGTCCCTGCCAACTAGCATAGATAACAAGTTGATGTGGTACTTGATGGACAGACACATCAATAAAAAATGGACAAAAATAAGAGTGGCTGTTATTCAAAATAATCTCCTGGCTTTAAGTAAAAGAATAAAAAATTTGAAATGTTAGAGTTCAAATCAATTCAAAATGACTCAAAAGAGTCAAAAATTGAGGTTTATGATTTGTAATTTCTTTTAAAGGGAGAGAGAGACAAAGTGTTTATTTTATATGTATAGTTATATGATACATGGTCAACTATGATTCGAATTTGGACACAATTTGTCTGCATGCAAGAAACTCGCATTGGCATCTGGCATCAGTATTTGGTCTGTTATTATTGTTGCCAAGATTTGTGGGATAGTTAGAGATCAAGTTGCTGACTTTTGCCAAAGTCTGTGCTGGGGTTTTTCTTGGGTTTTTTCATGTTATGAATTAACAATGTATTTCGACCCCCCCCCCCCCACCCCCCCAAATTTCAATTTTTTTTTTGGAATTATATATGGTTATATATATTTTAAGCTTGGGTCCTTGAAAATTACACACCCAAGAATTCCATTGATCCAGCAGAAAAAAAAAGATAGGAAAAAAGAACACTTCCCCTTCGAGAATCAAAGATACTGATTTGGATGAAGGCCTTTAAAATTCCATCTTGGGATTCACATGGAGTTAAATTACATTTAGTATTTGCAATTGTTTGCTATTTATCTGACTTACATTCTGGAGTGAAATTTAGTGGTCTAGTAAATTAATTTAAACTTTAACACTTGCTTGAATCAATGTTTCATCTATGGTACTATTATTATTGATGATTCATTTCTATTATTAGCTGCAATAATTTAGTCTACGATTATGAACTTTTTATTTTTTATTTTTGTTTTTGTATTTGACTTGGCAACACTAAATAGTTTTTTTAGTTAAAAGGATATTGAACATATAATGAGATAATAAATATGACTTCTATTTGATTTGTAGATTATGGGAAAGCCCAACAAAAGATGAAATCCTGGTTTCTGTCCCTGTTTACAGTACTTTTGGGGATGGAGGAGTGAAGCAGAAAATGGCAGTCACTCAGTTTGAAGCTGTGCTTTCCTTGCTGGGATTAACCTGCTCTTAAGGTATGCATAATTGAGAATTCCCCTATACCCTTGAAATAACTTACCTTTTTCCACTTATTAAGAGCCTCAAATCAATTCACAACAACTACTTGCACCTTCACCATTTTCAGAAAGTATTGACTTTTAAATGCTTACATGAAACAACCGGTAAGATAGAAGTTTTAATCATGTAAACAGATTATAAAAGACATTATCACAGATTTTTGTGAGAAGTTTATTAAAATTGATATAAATGAAACAAATAGGCAACAGGATATATACTCATATTTTGGTTTCTCTAGTTGATGTTAACGAATAACAAGTGTAAGTGGCCACAAATGTCTGATTAGAGTTGCATAATACTGTTCTTATGTGGTTTAAATTACCTTGAAAGTTGATTTCCCCCCCCCCCCCCCCTTTTTTTTGGTGCACAGGAATTACAAATACATTCTTTAAAGGCCACCATCAAGATCAGAATAGATGTGCCATCAGAGTTGACAGCATTATCTAGGATGTCAATTACTGATGAAAAGCTTAATTAAAATATAAAACTGTTTACTTATTTGATCATATTGAAGAAACAACAGCTGATGGTATGCATATAAGGCAAAGGCTCATTCAATTACCCTTTTTTGGGTGTATAAAATGATTAGCATGCACGTATCAAGGTTTGTGTATATTGTCCTGTTGGAAAGAGTGAAATGGGAAGTTTGCTCTAAATGTTTCTGTCAGGGAACTTGACATATTTACTTGATACTTTCCCCTTTCTTTTTTTCTTGTTCATTTTGAGACTTTGAATTTTATGCCCTTCAATCTTGTAGTTACTTAAATCAAAATCTAATGTTTAAGGGAAGGTGAACTTTTCAATACTTTCTTTTTTGACCTCTTAAAGAACAGAATGAATTTCTTTTTTCTTTCCATCTTTTCTTTCAATCGATTGCTTAAAACATAAAGGAACAATTTAGCTTCTCTGAACTATATGATTGCACCCACGGCAACTACCTGAATCACTTGGCTTTTTTTCCCCTCATTGGGTCTCTTGTTCAAAAAGCTTCATAATAATACAAAGACTGCTTTGGATAACCAGCTGTCCTTTATCCATGGACGTCCACCTACCCCAAAAACAAGTGTAGAGTGTAGGTGACAAGTAATCAAAAGCTACTAACCATTGTTTTCTTCTTTTTTCCTTTGGTTGAAGACTGTTTCAAGTTCTCTGTGGTGATAATGCTAGTCCTCCCTGCTTATGAAATCATTTAGGTACTTCTGAACTCCTTACCCACTTCAAATCTGGATATAGTTGCTGTCCCTGAATTTTCTGGTGGGGCTATGGAGAGTTATGGTTTGATCACATTCATGAAAATGGGCTACTTTATGATGGCTTGCTTTCCCCAGTTGCCAAGAAGCAGATTGTAAATTACATATCCATTTACCCTGTAAGCTTCTTCTTTTTTTTCTTTTTTTTTTGGCTCCCAAAACTTTAGGAATATACTCCGAGGCCTGGCAGCTCCTGCTTATCAAAAAATACATTTTCAAGACTTTTTGTTATACTTTTGCATCATTTCCCCATTCATAAATCATGACACATAAAAGGGAAGAACAGTACTCTTTTTTCTTAACCCCGAAAGAAGTTATTATAGAATAACTGACTGCTATTGATAATTGCCTGACTGCAACCAACCCATTAAGAAAAATCTGGAAGCAAATAACACATAATTGCCTGACTGATGTAATATGATTCTTCATTTATTTCCTAAATACTTATATGTAATCTTTAAATCATTTTCTTGTTTTTTCAGCTCACATTTGTTGTTTCACGTGAAGTAGCTTATCAGTGGTTTGGAAATCCAGTAACAATTGAATGGTGGAGTCATTTATGGCTTAATGAGTGATTTGTAATGTGGGTAAAATTGAGTCGTCTTACATTTCTGCTACTGCTTTTCTGGCCATTGCAGTGCATTCAATTTTCTGAATTTAGTATCTCTATTGATCTTAAATTTCCAGGTAAGCTATATGGCCACTGACAGCATGTTTCCTGTGTGGAAAATATTGACTTACTTTCTTTGGCAACAACTTGTGTCCTATGTATGGATACACTGCAATCACATTCTAGTGAGGTAAGTGAAAGCTTGTGCTAGAATTTTCTGTTAAGTGGCAACATATCAGTTATGCATGTTAAATTATGTAGCTTGTTAGTGAATGCAGTGATAAAATCAATGAAGAGAAATAGCTATGAAACGCAAACTGCTTCCCCAAATGGTCTGTTGTACTGAATTTTCAAGCACTGCAAAGAACATCATCAAAGTAAACGTATTGACACAGTTTATGTGTCTGTGTGTTTGTGCACAAACGTGTGGATCTGTCATCTGTTTGTGTGGAGTTCTACCCTGTAGGAGGGAGGTGAAAGTGAAGTGAAATTTTTTATAAGCTGACTTCAAAGATTGCATCACCATTATTTATTAGCATATCTTAATTAAGTCCCAATTATGACTTTAAACAAGAGAAAATTGTTGGCAATTTGCTATATAAGGCATAACTTCAACATGTAATTCAACTTTGTTCTTCACAAGCTGTTTGGCATATTTTCAGTGGAGGAACACCATGCTCATTCACCTGAGGAAATATGATGCCATCAACTACAAAAGGGGATCTATTGTTATTCAAATGTTGCAGGGTTATCTTGGAGCTGACATGTTCCAGGTGAGATTGTTCATGTTCTTAACTTCTAGAGTTGGTTGTTTTTATATGTAGCACCAAACAATGACTCCATATTTTCTTGTTAAAAATTCTATGTGGATGTTATTACTATAATTCATATAGATTTCCTTTAAACTTTACATGTGATTACTTTTTGAAATTTTTTGTTTAGTGTCAGTGGTTTGTAATTCATATCGTTTCTTGGATCTCTTATTGTTTAATGTAATTTCTATTCTTTTACAATCACATTCTATGTCAATAAATTCTGTTATTGTCTTTGATTGGTTGGTGTGCTAAAAAATTTCATGTTGCTTGCCCTCATGATACTTGTTCCATGTAACACCTTCTAGGTATTTTCCTCTCTAGAAACTCTTGCTCCAGTGTGTGCTATGATTTGAGAATCTATATCTGTGTTGTGTTTTTTATTGATTAATAAGCAAACATGAGCTTTCATCTAGGATCTGCAATTGTAATTCCTGTTAATTCATTTATGTGCTTGATGGACTATGTATTGTTCCATTGGTTCATACTACAAATGCAAGACATTCCTTTTTAAATCAAATCCTCGAAAACTGGATGTATCTGAACTGGTACATTCTCCTGACCAAATTTCAAGCACATTTAACACAAAGAATGAAGAGAACTGTGATGAATATTTATGGGTCAAAGTTAATATTGAGCAGAGTGATTTCTACAGGGTTAATTATCTTGCAGCTCAACTTAGGAAAGCCATAGTGATTAATTGCAGAGACAGACAAATTTGGTATTTACCATGTCTAAAAATGAATAAATAACTGTATCATATGTTTTTGTAGTAGGTATGCCACATATATTGGCAATTTGGCATGATCACTTGGTGTGAAGTATACTAGATTTCTGATTTTCGTGCCTAGTTCATTGGTTGGGTGTGACAGCAGGGCAGAATTCCAGTGACTAGAGTTCAGCAAAGGAACTGGCTGACTTAAGACTGCAGAGTAGCTTATTAAGGCGACATATTTCCTGTTCTTTGGTGGTTTCTCTTGATTTTTGCCATTATAAGCTCGGCACTCACTGTCAAATAGTATAAAACTCTTTTAAGTCTCAATTTCTTAGGTGTTTTGGATGACACATGCGCTGTGTGAGGCTTGCAAGCAACCACTGCCTTCATTGCTTTCCTTATGGATGTATACAGAAAAGAGCTTGATTTGATTGTGTTATCAAAACTATTATTGTAAGGATAACTTCTTTTTGATATAGTTACCATTTTCACTAAATCCTTACCAGAACTTGAACTTCTTAAATGGTACACGCAAGAGGTGTGTTACAAAGTTGTGGAGATCTCTGGTGACGCCATCCCAGATTCAGTGAATGAGTTGAAACAAATTTTCATCAACATTCCTCCTCTTCTTCAGTGTAAGAACAAATACCATACATTTTAAAATGCCATTGACTTCATTCCAACTCACTGGTTGTTAGATATCGTTCGGAACCTCTTCTACATGATTGCTTACTTTGAGTGGAGATAAGTTTGTTGATCGGTGTGCAAGTTTCTTGATTAAGGCTGAGATGTATGCAAAAATATGACCAATATATATTTTTTCAAATATAGGAGTACCTATCTCTCAAAATGAATATCTTCATCTTTATGATGTTTTCCAGCCAATTGTGATTACGTATAAATTACTGTCATATATATACTGATTTTTGGTTAGAGAGTGATGTAAGCTTCTTCATACTCTTAAATATCAACTTTTCTTTTTTGGTTCTTCGTGCAGAAAATCTGGCTGGGAATCAATTTATGGAGAGATTCATTTAAGTTCACTATTGAGAGAAGTCTTTCTGGATTTGGTTACTTTTGGCCATGATAAAAGTCACAAAGAAGTAATCTAGCTCTTTCAGATATTACTGAATGATGGAAATTCTCCTTCCGTCAGCTGACACTTACCTGTATATCTGAATCACTTCCTCATTCGTAGGGGCCTGTTCAAGGTTGATATACAGAAGTGTTATATGCCCTACAGCCTGCTTACATTTCTGTAATTTTGAACACTAGTACCATGAATAGGAATGGGTTTGAGTCCCTACTGAAGCTCTACAGAGAAGCAGATATAGTGCTAGAGAAGGAACCACCTTTATTATTTAAGAATTAGCAATATTTGAACTAATATCCTGTGACTCTTATGTGGGTGAAAGCTACTTATATTTAATGCCATTCCTTTGATCATTATCCTGGTTGTAATGCATATTGTCCAGACCCAAGTATAGTTATTGAGTTCCTAAATTTTATGTTGTCCAATGAGGTATTTGCTGTGCATATCAAATTATGGTACAAAAAAAAAACATCGTTTATGCAACATGGTTATTTTTAAAAAATCTCATTAAAAAGTTACTTACCTTACAACTCGCAAATAGCCTAATTCTCTAAGCTCCAAAGCAGATTAGCTAGAACCTAAATAATATCAAGCAAACCTATCTCAATAAGCATAAAGCTTGAAATTGTATCTAACTACAAATTAGGAATTGCCAAATAAGCACTTAATTTGGCAAGCCTAGCATTCAACCTCACAAATAATGTATTTCACTTCCAAAGTTTCTAAACAAATTAATTCACAAGGCATAGACTCCAATGTATAAAGTTAACCCATTCAATATCATTTCCAACATTATGACTAGCTTTCATAAGATTTACACAACATCATCAAGAGACCCATGAAAGCAAAATCAAAATATCCTCCAAGACGAGAAACTTAGAACTTCAACAAACTCCAAATAAACCCAATAGCAATGAAAAATATAGTTTTACCAACTATCACATATTATAACTTAAAACCCCTAAATTTCCACCATAAATAAACCTTAAATAGCCACTATTAGTACAAACCATAAACCCACTCATCAAATAATTCCACCAATACAAAACCCATACATATAAATACATAAATATCACTTTCAAAGCTCATAAATCACATGGGTATCATTATCAAAACTTAGATAAAAATAACCTCAAACAAAAGCATATAAACCCATCAAAAAGATAAGAAATCTTTACCTCAGATAAAATATATGAAGGTGCTTAAAGGTTCCTAAGGGTTTTCCGGTGATCTTGCCGGAAAAATGATGGTGGAGATGGTGGTATGGAGTGGCACCAGTGGGAGAGTGTGAGGAGTGAGAAGAATGTTTGAGAGAAAAATGAAAAAGAAGAAAAGAAAAGAGAAGTGAGATGACCAACCAAGGGGAATAAGATAGTGAGAATGAGTTGTGGAGGATTAAGTGGGTAAGTGGGGCACGTGTCTCAAAAATATCTAACAATGATTTTTTTTTTTTTTTTTTAAGCTGGGATATTATATTCTTCCCCTCTTATAAAAATTTCATGGAAATTTTACGTACCTTGATCCAAACAAAAGTCCTCTTTCACCGAATGATTCTTCCAAAGCACCTTTACCCAAGATATTGGTCTATTGCATAGCATTTGCTCTTTATGATCCAAAATCTCTGCCAAAACTTCTTCATATGACAAGTCCTCTCTAATCTGAAGAGGCTCATAGCTCAATACATGTGAAAGGTCAGGAATGTATTTCCTTAACATAGACTCATGAAAAACATTATGAATTCCTGATAGGGCCGGGGGTAGGGCAATTATATATGCAACTTTGCCCACCCTTTCCAAGATCTCAAAAGGCCCTACAAACCTAGGGCTTAACTTACCATTTTTGCCAAATCTCATTACTCCTTTCATAGGTGCAACCCGTAGGAAAACTTTATCTCCAATTTCAAGTTCCAAGGCCTTCCTTTTAATGTCATAATAGTTCTTTTGTTTAAATAAACTCAAAGAATGCACTATCATAGTTTTGCAATGCCTTTATGTCCATTTCTAATGAGTAATACGAAGTACACAATATTTTTCATGACTTTAGCACAACAAGTAACATGTCTTGTTGTGATTAGAATTTAGAACAATATCACTTTCACTTAGGTCTACTACTACCACTAATATCATTTTTATTATTCACCACACCAATCACAAATTGTGTTAACTATTGTGGAAATGAGAAAATATTGAGTGCCTAAATCTATTGATTTCTATTTAGAAATGTTGCAGATCCTATGACTTTCCAAACATTGAAAGCTTCCTAGAATACTTGTCAAGGATTCATATTAACATATCCCGAGCATTTTTTCTTGTTTGTGCTGTAAGGGATTAGTTGTTCTCTAATATCACCTGCTAAATGAAATTCAAGGACAATGGGGTCTAAGTATTCCTTTAATATTTCTGTAAGGATTGAAACTGGTTTATTTATTTGGGATCAGAATCTTAAAAGTTACAGCCATTTGTACTAAATTTTCTTTTCTTTTAATGTTAGTTTTGATCTTAAATAAAATCTATATTCTTTATAAAAATGGAAGCTTTGTAATAAATTTTGCAAAATTCTTGTTATGCTACATTATCACATATTTTCCTTCTATTTTTCTTATTTATTATTTATTGTTTTTGTTGTAATTTTCACTTTGTTCAATTTTTTATCTCCTCCAATTGTTATCTTCTTAAAATTTTCATTTCTTTCTCCTTTAAATCTTTTAAATTCTACTCTTTTACTTTGTTCAACCTTTCATCTCCTTCAACCCTTCTTCTTCTATTTTATTTTTTTTATATAAATTTTGTATAATTCCCTTTGCACCTCAATCACCTATTCCTCCAAGTTCAATCCACAACACCAAAATAAATAAAAGGGTCAATACTCTTTCTATTTCTTCACTTTTGTTTCTTTTATTTATTTATTATTTCTATCACTTTTTTTTTCCTCCACTAATAGTACTTTTTATTATTGTTGATTTAATTGCTGAATCATTTTTTTTTTTAAGTTAATATGTTTTCACTTATGCATTTAAGTATTTTGATGCTTCATTTTCTTTCTTTTCAAAAAAAAAAAAAAAAAAAAAAAGTCTCATTTTCTTTCACTAATGCTCTTCTTGTATATATATATCCTCTTTCAAGCCCAAAAAGTCAATTTGAAAAGGATAAGGTCGTTATTTTCCACGGGCCCTCTGGGCGTTATTTACTTATTTTCAACTTGGCGTGTGAAATTTCCGCTAAATCCAAAATTGTAAAGCAGGCAGCTGGGTTCTAGTTTCCGTCAAAGCTATTATTGAAGTCCTGAATAACCCCCAACAATACTAATCTAATCATTTCCTCCATTGTGGATGACTGCAGGCAGCTGGCTTCCCGAGTTTCCCAGATTCGTTTTGATCATTGTTATAGAGAAGCTAATAGGAGTGCTGATATGCTAGCTAGGATAGGAGCTCAGCAATCTTCCAGTTTTATTTTGTATGATAGTCCCCCTAAGGGCTTGCAATCTTTGTTAGATTTTGACCGTTCTGGTTTGTACTTAAACAGGTGCTGCCCTGAGACTGTTGTTAATTTCTAGTTTTAATGCATTTCCCATTTTACCCAAAAAAAAAAAAAAAAATTGTAAAGCAACTGTTATTTTCATTACACTCAATGCATGGGAGCAGTGGCGATTCCAGAAATTTTTTTCCAGGTATTCCTTAAGAAGCATAATTTTTTCCAGTGGCGGCTCCAGGAATTTTTCCCAAATGTATTATTGTTTAGTTGTTTCATTAATTTTTTTGTCTTTTATAAACTATAATTTGTTATATTGTTGTTTCATTAATTATAAAATTATTAATTGTTGTTTAGCCTAACATAATTTAATTTGTTTGTCTTTTATAATGTATTGGTTAATTAAATTATTAATTATTGTTTATTAGTTGATTTCCTTAATTAATTATTGGTTAATTAATATCCCAAACAAACAAAATTAATTAGTTCAACTAATTACCATGGTTGTTTGATACTTGGAATATCACACTATTATTTAACCCAAAAAAAAAAAAAAGTCAATAAATTGTGCATCACAAAAATATATAGGCCCTATAGCTTAAGTCCAAGTCTAAAAAAGAGTGATTTATTACAAGCTTCATGCCTGATGCCCCCAATCACAACAGCCAGCTGTCAATCAGAAAATTTCACAATCACAAATCACAATACACATTACACTAAAAGACAATTAATATCTTACCAACACCAACACACACCAATGATAAGATAAAGCCAAATTCAAAAAGTCAAAAAACAGCAAAAAAAAAAATATATATATATATATATTAATAAAGCTAAATATTCGGCCAGCCAATGAGCCAATCACAGAGTTACAATTCAAAAGAGAGAAAGAGAGAGTTAGACACTCATTCATTAATTTCATTTCATATTTTCATAGTTTGTACTTTTCATTTCAGTGAGAGATTAAGAGAGAGTCAAAGAGAAAAAGAGAAAGAAATACCTTGAGGGAGGGTTCGGAGGGAGCATCAAGCATCGAAGCAGCCGAGGCGCTGAGCGATCTGCGATTTGCGATGAGGGGTGAGCAACGACGACGAGCGACCCAGCGACGATGTGCTCTGGACTGGACTGATCTCCGACGATGTGTGAGCGATCTCCGATGAGCAATGATGTGCTCTGGACTGCAACTGGACCGATCTCCGATGAGGGGCAACGATGTGCTTTGGAGTCTGGAGTCTGGACTACGACTGGACTGATCTAACTTCTAAGGGGAGGCGTTGCTCTGTTGCTTTGTTTTTAGGTTTGCTTTAGCTTTAGTGATTTCTGATGCATTGATTTGAGGTTTTTGATGTACTGATCTGCTCTGTATTGGGTTTTTTTTTTTTTTTTTTGAGAATCCTTGGGTTTTCTTCCTCTGTAGTCTGTTGGGCTTGCCATGGGCTTGATCTTGGGCTTGCTGTGGGCTTGATCTTGGGCTTGCCATCTGTTGTTTTGCTTTGTTACAAATTTTTTTTTTTTTTTTTTTTCAGATTTTAGTTGAAATTTTCTTTTTTTGGGTTCTATTTTTTTTTTTTTGCTTGAAAGTAGAACATATATATATTAATTTGAAGGTGTTCCTAATTTTGATTGAGGGTGATCCTATTTTTTTTTTAAGGGTAAAAAAATAAAAATAAAATTTTAATTATTATATATATAAATAAAAAAATCAACTCAAGGTGTTTCTGGGAACACCCTGAGCATAATGTGGCATCACCACTGAGCATGTGTTGGCCAAAGTGTAATTGTCACTTTTGCTTCACAAGTTAACATAAATCAGCTAGGACTTGGATTTAAAAGTGGGTTTATTGGTTTCTCAAAAAAAAAAAAAAAAAAAGTGGGTTTATTGTTGGTTGTGTGCAGCGATTTCACCTTCGGGTTTACTACTTCATAGTTGAGGTCGTTTTTTTTCTTTTTTTTTTTTGTTACATGCGTCTGCTTCGTATGAACAAAATTACTTTGCTTAAAAAATTTAAAGGGTCGGGTTGTTTGTTTTTTGTAAAATAAGTTAATTCACCTTAATTTTTTTTTTTTTAACTTTACTATTGAAAATGTTTCTGTGGGGCTATTTTTTTTGTTTAGATTTATAAATTTTTTTATGGTCTTTAAAAGGAGGGAAATGTTATATTTACAATTTTTTTTTACAAATTATTAATGTAGTGAGTAGTTGTTGGTAAGTAAAAAAAATGTGATGTAGGTAATAGGTTCAGGTGTGAAGAATTTGCTATCTCAACCACTTGTAAAAATATCGCAGAAAAATTTGTAACTATAACATTACACTTGTAAAAGAATTAATAATATATTTTTTTAGAAGAAAAAAATCAATAATATTGTAAGGAGTACATAGTATAAATTGATAGTGCAAGATTGCAAATTTTTTTTTTTTTTTTGAGGGGGCAAATTTTATATGTATATATATATATATATATTACTATTTTTTATTTTAATATTGGCCCCACGTCCATGTGTCTATATATAGAAAATCTTTTAGGCTCCGTTTGGATACAGCTTATTTTTACTGTGTAAATAGTACTATAAGACCTATTTTTAATGAAAAAATTGTTAAAAAATGTAATTTCTGGAACCCATAAATAATGTACAAGGACACTGTATTTACAGTGAAAAAGTCAAAATGTTACGGCTGACAAAAAGAAAACAAAAAAAAGTAACGTGAAATAATAAACACATATGCAGCTTTCAGCCCAATCCAAACGGGCTCTTAATATTAGAAAAAATATATATATATAGTAAAGCCTCAGTAATCCATGCACTCCACAAAACAAACACGAAATTCAGAGTGACTGAGAAACGTAGAGAGAAATGGAAACAAAAAGAAAACAAAGCATAGAGCAATTCAAAGGACAAACAAGGCTACCAAAATTTGCAATCCCAACAAGTTATGATCTTTATCTCAAACTTGATCTCACAGCATGCACTTTTTCTGGTACAGTACAAGTCAACCTTAACATCATCGAACACACTAAGTTCCTTGTCCTAAATGTTCTCGAACTTGATGTACATCAAGTCTGGTTCACCAACTCCAATCACCAAGTAATTAACACTCTCTCTTAAACTATTGGTTTTATTGTGCTTTAACATTTAATGGGTTTTTTTTTTTAAATGATGTTTTTGTTGATTTTTGCAGACATATAAGCCTTGTGATGTTGTTGTTTTGGATGGTGTAGATGAGATACTGGTGCTGGGGTTTGATGAAGTGCTTAGTGTTGGTGATGGGGTTTTGGGGATTGAGTTTTCTGGGGCCCTTAACCCACACTTGAAGGGTCTCTATAAATGGTAAATCTTTTTTTATTTATTTAAATTTTCTATCTTTTAGAGTGAGTTTGTTTCTAAATTTATGGAAAAGTTTACTTGGTAAGTGATTTGGAATAATTTGGTTAGTTTTATTCAAGCTTTTTCTTGTTTGGTTGCTAAGAAAATCAGTGAAAAGAAAGAAAGAAACTATAAATTTTGAATTTTTAGTTACGTTTGAGAGTGATCAAATACATAATAATGAAACTGAACAACTATGTAAATCATTGAGATGAACAGAGGTAATTTTCTTGAATTATATATGGTTATATGTGTTTAATGTTTGGGATGTTTAAAATTACACCCCCTCCCCCCCCCCCCCCCTCTCTCAAGAATTTAATTGGCCCAGCCAAAAAGACCCCTTTGAGAATTGAAGATACTGCTTTTCCCTTTATAATTCCATTTCAGGATTCAAATGGTGTTAATTTACATTGAGTATTAATATTAGCAATTATTTGCTATTTATCAAGCTTTCATTCTGTGACGAATTTTAGTACTCAAGTAAATTATCTTTAACATTAACACTTGCTTGCATCAATTTTTCATCTTTCGTACTTTTGTATTTGATGATTCATTTCTGTGTGTGTATAGATCTTGCACACATTCTTTGATTATGATATTCTGCTCTTTCTTTTCCCCCCTTTTTAAATTGGCAGCGATAATTGGTTTTTATTTGTTAGATGAATATTGGACATATAATGAGATCATATATATGACCTCATTTGATTTGTAGATCTTGGGAAAACTAACAACAGTAGATGCCATTTTTATTTTTCATGTATTAATTTATTCTTGAAACTTAATATATTTCTCACTCTTAAATGGTGAAAATTCATAATTTGGACCCCGAAAGGTGAAATCCTGGTTTCTGTCACTGTTTACAGTACTTATGTGGATGGGGGTGTGAAGAAGAATATGGCAGTTACTCAGTTTGAAGCTGTGGATGCAAGGCGGTGCTTTCCTTGCTGGGATGAACCTGCCCTTAAGGTATGCATAATCGAGAACTTGCTTTTACCCTTGGAAGAACTCATTATTTTACTTGTTTAGAACCTTTGAATCAATCTTCCGTAAGTGGCATTTAATTAGTGTCATGTACATGCTTATTTGAAAGAATTTGTGAAATAGAACTTTAATCATGAAAAAAGAATATAAACACATTACCACAGATTTTTTAGAAAAGTTTATTAATACTGATGCACATAAAACAGATAGGTAACAGGACATACATGTATTTTCGTTTTGTTTAGTAAATGTTAATGAATAACAAGTAAGTTGCAGAAAATCTCTGATTGAAGTTACATAATAGTCTTCTCATGTGGTTTAAATTACTTTAAAACTCATTTTTCCCCCTTCTATTTACTACTCAGAAATTACTAATACTTTCTTTACAGGCCACCTTCAAGATCAGGATAGACGTGCCATCAGAGTTGACAGCATTGTCTAATATGCCAATTGCTGATGAAAAGCTTAATGAAAATATTAAGACTGTTTATTTTGAGGAATCTCCAGTCATGTCAACTTATTTGGTTGGTGTTGTTGTTGGGGTATTTGATCATATTGAAGAAACAACAGCTGATGGTAATGCATATATGGCAGAGGCGCATTCATTTACTCTCTTTCTTCTTCTTTTTTGGTTTAAATAGCTTATTACACTAAAATGGTGGGAAAGAGCACGTGGCCTACCTTGACTAATTTGTTGAGAATCCATAGTTGACCCTAAAATTTTTAAGACTGGGGATTGGTTGTTGTTATATAGAATAATGCACTGTGCATGCAGGGATCAAGGTTCGTGTATATTGTCCTGTTGGAA
Source organism: Quercus wislizeni (assembly GCA_023055345.1). Taxonomy (NCBI): domain Eukaryota; kingdom Viridiplantae; phylum Streptophyta; class Magnoliopsida; order Fagales; family Fagaceae; genus Quercus; species Quercus wislizeni. Next base: position 58,338 of record JALGQJ010000060.1, read on the forward strand.
AGAGTGATAAAGGGAAGTTTGCTTTAAATCTTGCTGTGAAGGCGCTTGACATATTTACTAGGTAATTTCTCCTTTTATTTTCCTTGTTCATGTGGAGATTTTAAATTTATGATCTTCAGTCTCATAAATCAATAAATTGAAATGTGTCCACCATCACGTAGTTTTACACAGAACTAAGTTATGAGGGAGAAAAAACAGCCACATGCCACAAAATAGAGAGTTTAGTGTTTGCTTATGTTCAAGGGCATGTGATCCTTTCAATACTTTCTTGTTTGACTTTGCAAAGAACAGACTGAATTTCTCCCTTCTATCCTATTTAAAGTAACAAAGAGCATGATTTCAGATAGGATAGAATGGAGAAAAGGAATTCATGTGGCTGACCAATCTAATCTATCAAAGATCCATAGCTGACCCCAAATTTTGGGACTAAGGCTTTGTTGCTGTTGCTTTTGTTGTCTTTCCTTCTTTTCTTTCAATTGATTGGTAAAGCTTGTGGACCAATTTAGCTTCTCTGCACTATATGACTGCACCCAAAGTGAGTACCTGATACACATGGATTTTTTCCCTCATTGGGTCTCCCCTTCAAAATTTTCCAAATTAAAACAAAGACTGTTTTAGATAACTTGACCTCCTTTATCCATGGAGATCGCCTGAAAACAGAACCAGTGTTATAGTGTAGGTTAGAAGAATCAAAAGTTACAAAACATTGTGTTTTTTTCCTTTGGTTGAAGACTGTTTAAGTTCTCTGTGGTGATACTGATAACACTGGTCAGCCCTGATTATGGAATCATTTAGGTACTTCTCAACTCCTTATCCACTTCCAAAATTGGATATGGTTGCTGTCCCTGAATTTTCTGCAGGAGCTATGGAGAATTATGGTTTGATCACATATCGTGAAAATATACTACTTTACGATGATTTGCTTTCATCAGCTAACATGAAGCAGATTGTAAGTTACATGTCTAACACTTTTTTTTTTTTTGTAAGTTACATATCTAACACACTTTTAGCTTCAGTTTTCTCCCTTGCATTATGATGCTCCCAAAAAGTAATCAATCTACTGCGAGGTGCAGATCTGCTTGTCAAGAAATGAAATTCAAGACAATTTTTGCCTTACTTTTTCTCCATTTCCCTTTTCATAAATGAAAACATATAAAAAGGAAGTGCAGTATTATTTTTTCTTTCCCCTAAAAGCCTTAATACAGAATAACTGACAATTATTTATAATTGATTGATGCAGTCAACCCATTAAAGAGTTTATATATTGATACCAATGAGAAAACTCTGGAAGCAAATAACGGTTCAATTACAAAAGAAATGACATTGAAATGTGATTCTTCATTCATTTCCTAAATACTTGTATGTAATCTTCAAAGCTTATTCATGTTTTGCCAGCTCACGATTGTTGTATCACATGAAGTAGCCCATCATTGGTTTGGCAATCTGGTAACAATGGAATGGTGGAGTCATTTATGGCTGAATGAGGGATTTGCAACCTGGGTAACATTGAGTTGTCTTAAATCTCTGCAACCACTTTTCTGGCCATTCCACTGCATTCAATTTTATGATTTTGGTATCTCTGTTCAATCTTAAATCTCCAGATAAGTTATATGGCCACTGACATCATGTTTCCTGAGTGGAAAATATGGACTCAGTTTCTTCAACAAACAGCTGATGGCTTACGTATGGATGCAATGGAACAGTCACATCCTATTGAGGTAAGTGAATGCTCCAGAATTTTCTGGTTAGTGGGAACACATCACTTACACATGTTAAATTATATAGCTTATTAGCAAATGCAGTCATAAATCAATGGTAAGAAATAGTTATTTAGAGCAAACTGCTTCCCCTAATGGCCTGTTTTACTGAATTTTCAAGCACTGCAATGAATATCATCAAAGTAAATGCATTGACATGTGGTGAACTTAATATGTCTGGGTGTCTGTGCACATGAACTTGCATCTGTCATCTGTGTGTTTGGAGTTCTACCCAGTAAAATGGAGGTGACGATGCAGGGAAATTTCTTATAACCCAACTCCAAAGACTGTAGCACAATAAGTACTGTATCTTAATAAAGTCCCAATTATGACTTCAAATGAGAGAAAATTTTTAGGCAATTTGCTATATAAAGCAAGCGTAACTTCAACATGTAGTTCAATTATGTCCTTGACATGCCGTTTTGAATATTTTCAGGTGGAGGTACATCATGCTCGTTCAATAGATGAAATATTTGATGATATCAGCTACAAAAAGGGATCTGCTGTTATTCGAATGTTGCAGGGTTATCTTGGCGATGACATGTTCCAGGTGGGATAGTTTGAGTTCTTAGCTTATAGCATTGTTTTTGTATGAAGCACCAAACAATGACCTTATATTTTCATGGTTAAAATTCTATGTGGATGTTATTACTAAATTATATATATATATATATATATATATATATAGATACACACTCTAAAATGTACACATGGCTACAAGTTGGCATTTATTGTCTAATGTGATTTGGTTTTTATATCTTTAATGGTTCTCTTACCCATTAAAAAATAAATCTTTCACTTTATAATTAGACCATATTCTATGTTAACCATGCTGTTGTTGTCTTTGACTGGATGGTGGGCTAAAAAATTTCGAGTTGCTGGGCATGTGACTCGGCCCTCAGGATACTTTTTCCATGTAACACCTTCTAGGCTTCTTCCTGGGTGGAAACTCTTTGTCCAGTGTGGTGTGATTTAGGAATCTATATCTGCATTGTGTCTGTTACGTTCGTCATATTGGAAGCATTCTTTGATCACTCTTTCCACTGATTGTTGTCAGTAATGTGTACAATTTATCATTTCTTGGTGTGGAATACCTTAACATTGCGTTTTCATGGAAAATGAGGTTGTCAACATGAAAACTTTTGTTGTCAAAATGTTGTAAATAAAGTTATGAACAAAATGACTGAGGGAAAGGTTTGGAGCATGTTCCATCATGTAGTCATTTACTATGCACTTCTTGAACGTAATCATTTTACTATGTAATGAGTTGATAAAAATTAAAGTTGCTTAAATCACTTATTTAACTCTGTGACTTCTTATTTGAAACAGAAATCCCTAAGTTTATACATAAAAAGATATGCTGGGAAAAATGCAAAGACAGAAGATTTATGGTGCGTTCTTTCAGAGGAATCTGGTCTTCAAATCAACTCAATGATGGATGATTGGACGAAGAAAAATGGATATCCAGTTATCTCTGTAAAATCCAAAGATGATATTTTGGAATTTGAACAGGTCTTGTTATTGATTAATAAGCAAAAATGCATGCATTAAAAGATTCGCAGCCACAAATTTCATCTTTATTACTTTGGAGATCTGATACATTTTTAGGATCTGCAGTCACAATTCTTGTCATCTGGTTTGTGTGGTGATGGACTATGGATTGTTCCGATAACGGTATCCATTGGCTCATACATCAAATGCAAGACTTTCCTTTTGGAAAAAAAGTCTCAAAAACTGGATATATCTGAACTGGTTCATTCTCCCCACCAAAACAAAAGCAAATTTAACGAAAAGAATGAAGAGAAATGTGATGAACATTTCTGGGTCAAAGTTAATATTGAGCAGAGTGGTTTCTACAGGGTAAAATATGAAGATAAGCTTGCAGCTCGACTGAGGAAAGCCATAGAGAGTAATTGCTTGTCAGCAACAGATAAATTTGGTACGTACTATGTACAAAGATGAATTAATAACTGTATCTTATGTTGTTGTAGTGATTATGCTGTATCTATTGGCATGATCACATGGTGTGAAGTATACTAGATTTCTCATTTTTGTGCCTGATTCATCAGGTGAGTTCCACAGCAGGGCGGAATTCCAATGAGTAGAGTTTGGCTAACTTAATACTGCATATTTAGTCTCTATATATTAAATCCTTTTGAATACCAAATGGACTGTTCAGGATATATATTTCCTATCCCTATAATTAATTTCTTCCTTTTGTGGTCTCCCTTTATTTCTGCCATTATAAGCTCAGTGATCACTGTCAAATAGCATGTAACTCCTTGCAGTCTCAATTTTCAGGCGTTTTGGATGACACATATGCTCTTTGTGTGGCTTGCGAGCAACCACTGTCGTCATTGCTTTCCTTGATGGATGTATACAGAAAAGAGCATGATTTTATTGTGTTATCGAAACTCATTAATGTAAGGATAACTTTTGTATGTTGATAATGTTACCATTTTCACCAAATATTTACCAGAACTTGACGTTTTTATGTGATATATTCAACAGGTGTGTTATAAAGTTGTTGAGATCTCTGGTGATGCCATCCCAGATTTAGTGAATGACTTGAAACAATTTTTCATCAATCTCCTTCTGTTTTCCTCAGAGTAAGAACTATCACCATATATTTTAATATGCCAACCCTCTTGTTGCTGGATATTTATTGGAACCTCTTCTTCATGATTGTTTACGTTGAGTGGAGATGAGTTTTTATTCTGTTTGCAACTTTCTTGGTTAGGGCCGAGGAGTATGAACTATGAAACAATATTAAAGAATAAAAAAAGTGAAAAGAAAATTCCTTTGTATCTTTCAATTGTGCATCAAATCGTTTTTCAAATATATGAAAACCTATCTCACAAAATGTATATCATCGTCTTTATGATGTTTTCTAGTCTCCTTGGCATCATGTTTCACATTACTGTCATTTTTTATGTACTGGATTTTTGTTATGGAATGAAGTAAGCTTCTTCATACATTTAAATATCATATTCTTTTTATTCTTTGTGCAGAAAATCAGGATGGGAATCAATACCTGGAGAGAGTCATTTAAATGCACTATTGAGAGGAGAAGTCTTTCTGGCCTTGGTTTCTTTTGGCCATGATAAAACTAACAAAGAAGCAGTCCAGAGGTTTCAGGCATTACTGAATGATCGAAATACTCCTCTTCTGTCAGCTGACACTAGAAAGGTAATAGTTTTACCTGTATATCTAAATCACTCTTCATTCATAGGGGTCTGTTCAAGGTTGATATACAGAATTGCTATGTGCCCTGCAGGCTGCTTACATTGCTGTATTGCTGAACACTAGCACCACGAATAGGAATGGGTTTGAGTCCCTACTGAAGCTCTATAGAGAAGCAGATACAGTGCAAGAGAAAGAACCACTTTTACGTAATAAGTAGTAACATTTGAAATAATATCCTGTCTTTGTGGATAAAAGCTACTTAGATTTAATTCCATTCCTTTGATCCTTATACAGGTTGTATTGCATCGTGTCCAGACCCAAATATAGTTCTTGAGGCTCTGAATTTTATGTTGTCTGAGGAGGTATTTGCTGTGCATATCGAATTACGGTTTCTAAAAGCCCCATCTTTCTTGCTGGTCTAATTTTTGCTTCATCTCAATATCTTTTCAGATTCGAGATCAAGATATTCTTTATGTGCTTGCTGGACTAAGATCTGAAGGGCGTGAGGTAGCATGGAGATGGTTGAAGGTATGCATTTCATGGTCAACACATTCATTATGAATGTATTACTATCATATTGAAATTAAGAAAATAATTTGAAAGTATTATGATTGGGGTGTTAGGATGAAGGTTTCTTCTTGAATTTTACACTTTGTGGAGGGCCTGGAGGCTTATTATTTTTTTGTGATAAATGCAGGAGAATTGGGACTTGATCTTTAGCAAATATGGTGCGATTCTACTCCACCAGTTCATTACCTACATTCTCACTTTGGTAAGCAATTCAACCTAGTAGGATAGCAATGGTACATATGGTGCATCTTGAGTCTGTATTTTCATGCATGTTGTTGGCTATGATTCATTGGTTGACTAGTTCAGTAGAAAACTCTATGCAACTTGATACGTCACAATAATTATATATTGATAAATGTATGATCCGTTTGGATTGAGGGGGAGTAGAGTGGATTTAGCACAAAATTAGCTTATTTTTAGCCAACTCTACTCTACTACCCTTCACTCCCCCTTCTTCCCCCCTCCATCCAAATAGGCCAGTAGTTTGGCCTTTGAAAGTAGTGCTTTATCTATAGTAGTTAGACATATCAAGCTTAAGGTACTGCTGCCTTGTTGTGTACCATCCACCTATACCTTAATCAGTTTGGCATGGCTCAAATTCACTGTCAGTTTTTTGAATAAATTGTATTATAATTATTTTAAAGGGTGATTTCAACATATCAAGAAAAATAAGATTATTTTTTTGTGAATATTCCACCACTCAAGGACATGTTCCTTACTTATGAATGACCTTGAAAAGTTTGTTTCTATTAGTATAATGAAATTCATCATAGGAAAAGTAATCACCATCAAATTACTCATATTATGTCCAAAAAGCCAGTTATCTCTTGAAATCAGTTTTGTTGTGTCTATCAATTTTTGATAGCTTGTACCCAGTAATGAAAAGTGAAACTGCTGAGTTTTAACATTAGTGCTCAATTAAATGATGAAATCGATTACTGCTAAACCAATGTCTATGTGAATATATGCACTCATTTATATAAGATCACATATCTGATTCACTTAATATAAAGCAATCACAGCATGCCAAATTATGATATTTGGTAAATCTATCTGTTTGTATTCCTAAAGACAGATTGCTCACTCCTTGAATATTATGAAATGGCAGTTTTGCAGCAAAGAAAAGGCTGAGGAGATAGAAGAATTTTTTGTCAGCCGAGTGCATCCTTCTTTTACTAGGAATTTGAAGCAAAGCATCGAGGAAATCCGACTCAAAGCAAGGTGGGTTGAGAACATAAGGCAGGAGCAATCTCTACCAGAACTAGCCAAACAATTGGCTCTCAAGAAATGAAAGCCTTCACTTTGATTCCAAAACTATATTGTGATTATGTTAAGACTGATGAGCTACATACACTGCATACTCCACAAATTGTGTTCTATATGTATGGTGTATTGGTGTTATTCAACTTAATATACCATGAACAGGTTCCAGCCTGGCATCATTATCCTAAGGCAAGTCAGTTGAGTCAGACCAGCAAATCAACTGGATTATATATATTCTCAAGTTCCTTTTCAATATTCCTACTAGCCACTAGGACAGCCATACCTAGTTTTAATTTAATTGGTCAGACAGAAAGTGGTTTATTAGAGCCCTCATACAAAGTGCATGACCCCAAACGCCTTTGCTTAGTTTATTACAAGCTGAACACCTAAAACTAAAAGTAAAAATCGTCTATAAAAAATCTTTACTTCTAGAAACTATTGTCATGACCTTACTTGAACAGGAAGTGTTCTATATCAATTATCTGTCAGATGCCAACATAAGGCCATTCATAGCCCAGTCTCTCTCCCCTTGAAGTTGTCTAAATACAAAAGTAGCATTACTTCTGCATTACTACTTACCTGTCATATGCTTAGAGTCCCCATTCCCTTAACTACTCTCTCTCGTATGTAGAATCTCACGCAGAAAAAAGGTAAAATCCAAATGTAAACACGTGTTCCTGTCCATTTTTAATAATAAAAAAAGCCAAAGACCACAGCTTTTGAATAAACACAAATTCTGACAACCTTAATGTCCAAAGCAAACCTTATCATAGATCTCTGTAAATTTCTTTAACAAATACAATTGGAATTTGGAAAACCTCATACAAAAATAATTAACAAAAAAAGAAAAATATCCCAAATATATTAAACTTCCTCTGTAACTGTATATGTAACATGTATAATCAGATTTTATGTGCATGTCAGAACAGCTCACTTTTAACAAAACCTTCAAAACAGAAAGTCAAGACTCAGAAAAAATAAAAATATAAAAAAATGACCAAAAAAAGGAAAAAACCCACTTCACTCTATATTGGGTCTGCTCTTCCTCTCACTTTGGGCTTCGTTCCGGGCCTAGATTGGACCTCCCTCTCCCTTGCTTCTCCTTGAAAGAATTCATCTTCTGCATCAACAGATCAGCTCTAAACTTTGCAATGAAGCTATCAGCCTTAGTGTCAACATCAGGACTGGGACAGAACATAGTCTTTGTAGGTGATTCTCCACCATCCATTGGGTCTGGTGATCCACTACGTGAACTATTATTGCTTTTTATCCTAACATAGTCACCCTGCACCTCAAATTTCCAAGGCTGCATTTTGAAAGGCGGCGGCGGTGGTGGCGGTGGTGGTATTGGATTAAGAGGTGACTCATTACCTGAGCTCACATTCTCATCCCCACTGTTGATAATCCTTGTTTTAACCGGCAATGGAGGTTTCCAGACCTTAGCTTGTGGTTGTGGTGGTGGTGGTGGTGGTGGTGGAACTGAATGGACTTTTTTGGCCTTACCCTTTTTAGAAGAGAATAAACTGTGAAAAACTGATGGTGGAGGCGGCAGCGGAGGTGGCGGAGGTGGTGGTGGATATAAAGGATGAGATGTAGAAGAAGAAGGTTGAGAGTTTAGAAAGGTGTCAAAATTTTCAACACTCTTTTGTCTTTGCTTCTTCTTCTTCCTCCTTAATGAGCTCAAGAAGTCTTTAGTGGCTGATCCTCCTCTCTTCTTCTCATTCTTGTCACCACTCCTTTGCTCCACTTGCTGAAACACCGGTGGTGGCGACGGTGGTGGCCGTGGCAGAGGTGGCGGTGAAGGTGGGGTTCGGAGATTCTTGACTTGTGAATCAATTTTTTCTGGGGTTCCAGTCTTTTCATTGTGTGCAAGAGTTTGATATGTTCTCTTTTTTCTATGCTTAACCACCTTAGGCGGCGTAAATGGTGACAATGGTGATGGTGGTGTAGATGGCTGAGGTGGTGGCGATGAAGGCAATGGTGGTGATGGAGACTTGTATGATGGAACTTCTTCTGTAGAAGCCACAAAAGTGTCTACATGTATGTTCTTGGGCTCCAAGGCATCTTCTTCTACCGCAGGAACCACAAAAGTATCTCTAGGTATATTCTTGGTCTCCAAGTTACCTTCTTCTTCCTCCTCTTGAGGCTGATCTCGCGTTGGATGGCGATGATGCAGCTGATCTGAGCTCTGAAACCGATAATTACCACTAACATTGGTGTCATCATAGAATCTCCACCGTTCATCATGGCTTACCCATGTAGATTCTTGCCTAAGATCCGGGTAAGAACTGCTGCTCCTTAACCTGTTGATGGTGCTATAGCTATCAGCTGTACGATCTGAGTACTGGTTGTACCATTGATTTGAGGTTGATGGGGTTGACTTGTGAGACTCTTGTGATGAGCTTGAAATGCTTGCATCTTCATAAGAGCTTGTGTTTTCATTGTTGTTGGTGTTTCTGCTGAGGAATCCACAAACAATGGCAAAGAGAACAAGGACTAGATTGAGGGAGTCCCAGTTTTTCTTCACTAGATGTGGTCTAAATATTTGTGATGTGAAAGACAGGAATGAAGGAATTACTATGAAGATAAATAAGATGGCTATGACTAACAAAAGTACAAGAAGAAGACCAGGGTTGAGGAAGAGAGATGATGAGTGGCGACGGCGGCGGCGAGAGTGAGTGTTTTGTAGCCAAAATGGTGAGGGCACTTCTTCCTCTTCTTCCATTATTTGAAGCTGAATTGTGTGTTTATGCCTTTTCACAGCAGAGAGGTGTGGAGGAGCTGAGGAGGATGAGCTTTTTGAGACACCTTTCTTTTGCTTTACCTTATGTTATATGCTTTTGTGTTTTGCTTTTGCTTTTGATTGCTTTGCCTTTGATAAATTATTTGGCTTGAATTGATAGAATATGTATTTATGGTTGAAAATGGGGAGTGATGGATTTATAAGTTACAAGCATCATCACTCTTACATAATGTGGGGTCCTTTTTTTATTTTTATTATATGATAGTATGATTCATATCCAAGAAAAACGTTAGCATCTGTCATTGTTAGTATGACAGCTAAATTTGCATACTGCAGGCATATGATTGTAGAAAACCATGTGATTTTATGTTTTATTTTTTAAAGTTTTGAGCTTTATAACTTTGACCAAGTAGCTGATTCAATTATTGAGATCCTAGTTCAATCTGAATATGGTAAAATTGTGTGTCATTAATTTTTCACCAAAAAGTAAATTTGTATCTTTTATAAAACAGTTGTGCAAGAAAAAGAAATATGACTTTTCTTACACATTTTCGTAGTTGGTACCACAAAAAGGCCTGAATTTGCGGCTTGTATCATGTAAATTGATTAGTCTCTCAAGAAATACAAGCTATCTATTTATGTATTAGAAGTTAAAACTACCACTTCATTTTTTTAGAAGGTTCATAATTGTTGCTTTAAAAGCAAAGGAAGAATTATGGGCACACCGATTTGGTCATGGTCACACACACATTCCGCGTTAAGACAATTAAATCTCACAAAACCCAAAAGAAAAATAGATTGATCGAACAAAAAAAAAGTATTATTAATAATTTAATATGATGTTTTTGTACAAGTTTTATGGAGACAAGTATAGAGAGAGCTAAGTACAACTGTACAACGTATAGATGTTTAGACAAACGCGTTTTCCACTCATTGTTATATGTCTCTATCAGATTGTTTTATTCTGCACTAAAAGCAACCACTTTTAAAGTTGGAAAACACTATTCAATACTTCGGCAGCAAGCTTCTAAACTTTGGCATCAAGAATGTCAAATGATTTCTTTTCCCCCCTTTAACCTGCGAATTCATCAGTTTAACATTGTTATTATCCTATTTGTATGAAAGTTCAATATAACAAATTTCACAATATTTTTTGTAAAGTAAATGCTAGTATACATGGATCGTTGCACACAATTGTAAACACAATCCTGTGTGTATGGTTGTGTGCAACAATAGTATAAAATAAACATTGCTCATTTTATAACGGTTAGGTAGAAGATTATGAAAAGTGTATAATATAAATAATGTTAGTAATGATTTCATGTGAAAGTGATGTTTGTACTAATGATGTAAGTGACAACTGACAAGTTTATATAAAAGTAATGTTGCACAAATCATAAGTATTTAAGTAAGTTGTGATTTTTTTTATAGGTCTTATCACCCTTTTTTTTTTTTTTTGGTTTGTTGAGACTTGAGATTAGTAGATAATAGGGGATGGAAATGTAGGGTTGGAACCATAAACATGAACACCACAAAAAAATATCACTTCAACAGTTCAACCCCATTACTCTTCCTTTACCATTGGAAATTCAACACCGAAATGATGTATTTATATGAAATTCTAAGAAACTTATAATGTGTTTTTTTTTTTTTTTTTTTTTAATTATGTAAGGGTCATATGAGCTCTACATTCAATTTCTTGTTGGATTTTTTAAGGGATCTTTTGTTAGCCGACATCCTTTGCATAAAGAGTAATTACAAGGTTGAATTTCACTTGCAACACAAAGACTATAACTGACATGATAAAAGCCTTTATTGTTGCAGAAATTGTTCTTCAAGATAATGCACCAGAATTTTAAAGAACCGAAAACAATTTTGAAAAATAAAAATAAAAAATTGAAAGGCTTAAAAATAAGCTGCAGGGCTAAGACTCCAATTATAGGCTTTGTCAACATGGATGGCTTTTTCCAATACGCTTGATCAGAGCTTAGAACTCGGGACACAACACCATGGAGTTTGCTCAAAGTTTTCTAGTCAGATTACAACAGCTTTGTTTGGCAGACAGGGATTCCTTGCTCACATGAGAATTCAATTTCCCGTGCAAACAAATTCTTCAGGATAATATTTGTAATAAGTAACATAGTATTAAACAAGTAAGTTTTGATTCGGCAAAAAAAAAAAAAAAATTTGAATTAATTAAAATAATAGACACGAAATCTAGATGAATTATTCCAAGAGGGCATTCCCATCAAAAGAGTATGCACCTTTGTTTTATGTATTAGTTAAAATAATAAACAGGAAATCTAGATGAATAATTCCAAGAGGGAAAGGGAATTCCCACCAAACTAGTATTCACATTTACAATTGGCAAACACACGTGATGCGCATACAAAACGTACCAATTGAAGGTTATAGCAGCATGTCTATACAATGTGCAGTGGTAATTGTAGAAGTTTGGTGTGAATGGTTAGTTGCTATGTGGACCGGTAGAATCAAAAGGTTGTGTTGTGACTTGAAAGACTACTTTTTTTTTTTTTTTTATTTAAGGTCCTGTTTAACGGATATTCTTAAAGCATTTGTTAATAAATTATAAGTTTGACTTGCTTTTAGTACTTTTCAAACTAAAGATCTCTTTTTGTTTAAATATATATTAACATATTGTAGTGGATTTTAATTTTCATCTTTTATTTAGTTAGTGTATGATGTGACAGTTTCTCATTAAAATAAAACGAAATTTCAGTTAAAAAAATACTGGAAGTAAGTCAAACTCATAAATTATTTTAGAAAATTTTTAATCTCACTTTCATGGGAATGTAAAAAGCTATAAAAAAATTAATTTTTTTTCCCATAAAAAGTTTCTAAAAAAAAGTTTCAAAACCAATACTCTTAGAATATCAGTTAACTTTTCCTTTTATATGAAGGATTTGAAATTTACAACGTTTGTTTCAAGATAATTGTTTTTTATTATTATGATAAGACCCAAATAAATTTCTCTTTAGTGTAGGCAAGATTTGAATCAAATCTTTTTCTAGAGAATATCAAATCTCTTATGTAGTGGGTTTTAATATGCATGGTCTTATAAATCACCATCTAATAATAATATGATTCTCTCGGATTTGGCGAAAAACTTTTTCTTTTTCACAAAACAAAAAAATTTACCAAATGATGCCACACAAGCTGACGGGTTAAAAAACTGAAAAAAAGTGGCAACCATTTTTGGCTCACTTTGTACACCCTCATTCCATCAAGGCATCAAGGTAAAAAAGTGACATTGCCATGGTTAGTTTGGTTAGGTTAATAACATTTTTGTACCATTGGGATTGGGATAGTGGGAGCCCAGCAACATCATACTAGAGATTTTATGAATCTTAAAAGCAAGAGCTAGTAAAGATATGTTTAAATGATTAGGCTGTAATTATAAAACTAACTGACCCCATTAAATTTTTTTTTTCCCAACTGCATCCGCATAGAACTTAATTTATGGCAATTTAATCTTTCACCAGCTTCATTGCCTTTGCTTTTATTAGAGTTATGGATGATTGTAATTTCCCTTATCAAAGTCCATTAGTGTTTGATTATAAAAATAAAAAGTCAGTTAGTACTTAGTAAAACATAATCATTAATCATTACGGAGTAGACACATTTAAGAGTCAAGGGGTTAAATTACACTGCCCAGTCTCTTCCATAAAAATAAAAAAAATAAATTAATAAATTAATAAAAAAAAACAAACAAATCTACTTTTTGAATAACACTCCTCTCATTTGTTGTAATCATTTTCGTCGATCATAGTTTTTTTTCTTAACTTTAATAAGGGAGATCTTTTCCTTCACTCTAGTTGAAGCATTCTAGGTATATATTGGTTTTTCCTATCCCCAAATTAACCCTCATTTTTAAAATGTTACAATGAGTTTTACATTTAACGTCATTAATTTTGGGTGAACACAAATTAACTAAACCGTTTTACTATCATCTTAATTTTAATTCTTGGTCTTGCCTAGTGGTTTACTGATTTCCTTCAAAATTGGTATCACTAAAGTTGGTTTATCCACTTGATAAATTCTCATGTTAGGTAGTTAGGAAAGCCTCATGCCAAAACACTTATGTAATGCCTTAACTCAAATTCATTCTAATTTCAAAATTGTTACTGAGTAGGGGTGTGCATATGTCAAGGTAAAAGTTTTTTTTTTTTTTTTTAATTCAATCCACCATGGTCAGGTTGAAAAAAAACTCAATTCAACCTAACTCATCACAAGGGTCTAACCCAACCCATGTAAATCAAGTTGGGCCCATGGGTTGGACTTAAAAAAAAAAAAAAATGAGCATTAGAATAATAAATATATAAGAATAAGAGCAACCATATTAGATGGCGCATAATTTCAATTTACTTTGCAAGAAAAAACACACTTTTTTCTATTTTATACACTCATTTTTACAAAACATCCACATCAATTTATCTATTATACACTCTATTTTATATAAATAATATTTTTTTTGTTCTACTTTCCCCTAACCCTCAAATTCTCTGCCTCTCTCTTTTCCCTAACCCACAAACTCATTCTTCAAAGCTCTGCCTCTCTCTCATTCCTCAAAGTCTCTGCATCTCAAATCCCTTATCTCTCTCCTTAATTCTTCAATCCCATATCTCTCTCACCTCTTTCTTTTCTCAGTTTTCTCTCATCCAAAACCCACACACTCACATATTTTCTTTGAGCTTGCTCTCACTCTATCATCGAAGCTTGCATTGTTGGATCTCTCTCATTTGATTTCAAGCGTTCTGCCACCATTGGGTTTATATTTGATTTTAATTTTTGGTTTGGGTTATGGGTTTTTAGTTAATGGTTTAATTTTGAGTTAATTTTCTATGGATTTTGGGTTTTCGTTGTTTTAACGGGTTTTGGTGGTGGTGGTTGTTTTAATAGGTGATGGTGGTGGTGGTTGGGTGGTGATAGTTGGACAGTGTTGGGTGGATGGTGGGATCTATGTTTTGGTGGTGTTGCTCTTGCAGGTTCTGTGAGGTAGTGAAAGATGGTGGGTTTTGTGTTTTGTTTTAACGGATCTCTGCCGCCAACAAGCATCAATCTCCATTGCAGCACCAATCCACAAGCATAAAACGGCCCATGTGTTTTTGTGCGTCTCTGTGTGGGTGTGTTTGTGTGTTTCAGAGGAGGAAGAAAATGATGAGGGAGAGAAGAAGACTAAGTTGGTTTTGCAAATGGAGAAGAGAGAAAAAAAGGAGCGAAATGGAAAATTAATAAAATAATAGGATACACAACTAGATGTGGAAGATTTTTGGAGCAAAATGTGTAAAATTTGTTACTTTTTGCATTTTGCAAAGTTTTACATCCACTAATATGGATGCTCTAATAACAAATAACAACAAATTTACTGATCAAACCTGAGCATAACACCAAACCAACACATAAAAGCAAATTTATATCTTCATAAATTTGTTGCTAGTTCATCGAACCAAAAGAGTAAATAATAAAACCAATAATATATATTTCAAATATTTATTTAATATAAGTGAATCAAGTTAGATTAGGTGAATTTGTGAATTTGCTTAACCATACCCAACCCAACCCACTTTAAGAGAAAAAATTTAGCAATCCAACCCAACCCACCAACTCCTAAAAACCGACCCATAACTAATTAAATTAAATTGGGTCGGTTTTGACGAATCAGTGAATTAGCAGCACACCCTTAATGCCAAGTTCTGGTTACCCTCTTTAGCTTGAGCTCCCTAAAATTTCTTTCAAATAAAAAACCAATGAGCTCTAATGAATTCCAATGGCACTTCTTTTTCTCACAAAATTAGATGGACTAAAGACTTGAGTTTAAGATTCACTGAATCTGTAACTTACTAATAAAACGGGAAAAAAAATTCATCCAAATAGATGCAGATATAGATTTTTCTTAAGTGTCATTTACAAACAAATAACTTTCCTACAATTTCATCTACCAGGTAGGTACATTTCCCACTGAGTGGGATCTAAAGGCTCTAAGAAGTTGCATTCTCTTAATATACAAGGTTTGTATTATGCACAAGAATAAAGAGAAACCCAAAAACTACTTAAGTGTTCATGTGACTGAACCTTCAGTGACATCAGTTTGCTCTTCTTGCACCAATATCAATTTCCCAAAGGACGCTTGAGTTATAAACCATCAGTTCAGGCTTCCCCTTGAGGAAGGTGAACTCAAGTGATGACTACTAGTGCGGATTTGTAGCAAGATTGATTATAAGGATAACAACTCCGGCAATTATCACAGCAATTGTACATATCAAAGCCTGCAACAATCATAACATCTGGGATTAATGAAAAAGATAAATGGCACACATGATTAATCATTATTCATGACAATTGTGTCAAGATCTTGGATACCAGTAACAACATGGTTATTCACAATTTTATATAGAATCAAATTGAAAAATATATAGAAGTACATTGTGTGTGTGTGTGTGTGTTGAAAGGAGTTTGAGGAAAAGCATAAGGATAACATGTAATATTATTTTTTGATGATATAAATTAGTAGTCTTGCAATGCATCCCATTTTAACATTCATTGACATCACATTAAATTATTTAATATTCTGAAAAGAGAGAATAACATCCATAAAAGATTATCAAGGTTGTCACACATTGCTCGAAACAAAAAATCAATGGAACAGAACATAGTAAGTGTGACACTTACAGCTACTGCATTGGCAGCAAGTCCGTCTCGCTCCCTTGGATCTCTCTGGTAGTATTTCCGAAAGTAAAGAAACGTCGCATAGTACCACAACAATGGGCACACCAATCCTAGCAGAAGACTGCAAAAGCAAGTGCATTGATCAACATAAACACGTGCACAAAAAAACTCATCCACAACAAACACACACGTAGAGAGAAGAGCTGTGAGAACTCACGAAAACCATCCAATTCCACAACCGAAGCATGGAAGGGGCTTATCAAACATTCCCAATTCAGGATTCTCCACATCTTTAATCTCAGCATAGGCGCCGTTCTTATGGTCCACTACATCTGTTGAAAGCCCTGTGTCCAACATACCACCTTCAGCAACTTTTTCAGACAGTTTATGCTCAGATGAAGACATAGATTCAGTTAAGTTGTTAGTAAAACAACAATGCCCAGTGATACAGCCGCAGAAAAAGAGGACTCAATTGCTGTCTCTTCATTAGACTCCCAGTTTTAGTAACTTGGGGTTTGTTATTGTCTGAGGGTTGTCAAAAACCCACTTTTATGATTAAATAGGTTTTTGATATAAGTCGGTGGTTTAGAAAATTATGGGGTTTTATTTTTTTTATTTTTTTGTTTCATAGTGGCATAATCGTAATTTTACAGAATACTGAATTAGGTTCGGTCTAGTATTTCTTAGTAGTATGGGAGTCCATTGTGTGCTTACGTGGGTTCCAAGCTAAGTGTTCATTAGGTAAAAATAATGATTGCGTTTGATTTTCTTTCAATATTTATAATAATAAAAAATTACTTTACAAGCAAGTTTCATAGTCAGTTAATTTCAGTAAATTGTAAATTTGAAATCAAACGAACATATACAGAATTTTGAGTAACCCTTTTCTTTTTTCTTCTTATTTCTTATTAGTTTCTGCAGTGTTCTATACAAAGTCTGAATGTTTTAGGTGAAAATATGCATATCAATCAAACCCTGAAAGCCTCATTCTATCAATGCCCCATCACCTCAGAAAAAACAATAATATTGGACCACATTCATCATGTACAATATAACTCATAAAAACCTCAGCATGTTTGTTTCTCCATTCGCTTTGAACACAAAATTACTAATAGGCTAGCCAAACCATATCAGAAAGAGAACTGGGGTCCAGAGAGTTCTCTGCTTATGCTTAATTTCAGGCTAAATCCTGGGTTATATATGGGTGTTTGTTATTGTGATGAAACTTGAAAACAATATCACAATTTATACAATAACTACTACCACGTTGTCTATGGTATGGTGCTTGAAAAGAGAGAATTAAGTGTTAGAAAAATAAAAACCCCAGGTAGCTTTGTTATCTGAGATCACAAGCAGAGGAATTTCGGTGAAAGAAGGAAAAAGAAATTGTTCTGACCCTGTTAAAAGCACAAGAAAGATCAGAGGATGAATAATTTCCATTACAGAGACAAGCCTTGTCAATAATCTAGTTGTACAATTAACAATCTGGTAAACCATTAACATTATGCATATAGAAAGCCTCCAGGTTAGACAGCTTATTGACTACGATTGAATTCAATGAAAAACTAAGAAGTTTTTTAGTATCCATGAAAATTAGAGCCGTTCCCACCAGTTACATTGCAAGAGGCTCACAGGGATGGAAGACAATCAAAGATTCTTTCTCTCATTGGTCTGACAAGAAAATTTGGTTAGGAGGTCTCACTACATAGAATTATAGAAATCTCTAAGCTCATTGATTTAAAAGACATTTAATTTGTCAACATGACAGGTGAGTTTCACATCTCTAAACCAAATATTTGAGCAGCAAATATCATCCAGCACAGACAAGACAGTCAATCATTTTAACTGCATGCTAATCTTTATGGATCAAGAGTTCAAGACCATCTACCAATAAACTAATAATAAGACTTCAGAAAGGCCCCAAAAAGTTATTTTTTTTAATCGAACTAGTGATTTTAAGGCTAAGTCCAAATTATAATAAGTGCAAAAATATAAACAAAAGAAGAACACAGGAGAAGTTAAGTACTCTGATCCATGTGTCCCAAAGATAAACTATCACACTTCAGCTCCCCTCTCTTCCTTCAAAAGCACCTGCTACATGAAGTATGCATCTATTAAAATTATGAAAATAGGTTACCTTACACAGTTAAAGAAGTCCACTCACACAAATTAATCAAAGATCATTTAGTGTATCGCTTTTTAGAAAGGGTAAAAGGCGATTAATCCTACCTATGTACTCACATTTTAACATGATGCTTCCTGCATCCCATATAAGAAATTTCCTACCCACTGAAAACCCAACCTACTTAAAAATTGGCACAAATTTTATATGTCAGAAAGCAGATACATTTATCAAGCACCGTTTTCACCATTAAGGTAGTGTTACCATCAACATCAAGCACAATCTTCATATAGACAAAAATATATACATAAATAAACCACAAACACCTCTTGACACTACAAAGAAACAGGCTCGAAAAATCTTGGGTAATCACTTATAACAACCTCATGAAGATCATGTAACCTTCTAGCTATCTTCCATGATTGCAGAGGAGAATATAGGAAAATAATTCTCACTATACTCACTTGTCTCTAAGATTTCACTCCTCCGTTGTAAATGCACTGCACTCAACCATACATTGAAAGAAGGAAAACGGGATTTTTAGTGTTCCAATTTCCTTAAGAATTTGCACCATTTCCAACAACAACGATCCCTAATCCCATTCCATTACAGAAAATAGCATAACAACTAATTATCTAACCTACATTCTGTATCCTAAGTGGGTTTTCAGTTTCACCAGAGAACTGAACAATTATACTCATTTGAGTTGTAATGTGATTGGTGGATTCAAAATCCAGTTCACAAGATCAAGCTATCATGGCTCCATAAGCACTCTACAGAATTTAAATAAAATACCAAGGCCTTTAGGTACTAATAATGTAGCCAAACCTCCTCAAACAAGAAAACCCATCTCAAAATGAATTTATGCCAAAACCAATGAAATGATGAAGGGCAAATCTCATATGTAAATAAGCATTATGAAGGCATCAACCTGATAATCAACCCAAGCATATGGGAAAAAAACGCTCAGTAAAACCCAACTCCAATAAAAACCAATTTCACATGCTTAGAAGTTAGAAGTAAAAAAAGAAAGGTACAAGTTTCAATTTTTTCACTTAATTTTGGTTCCCCTTTATAAAATTCCAATAACACAAAGCCCTTCATTTCTAACAAACATTACACTACAAAAAGAAATATATATAAATTTTCACCGACCCACATCAATACTGAGAAATTTCATCAATCCCACCAAAGAAAATAAAACCCCAACAGCATAAAAAAATTTAATCAAGTCCCATAAGTCAAAAAACAAGTGGGAAGAATCAAGAATACACCATATTAAAGAAAACCCATATCTCAGCACAGCAGTTCAATCAAAACCCATCAACATAACAACCACTCCAAGAATATAATTTCAGCAACAGTATTTACAAAGTAGAAGAATCCAACCGTGCAATGGTAGAAATGAATTCAAAAATCAACACTTTTCCATCTCCCTCACCAACCACATAGAGAGAGAGAGAGAGAGAGAAAGTCCACTTGCCTTCAAAGCTATGGGAGAAGAGGAAAATAGCAGAAGCAGCTTTTCTATTGAAAAGTGCTTTTGTTTGGTCGGAGCAAGAGTAGGAGCAGCAGGATAGTGTATGAGAAAAGCAATTTCAAGAAATGTGCTTTTTCTTGTGCTTTTTTACATGGTAACGCATCGTTTCTCTACCATTCTTCAACTGAAGAAGCAATGACTGAATGAATAATAAATTATGAAAGAAAGAAAAAAAAGTACACTTCTTTCTCTCTCTCTCTCTCTCTCTCTCTCTCCTGATAGGAGGTAAGGAACAAGTGATTGTGCCAAGGAGGATTATCAATAGCTGTGATTGGCTTGTACTTTGCTTTTATGGCACCCTTTGTCCATGCTGATTTGTTGGCTGAGAAATGTGATGTTGAGAACATTTTTATGATATTTTCACAATAAATATGATAAGTTATTATTAGTTTTAATTTAAATTCATAATTTAAAATTTTTTTTACCTATTTATAATAACAAATAATAATCTATCACGTATAATTTGTTGTAAAAGTATCTTGAATTCCAAAATTTGTGTGGATTGATCATCTCACTACTCAACAGAATATGAAATTAAAATCAAATTACACGATTGGGTTTTTCATTTCTTTTTTTAATAAATGAAAACAGTTGGATATTGTTGTTTGTTGTTGACTGGTAGGTTTGTATGTTAGGGGGATTTGATTTTAAAAGCACATAGATAAATAGAACAGAAGAATGAACAACTTACAAAATTGTAGTAGATAAGGTTTGATTTTTTTTTTTAAGAATCAATTCAATAGGGTTTTATTTAATAGTTTGATCAATTTGAGGAACAAATTTTATCCAAACAAATAAAAGAAAAGACAACCTAGCACTCCTAGTCCTAGTAAGACACATGAGAGCATGAATAGTTCTAAAAAGAACTAATAATAGAATTTAAAACCTTTTAAAAGATGACCAAAGGAAGATAGAGAATTGTTTTCATATTTGATCGTATTGATGACAATCTTCGAATCTCCCTTGAAAATGGGTTGATGTAAATCTATCTCATGGACGAATCAAGCAGCCCTTCTTGCCACCGGCATCTCCAAATCCACTATAGATGGAGGTAGTGGAATTTTCTCGAATAATGCTGCCATGACCTCCCTTATGGAATTCTGAACCACAACACCAATTCCAGCTTCATTTGAATTTTTAAAGACCGCTCCATCAAAATTTATTTAATAATCTTCAATAGGATGTGGTTTCCATATGACCTTTGCAACTCTTAATTTTGGTGCAAGTGTTAATGAATGCTTCTAAAACATATTAAGGCTACTTTTAGCTAAGTTGAGAATATTATCAAGAGGGACACATGACTCATTTATTAAATGTGTCTATTCTATCTCAATTACAACTTTTGTCAATTTTGTCTCACAACTTTTAATATCAAAATAATTTCACCCTTACTTTGTTAAATTTTTAACATGATTGTCCCTTGTAGGGAATAAACCCAAAATTCCCAACCTGTAAGAGACAAAAAATAGAGAAAACACACGTCAAAGAAAAACAATCATACGCACAAGAAAGTATTTATGTGGTTCGATAATTTGCCTACGTCTACAGAGTTATAGAGATTTCACTATTAGCAGAGAAAAATACAAAATGCGGCAGTACATTATTCAAGTCAAATTAGGTCGTCAACTGAATCAAACATAATTAGGCTCCACAAAGCCCAACATCCCTAGCTAGCTAGCATTAATTATATGATACATGTGATAAATAGAAGGAAAGGAAATCACAAAGATACATAGGTTGGATCTTGCAATATTGAACAAAAAGATTTCGAAACATTGAAGCAAGCATGGGGGTATAGAAGGATAGAGTCATAGAGATCAAAATTGATTTGATGAGTGGTAGCCTGCCTGCTCGGGAATGCAGCTTAACTTTTCAACCAACAATTTGTTGGAAATTTTCTTTACAACCCTTAAAAAATATTTGCTTTCCAACATCATATAAACTTCAAATTATCCACTTGGATAATGAAAAAACTTTGCTGATAGTTCTGAATTTTTTTTTTTTTTTTTGAGGTTTTTGTATTTGAGTAAAAAGTAAATTTTAATTAACTTTGGTCTTTTATTAACAGGCTGCACTAAGTGAATCTTAGGGCACTAGGACCAGCTCGAAAAATCTAACTTGTGTTTTAACTCAAAAAATTTAACTGGGGGTTAAAAAATGTCTCACTTTAAGAAAACTTTTTGAAAAATACGCAAATTAACATTAAAGATGAGAATTCCTAAAATAAAAAAAGTTCCTAAATGACTAAATTGGATGCTTAAGCCTAAGTTGTCTCTATTGAGATTGATTCAAATTAAATTAAATTGATTCAAAGTGATTTAAACAGACTAAATTCAAGTGCTTTAATTCAAAGTAAATCTAATTGAATTAAACTGGATCGAACTGCATCATCTTGAAGTAAATCAGATCGAAGGAAATTATCTCAAAGTATATTAAATTGCAACAAGGTAAACAAATTAAAGCCTAAGTCGTCATTCTAACATCAAACTGATTCAAAGCAAACAGAAAGTCAGATCAAACATGAACAAACACTAAAGTATTGCATCAAACTTAACCAATACTTTTTTTTTTTTGAGAAGGAACTTAACCAATACTTGATTAAACAAGATCTCAATTATAAATTAAGAAACTTATAAGCATAAAGTTTTCTACAAGGCCTAAGAACTACTTTGATTTCCTAAGAATCTAATTACATATTATCTCACAAGTGCTATGGAGTATTCTCGATTGTGCATGGTTTCTGTTTTTGTAGAATGAGTTTCTATTTATACTTGAGGACTTGGCTACGCCAATCTTCCCATTTAATTCTTTTTTCCAAGTATCTCATCGCCAACGAGGCTTGACAATCTCTTATAATTGTTCGAGGCAAATGTCACCGTGCTACTTATGATTGCTTTGCACATATCTCCATGTCTAGCTGCTTTTTGTAATTGTTCGAGATAAATGCTTGTAACTTTCTCAAAATAACTACCCACTTTTAGTAACTGCCTTGAAAACCACTGATTTAATGTTTCATTGGTCTTTAATCTTCACTTTAATCAAATCCCACTGTGTAGGCATGTCACTGCTACTTTTTCACATGGCTTTTCTCCATTTTGTCATATGTCTTGTGAATAAATTAATTATTTGACCTTTTCATCCAAAAAAAAGAAAATTATTATTTGGCCTAACATTATAACTTGGCTCACAAAACTCACTATAGAAACTCAATAGATTCTTTTAGAGTTTAATGGGTTGTTCAGATGCCTTGAAGAGTATAATAGAATCATATTACAAGTTTAGGTAACTGATGGGAACATCACTTCTAGTAATGCATCCATTACTTGAGGAGGACTACACAAAAAACTTGTTGGCACACAAAATATTGAGATAAAAACAAGGCTGCGTAAAGTGACAAATTTAAATGAGATTTTTTATTATTTAAATATCTGTTAAGTATCATTAACTTATTTATAAATTTTATTATTTAAAATATGTTTTTCATATTTTTTGTGATGCAAAAATTGCTAATTCAAAGTTTGTGTTCAAAGATCGGGTAACACCTTTTTTTTCAATTGATAATATAGCTAATCTATTTAATATTTCTTATGACATAGTCGATCTTAGATAAGATTTTATCAATTTTAATATGGAAAAACTTCTTTTAGAGGTCTTTTTAATGAAATTCAGTAAACAATACATGCATATGGAAAATAATTTAGCATGTTTTTAATATAACATAATACATCAATTGGAGTATTTTTCATATATTTGTAAGACTTCTTTTAAAACTTATAAGTTTGAAGTAAATTTAAACCATCAATATCATAGTAATATTATGCTTAGGAAAACATTTGAGACTAAGATGATTTTTTTTTTACAAATTATCATCGTCTAGTAATTTTAATTTTTTGAAACTAAATAAAAAATAAAAAATATGTTCATATATTCAAAATTGATCAAACCTACTTTGAATAGAAGAAATTTTCCAATTTATAGAGAATAAAAACCCATGCGCCTATGGAAGAATTCGAAACATTTATGTGAGAGAGAGAGAGAGAGAGAAAATCAAATGTGTGCACAATCTACTAAGATAGATATTTTTATCTATGGTAAAATGCATTTGCATCCCATGAACTTTAGGTAGTTGTATTTACACCCCTATACTTCTATTTTAGCCAATTTAGTATATAAACTTTTGTAGTGTCTAATGAATAGACCCCTAAACTTTTATGTTGTTGCAATAAGATCTCTCATTTTCTTTTTTATATATGATTTGGTGCAAAAATATATTATGTTGGTTTTTTAATTAAAAAGAAGAGTATTAAAGTTTATGTACTAAATTAGCAAGGAAAAAAAGTTATGAGGATCCATTTCCTATAATAGTAAAATTTATAAAATAGAGTATAGGGGATGTAAATGCATTTTTTTCCCTTTATTAGCTTTTTTTTTTTTTTTTTTTTGGGGGTAAAATTTGAACTATGGACCCGAAGTAAAAATTGAAATCAATATAGAAAACGCCCACCGTGGGGCTCGAACCCACGACCACAAGGTTAAGAGCCTTGCGCTCTACCAACTGAGCTAGACGGGCTTCCTTACTGTTATTTAGCTAAACTTACGAAATTATTTAATACTTCCACAAGATAATTAATGATCCAATTAATTTTCTATCACTAAAAAAAATATTTTATTGATTAATACTTATAAAATATTTTAAAATATTTTATAGACTAACATTGGGAATTTTTTTAGATTTTATTGACTTATGCTTAGAGCCTTCTTTTACTTCAGGACCTAGGACACGAAAAAAAAAAAAAAAACAACAACAACAACAGACAGCAACAACAACAAAAACAAAAAAATTTCACACTTAGATAAGTTAAGATAAAAATCAGAAAAATTTACTAACTTAATTAATGTGAAAAATATTGTAAATTTTTTATGTACTAGCATTTCTTGTCCACAACTTATATATATAAAAAAAAATGTTTGCAAAAATTTCTAGTACTACAAAAAATACACGATTTTTGTCACAATGCACCATGTTGTTGATTGTGATTGGTGGACAAAAAATGGTGAATTCATCTAGAAAAGACAAACATTCAATCACAATCTACCATGTAGAAGAGCTGTGGCAAAAATTATAAATTTGTTATTGTAACAAGAAAAAAAAAAAAACTAAAGTGAAAATTATACACATAAAGTTTAGGAGTGTTTGAATTTTATATCATGAAACTTTAAAATTTGGATTTTTTTGTTTGGAGTTTTATTCTATTTATATCAATAACCCTTCTATCTATTTTTTCCATTAAGTATCACGTAAGTTTGTTACTTGTATTTAATTTGCCAAATAAAATAATATCACATTATTTTTATAGCTTAAAAAAATTTAAATAATTAAAAAATAAGATTATACAATAAAAAATTATTTGTCATTATTTTATTGGATGAACTAAGCTTTTGGAACAGATGTTTAAAATTTAAATTTTGAGGATACAGAGTATAAAATTCATCAAATAAATCTCCTGTGGGTTTTTCTTAAAAAAAAAAAAAAAAAAAAACAAACAAACCCAACAAACACAGTCACTCGCGCGCACAGACACAGCAGAAGACAGCCACCACCGTGAAACCAAAACCCTAAACCCCCAAAACTCTCAAACCCAGAAGCAGCTTTTCCTCTTCTTTCACCGATGAATTCAGACCCAGAAGATGCCAAATCCCCACTAACCCAAAACCATGAAACCCCACCAAAGAAAAAGAAGAAAAACAAGCACAAAACCCCTCAACCAGCACCACAACCACCGTCACCTCCACCACCTTCACCACCAGTCCAAGCCAAAGTCCAGTCTTTCAAAGAAAACCCAAAAAAGTTTCCACCTTTTGTAGCTTACTTCCCCTCTGGTTATGACCCAACGAAAAATCACAACAATTCTGAGCAAATTGATGGTCATGAGTCAGCACCTAGTGTTAAGGTTTATAGGAGCCAGGAACGACCTCAGAGGGTTGAGATGGTGGTAACCCCAACTGGGTCTAATGTGGATTTTGTTGGGTCTAACTATTCTGGTGAATCCACTGGTGGCCACCACTGTAGTTATGCACTTGGGGTGTTTGATAAAGAGTCCCAGAGCTTGAAGATTCTTCCTGTTGCCTTTGACAAGGTGGAATTTTCTATTTGATTTGCTTAGAAAGTTTGAAAATTTGGGTTTTTTTGTTTACTGTTTTGTTGCTTTGAAAATGTGGGATAAGTTTGGTTATGTGCTGTTTGGTGGCTGATGGGTTTTGGAATGTGTAGTTGTTTACTGTTGGGCTGCTGATGAAATGTGTGAAAGTTTAGCTGTTTGGTTAATGATAAAGTGTTGAAATTTTAGATTTTTTTTTTTTTTTGTTTGGGTAACTGCTCAAATGTGGAAATTTGATTTGTGTATTGTTGTTTGGTTGCTGAAAAAGTGTGGAGAATGTACTTTATTTTTTTCGTTGCTGATTAAGTGTGGAAAATTTTACTTATTGTTGTTAAGGAAATTCATACATTTGCTAATTGGTTATGGATGGGAATTTACTTGTATATTTTCTTTACTGTTTAGTTGTTTCTTGCATCTATGTAGTATGTGATTATTGACTCATAACGTATGTTTGCAAATTGTCAAGGTATTTAGACTAGAACCAAAAGTCAGAGGGTTAGAAGCTGCTGATAAGAAAACTGAAAGCCCGGTAAAGGAAGAGCTTTCTGCAGTAAAGAAGGCAGACAGATTTAGAGAGCTTACTAATCTTTATGGAACAAAGAAGGCAAGAAATGAGGTAAGCCCCCTTCCGCTTCCCCTTAGGCTTTATAATACAATTAAGAGTATTTTTTTTAAAAAAAAATCTATAGACAGGTGTATTTGGGATTTCAATTGGCATTTGATGATTTAACCTGCCATTTCCCTTTTCAATTTTATTTTATTTTTAAACATAAACATCCTTGGAATATGCCAAGAGCCTTGTAGGTCAACTAGTTGGCACCTCCTGGTGTTTTTGATAGAAATATACAAGGTTCAAATCCCCCCACCCCTAATTATCGATGTATAAAAGAAAAATGTAACCTCTTCAGGATATAAATATAATTAGATCTATTAGCATGAGTGAAATAATATGAATACAATGTCTGTCTTGCAATTTTAGGCCTATGGAATGCTCCATTGGTGAGGTTTCTTGGATGTTATCTTGCTTCTTGGATTTGTATATTTGGGCAAAAAGAATTCTCTCTAGTATCAAATTTATAATTCATGTTAACTTCTTTAATTGTTTACTGGAAGTAAATTATCAGAAACTTAGGCCTGGATATAGCAGTATCATGTAGAACTTTTGGGCAGCCAAGCCAATGTAGTTGAAAATTTGGACGGAACACTTCATCAAGTTGAATAGAGTTGTGGCAAGCATTAGCACTTAGCAGTTGAGTTTAACTCTATAATTGTATTGCAGGCTAAAAAGAAGCACTCTCTGAATCAAGAAGATGATCCCAATTCTCAGAAGGTGCTAGACAGGAAAATCAAAGAAGTTAAGATAAATAAGGAGGCCCTTATAGGTTCAGATGGTGCTGAAGCATCTGTTGCTCGCAATATCCCACCATATGTTGCCAATGCCACTACGCCCCAGGAGGCTTATCCACTGGACAAGATCATTCTCATGGGAGAGTGGGATTACATTGCAGATATTTTTGAGCTTTTGCAAGAGAAACCAAAATTGGCCTCCAATGCCTACCCAACCTTTGTCAGCAACAGAATTGATAAATTGCAGGGGATACAGGTATGGAGTATTTTTGCAAATACCTTTATGGAAGAAGATGCACTTCTTATGGTCATTACATTACTGTTGACTAATTCTATATTATCAATATGTATATATCTCTTCAAAACCAAGGGCATTTCTCTTTTATCAAATTCCAGAGAATGCCAATTACTTCCCATTAGTACTTGATAGCCTATGCAGCTTTCATTTTTGAAAATTTATAATAAATGGCTTTAAGCCAACAGTGGAGGAATTTGACAGCGGGATGTCTCAAACATAAGACCCCTTACCATTGAATCTGAGCTCCACTACTTGCAAGTTGCAACTTGAATATAATTAATTACTAATTGCATTTATTACATAAAAACTTATATGTTTGGAATGTGTTAATATTCTTAACCTCACTAAAGACCCTATGGACACAAAGATAGTATGAAAGCTGCTATTTTGTTCCCTTGCTCCTCTACTTGTTAAGAATAGTTCCCCCCATTACTTCATACCCTTTGCAAGGTAATGGCAGTTTAGTGGATGAGTTATGCGAGAAAACGGAAAATCAGAAATATTACAGAATATGCTTCTTTAATCCCAACAGTAGGTATGCAAATTTAAGAGGACTCACATCCATATCAGTCAACTCATCATTCAGTGAACTTTTAGCAACTATTTGTTGCAGTTTTAGAGATTCATTCAGTGAACAGTTGATTGATATGGCTGCGAGTCCTCTTAAATTTGTATACCTACTCTTGGGATTGAAAAGGCACATTCTGCAATATTTCTGATTTGGTGTTTTATCACTGACCAACTAAACTGCCATTAACCTGAAATGGGTATTTCTTTGTTGCTAGGCTGAGAATGATCAAGAAATGCGTCAAGGAAATTCTTGAAATGGGTACCATCTATATGTTGTAATTACAAAAAATCCTGCACCATGGTAGAAAAACCTTCTGTCAATGATGTTAGTTGATAGAAGGTTTTTCTGGCTTAAAAAACCTTCTATAAGCTGTTTTTTTTTTTTTTTTTGGCTTAAAAATACCTGCATATAAATGATGTTAGTTGATGTTTACACAAAAAGAAAAGAGGGTGATATCTTTATTGTTGAAAATAAGTAGTGTTATTGGAGTTGCTTATAAAAAAGAAGTAATGTTAGTGGAGTTAAGTAACAAGCAGAAATTTCCTAAATGAATTGAGGAGTTACTATAGTCATGTCTAGGTAGGTTACCACAGCTGGTCACCCCTCCTGCCCTTTTCCTTAGAAAAAAAAAAAATAACAAGAACTAAACTCAAGAACAACTATATCTATTAATGGTTGACTAAATTTCTATGGAGTCGTAGGCCTTTATAGAGAAATTTACTTGTAGTCAAAACTGAAAACACTTAAGTCATAGTGGACATAATGAGTAACTTTATTACCTTTCCTTCATTTTTGAGATTAACAAATTCATTGGAGATGTGATCACTTAATGAGAGATAATTGCTTCTAAAAAAAGAGAGATAATAAAACTAATACATACAAGGGAAAAAGATTAAGAATCCAAATGGCCTCTCTATTGAGTATAATGATAACCACTAACGAGGAAAAATTTATAAGATTGATGATCCATATGGTTTTTATAATGATAACCGCTACCAAGGAAATGGGGGAAAAGTGAAGAAGAAGAGAGTTTTAACGGTAACCCATTGACCGATCCTTTTAAATTTCATATACATGAACTTTTCATTTTTGAATTTCATGTACGTGAAGATCTAATGGTCCATGAACTTTTTTCAAATGTCACATGTCTCACATTTGGCTAAAAATTGGAGGATTTAAATGGGAGTGGATCTTTCTCTGTACTAAATAGACAGACCTTATTATGAAATCCCTCTGATTGTGTTAATTTCTAAACCTGTTGTATCCTTTTTTGTTGTATCCTTTTTTGTTTTTATCTCTTTCTTTCCCCCCTTTTAAGTTATTTGGGTTCTAAAGCTAGATTATTTATAATTACATTGTATCTTATTTTCTATAGGATGAGGCAGAGAAGAGAACGCTTTGTTGCATATTCTCATACATTACTCATCTAATAAAGTTCAGAGATCAGCATTCCATGGATGCTTTTTCCTCTGCAAAGGGCCACAAAATTCCAGGCATTCTACGCAATAGGTTTTCAACCATGTTTGCTGATCAATTGTCAAAAAGGCTGTCAGCTGAGAAAAATGATCTTCTCATTAGTTATATCTTGGTGCTCACACTATATGCTGATGAATTCCGAACTGATCCAGCTGATATAGCAAAGGATCTGAGAATGAGTCCAATAAATTTGAGAGCACATTTTGAGCATTTGGGTTGCAAGCTCTCACGGCAGGACAAATTGCAGATTTTTACCCTACCTTTACCTCTCCAATTTCCAATACTTAGGCAGAAGCGGCGACGATAGATGGATGAATTGTGTACTCTTTGTTCCGCTCTAGCAAGTTAATTATAAATTTTGTGATTTGTGAGTCCTGATGCAGTGATTATCTTACAGCAATTGGAAGAATATGGGTGCTTCTAGCATAGAGTGAGACTGCACACTAGTTACAGGAAAAATGTTAAATTGTTTATTATGAATTTCAGAAAAGTTTCAAGATCTTTTTTGCAGTTATGTTCTTTGGATGTTAAAACATAGTTATGCTTACATCTATTTAAAGAGAATGGCATTACATAAAATACTTTCCTCCCTTTTATCACAATCTCATTGGACTTGCATTGGATTGAATTTGGTTGGGGGTGAGTATAAGTTGTAAGCCATTGTGATGCACTACTAGACTAATCACTACTTCTAATCTTCATACATTGATTATCAAAGTATTGTTTTGCATGGATCTTAGGCTCATAGCATGGCTATTGATGCCCATCAGTTCTTCACCATGAATCTTAAATTCAATTGTTTTTATTTAGTTTTCAAATAGCTACACCTGTCAAGTAGAGAACAAATTACTGCTTCATTGAGTTTTTTCTGCAATGCCTTCCATAACTATTGAGCTATGGGTCTTTTTTTGGTTTTGGGTTTTTTAATAACCAAGTTAGAGATTTGGTGGTGGAATATTTCACGCAAGAAAAAGTGATACCCTTCTACTTTTACAATTAGGTGAACCTAACGTGTGGGACAAATGATGATTGATATCACAAAAAAACATGTTACAAAGGGACATAGTAAACGTGCACGCTATGGATGGAGTGCAACCCAAAATTAACAAAAGATTGGACATGATTCATAAATGCAAGGGGTGAGTGATTTAACTGATTAAGGATGTTGAAAGTGTGCTCTATTGGAAGTTGGAACCAGCTTGGCTAGCCAGCCACATTGAATGTTATGACTTATTATGACTCCTTTAGTTGGCTTGCGAAGCGTAGATGGCAAGATTATTTTGGTACTCTCAGTTTCTTTACCTCATTCTTTGATTTTCTTGCTTAAATTTGGTAACTTCTGTCATTACGTTTTTAGTAGGAATTCATTATTGTCAATAAGCTGTAGCTCATAAACTACCTACTCTCTAATCTCTATAATAATGAGGATAAAATTGTAGGCAACATTCTTTGATTTTCTTGTTTAAATTTGGTAATTTCTATCATTATGCTTTTAGGACTGTAATAATTACTATAATCTCTATAATAATGAGGATAGAATTGTAGGCAACATTCTTTGATTTTCTTGTTTAAATTTGGTAATTTCTATAATTATGCTTTTAGGACTGTAATAATTACTATAATCTCTATAACAATGAGGATAAAATTGTAGGCAACATTCTTTGATTTTCTTTTTTAAATTTGGTAATTTCTATCATTACGCTTTTCTTTTCTTTTTTTTTCTTTTTTTTTTGAGTAAATATCATTACGCTTTTGTAGGACTAATAATTACTGTCAATGCTCATACAATTCCTACTCTTTATAATATAAAGAGGATAAAATTGTAGGTTCAAAACATATTAGATACATTGCCATTTTGAAAATGGGAAAATGAAGGCTTATATACTGTTTAATAACACATGCCAAAAATTAATAAATATTCAATTATGAAATGTAAGTATATTTTTCAAAAAAAAATACACATGTTCATCGGCTTGATTCTTTAATACTTGTGCACAATTCAACTTTATTTGTTAAGAAGTGTATAAAAACATCATTTAATAGTGTTAAATGCATCTTAGTCTGAACACTAATAACAAAAACTTATAATCATTATTATTGCCATCATTACTGTAAGTGGTGGTGGTAATGTCTACCATAGAAATTAGAAAGGAAAATTCGACTCCATGATTCATGTTGCAAATTGATGAAAGATTCTTTACAAAATGGGACGTTAAAAGTAAAAACAGCTGTTGAAATGGTTGATACGAATCTAGGACTCCTTATCCTTGTCAGCTGAAGATGCCATGAACAGGCAAAGGGAGTAACAGGTGGCCATTGGATTGGACCATCCTTGTGTTCAAGCGACTGATTAAATTTACAGTCATGGATGGTAGACTGAGCACTGAGCACCTTAAACAATTTCATTACACAAAGCCAAGCTTAAGTTTCCTTGGACCAACAGTAAAAATAAACCCAGACTCATCTTCAAGAAGTGGCAAAGTCTATTGATATTTCACCATGTACTTAAAATGAACCTAAGGGAATGATATAAAAGCCCTCACAAAACCTTTTTGAGTACTGACTACTGAGAAAATTGTAAATCTCTCCCTGACATACCTGTAGCACCTCAAATTTACATAACTTAGCAAGATGCATACCAAGAGATAAATATAGCATTCCACCATAGTTACTATAGTACATACAAATTTCTATACTCTTACACACTTTAAGCCCATAAGGAAAAACGAATGGACTTGGCTATGTATTTAAGTCAATGTAATTTTCTAACATATAGGAGACTTAAACCGGATTGTGATGAGGACTTTTCCACTAAGACTTGGTCTTGAACTTTCTTTGAGCTTTCAAGTCCACCACAATCACAGAGATGTTATCCTTGCTTCCTTTCTGGAGGGCAAGAATTGAAAGGCGATCTGCTGCTGCTTGCGCTGCAGGATCAATTCCTGTGCCCCTCTCCAAAAGAGGTGCACTCCCATTCTTTTTGTGCCAAAGAAGGATCTGCCTTCGAGCCACTTCACAAGCTTCCTCATTTGTCATCACATCCCACAAACCATCACTGGCTAAAATGAGCAATTCATCATCTCTGGCGCGGGGAAGAAACATGACTTCCGGTTCTGGAATAATCCATGGTTTCAAATATCTGTCACCTGTAGGTGGCAGAGAAAAAAAGTAGTACAAAATTTGAGATTTTGTTCATTTGCTTTCAGGTCATATTTTGCATATGGTACTCATCAAACTTTAGTACCATATACTGGTTGCAATGCATTTGTTCAGATAAACAAACCAAGATAGGTACATATTCATTGTAAACAACCATATTTACTCAAAAGCAAAGGCATTACACCAAATTAAATCTCAGGGGGCTATTTCAAAGTCCAATGAGATTATCAAGCCAATTGATAAGAGCTTTGGAATACACATTTTGCAGCTTAATATTACGTCAGCAACAAAATAAAAGACAAACTAATCTACATAGGTATCTTGAAATCTCCCCTTTTTTATGGAATGCCATTGGCAGTATGCTACTTTGTAGCTTAACTAGTTCAGAAATTAAGTTCACAGGTGGTATCTTGTTTAACAGTTGCAAACAACTCTCACATAGGGGTGGATCTCATGCTTGTGGGGTCCACACCCATGTGTGAGGGGTGTTGCCTGCAACCGTTACACAAAATAATAGCTTCACAGGCAGGGTTCACCGAGTCACTAGGATGCTAGACATCTATTCCTTTGTATTAACAACCAACAGTTTGAAATATTATCTTTTAAAAGGTAGTTTTGTAGAACTGATCAGAATTATGTCTAAATTTGAGGACTGACATTTGTGTCAGTATGGACATTGAAGCATTACCCAATATGCTGCTTCCATAACAATCCCCCCTTTCTTTGACCTTGATTTGAAAAGAGAGAAATCAACACCTTGCTTGATCCATTGAATGATCAAACAATTTTTCTTTGAATACTCAAGGAGATTTTTCTGCACATGTTTACAAAAACTCATGGTTACAAGGTCATGTTAAAAGGTACACCTACCAATGGACCTTGACATTGCAAGAACTCCAAAAACACGATGCCCGTTCCACTGGATGACCTTTCCTCCAGATGCCTCAATTCTTGCGTATTCATCTTCTCTATTTGGCTGGAAAAAAGAAAATCAAAGCATGAAAGCAAATTAGTTTCCACGGGAGGAAAGAGCTTTTGTCCACAATGGTGTAAAGATAGCAGAATAAAAACACATGCCCTACTTTATGATCAACTGATAATGCCATGGCTTCTTTGCCACGACACAGTACTGCTCTTGAATCACCACAGTTTGCAACAATAATATGGGAAGAACAGACTAAGGCAACCACAGCTGTAGATCCAACAGTTTCTGGAGCAAAGGGCTCAGAAGCATCTTCATTGTTTCCATTGATGCCTCTACTAACATTTCCTGCAATTTCGTCATCAACCTTTTGGAAGCAACTGGTGAAGGCTTTCTCCCACTGCAATTGCTGATTTCCCCCCATACTTCCATCACTTAAATTGTCTTTAATCATTCCAATATCTTCATCCAAAGCCAAATGGATGCGGTCACGACAATAGTTTGCAACCTGCAAGAGGGACCCTCCAATCACGCTAACTTATGCCATTCCAGAATATTTCAACATAAGGAATATCTCAATCTTAAAAATGACTGCATGTTGTAATGTTTAAGAAAAAAAATCATTATCAACAGGAAAACCAAGGCAGATTACATTTTGTCATTAGTGTTGTTTATAATAGCTCAGTGTACAACACGTTCACATAGGAAAATTATGTAAAATCAACAAAATTTGCTTACAATTTCAAACCCTTGACAATAAGTTTGCTAAATAAATCAAGTTATACATGATCTACAAATGAATCCTGTTTCAGACAGTTAAGCCAGACTGATTTCAATGAAATACATCCAGTTGGGCAAACAAAACACACTATAACTCAAATGAATCAAATAAACATTTAGAAATAAAGATGTACCTGAGAGCCCCCGTGGCCATCATAAACAGCAAAGAAATGACTGGTTACGTGGGTCAAACTTTGCTTCATTCCATCAATCACACGATCACCAATAAGCATTTTGATAGGAATTTTCATAAATCGAGGTACAGCAGCAACGGCATCTTCCATTTCTGGTCTGTCTCCAGAAATAGAAACAGAACCCCATAGGGGAATACAGTCCAGCTCAAAAACACTCCGGATGCCTCCTTTACTGACATTCTTCTGCATGTGTGACTGGAAAACCACTGTAGAGGCCTTTATCTCAGATTTACTAGATATCTTTGAATCTGGGCTAACTGCTGCGACAATCAGTTCACCAGAAGGCACCTGCCCTATACTTGATTCCACCAAGATAATAGCTTTAGCAACAATCTGAGCATGACCAACCTTTTCAATTTCCGCAATATTTGGCAATCTTATCTCAGACTCTACATCCAAAGTTAACAACTCCCCTCTAATAATCCCGTTAGTGTCATGTGCAACAGACAAGATTCCATCTTCCTCACTTTCCTGCATCACAACATCATCAGCAATTGAACCATTTCCATTATCTGGCAACATTCCCGACAAATCATCTCCTCCCCCACCACTGCCTTCTGGTGCTGACATGGTTAATCCGTGAAGTTCACTATTAACATCATTGCAATTTCCATTTCCACTAGAAACAGACTCTGCAGACACAACCTTCGCAGGATCCAACAACAAATTTGATGCATCTGTTACCAACTTGAGCCGTGTGATTTCCAAATGGGTCGCAATTCCTGAGTCATCACACATAGAATTACCTAAACTAAGAGTCACTGAGACTGCCGAGGGCATCTCATCCATCAACTCTCTCTCTCTCTCTCTCTCTCTCTTCCTGTGCTAGTTACCTTCCAAACTCTCTACACTCTCACATAACTAGTTATATTTCATCTCCTTCAAGCAACGAACTTTTTACAGCTATAATTATACCAAACACAAACCACACCACCAAGATCAATTTAAATTATGGGTATATATGAGCTAAACATGAGAAGAATAAAGCAGGACTATCAGATCAGCTGTGGAACAATGGATCAAACTTCCAATTATAAATACTCCATTCATTCACAAGTATTTTGAGTTTCTCAAACACTCTAAAGCATACCAAATTCTCCTCCTCGTGGCATAGAACTGACCACAAATTCATAAATCTTATCCAGACCACCAACCCCTAAAAACACACACATGACAATGACCAAAATCCAATCTTTATCTATAAGCCCAATATAAGACAAAACCAAAAAGGGTCATAAGAAACAACCTAGGCAGAAAAAGAAAACCAACCGCAAATAATCACAGGATAACCTTAAAAGGTAAACCCTTTAACACATAAAAACTTAAAGTTTCCTGGATCTAAGGCAACCCATCTCAGCCTATCTTGAAATCTGGGTCTTTTTTACCTTTCTTACTCTTCTTCAACTCACACAACCCCAAATCATCAATTATCATCAAAGTCACACACTTATAGAACTAAACAGTTATCTGGGTGTGCTAGTAAATGATCTAGTTTCCCTCAAAACCATGGAAAATATCACATACAAGAAAAGAAAATTGAGGGGTGCTTACCAGTTGGAACTGAAAAGACTTGGTACCAGAAAACCTGGTCAGTGAAGCCTCTTTCCTAGATTTTTTCCCCTTTGTTTCTGGGCTTGGAGTTAGCTTCAAAGAGAGAGAGAGAGAGAAAAAGATAGAGAAAACATGAAGAGAGAGAGAGAGAGTTGTATCAATGTGGAAATGCTTTTCACCATGCACTCCTTTAGGGGACACGTATACATGTGATTATCTAATATCGTTTAATGCTTTTAACTTTTAAGACAGAGAATGCTTAGGTTAAGACAGTGCCTACACCAGGACAACTACTCATGGATTTTTCATGAGACAAAAAAAACTTTGGAGAAAGACACGTGTCTGTGGACTCAAAGGTTGACAACAGACTAATAATGTCATGTATCCATGTGGTACAATGTCTGAGAGGTGCAGTCTATTTCAATGGTGAAAAGCTGTAATGTGGGCATCTTTATGGTGTCATTCATGAGCTCACTTTCTTCATCCTTCGTTCCTTTTCCCATTTTTGCATTTTCTTCAAGTCTCGTACTTACATTTTTATAAATCATAGGTTGAGGTTAATTATATGTACCCTTTTTCTCTAATTTTTCTTTGTTGACAAGTTATTATTAATTATTATAAGCTCAAATGTAAAATTGACTCTCTAACTTTTTTCAGTTTTCATTTCAGTCTTCTAAGTTTCAGATTTATTCAATTAAAACCTTTTCATTAACTTTTGTTAAAAATTTTTGAAAAAAAAATTTAGAAAATATTTTTCAATCATTAATTGAATTTTTTAATTAAAAAAATTTGAAGAAATATTTATAAAATTGAAAAATTAACCACAACACAAAAGTTGATAAAAAAGTCTTAATTGAATAAACTTGTGAAAGTTAGAGGTCTGAAATGAACAAAAGTAAAGTTAGAGGATTGAAATGAAATTTTGAAAAAACTTAAAGGACCAGTTTTACATTTTACCCATTAATATAT
Source organism: Quercus wislizeni (assembly GCA_023055345.1). Lineage (NCBI taxonomy): Eukaryota > Viridiplantae > Streptophyta > Magnoliopsida > Fagales > Fagaceae > Quercus > Quercus wislizeni. The sequence continues at coordinate 95,631 of JALGQJ010000060.1, forward strand.
CATATGAGACATAAACATTAACATCACTTTTCATTGTCTGTTCTAAAAATAAGTTGTGAGACATTTACATGATGCTTAATTGGGGGTAATTGATAAAATTTGATAATAAAAAAGGAGTCGATTCAAATCCCATTTTTAGGTACAACACAAATATTTCACCAAAAATGGTCATTGTTTGTTGTTAGCCACTTGCCATAGGTATGCATGTATCTGTAGGTTTGTTAATCTAACTGATATTGACTACTAAAGTTAAAAATCATATTAGTCATGATTTGACTCCTCTCTTTGATGACACTGTTTTGAGATAAAATGCGCATCATAATGTGGAATCTAGATAATGTGATTTCTTTTTTTATTTTACCCAAAAATGTGATCTTGTTTGATCATAAATAGAATTGGATAAGGGAATGGTCAAAGGAATCATGTTCTGTCCAATTAGACAATACATTTGGGCTCAAATCTAGCATGTGAATCCACATCAGGGCCACCATGTCTTAGTAGACTGTAAATGCCTAATTTTTGTTCATAATTTCATAAAGAGCTTTTTTTTTTGTTTTTTTTTTTTAATGCACTCTTTGACAATAACATATCATAGATAACACTCTTTATTTTGTAACAGTAAGTTGAAAATGAGTTTGTGGGTTCAACTTTCTTATCAACTATTAAAACTAAAAACAAATGAGGCCCCCTTTTAGAAGGCTCATAATGTGAGAGCAATTCGGAATGAGAAACACAGAGATTAATAGATCATGGAATCATACTAGGCCCAGACCCAGGAGATTCTTACTCTAAATTGAGGTGAGGATGGTGAGATATGATTTTGTATGAATTTGGGCCAGGTCCATAGTGGCAACTAAACCCATGAATCCTTAGGTATTACATACTATAGGCGCTGAAACTGGCCCATCTACTAGGAATTAGCCCAAGAGCAGTGAACTTCCCTGATGTGATATCACTACCCATTTGCCACATTTATGGCTATAAATGTGGTTGAGCAGCTGGTTTCAAATCCCCTCTTCCCAAATATCAATTATCATTTGTGAATTTGACAACTCAAAAATTATAACTTAATTTTTTTAGTATACTTGATATTCTTCAGACCTATAAGCATGCTTAGAGCAAAAAAAAGAAGGTATATAATAGCATTGAAAAACCAACTTGTTTTTTTAAATAAAAATCTTGTGTCTCATTTCGAGAGTTCTATCAATTATAACTTTCCATGCTTTTTTTTCTTTTTTTGTTGGGTAAGCTATCCGAAATTTTTAATATAAAATTAATATATAAAAAATTAGACAAGTGCTATACTGGAATTGATGGAGAATAAAATGGATCACTAAAAGAGTAAAACTTAGAATTTTTATTCCTCAACTTGTTAATTACTTGAGAAAGTTCAAGAGAGAGGAGATATATTTTGAGTTAGTTAAGGTTGATTGTTTTCCTTTTCTATATTTAATGTGTGTGTGTGTACATATATGTATATATATGTCAAGGGCTGGCATTGTAACTCAGTTGGTACCTCTCAATGCATAAAATGTCTTTTGGGGGGGAGGGGGGGGGGGGGGGTTAGGGGAAAAGGGTTTGAGCAGCCAGGTTCAAATCCCCTCTTCCCCAATTATCAATTATCATTTGTGAATTTGACTACCCAAAAATTATTACTTAATTTTATTAGTGTACTTGATATTCTTCATACCTATAAGCATGCTTAGAGCAAAAAAAAAAGGTATATAATAGCATTGAAAAAATAACTTGCTTTTTAAAATAAAAATCTTGTGTCTCATTTTGAGTATTCCATCAATCATAACTTTCCACGCATTTTTTTTTTCTTTTTTTGTTGGATAAGCTATCTGAAATTTAAAATATAAAAATTAAAAAAAAAAATTAGACACATGCCATACTAGAATTGATGGAGAATAAAATGGATCACTAAAAGAGTGAAACTTAGAATTTTTATTCCTCAACTTATTGATTAGTCGAGAAAGTTCAAGAGAGAGAAGATATATTTTGAGTTAGTTAAGGTTGATTGTTTTCCTTTCCTATATTTTGAGGATACACACACACACACACACACACACACACACACACTATATATATATATATATATATATGTCAAGGGCCGGCCTTGTAACTGAATTGGCACCTCTCAATGCACAAAATGTCGGGGGTTTTGGGGGGAAAAGGGTTTGAGCAGTCGGGTTCAAATCACCTCTTCTCCAATTATCAATTATCATTTGTGAATTTGACTACCCAAAAATTATTACTTAATTTTATTAGTGTACTTGATATTCTTCAGGCCTATAAGCATCCTTAGAGCAAAAATAAAAGGTATATAATAGCATTGAAAAACCAACTTGCTTTTTTATATAAAATTCTTGTGTCTCATTTTGAGTGTTCCATCAATCATAACTTTCCACACATTTTTTTTTTCTTTTTTTGTTGGATAAGCTATCCGAATTTTTTTTTTAAAAAGAAAAAAAAGAAAAAAGAAGAAGACATGTGCCATACTGGAATTGATGGAGCATAAAATGGATCATTAAAAGAGTGAAACTTAGAATTTTTATTCTTCAACTTATTAATTAGTCGAGAAAGTTCAAGAGAGAGAAGGTATATTTTGTGTTAGTTAAGGTTGATTGTTTTCCTTTCCTATATTTTGAGGAGATATATATATTTTATACTATTATTTAAGGGGTTTTTCTCAAGGGTGTGCAGAAAACCCACCGACCCGCCAAACCCGACCCAACCCAACCCGACCCGTCGGGTTAGGTTGGTTTTTAGGGCTTGGTGGGTTACAAAAAAAAAAAATTATAGCGGGTCGGGTTGGGTTTGGGTCATAAAATTACAAACCCACCAAACCCGACCCGATCCACCCATATTTAATATATATTTAAAATATATTATATATTTAATAATTTTATTTTAAAACCAGCTGTATTTGAATATATATTATATATTTAATAATTTATTTTAAAAACCAGTTGTAGATCAACATTTCTTCGATTCCTCCTACTAATACTAATTTAATATATATATATATATATATATATATATAAAATATTATATAATTAATAAAATTTTTAAAATCACCAGCTCTTCCTATTCTATATAAAAGTCAATTAGTTCACACAAACTCTAGTAAATTACTATTGTTATTTAGTCATTAGTATTGTTTGCCTTTAAGGAGTTACGTTGATACTAATCTTTGGGTTGTTTTAATATATTAATATTTATATTTTTTTCTACTCAATTTAATAATAATAATAATAAAATTTGTCAAACCCACGGGTTCAACTCGACCCAACCCGTCCCACGTGGGTTGGGTCGGGTCGGGTCGGATTGGACTTATGTGATGGGTCGGGTTGGGTTGAATTTTTTTTGACCCACTATGGTGGGTTTGGTCAAAAAATTCCCTTAACCCGACCCATGCACACCCCTAGTTTTCCTTATTTGGGATCCTCATTTTTTTGGTTAAAAAATACCCCTACACCCTTATATTTAAGTAAAGACAAAACTAAAGGACAATCTGGTAAAAATACAACTCTAACTTTCACTAAAACATTGTTTAAAAAATAGGATCACTCTTCTGTTAATTTTCAAATTGCTTTATCTACTTATAAATTAGATTCTCAAAATAAAAATTATATATATAAAATAAAAACATAGGTTTTTTTTTTTTTTGCTACAAAATAAACATGTAATATTTGTTCATTTTTTGAATCTAACCTCATGACACTCCTAGTTGTATTAGTAGTTCTAAATGTATAATATTAATGAGAAAATATGTAAACCTTAAATTGGATTGAATGAAAAATTATGACACTATAAAACCTCATCGCACATGTGAAACGCGTGTAAAGAGGCTAGTACTATTTAAGGGGCTTCCCTTGTTTGGTATCCTTATTTTTTTGGTTAAAAAATGCCCCTATACACCCCTATGTTTAAGTAGAGACAAAATTAAAGGACAATTCAGTAAAAATACAACTTTAATTTACATTAAAATATTACCTAAAAAATAGAGTCACTCTCCTATTGATTTTCAAATTTTTTTATCCGCTTATAAATTAGATTCTCAAAATAAAAATTATATATATAACATAAAAACATAGGTTTTTTTTTTTTTTTTTTGGGCTACACTCTAGTTGTATTAGTAGTTTTAAATGCATAATATTAATAAGAAAACGTGTAAACCTCAAATTGGAATGAATGAAAAATTATGGCACTAAAAAAAGTAACTCATCGCACACGTGAAAGCGCCTGTAATGAGGCTAGTATACTTATATGTATGTATATGTCAAGGGCTGGACTTGTAACTAAATTGACACCTCTCAATGGACAAAATTTCTGGGGGGTGAGGGGAAAGGGTTTGAGCAGCTGGGTTCAAATCACCTCTTCCCCAATTATCAATTATCATTCATGAATTTGACTACCCAAAAATTATTACTTAATTTTATTAGTATTCTTGATATTCTTTAGACCTATAAGCATGCTTAGAGCCAAAAGAAAAAGGTACATAATAGCATTGAAAAACTAGCTTGCTTTTTTAAATAAAAATCTTGTGTCTCATTTTGAGTGTTTTATCAATCATAACTTTTCACCTTTTTTTTTCCCTTTTTTTGTTGGATAAGCTATTCGAAATTCAAAATATAAAAATTAAAAAAAAAAATTAGACACGTGCCATACTAGAATTGATGGAGCATAAAATGGATCAATAAAAGAGTGAAACTTAGAATTTTTATTCCTCAACTTGTTAATTAGTCAAGAAAGTTCAAGAGAAAGGAGATATATTTTGAGTTAGTTAAGGTTGATTGTTTTCCTTTCCTATATTTTGAGGATATATATATATATATATATATGTATGTATGTTAAGGGATGACCTTATAACTAAATTGACACCTTTTAATGCACAAAATGTCTTGGGGGGAGGGGGGGGGGGGGGGCGGGGTTAGAGGGAAAAGGGTTCGAGCAGCCGGGTTCAAATCTCCTCTTCCTCAATTATCAATTATCATTTGTGAATTTGACTATCCAAAAATTATTACTTAATTTTATTAGTGTACTTGATATTCTTCATACCTATAAGCATGCTTAGAGCCAAAAAAAAAAAGGTATATAATAGCATTGAAAAACCAACTTGCTTTTTTAAATAAAAATCTTGTGTCTCATTTTGAATGTCCCATCAATAACTCTCCATGCATTTTTTGTTTCTTCTTTTTTTGTTGGATAAGTTATCAGAAATTTAAAATTAAAAAATTTAAAAAAATAGACACATGCCATACTGGAATTGATGGTGCATAAAATGAATTACTGAAACTTAGAATTTTTATTCGTCAACATATTAATTAGTCCAAAAAGTTCAAGAAATATGAGATATATATATATATATATATTGATAAAAGAGGAGATATATTTTGAGTTAGTTAAGGTTGATTGTTTTCCTTTCCTATAAAAGAAACAACCATTTCCAACCAAACTTAGTAAAAAGAGTCACAACCACAGGAAATGCTTGGAAAGACCCTGGTCTTCTTCTCTCGTTCCTTATTTTCTTAATTCTTGTTGTGTCAGCCCCGGCCAGTTGGCTTGGTGGTTCTGTTGGTGTCTATGCCATCAATGGCTCTCTCTCGAACATCGTCATCATTGGATGGTAGCACTAGCACCACAGTGATTGCCATTGATAGAGACAAGAATAGCCAATATGCTGTGAAATGGGCAGTTGATAACGTTTTGAGCAAAAGTTCCCATTGCATTCTCATTCACGTTCGGAATCAGAGCTTCCTTCCTCGTAGGTATCTCTCTCTTTCTTCATCATTTTCATTGGTATGACATAATGGTTTTTTGGCATTAATATGTAGGAGTAAACAACATATCTAAAATCATGTTACATGGAGGTTGATCCTCAAAAGCATCTCTGGTTCCACCACTGTACGTAGCATATATGTGCATGGCTCTATTGTATTTGTATTTAGGTCGCACAACATGTTAGAATAATGTTAAATGATTAATATTCACCTTTTCTTTTCAGCATAAATTTTTGGAATAAGGATTTGATTCCCATGACAAACCAAAATCTTAAATGTCATATCATGGCTTCATACCCAATTGGATTTGTCGACACACCTTTAAAGATGTATGTACTAATAAGTAATGACTATTCTATCAAAATGCATGTCATCATTTTGCATCCTATATGCATTGACACAATCAAGAGCATCATCATTAGCAAATATCATGGCCATTCAGCATTAGCTTCATTCTTAATGTGTTTGATATGTGGTTTGGTTTTTGTAGTTGATTTTGAAGAGATCCCTAAAGAAGGTCGGCCGCCAACTGAAGCTGAGTTGCAACAGTTGTTCCTTCCCTACCGTGGATTCTGTGCTAGAAAAGGGGTGAGTAAATAACCATTTGATTGTAATATACCAAGATCTTTTGATCTCAAAGGCAAGTCTTTATATCTGATACATGACTCAGTATGAATAAATTGAGAACAAAGCTCTCATAGGCAGGGCCTTTTCTATTTATTTTTTGCATATTGGTTTATTTGGCAAGGCAGCAACATGAACTCTAGAGAATTTTCTCACAAAATACATGATGGTTTCATCCCAAAATCAGACAGAAGAGTGAGAGATAGTGCTACCTCTATCTGTAATAAACTCTCATTTTGATCCTTATACAATTTGCTCGTAATCTGGCACTACTTGCACTGTTGTACCTACCACAGAATTTAAGCACCAAATATGTATTTGACATCATGAACGGCTTGAGTTTCAATTCTACTGAATTGAAAATATTGATTTTTTCTCTTAAGGTAAAATGTCAAACCATTTTGAAGCCCTCTTTGCTGGCTTCAATTCGCCTCATAGATAGACATAGATAAAACATATTTTCAAAATTTTCTCATTGCCAAGTGGGTGTAATATATTTTCATGGGGAATTGAGTTTTTCAGATTGAAGCAAAAGAGGTGATCCTTCATGATATCGAGGTTTCAAGCGCACTTATTAATTATATTTCTAACAACTCCATCAGCAATATTGTTGTTGGTGCTTCCAACCGGAATGCTCTTACAAGGTCTCTCTCTCTCTCTCTCTCTCTCTCTCTCTCTCAAGCACAAAAACACATTGAATGGTAACTAAATTTCAATGTTACTTAGGAGTTTACGGAACTGAGAGAGCCAGTGTCCCTTGCTTCACCTAATAAGTACATATGACTAATATATTCATCTGTTAACATTATACTACTAGTGCATACACACAAACACACACACACACACACACACACAGCAGCAGCATCTGTAATTTTAGAAGAAACCTAGAAAATAGAAATGGAAAAGTCCAGAGTTTTGGTTCCCTGTGGTAAGTAGTGCTCTTAGTAAGGAGGTGGAGGACGCCTCAGTAATCAAGTTAAAGATTGTTTCCCCTCTAAACAAAATTTCTTGGCAATTATCTCTATGCAGGAAATTTAGAAATGCAGATGTGCCATCTACCTTACTTAAATCTGCACCAGCATTCTGTGCAGTATATGTCATATCAAAAGGAAAGGTTCAGATTGCCCGTCAAGCAGGTCAACCTCAAACACCTACTGGTACAGCTAAGTTTAATGCAGCTAATTCCGGGCAAAATTCACAAAGGGGACTTCATGTACCTAATGTTCCTCCTAATACCCAAGATCTTGAAGACAAAAACAGGTACATTATTTTTGTGTAATGAAGTGTACATTTAATTGTCAAAAATCCCAGGCCTTTCTTATGCATTCCATTAGATCATTGCTGAATAACCAATATACCAACATGAAATTATGACCCTCATTATAGTCATATCATTGGAGATGTTGATCTGGGTTTCCAGATTGGAAGATATGATGGTTCATCTACATTGTAATTATATAGACTTAAGAGGGATGATGGTTAAATATCATTGTATATATATCAGAAACAATGGCTAGAGCTGATGATGGAAGCAGAGAAAAAGGGCGTGGAATCAGATGAAATAGAGTTTGTGGCTTGACATTCAACCAAACAAAGTAAAAGAAAAAATTTGAATACACTTAAGGGAGGAAAAGCTTGTTAAAAATATGGTCTTCTTTATTTCTTTCACTTTTCTTGTGGGGCAAGAAATGTTATAAGACCAGGGCCTGTCTGTTAAAAAAATCTGAGTTCATTGTTCCCACATATTAGTGATCTTAACAAAAGAACATGCTTATAAATTTTTTTTTTTTTAAAAAAAAAAAAACACCAAAGAACATGGTGATCCATTAATCACCTGATAATCGTAGCAATCCCCAGCAGTTATAAGTTATATGTTGCCTGGTTTTTGACTTTTGATTGCTAGTGCAGAACTTCTTTAACTCATGGGAGTCGGAGAAGTGTAGGCTCTGACAGAGCGTCTTTCGATAGAAGCAGTGATTCCTTGATGATGACACCAAACAGCCACTACAGGTCTAGCAGCAGGTCTGATCCAACACTATCAATGGACAGTTTTGTATCAGCGACTTCATCTCAGAGAAATAGTGATGTTTCGTGGTCATTAAGCAGCCAAACAAACAACACATCTGTTGAAGCTTTTGATTCCTTTGTTAGCTCAGATAGTCCTGGGAGCTCAGGATCCTCACAAACCCCAGTAAGCATTCATCATTTACCAAGATCATGACTAATTGAACAGTGCAATTGTAGGATCATAGACCAGGAAAAGAAAAGTCATTGGATGGTCATTTCATTTGTCCATTGAATCAGAATATCTTCTAAATATAATCGTGTCAAAGAGAGTGGATTCATAATTGAACAGTAGTGGTATAAATGTTTAGGATAGGAGTAAATAATAAAATTGGTAAGTAATTTTGATCATCGTACATTGATACTCATCAGTCATCAATTTGGTTTGTATTGCACCTGTACACAGTAATCACTGGGATAATATGGAAATCACATCACAACCAAAAGAAATTAAATTCAGAAGTTAGACAATCAATTGAGAATATCTTGCTGTAAGCAGATGTTATAAAACCAAATAGGTTCTTCTGGGTGTTACTAAATAACACAATAATTCACTTTATTTGAATTCTTCAAGTGGTTAACAGTACTTTCCCGTGTCTATGGCCATGCTGTCAGAAAAGTGAATCATGGGACTCCAGGCAATAGGAATCTCTATACCCATTTTGTTTCTATGATTAAAAGGGTTGTACATGTCTGGTTCTGAAACTAGATGAGAACTAGGTTTTCAAATTGTTATATTCTGAATCTAAAAGTCTTCTAAAAGTCTTCAAAAATCAATCTTCCACTTGTTTGTTGCTTCAGGATGTGGAAATGCAGGATATTATCACATAAATTAATATTCTAGTGTTAAAGCAAGCTTTTCATGAATTGCCAAGACTGATGACTTGGTTGCAATTTGCATGCATAAAGACTACAGTTCAAACATTAAATCATGTTTAAGTGTGCCTTTGGCATAGAGGTATGCTATAAGTCTTTCATTTGGTAATTACACAATTGATAATTGAAATACATGTTCTACTTTCTGAGTTTCCTTACAGAAAGGTCTGGAAGTCGAGATGAAGAGATTAAAGCATGAACTGATGCAAACCATGGAAATGTATAACACAGCTTGCAGAGAAGCCATTGTAGCCCAGAAAAGGGTAAGATCATATATAACTTCATCTAGATCAGCTGGTTTTGATCATATGATGATCGTATTAGTAGTCCATTGTAATGCAAACCTGAAAAACCTTATTTCTGTGTCCAGGCAAGAGAACTTCAGCAATTAAAGTCAGCAGAAGAACGTAAATTAGAGCAAGCCAAGCTTGCTGAAGAGGCTGCATTGGCTTTGGCAGAAGTGGAGAAGCAAAAGTCAAAAGCCGCCACAGAAGCTGCTGAAATGGCACAAAGGTTAGCAGATATGGAGGTACAGAGGAGAGTGAATGCAGAACTGAGGGCCAGGCAGGAGTCAGAAGAGAGGATGAAAGCAATGGATGCACTGGCACACGGCATTTTTAAATATAGAATATATACCATCGAAGAAATTGAAGCTGCAACTGATGATTTCAGAAATTCACTGAAGATTGGTGAAGGTGGATATGGACCTGTTTTTAAAGGTGTGCTTGATCACACTGTTGTTGCCATTAAGGTCTTGAGGCCAGACATGCCACAGGGGCAGAAGCAATTCCAACAAGAGGTAGTCATATGTTTCTTTGTTTTTGGCAGAAATTCAGTTTAGTGAAGTAATCTTTGTGGAGTTTAGTTTTCTAATTTGTACAGGTTTATATTTCTGTTGAATATACTTTTCTGTCATGAAATTGGAGCTTGGGATGGACTTGAATATCTTCAGTGCAAATCTTTATGGAATAGCATGGATGTAACATGTTACTTGTCTAAACAAACACATCACAAGTGAACCTCTCAAACTTTTCAACATTATGAATGCCTGGTATAGACATGTTCTGTATTCAAAATATCTGAAGAGTTGTTCACGAATGTTTAGACTCAAATGGCATGACTGCAAGTGATAAAACGGTGTTGTTTTTACAGCTCTTAGCAGTTGCCATGTTGACAGTAACACAGCACTGCTGTCTTTTCTAATAACAACTTAATCCTTCTCTATCATAATGGTAAAAGAGTCACTGAGTTATGCCTAATGTTAGTGCAAAAGAACTGTTATAACATGGGATAAGTGAGAATTACCACAAAAAATAAATAAATAAAGAAAGGAAATAATTACTGAGAACGTATCCATGTTGACCTAGATTTCAATCGCTTTGAAATGCTTTGTTCATGCTTCCAATCAAAACCTGATAAATTCCCCCATTCTTGAAAATGTGGAACAACAGTGCTGTAATATAAACCATGTCAAAATAGCAGGATTATTACTAAATACTAAACCAAATTTGAAGTTGCCTCTAACATAAGAAGCCCCCTTCACATGCTGTAATATCACATTCTCTGCCAAAATACCGATCAAAGAAGAGATAAGACATGAAAAATGGCATGATAATAACATTTGTTCCTAAAGGAGGTATGTGAAGATTGTGACATGGAAATTGTTTTTCATGTACCAAACTCATGTGACCTTTTTTCTGTAGTCATAACGATCTTGTCCATGCAGGTTGAAGTTCTAAGTTGCATCAGACACCCACACATGGTTCTCCTTCTAGGTGCCTGCCCAGAGTATGGTTGCCTTGTGTATGAGTACATGGACAATGGCAGCTTAGAAGACCGGATCTTCAGGAAAGGCAACACTCCCCCAATACCATGGCAAATTCGTTTCAAAATAGCTGCTGAAATTTCCACTGCCCTTCTTTTTCTTCACCAAACAAAGCCGGAGCCCCTGGTGCATCGTGACCTCAAGCCAGCAAATATTCTCTTAACCCAAAATTACCTGAGCAAGATAAGTGATGTAGGTTTAGCCCGGTTAGTTCCACCATCTGTTGCTAATAGTGTAACTCAATATCACATGACTGCAGCAGCTGGTACATTTTGTTACATTGATCCTGAATATCAACAAACAGGACTATTGGGTGTAAAATCAGATATATATTCACTTGGTGTAATGCTGTTACAAATTATTACAGCTAAACCTCCAATGGGGTTATCCCACCATGTTGAGGACGCCATTGAGAAAGGGAGATTTGCAGAGATACTTGATCCCACAGTGGAAGATTGGCCTGTCCAAGAGGCTCTATCACTTGCTAAACTTGCTCTAAAGTGCTGTGAGCTGAGGAAGAGAGATAGGCCGGACCTTGGTAAAGTTATTTTGCCAGAGCTAAACCGCTTAAGAGATATTGGTTTGGTTCATCTGTCCAGTACCAGAGATACCATTTTCTATGGACCAAGCTCTCATTATTCAGTCCCAGAAGCTGTACCAACTGTGAGTGAGGTTAGTTACATTTGGAATCATTTTACTATAATTTGCATTTGCATATACTTCTAATTTACAGTCAACATCTCTCACAATAGCCTGCCACATCATACCATTTGATCATTCAATAAATTGAAGTAAAAGATTAAAAATACAAAACCTTACAACTGTCATCACAACCCCATGCAAGCAATGGCTACAAGATCCCACATTTTCACCTCCTTTCTTCCATTGCATTTTTTACACTCTAATTTAAGATTTGTGGAAAGGCATGATAAAATCATTTCTGAGAATTTTGTGCTAGAGATGGTCTTACAGTTGTTTTGTTTTCTAACAAGGAAATCAATCTATGTCCATAGACATAACAGATATTTTTTGTGCTTTTGAAGGTTCTCTCTCTCTCTCTCTCTCTCTCAGACGGTTGATGTTAACATTTATCTAAAATTATTCTTTCAATGGTGTTTTTGATACACTTTAATCTAGATTTCTATGTTACAACTACCAGAATTATGTAAAATTTCCATGAAATAACTTTATAACTCTCTTTTGATTATGCACAATCAGGATGAATATAGTGATCCTAGCATTGAAACTAACATCCAACATAGATCAATATGAGAAGAAGGTGGCAGGGTTTGGAAGTCTTAGACCAGAATGTGGAGCTTAAAGAATAGTTTTGGAAAAGCCACCTTTTCGCCACTAGGCAAAATATGGAACATGAGAAAAAGCATTGGAAGAGCCAGTTTCTTTCCACTTAGCAGGAAACAAGTTGGAAAACCAAACAAGAAGCATGTTGAAGGCTGTTTGTCATTTGTAAGTTGTTCTACAACCAATTCTCAACTAAAGAGAGTCAAGTCATTTTCATAAAGAACTTAAAGGTTCTTGCGGCGTTTGATTCTATTTGTTTGATGTGGATACCTTCATAAACTACATTTTGTGAAAGAGCTATTGTTTTGTAAACATATTACTAAATGATTATTTTCCACCCCTTTGGTGCACTCTTGTCTTGTTCTTGTAACTTAATTTGTAAATGTGATGGTTTTTTCTATGTTCATATATGTTTGTAGATGCACATCATAAAAGTATAAAACACATATGAAATGAATGAATCAGCACCAAAAGAGGGAGATTTTAAGTATCTTGATTCTTAAGTCTCATGCATTTAGTTCATTACATATAGTTTAATGTTCACAAATGACAAAAAAGAAAAGTAGCAAAAAGAAAGTTCAAAATTGTCTCTCTTTGTCAGAGCGATTGTCTGATTGATGCTGAATCAGGGAGTAATTATATTACATGTGAGGGAATATCAATATATTTATATTTAAATTATTTGAAATAGATTTAGATCATGCTATATCATCTCAAATGAACCTTCTATTTTTCCTACTGAGTTCAGCTTGCAATGCTATTATGCTAAGAATGAGACCATTGTTACCGGAAATAACCAATAATTGAAAACATGACACCACTAATAAGAGCATTGGCATCAAGTGTGTCAAATGCTAAATTTCATTTGCTCAATAGCAATGTATGGCCAAATGTGCTATATTTTAGCATTTTTTTTATTCACACATTTCTCTCTTTTTTGTCAGGTTGACATTATTACATTACTCAAACTCTCTTTGTCTCTCGTATTATAAGCATTGGGACTTGGAAACCAAAAAGAAAGAACAAAGAAGAATTAAAAAAAGAAGAAACAAAGAATAAAAATAAATATTTAAATAAAGTGGTAAAAGTATAGAAAATGTGATATAAAGTGTTCTGTAAAGTGAAGTGTTAAAATAAACAAAGTAACTTTTTGAATCATTAGAAAATAGTATTGTTTTTAGAATACCCTGACGCTAGTACTCCAAAAACTTAAATCTGTTGGTTTAAGTACAATTATATTATATTAATTCTTCAACTTTTTTTACTTTTTCTTTACGTGGGGTTTTCAGTTTTCACTCTCACCCTCATACTCAACACAATTTTGTTTTGATAAGCAGTAAATATTCAAAAATCCTAGTTGGGTTGTGAATCTTAGGGTGAGTTTTCTTGATCAAAAGGGTTATACATCACACACCACTCTTCAATTCATTGTTGTACAATCCACAGCAGGATCATCAGCACCAAAATTTCCACAGAATTAACCCATTGTTGTATGATTAATGCAAAGATTCTTACAAAATCAAGAAAAGGCTTTGAAACTGAGTGTGTTAGAGAGATCGAAAGCACTGGCTTGTGTGTTAAGAGTTTTGGATCAAGATTAGTAGTACTGATTTCTAACACGCAAGCTGGTGCTCTCAATCTCTCTAAATAATGCCGATGCTAAAAAAAAAAAATGCCTCCACATCAAAAATTGATACCCCTTTGCTTAATTTTTTAATAGTCCAGAATTAAAGATATCAAACCAAATAGAACATATATTATATGTTAAGGATATCACTTTTTTTTGCCTACTCAAACATACGTAATAGTCACAGTAACATATAACTATTAAGTAAGTCACATGACTAAAAGTGGATACTCTTTTGAGTTACGACATTGTGTGTTGGAGCAACTTTCCTTCAAAACGATCTGGAGGAATACATTGCTCAACAACCAAAAAAATTATAACTAAGAACAATATTAAAATTCCCCTATATGATATCAAAGATAGTCCACATTTATAGGTTGTGTATTGTAATGTTATTGCATTAGCACATATTGAGTCCCATGTCAAACATATATTATATTCAAGGGTTGTATAAGTAATTACAAAGAATCTCAAATTGAACTTTTTTTTTTTTTGTGTGAATCAAATGATGTTAGCCAATTTATCACAAAAACAGCATTTGAAAAAAATAATAAAGTTCATATAGCCATCTAAATCAACAAATAGTACACATCTCATAATTCTTACATCAAAAATTGATAGTGTCCTTTAAATTGCACACATGATATCTTACAATAACAATCAAATCTTAGTCTCAAAATTTGAAGGTCAATAGAATGGATATTTAAATGAAATGGAATAGTTTAATAGTCCAAAACTAAAGTTATCAAACTAAAGAAAAATAAATAAAAGGTACTATACCGTCCTGCCCATTCAATCCATGCCAAATACAAGATTAAATGGCTCAAACCCATGCATTAGAAAATGCGAAAAGCACACTTTTTTGATGAATAAAAAGGGGGGGCGGGGGCGACCATTGTGACTCACCCCTTTAGGCATGACCATAGGGGCACCCCCGCTAGGAAGTGTTGGATTGAGCCATAATTACTGTGGTCTAAGATGACTACAAACCTCACCTTAATACCTCAAAAGAGCTGGTTATTAGGGGCTTCTCAGTAGGGATACCCAAATTCCTCCTTAGGTACTCGCCCAGGCTCGAACTAGGGACCACAAATCTGATTCACGAATCCCAACCACCAAGCCTCCCTCTCAGGGCTAAAAGGCACACTTTCAATGCATGGGCTTTGAGCCACTCAATTTAGTATTTGGGAAAGGTTGTAAAAGCATGATAATACAATACATTTCAATATTTTCTTTGATTTTGATACCTTTAATTTGGACAAATAAACTATTTTGGGCAGCCTAAACTTCACTTGATAGAGGAAGTCAAGACAACAGGTTTTAAGTTCTCCCGCCACTAAGAGGGGACTGGACAGAGGCGGAGCTACATTGCTCCTTGGCCCCCCAAAAATTATTTTTTTCTCCTACAACTATACTAGTAGTAGGATATAGCCCTCCCAAGAAATTAGATCCGGCCCCCCCAATTATTTCTAAGATTTCTAGTTAGTTCAATGGATTTTTAGTTGGCCTCCTCAATTGTTCCAACCTTTATTACCAGTTCACCCCAATTATTCCTAAGATTTATAGTTAGTACAAAAGATAATGACTAATAATTGATTTTCTCCATTGTCCAAAAAATTTATAATTAATCCAATGGATGATAACTCACTCTCCATCATCATTGACAACCCATTTCCCAACATAATTTCAATTTTTTTCATCTTTAGGTACCTATGGAGCTTTGTTGTAGCTGTTAGTGCCAGCCCATTGCCCCATTTTCTTTCTTCTCAACACAAAATCTCCTATCTCAACCAAAATTATTATTCCATTTTTTTTCCTAGTGCAACATCATCTTCTTGACTCTTTAAAGAAGTGAATATGCAAGTACATTTTCTTTTCTCTCTCTTTTATCAATCATCATTGTTATTTTACCATTAGTATTATTTTTGTTTCTTTCTTCTACCACTATGTGTGTGTTGATATGCATAAGGGTATTTAAGATTTTTTTTTGTTCACATTTTTGTATTGCTATCTTTATTCCATTAAAGATTGTTGGGCATAATTTTGATGTGAACTGTTCTTTTATTGGATTTTTTTTTTCTATAATAAACTATATAATTTTTGTATGTTCATTAATATTTAAGAATATAACAATATATCAAAGTAAAAAATTTTGTATTCAATATGAACTATGGTTAATATATTGATACTACAATTCGGCCCCCTCAAGTAAAATTTTCTGGCTACGCTCCTGGGACTGGATCTCTTGCGCCAAGATTATACAATATTTCTCTCACTGACATGTGGGTATGAGACTCACAGAGTCACAGTTTATGAAAGAGATACTATATAAGCCCCAGCGGCCAGCGCATATGAAAATTTGTCGAGTAGAAAGAAAAGGTTGGAGTTGTTTTATGGGTGTCTAGGGATGGGACAGTTTTATAGAGTTAAAATGATCGTGGCTGCGAGCCATAGTTATGCAGTCGATTGACTATAATGACACTCTCATCAAAGTCTCAAGGATAATATTTGCAAAAACCTTTTATTTATTTTTATTTTTATTTGAGACAATGTATTCTATAATGACTCCATCACATAAATTAACTAATCAGTGTAATTTTCATTGAATTATCAATTGATGGATGACATTGTTTAACATAAAAATATTTTAAGAGCAAATTAGAACTCCTAGAATTCTATGATCGAATGGATATATATGTTGCTTTACATTGTGGTATTGCTTGAGCACATATTAAGTTCCATTTTAGACATATATTATGTTGATTAAAATTGCGTAAGTAATTATAAAGAGTTCTAATTATAACCGGTCATTTATTAATACTAGTTTCATGCAAACATAATCATAAAAATGACTACTTATGTTGGCCAAGCTCACATTAATTCTCCTTTTTTTTTTTTTTTTTTTTTTTTGAGAAACATTAATTCTCCACTTTATAGCGTAGCACAAAGAAAAATTTCATCTCAAATTGGAGAAAAGTCTTTTACTTTCCCTATTTTCCAGAGGGAAAAGAAAGTGAAAACAACACTGTTCTGAGCTTTTTATGTGAGTAGTTGATGGCTTGATGCTTTACAAAATAGTAGGAAACACAACTTCTAGTAGAGATAATAGGTCTATCATATCAAAAGTAGGAAATATAAAATACTCCAACAAAACAAAAACAACAATTTTTTTTTTTTTTTTTTTGAGGTAGAAAGATGGGATTATTTATTTCTATTATAAAGATTATAGAGCAACTGTACAACATTAGCAGTTATGGGGCATTCCTAGGAGTCACCTATTGCATAAGATCCCATACACAGTTTTTATACACAAAAGGTGGGCATGTATCATATTCTTCTATGTTGCAGACTTGCTGGTTGCTCTCTTCTTTTCTTTACGAGTTCATCTGCAAGATTGCAACACAATTAATTAGCCTCCCAATACACGTAACGAGGAATGACGGTCCATTCTTAGGCAAATAAGGTCCCACAATCACAAACCATAGTAACAATTTTCCGTGACAAAATACCAAATGATGTTAGCCAATTTATCACAAAAACAACATATGAAAAAAATAATAAAGTTCATTAACCATCTAAATCAACAAACAGTACACATCTCATAATTCTCACATCAAAATAGGGCCCTTAACTAGCACTCATGATATCTTACCATAACAATCAAATCTTAGTATCAAAATTTGAAGGTCAAAAGGGATATTTATAAGAAATGGAATAGTTTAATAGTCCAAAATTAAAGTTATCAAACCAAAGAAAAATAAATAAAAGTTACTATACCGTCCTGCCTATCCAATCCATGCCAAATACAAGATTAAATGGCTCAAAACCATGCATTAGAAAATGCTTAAGGCACACTTTCCACTGCATGGGCTTCGAGCCACTCAATTTAGTATTTGGGAAAGATTGTAAAAGCAGGATAATATAATACTTTTTAAAATTTTCTTTGATTTTGATAGCTTTAATTTGGACTAATAAACCATTTTGGGCAACAATAAACCTCACTTGATAGAGGAATAACAACTTTAAAGTTCTCCCACTAGAAGGAAGGAAGCTTTGAAGTTTAAAGTGAAAATTTTTAGATCGACAGAGTGAAAGCCATAACAACACTGGGAGCACTGGATGCCCAAAATATCCAAACCATGAGGAAGAAGAAGGAACTCCAACGGCTAGGACTCCAACGGCTAATTCCAGCAGAACGGTGTCGTATAGAAGATTAGGAAAACACAAAGGAAGAGTAAAACAAAACGCCACCGTTTCTCATTAAAAGGAACGGTGTCGTTTTGAGTAGGTTCAGGTGTGTTTTTGTATTAGAGGAAACGGCAACGTTTTTGGTGTTATGTATTTAAACTTCTGTTGGTTAGTCCTGGCTGGCTCGTGTAAGAGTTAGTTACAAAACGTGCACGTATGTGAGTTTGTTAGAGCACGTGTGAGACGGTTATGAATCTCACCTGTGCTCTTCATCTCTTCAGTGCTCTGTGTGTATAAATAGAGGTTGAAACCTCCATTGTTAGTAAGTTAAGAATTGTATTCAATGAGATAAGTTTCTCACATAATTCTTCAAACTTTTATACCCTCTGTTTTTCTGTTATTTTTCTGTATCTTCTTCTCAAGTACTCTGTGATAGGAACTTCACATTTGAGAAGAGTTTTTCACAGAGGAAATAACAATTTTATCTAAAATGAAAAGGTTGGGGCTGTTTTATGGGTTTGTGGGGATGGGACTTTTGTGAGAGTCACATTTTATAGAGTTAAAATGATCATTGTTATATATGAGTCATAGTCATGCAGTCTTTGCACACACGTACAGACACATACAAGAAGCATGTTGAAGACTGCTTTTTTTTTTTTTTTTTTTTGTTGTTGTTGTTGTTGAATAACATGTTGAAATTTGTTGGCCATTTGTGTAAGTACCTCTCCAACTAATTTTCAAAACACATGAAAGGAATGAATCAATTAACCCTATAAGGCTATAACGAAGATGGTTTCACTATTTTGATCCTTTCTTTTTTGCTGAACTATTTTGATCCTTTCAGTCTCAAACTCTCTCACACATTCAGTCTATTTTTTCATATGATAAATTTTCACCATGGAATATATAAATATACACACACTTACAAAACAGCTAGTACTAGTGAATAACCATCTTAGAGCCTAAGTGCCGAGCACAAACATGCACCTAATTAATGTAAAGTGCATATTTTTAAGATATAATATATAATAAGTTCTAGTAGAATGATGCAGAACATATAATAATTTTTTTTAATAAACTCAAAATAGTAATATATTTTGTCTATTAGTTAAAATGGATGGTGAAATTGCACAAAGTTTATAAGTTCAAAATTTACATAAACTATTTTAATGTTTTAATATTTTTCTAGTAAATTTGAAAAAAAAAATTAATAGAAAAATATGATAATAATCTAATGATACAAAATTTAAATAGAATATTTTATATAATTTTTTGTGCTTTATAAAAATTCATAATTAATTATAGATATGATTAATTGCAGTATATAATTTAATCAAAATATATCCAATAGGCAAAGACTCTAAAATACACAATTGTAGGAAATTATTCTTGGTCCTGTATTTTGATATGTTTGACAAATAATTATTTGTGCAACATAGCACATTAAGAACAATGTTTGTATATATAATAAATCATATAATCAATGTGTGTGTATATATATATATATATGTCATTTCTTTTAATATAAAGTAGTTATTTTAATGATTCATAAATTTTTTTTTTAGAAAAAATAAAACATGCCTAGGTGTGCTTTGTGTTTATTCAAAAAGTATTAAATTATATTTCTCAAAAAAAAAAAAGTATTGAATTAACGTGCCTGAGGTGCACTTCATTAAATGAGTTTCACTTCGACCAAGCAAAACAATTAAACCTTAAGAATTAAGATTTTGAGTTTTAAGCGCGCGGATACTGATCCACAACAAAAATAATAGTAAAATTTCAACATGATTGACAAATACTGTATCTCTCTTCAATTTTAACAAGTAAAAGCATGCGTGAGATTTAAGTCATGCAGTAATCTAGACTTAATGTTATTGGAAATAATTGTCATTGGATGAAAGTCCTATGTGCAATGATGGGAAGGAGACCATTGATATAATGCCACTCCAAATCTCCAATAGGATGAAAGTCACAATCTTTCAAAAGGAAGAGGGCCATAAATTAATAATACAAAGTTAAAATGATATTATTGCCTAAGAAAGATCTAAGATTATTCAACTACATATTAATTTCTGTATTATGGCCTATGGAGAAAAATATTATCCATGTAGGGCTACCCTACCTTTCACATCATCCTAACTCGATCCTAAGACATTTTTTATAATGATAATTAAGGCATCTCTTTTATGGTACTAACACAAGAACGTAGGTTTCAATGGCTTAAAAATTACTCTCCTTCTTGGAAGAGATGTCTTTTTTTTTTTTTTTTTTTTTTTGAGAGAGAGTTTCAACTTATGGCGTCCGCTCCTGATGATAACTCATTATCATTAAATCAAGACACAAATTTGTTTTTGATGTAAGCGGGGATTGAACCCCAAATCTCTTATACAACCATCGGAGATTTTACCAGTTGAGCTAACTGGAACCCACTTGAAAGAAATGTCTTTGGATGATCATGAAATGTCAATATTCATTAATTAACCATCTGCTTGTATTAAGTTTGAAAAAAGGTTCTCCACCCCCCACCTCCCCCCCCCCCCCCCCCAAAAAAAATCTTTTATAATAAAGAGTAATATAATAGCGGTATTTTCATTTATTGATGATTTTAGATTAGGTCTTACTGCTTTAATGTGAATTTGAAAATATTAGCAAAATGTTTGATTTTTACGAACCTAAAATTAATGGAAGGGACTTAATTGTTCAAATCCAAAGTCAAATGACTATAATGACACTTGTATCAAAGTCCAAAAGGATAATAGTTACAAAAACCTTTTTATTTATTTTTAAAATAAAAATTGTATTCTTCCTATTTAAATAATTATGACTCTATCACATAAATTGATCGGTGTTGTTTGCTTTATATTATCAATTGATAGATGTTTCTAAAAAAAAAAAAAAAAATCAATTAATAGATGGAAATCTAAGAACCTTATAATTTAGTTGGTTGGTACCTCATAACGTTTCCAATTGAGACATTTAGGTTCAAAATCCTCTAACAACAACTATTGAATAATATATATAGGGTTGGGTTCAAGTTACACCTAGTATAACTCTAAGCAATGTTACACCATTCAATATTTTTTAATTAGATGCAAATATTGACAAATTCACCATTAGATTACATTATCTTTGTATATTCTTTATGCTTGCAAAATTTTAAGGTGATTAAAAATTAATATCCATACCATCAATCAATTGTTAAAATTCAAATTTTTATAGTTGAAAAAAATGCATAAAATATGAGTTTATGGATCAAATGGTAAATAACATCTGATTAATATGAAAATTGGCATGCATGTTAAGAACATATAGAACATGTAATTCAACAGTTGAATTTTCAAAATATTAATTCAATAATAAGTTATTAGGTGGTATAACATTGCTTAGAATTACACCAGGTGTAACTTGAACCCAACTCATATATATATATATATATATATATATATATATATATATATATATTATTAGAACCCCTAGAATTTTAAGATTGTATGGATTGGGGTGTACTTAGGTTGGGATACTACTTGAACACATATTGAATCCCATTTTAGACATATATTATGTTGATTAGTATTGCATAAATAATTGCAATGAGTTCTAATTATAACTAGTCATTTATTTATACTAGTTTCATGCAAGCACTAGGATATTATTTTTGTTCAAAATAAATACTAACTATTCAAAATATGAAAGTTTTAAAAATGTAGGTAGTTATATAATACGTTATAACTAAAAACATAAGGAATGAAGCTAGATATCTTTAAGATATTTTTTTAGTTTAACTATTTTACCCATTATCTTTTTATTTTATCTCAATTTATCTTTTAACCTTCTCTAAAAAAAGGGGAAAAAAAATCTTTCAACCATTTAGTAAAATTTTTTTTTTTTTTTGAAAAAATAATTTGAACTAAATAGTATAAATAATTTATTTATTTATAATTCAATAATTACAATTTAATAGGGAATTTGAACTTTTTTAAAAACACCTAAAAGTGTCAATGAATTAAGTTATAACCATAATAGCCTCATCATATGCGCTTTGCGAGTACGATGAGGCACTTTTTTATTTTTTATTTTGAGTTTAGTGTCATAATATTTAAAAGTGAGATAGAGAAAGTGTCATAATTTTTATGATCTTTCTCTATGTGAGGTTTTTTTTTTTTTTTTTTTTGGTCTTTCTTCTAATTAGTTATTTGTATGTGAGAGTGGCTGATATGAATGAAATAAACTATTTGAAACTGAAATTATTGATTTTTTTTTTTCAACTCTCATGTAGAGGCCTTGGAATTCAATAGGAGAAGTCATAGATCTGCCTAATAAAATATATAAAATAATCGAAATAAAAAGTAGTAATTCCTTTTCTTTTTTCTTTTTTCTTTTTTTGAGAAACTAGACCGAAATTTGCCTGGGGAAGAATAAAATTACTTAATGAACATCAAACAAAAGTAATTTTGCAATATCCTCAAGAACATCCTCTAGCCAAACAGCTAAACTCAAACTGACTTTAGCAAAAAAGTCTAAAACTTAGTAAATTTTTAAAAAATAGTAAATTACTCTTTTAATCTATTTGTGTTTTTAGATTTGAAATTATTTAACTAAAAGATAGGGGTGTTTTAGAGAGTTTAAAAATTTGTGTGAGAATATTTTAGTACGCAAAATGATAAAATCTAAACAAGAAATCATGTTAATAGTAGTATAGAAGATGACTAGATGAGACTTTTGGTGGATGAAATAATGAAAAGTGAACATAAAAAATTTAAAAAAAAAAAGTCAAATTATATATAGATATAAATAAAATAGATGAGAATAACCGTTTTTTTTATTTATTGAATATTGAAATATATGATTTAATTGAAGTATACTTGTTTCTCAAAAAAATTGAAGTATACTTATAACAAAATTATCTTCCAAAAAAAAAAAAAAAACATTAAAGGAACATTCTGGCATATGCTTTGTGCTGTCATGTTTTGGTAGGGCTTCCCTACCTTTCACATCATCCTAATTCCTAAGACATTTTTTATAATGATAATTAAGGCATCTCTTTTATGGTACTAACACAAGAACTTAGGTTTCAGTGGCTTAAAAATTACTCTCCTTATTGGAAGAGATGTCTTTGGATGGTCATGAAATATCATTAATTAACCATCTGCTTGTATTAAGTTTGAAAAAAGGTTCTTCCCACAACCCCCCCCCCCCCCCCCCCCCCAAAATCTTTTATAATAAAGCGTAATAGTGGTATTTTCATTTATTGATGATTTTAGATTAGGCTTTATTGCTTTAATATGAATTTGAAAATATTAGCAAAATGTTTGATTTTTACAAACCTAAAATGGATGGGGATTAATTTTTCAAATCCAAAGTCGAAGGACTATAATGACACTTGAATCAAAGTCCAAAAGGATAATAGTTACAAAAATCTTTTTATTATTTTTAAAATAAAAATTTTATTCTTTCTATTTAAATGATTATGACCCTATCACATAAATTAATCGGTGTTGTTTGCTTTATATCATCAATTGATAGATGTTTCAAAAAAAAAAAAAAAAAACCAATTAATAGATGGAAATCTAAAAACCTTATAATTTAGTTGGTTGGCACCTCGTAACTTTTCTAATTGTGACATTTAGGTTCAAAATCCTCTAATTCCAACTATTGAATATATATATATATATATATATATATATATATATATATATATATATATATATATATTAGAACCCTTAGAATTTTAAGATTGTATGGATTGGGGTGTTACTTAGGTTGGTATACTGCTTGAACACATATTGAATCCCATTTTAGACATATATTATGTTGATTAGTATTGTATAAATAATTACAATGAGTTCTAATTATAACTAGTCATTTATTTATACTAGTTTCATGCAAGCACTATGATATTATTTTTGTTCAAAATAAATACTAACTATTGAAAATATTAAAGTTTTAAAAGTGTAGGTAGTTATATTATAAGTTATAACTTAAAACATAAGGAATGAAGCTAGATATCTTTAAGATATTTTTTTAGTTTAACTATTTTACCCTTTATCTTTTTATTTAATCTCAATTTATCTTTTTTACCTTCTCTAAAAAAAAATTAAAAAAAAATCTTTCAATCGTTTAGTAAAATAATTTTTTTGAAAAAATAATTTGAACTAAATAATATGAATAATTTATATATTTATAACTCAATAATTACAACTTTATTGGGAAATTGAACTTTTTAAAAACACTTGAAAGTGTCAATGAATTAAGTTATAACCATAATAACCTCATCATATGCGTTTTGCGAGTGCCATGAGGCACTTTTTATTTTTTATTTTGAGTTTAGTGTCATAATATTTAAAAGTGAGATAGAGAAAGTGTCATAATTTTTAGGATCTTTCTTTATATGAGTTTTTTTTTCTTTTTTTCTTCTAATTAGTTATTTGTATGTGAGTTAGTGGCTAATATGAATGAAATAAAATATTTGTAACTAAAACTCTTGTGATTTTTTTAACTCTCATGTAGAGGCATTGGAATTCAATAGGAGAAGTCATCTGTCTAACAAAATATATAAAAAAACCGCGAGTATTTTTTTTTTTATAAAAGGATGTGGAATAATGTTTAAAAGTGAGATAGTGATAGAGTTCTAATTTTTAGAATCTTTCTCTGCGTGAGAGTTGATATATGTGTGAAAATTTGAATTTAAAATAAAAAGTAGTAATTCCTTTTTTTTCTTTTCTTTTTTTCCTGAGAAACTAGACCAAAATTGGCTTGGGGAAGAATAAAATTACTTAATGAACATCGAAAAAAAGTAATTGAGCAATATCCTGGGAACATCCTCTAGCCAAACAGCTAAACTCAAATAGACTTTAGCAAAAAAGTCTAAAACTTAGAAATTTTTTTAAAAATAATAAATTACTTTTTTAACCCGTTTGTGTTTTTAAATTTAAAATTATTTAACTAAAAGATAGGGATATTTTAGAGAGTTTAAGAATTTGTGTGAGGATATTTTAGTATGCAAAATGATAAAATCTAAATAAGAAATCATGTTATTAGTAGTATAGAAAATGAGACTTTTGGTGAATGAAATAATGAAAAGTGAACATAAAAATAAAAAAAAAAGAGTCAAATTATATATAGATATAAATAAAATAGATAAAAATAACATTTTTTTTTAAAAATATTGAATATTGAAATATATGATTTAATTGAAGTATACTTGTTTCTCAAAAAAATTGAAGTATACTTCTAACAAAATTATCTTCCCAAAAAAAAAAAAAAAACATTAAAGGAACATCTGGCATATGCTTTGTGCTGTCAGTGATGTGTGAATTTTCACTAAGTCAATTGAGAAAGAGGGGAAAAAAAAAAAAGTTAAAAATAAAATTACAAAAGCGGCCACGTATGTACATTGTAGTCCAAGCGTACATTTCTACACTTTCCAGCTACGCGTAAAATGATGAATCCCCTTCCCCAAGCCAAGTCTCACAAAAACTCTTTTCCTTCTCTACCTTTTTTTTTTTTTTTTTGGTATGTTTTTAAAAACCAAAACGGAGAAAGAATCGAAATGGGAACTAATTCTCGGTTTTTTAGTCGGATTCTTAAAATAATTTTTATTTGAATGTTTTTACATATTTTTTGAAGTATGTATAAATAAAAAATATATAATATTATTTAAAATATGAAAATGTGAGTTAAAATTCACATAACAAACAAACAGGTCTTATATTTTTTTTTTCTCATCTCAATAATATAAAAATAAAACTTACAAAATATAATTAAACATGGTATAAAAGTCTAAAACAATAAATAGAGGTTTTTTTTAAAAGAAAAGAAAATATAAATTGAAAGAGATTTAAAAGTAAAAAACAAAAAAGCCTACTGCAAAGTGAAATCTCTCTCGCTCTCTCTCTCTCTCTCTGTGTTTGAGAGATTTCCAAACCCTAACTCTAAAACCAGAATAAGATCCACAAATCCACGAAATGGATAGCGAACGAAAACCCGACCCGAATAATACCCAGACCCGATTCTACGACCCGTACCAAGGGATCCAAGTCCCGATCCCAGTTCGCAACGTCTACCAACTCCCCACCGCCCCTCAATACCTCTTCGACGAAGAAGCTCGCCGGAGCCGCCGTAATCTCAGCGACAACCTCACCTTCTTCACCGGCTGCGGCTACCTTCTCGGAGCTATAGGCGGCGGAGCTTCCGGCCTCGTCGCCGGAGTCAAGTCGTTCGAGCCCGGCGACACCGCGAAGCTCCGGGCCAATCGGGTTCTCAACTCTTCCGGCCACGCGGGCCGGGCGTGGGGGAACCGGCTGGGGATCATCGGGCTCATCTACGCCGGCATGGAGAGCGGCGCCATGGCACTGAGGGACGTGGACGATGTGTGGAATAGCGTGGCGGCGGGGCTCGGTACCGGCGCCGTGTATAGGGCGGCGCGTGGAGTTAGGTCGGCTGCGGTGGCGGGTGCCGTCGGGGGAGTTTTGGTCGGAGCTGCCGTGACGGCGAAGCAGGCGTTGAAGCGATATGTGCCCATATGAAAAAAAAAAGATGGGACTTTGATTGCTATGTGAGTCTTTTGATCAAATTTAATATAATGTCTTTGGGGTATCAAAGACTTGAAATTTTGATAGTTGAAAAGCAAAACATTGTGGAATTTGATTGGATTAATGAATAGTTTGAAGCATGGGAGAGTGACCATGCCATGGTGGGTAGTGTTTTGTTATTAGTATGATTTTTAATACAATTTTGTGGAAATTGTTGGGTTATGAATAAATTGGGATGAATCATGGACTTGGGTATAAAGTGGGTAATGATTAGATTAATGAATAGTTTTTTATGTGTGTGTTTTATGTGATTGGAATAGCAATTTGGCTAATGATTAGATGTTGTAGTTTGTGATTGGCCACGGTATTGTGGAGTTTGAAAGAGCCAGTGTAGTTTGTTTTACATGGATGGAATGGTTGTGGGTTGGTAATTTAGATAATGATGTCGGAATGGGCAGCTGCTTTTCTATTATGTTTTGTGTCAATGATTTGAAATTTTGATAGTTTATGAATGGACTGAAAGTGAATAATTTTTTTGTTTTAGTGAATGGATTTGTTATCTGTTGGTCATTTGGTTAATGATGTGTGAATACTTTGTGGGTAGCTTTTGTTTTATGTTTTTGTAGCTCAAAGATTGGAATTTTGATAGTTTCTGGTATGTGGAAAATAGTGTAGAACTGGATATGATTCATTTATTAGTTTGAGAAGTGGGAGAGAGACATGCTTTGTTGAAATTTTGTTTTGTTATATATTTACTTAATTTGTATATTGTTGGGTAATTAATAAGAATTGGGAAGAATTATTGACTTCAATATAATGTGGGAAGTGAATAGTTTTGCGTGTTTTATCATTTATGTGAATGGAATGGGTTGGTAATTTGGCTAATGATGTGTGATCCTTTTGTGGGTAAGTTGTTTTATATTTTTTTTGTACTTCATTGATTGGGAAATTTTATGGTTTATGGTATGTGACAAGTATTTAAAATCTGATTCGATTAATAAATAGTTGAAACATGAGGCCAATGAGTTCTAGCTCACAATATCTACCCTCCAGAAGTAAATGGGTGGAGTTTAAGGTTGTGGGTTTAGAACTCATTGGCTGTGTGTGTAAACTTACCGATAATTGAAAATAATAGTTGAGGCATGGGAGAGGGCCATGATTTAGTGGTATACTTTGTTGATGTTTTTATCTTTGTTTTTGATAATGTAATTTGTTGAATTGTAGGGTAATGGATAAGACTTGGGTATAATGTGGAGAGTATATAATTTGGATTGTTTGTGTGTAAGGGATGGTTGTGGGTTGATAATTTAGCTAATGATTTGTAAATTTTTCATGAGTGGTGTGTTATTCATAGCTTGTGTTGTACTTTTTTTGTACTTTAAAGATTAAAATGTTTAATAGTTTATGTTTTGTGACAATATTTTAGAATTCCATTGGTTAATGAATGTTTGAGACATGGGAGAGAGACATGCCCTGGTGCTATTTGTGTTGCGTTATCATTTTTTTTTTTTGATAAGTAACATAAAATTTTTATTAAAAAAACACAGCCCAGTACATAGAAAATGTACTGAAGGGGCAAAAACATCAAGAAACCAAATTACAATGATCAAGCAAAACAGGAGGGAAAAGACAAGAAAAAGATGGTAAAACTAAACACCATTCGAGAAGAATTTTTTTATTGAATGTAATGTTTTGAATTGTTGGGTAATGAATAGGAATTGGGATGAATGGTGAACTTTGGTACAACGTGGAAGTGAATAATTTTGTGTGTAATATGATATTGAATGGTTGTGGATTGGTAATATGGTTAATGGTGTGTAAATTTGCAAGGGCTAGTAGTTTATTGGTAGCTTGTGTCATTTTCTTGTGCTTTTGCTTAAATATGATGGCCTGGTTATTTGGGACAAGATGTTGAGACTAATTTACTTAGCAACTCATTTACATAATTAGAGGGGTTTGTTATGTGTGTGTTGGTCATTTGTTATTTGATCAGTCAAATTGCTGTTTTGTTGCTGAAATGGTGAGGCATTTAATCGATGTTAAAATAAACATCTGTTTCATAGTTTAGTTGTTCCTCAAGTTTACTTAAATTCTTATTCTCTTAGAAGAGAGAAAAGGAGGGGGGAAGAGAATGTTTGTTTGATTCTTTTTAACTTGGGAGCATAACAGACACATTAATCTGACTCAAAAAAAGATGTAATTCATGCGCTAAGGCTCGAAATAAATAGGAGTATAGTTCAAGAGAAGGATATGTGTACCGCTTTTCTTTTTAATTTGTGCAATAGTCAGATGAAGAGTAATGAGAATGGATATGGATTTTGCTCTTACTTTCAAATGAATATCAGGGTTGCGTGAGTTGAGTGTTCTGTTTTTGTTTAAGTTCTTGACACAAGGTGTCATTCGCAGTATATTTGCAGGTTTATGTTGTTCAATGTGTATCAACCATTATTTGAGCTTCATTGAGGGTAATCTGATTTTAGAAAAAGGTTACTGGTTACTGCTTGAGCTTTGGTAAAGTTAATCTTTAAGAAAGCTGGGTGGTTATTGCTGAAGTTCGTGCATGATGTATAAGATGTTTTGTGAGTCTTTCTAGTTTGTCTTTTGAGGAGAAATACCCTTTGGCAATGGCTTCGCTTTCTTATATAGATGCTCTATGTGTGATCTTGACTGATTGGGATTGATATGGACTAAAATGAAAATTGCATCTTGAATTTTAGAGGATTATCTGCAGTATCTGGGTTAAGATGTTACTTTATAGGATTTATATTTCTTGAAATAAATGATCCAATTCAAGTGATTTACTTATTTGTGTTGGTTATATGTTAATAATCATCCAGTGACCAATGTAAAAAGTCTGATATTGGTGAGGCACTTGATCTTTCATTGTAAAATACATTTCTTCTATTGCTAGTCAATATATTCATATGCAGGTCGAAAGTTTTTTTTGTAAGTCACCAGCATAGACTCTTGTTATTAACTACTATACAATCCAATTTAACCATAAGGCTTTTGTCCAACAAGACATGACATTTTCTTTAAAGTCAGGATGTGGGATGAATGGATTGTATATTTTCTTTTCTAAGATCCAAAAAAATCCTTAAAAAGAGTTGAGGTGTGATAGTCTGCAATTTGATTTTTGTAAGAGACTAAATCCTCGTGGATCATCATATGACTCATATCATTCTTCATCCATTGCCAAACTTCCGACCTCCATAATCCGATACCTGAGTATCAGAGGATCCAATACCATTTGTTTGGTAGAAGAATTGTAGTGTCAAACTTCATTTATTTGTCGTATCAGTCTCTATATTAAGCTTCTTGGTTGTGACTTCTTGTGACCCATGAATTTATTCTTTTCCTTTTTATTTACTTATTTAACGTGTTAAGTATGGAAATCTCTCTTTTGTTTGTTGCTAGCTTATGCAAAAATTTTAACCCTCTCTTGTAATTTTTGAGAAAGGGCACGATTCTTATTTTATTTTTTGGGTATGGGTGTTGTATATGAATTCCTTAACAATACACGCAGCTGCTCATTCGTTGGCAAAACTCTTTTGAGTGGGATGGATCCAAGAGTATCTGTCCAATCTTCGTTTTTTAAGATAGTTGTGTACAATTTGACTCTATTTTATTATTAAAATATTAAAATAAAATTTAACAAAATATTAAATACACTTAAGTATTGTCGAGAGCTTTGTAATTCAATTAGTACTGCTTGGTGTTTTTAACAAAGACATTTGAACTTATCAAAATAAATAGGAAAAAATATCCTTACACCTCTTGAACTTTGAGGTAGTGGTTATCAAACCTCTTGAACTTTTATTTTAGCCAATTTGCTTCTTTAACTTTACACATCTACCACCTTCTCCCAAAAAAAAAAAAAAAACATTTACACATCTACCAAATCAATACTTCTACTCCTCCAACATTAGAAAAACTAACGTCTCTCACATGCAAAATGAAATCACCAAAATCAATTCGTTAGTTTTTAACAAGTTAAGGGGGTGTGATGGCTACCGCCCTAAAATTTAGGAGGTTTCAGAGCATTTTTTTTTTAAATAAAAATAAAATAACCTAAGTATTAAATACACCTTAACTTGTACCCTTCATATGCTTATTAACCAAAAAAATACACTTACTAACCAAAAATAAAAGAAAAAAGGCCAAGCTTAGGAGATGGTTAGGTGTAATGGCTCTCGCATGGTAGATGGTAAACCTATCCTAGGGTAGATCCAATAAAGCTTCCACATCTCACGTGACTTGGAAGCTTAGGCCAACTGGCCAGAGAAGTTTAGTCTGAAAAGCAAGATTCTAACTAGAAAAGTCAATAAAACTACCAAAGAAATGGAAAATCTGGAACTCAAGAAAATTCAATTATACTTTTCATCTTCTTTTTCAAGTTTTTCATTCCCATTTTGGTTTTCAAGGATCTCAATTCAAACCTGAAAACTTGATGATATTCAACAATTGCAAAAACATGAATTGAAAAATGGTTGTGGTAATTCAGGTAATAGATTATTTTGCATTTTACAAACCTCATCCGGGCCCAAGACCCCGACCCCACCAAAAGTTGAAGTAAACAAATAAAACTTGTACACTCCAAGAGATGGTGAATACTGAGATTGAGCACCATTGCATTTACAGAAAAGCTGAATTCTATAAGTCCTAAACAAAACAAACAAAGCTTTTCACGCTGAAGTGTACTTTGGTTGGCAGTCAAGTGGGACAAGGAAGAGCTCATCTCTTTATATCAGCTCTTTATAAAAGCTAAACTCGCAAAAAAGTCATCTCTTTATATCAGCTCACGTAGGGAAATTATATAGTACATGACCAAAATTCAGTGCATAACTCATGCCTGATCCACCCCCCCTTTTTATTCCCAGAAAAGAATTTTATGCAAACTTTTTCGGTTCGTAAATGCTACAAAAGGGAACCTGCTCAGTGATACAATCATCACAAGCGAATTGGAACAGCTGAATTGCGTTCACATGCCTCTTGTTGGCTGATTACAGCAAGGCAGAAAATACATGATGAGAAACAAGCAAGCCATGAATTTAGAGCAACATTGACTCGGGATTCTCAATGTACCCTTTGAATGCCTTCAGCCATTCGGCACCAATTGCACCTGTACACGTAGACGAAGTCAAAGCATTAGGGTTTCACATCTCGGACATATAAAGCTGGCTTAAATTAATGACGTTTTTTAAAGACTAGTATCAGAGCTACTAACCATCAATAACACGATGATCACAGCTTAACGTTACAGACATGAAGGAAGCAAACTCGAATTGTTCAGGGCCTGAACCAGGTACGACCCGTTTCTCAGCTGCACAAGGACAAGGTAAGATAATCACAATGATGATTATGAAGATGAGAAGGATGACAACTTTCTGCTGAAAAGATATAATTGAAGTTTCTGACTTACCAGACCCAACTGCAAGAATGCCTGCCTGAGGAGGGTTAATGATGGCACAAAATTGTTTGATACCAAAGGGGCCTCCCAAATTTGACACTGTAAATGTACCTCCCTGCAAATAGAGTAAATGCAGTATTCAACAACCGAACTCATGAGACAATTATCCATCCATAAGCAATAACAAACACAAAAACGCTATTCTGACCTCATAATCTTCTGGTTTTAAGCTGTTTTCTTTGGCTTTTTGGGCCAATTGCTTGACCTCTTCACCTATCCTGGATAGACCTTTCTTGTCTGCGTCCTGCAAATTTTACATATAAAGATTCATGTGAGATGAACTATAAGTGAGGAACTCTCGCAAGAAAATGTATTGACAACACTAGACTGATGACAACTCACCTTTATGACTGGGACAAAGAGTCCATTATCTGTCTGTACTGCAACATTTATATTTATGTTGCGATACCTGCATAAGAAACCACAAAAGAGTTACCATAGAGTTAAAATTTGATTTAATATGAAAACTTAATTACAATGTCAATCATTTTATACTTACTGGCGGATGTAATCATCTGTCCATGAACTATTGCACTGAGGAACTTTACGAAGAGCCAAAGCAGCAGCCTGCAGATATGAGTAATTATTATATTTAATCAATGACAGCCTAGGTGGTAAAACCTCAACAGCATGACACTGGAGGCATATGTATGGAGTTTGTGCACATTTTAACCCAATGACATCTAAACACTTCAACCCCCCTCCCCCGGCCTCATTTTTTTTCTCCCAATCCCCTTCAATACGTGCATGTTGTGTTGTTTTTGCATGTGTCCAAAAGCGAGAATTTCTACAGCCAAACCAATTACCAAACGTCTAAGAGTTAAACATGTTCACATTATATGCAACAATACAACAGTTCAAAGGACACCATACAAACTTCTCAACAAGACCACTGAACAACTAAATCATGACTTCCGTTTAAATTGTAATTGCTTATGTAAAAAATCAAAGATATGTTAGTTTAAAATTCACTAACACAGTAACACTAGAACTTCTCAGAATTCACTATTCAGTACCATATAATCTCATGAAAATTTGAAAAAAGTGGATTCAAAGTGTTGGCTGGAAATATATGGTGTTCGGGATTCTTCTAGAAT
Organism: Quercus wislizeni; assembly: GCA_023055345.1. Classification (NCBI taxonomy): domain Eukaryota; kingdom Viridiplantae; phylum Streptophyta; class Magnoliopsida; order Fagales; family Fagaceae; genus Quercus; species Quercus wislizeni. The sequence continues at coordinate 129,021 of JALGQJ010000060.1, forward strand.
GGCCCAAAACTTTCCATAGTAAGTAGTTTAGTGGTCAATAAAGAAGACCTATAAATAATTACACATTCATTGCTCAAATTGTGTGGAAGCAAGATGTAATACCTTAATTACAAGATCGTTAACAGATATCCGTTTTCCACCAGATGCTTCTTGTAATGAATTGAGTTGGCTCCGCAAACTGCAGAAAAAAGAAACAGTTACATAATCAAAAAAATATTATGCAATGGCTCACTTTAGAAGAGAAGGCAGGCACAAATACTCACTCCATGAGTTTGTCAACACATGTATCTACTGTTAGATAATAATGGGGAATAGTTTGCTTGGAGAATAATAAGCGTGAAGCTGTGATCTGCCAAAACAACACCAGGAATAAGCTTTAGAAAGCCAAACTTTAATTGTAAAATTTAACAAAATCTATATCAAAAGTTGTACAGAATTATGTGACATTGACCAAGGACAAGATGACCAATTATCATCTTAAATTGTTCTTCATGTTTCTATGGGGCCTAAGAGATGTGGTTGGTAAGCAACCTTAACCCCAATTTTGGAGAGGCTAATTCTCAGACTTAAACCGGAGAGCAATAAATATGTTAATAACAAGGAAAGAATCCCATAAGCAAGGAAAAAAGTGAAGAATAATAAGAGACAAGGGAGTTGCATATTAGTTGAAATTTATTGGCTATATGACCACATTTGATTCTTGCAGCTGATCCCGGTACTGGGGACTCCAGGTTTAGTTGGGCTGGGATGAGCTCAGAACATTATAATAAAATAATAATAAGTCCTGGGCTTAAACAGAGTGGATCTGTAGAATCAACTTCATAAATTGGATACCCTGAAATTTATCTAATTAGTCCTAGGAATATGATGATGATGATGAAAATAACAATCTATTCAATCTATTACCTTCCTTATTTGAGAATGAGGTATGTCAGTGTAATCTAATGCTGCAGGTGTACCAGCCTTAGCTGAAGGAGCTGCAGCTGATACTTCCTTTCCACGAGAGGCTGCATCATAAGGAAGAAGACAATTATTTAATCATCAACTCAATGGACTATCTAAAAGAACAAATGCCAAAAGAAAGAAACAATGTTCACATCATAAATGATAAAGCACCATAAAATTTTCGAGCAATAGAAAACAAAACAAAAATAGCACTACAACCCCAATCATAGATAATATAACTATAGTACCCAAGTACTCTTCAATATCTGCCTTCACAATGGTTCCATTAGGACCTGTTCCTTTGATGCTTGAGAGAGGCACCTAAATTAAGTAACAAATAAAGTTACAATACATCAGTTAGATACGGCTCAATATTAAATGTCTCCTATCACTGAACAAAATTTATGGTCATAGAATTTATGATAGCTAACCTTTTGTTCTTCGGCCAATTTTCTGGCAAGAGGGCTGGAGAAAACACGATCTTCAGCAGGAGTTGCTACAGTAGGCTTGGAAGTCTTTGGTTCTGGCGAACTGACAGGTTCTTCAACGACCTCTTTTTTTGGTGTAGCAGGAGCAGATGACCCAGAAGCAGTATTGGCATCCGATGCTGAAGGCTTGTAATCTTTAAATTTTGCAATATCACCCTCTTCTTCAACAGTCACAGCAATCACCTACTCAAAAGCATAAACATGTAATCAACATTCAATACAGAACTCCCACATACATAGCCTTCTAATGTTTGAACAAATTTGATGAAGATTATTATTTAAGTTCCACAGCCACAATGTATTTTCCATTCTCAACCTACTTTGCTTTTCATTCTGTAAATCCCTTACGCACGCACACACACACAGATGCACTTGAGTTGCAGTACAGTAGCATAAACTCATTACCTCACCAACTTTAATTTCCTTTGACCCGTCTCCATGTATAATCTTGGCAAGATAGCCATCTTCCATGCTTTCCATCTCAACTGTTGCTTTATCCTTTAAAAATCATATGAATATTAGAAGAAAACTGTCAATTTTCCATAATGAGTAAAGAACATAGCCCAAATTTTAATCAACAGCTGGACTTTAACCAATAGACGAAACAAGGACCCTACTGTTTCAACTTCACAAAGCACTTCACCAGGAGCAACTTTATCACCCTCTTTCTTCAACCACCTTGCAATATTACCCTGCATGCCAGTAAATAATCACTTAGCAGAAAACAGTCGATTTAAATTGTTGTGATGTTTCCATAAGCTTCAGAAAGGTACAGACCTCCGTCATTGTAGGTGACAAAGAGGGCATTCCAATCTCTTGGTGTGGAGGAAGGCCTGAAAGATATTGAACAGAATCCATGACAAGTCAAAACAGAACATGAATGTGAATAATGCTTTTAAAGATGAGCAAACTGACGAAAAGACCATACTTGACAAGATCATCACACTTCAACAGAAGCAAAGCACAAGTACTTTCATTACTGAATGAATTTGAAAAAAGACGATACACAACAGTTCACAATAGGTAGTTGCTTTATTAATCACACTATACAAATTTGCTAAGAGGAAGCAAAAAATCAAAGCAAAAAGTTAATCAATAGGGATAAAGATTACATAAAACATAGCAAAAAAGCATCAAATAGACAACTACAAGTTCTCAGCTAATTTAATTTGTTTAAGTCAAAGTAAAAACAATATGTTCCACCTTAAATCCCACTCATATATTAACTCTATGCAAGTAGTCTTCAAGGCTTAAACATCATAGATGAACTATGGGAACAAACCAGCAAGTTTAAATCTTAAAAAGCCTTGGAACAATATTGTGTTACAAAAGGTCAGACAAATAAAAGTGAAGCTCATAAATTTTTAATTTTGTATGTAACCCACCATGCATTAATCCCCATGATTAGAGCCTTTTAAATATACATCTTTCTTATTTATCCAAAAATAATAATAATAAAATCCCCATGATTAATCTAATGAGTATGTTCATCCCACAGCAGATAAAAATGCAATTGTTCAAAACCCTATGCCAGATCTAATTATAAATATCATTAGACAACTATGGAATTAGGAGAATATATAAAATTACCTGAATTAGATGAAAAACCTCTCCTCATGTATACCTGTGAGCTGATGTTGGAAAACCAGAGAAAAATCAGGAAACTCTAAGCATCAAGAAAAGATCTGAAACCCCCTCCTCTCCACTCCCCACTCCCAAAAAATTATTAAATAAAAGGAAAAACAGGGTGAACAGTATACCTTGAAAGGCCTTGGTTGAATGCCAGTCCTGCAATTGGATTTCTCTTCTGTACGCCAAACTTTGACATCTAAAAAGCATGAAGAGTGACAGTTAGCATTTCAAATTTAACTCTAAACTCAAGTTTTGAAAAGAAATGAGTGACTAAATTTTGACAGGAAATTATGAAGAAATGGCAGAGGCAAACTGAAGGAAGAAGGCAAAAAGTGCAACAAAATGACTGCAAGTCTTCAATGATGTCATAATTGATTGGTCATTAATGTTATTGAAGCTGGCTGCACTTACCGCACCATTGGTGGCAGACCTGGTTACTGTCTCTCTTTCTGAAGGCACATTACAATGACGACGATGGATCTTCCGAATATCTGAGAAAAATAATCACCTTTGCTTGAAAAATACACCAAGGTTTTTATAAACTTATATCATTACCAACATAAGAGGTAATGAATTATATGTTATACACAAAACCATGATATGGATTGTCCAGTTAATACTACATTATCACTAAGTTATGCAGATCATGTGAAATGATAATATCTCTAGGTGGTAGACAATAAAAACAAGCAAATAAAATTATTTCAAATACTTTTCAACATAAATGGCAACTTAGAAGATAGATTTAATATAAAATCCAAGAGAAGCTCAGATATGGATACATGAAGGTATGATAGTACATCTTAGGCCAATGAGTTCTAGCCCAAATGGCACATCACAAGCAATTCAGGTTTGAGACATAACTCGAAAAAATAAAAAGGATATAGTATTGGCTTCATAAATCTAGCCACGAAATCAGTACCTTCTCAATTTAATCTATACATATTATACTGAGAAAGATCAAATGCCTCAACACTTGCGAGACAAGTATTTAGAAACATCTAAGAAAAACTCATGGCATGATTTGTTTGTAGATATGCAAAGAACACGAATGATAGAAAACTCTACTTCACTTTATGAGTAATGAACAAGAAAGTAGACATCAAATAGTCAAGATAATCAGCATACCATCTCTTTTACCAATAGAGGGTTGAGTGCCATTTGAAAACCAACGAACCAAAATGGAATGCTCATGTCGTAGAAAATTGGGCACATTTCTTAACTGCAAAAAAAGGATGAAAATATATATAATACATCAAATAAAACAGCACAAAGAATTTTTAAAAAATATATATAAACTTAATGCTTGAACCCTGTTTAAATCAAGAGCAAGAAGAAGCCTTATTTAAGAAGAGAGCATTTTCCCTTTTTTTGGGGGGGTGGGGAGGAGGTACTAGTGGGCAGTACTAACTTGAACCTGTTTGGGCAAGTAAAGTGCAAAACAAAACCTCTTTGAATTGGTGGGCATAATACCAGTGAAGATGTACACTTCTGATTTAGTACAGCATGGCTCAAAGTTTTATAGCAGTCACTAGGAATTTAAGCTTCTATTAACAATTCCCACACAAATGTCCCAGTAATCACCGGATGTTAAGTACTCAATTCATATGAAAGTCACCGATTGAGGCTAAATAAGCAGTTAAAAATTGGATTTTCATGACTGAAAAAATGTATCTACAACTCCAAACTTGGCCAATCCACACCAAGAACACTAAAAACATAGTCTTTCTTAATTACCCACAAATCAATTAAGCCTAGAAGTAACATAATCCATGAAAACAAAGGTGATGCCACTGCAACTACTGTCAAACAAATAACCCATCTTTCACAATAAGCCTTGAAATGAGATTATCACTGCCCATAACTACAACCAAAGTTATATTAACCAGAAATGAAATTGGGCTAGGTTCACATATTATGAACTCAAAAAAAAAAGACCCATTTACACAATAGAACTTTATTCACTGACTATATACAAATCTAATGCCTATAGCTCAGTATAACTAAGCTATATCACTAGAATTAGAGCTAAAACTAAAATACCCAGATAATGAAATTGGGTCTAGAATTCAAAAATCACAACCACAATCTAAATCCAAATAAAAAAACCACAACCAAATCAATATCACTAACATATATTTACAATTAAAAATGAACACTTGAAAATCAAAACTACTATATATACACCAAAAATGAAAATTGAGAGAGTCAAAGAGAGAGACAGAGAGTAACGGTAAACCTTTTTGGAGTGATTGATAATATGAGATGCGTAAGCCATTTTTTGAAACTCTGATCAAATTATTCCAAGGAAAAAAAAAAAAGCCAAAAAAAAAGTTGCTACAAAAAGAGGATTTGTAGCTAAGAGAGAAAGACAAGTTGAGAATCAGAGGGGACCGTGTTGTTTGGTTTGGTGGAAAGTTTTGACCTTTGAGGGTTTTTGGTTTCAGATCGCCATAGTCATATAGATCGTTCTGGCTTTTATTTTTATTTTTAAAAAATATATATATCTATTTTCTATTTTGTATTTAAATTACTTTTTGCCTTCTGGGTTTTTTTTAAAAAAAAAATTTAAAATGAATGGGGTACTGAAGTGATAAAAATGGATTTAATTTTAACCAAAAAAAAAATAAAGGACTGGGCTTTGTGGGTTTGTATTTTGTACTGCTGATAGGTAGGTAGTCATGTGTGGCTACTGCCCACTTTGTTGGACTCAAGACGAAATTTTGCTTTGTAAGAGACATTTCAGCGAAGTTAAATTATTGTTTAATTTTTTATATGAGAGTTTTAACTTATAAATTATAATGTTACTTTTAATGATAACTCTTTATCATTGGATTAAGGCATCAATCAGTTTTTGATATAAATTGAAACTGAACTCTAAATCTTTTATTCAACTATCTGGAATTTTTTCAATTTTTTTTTTAGAAGAGAGATTTTACTAGTTAAATTAATTAAAATTTACAAATTATTATTAATTAATATAATAAAAAAAGTCAAATTATTATTTTTTTTGAAAAAAAAAGTCAAATTATAAATTTCATCATACGATTATTGACTAAAGTTTAATTTGATTCCTCGTGGGTTATTTCATCAAACAAGGACCAGTGCTTATGAGTCCTCTGTACATTAAAGTGCTTGTTTGGCATCTATTTTTGGTAAACTTATTTACAAAACCCAAACTTATTTGGTTGAGTATTTCACGTAATTCACTGCAAAGATTTAGTAGAAAAGTCAGCTCCAGGTAATTGTTTGATTCCTCATCAGGTAAGGACTAGTGATTGAATCCTTTTTACATTGATGTTAGTGCCTGTTTGGCTTAAGCTTATTCCATTTCCCTTCTAGCGTTTTAAGTAATCCACTACAAAGCCTTGGTCAAAAATTCAGTTCCAATTAACTGTTTCGGAGTACTCTTTTATGTTCCTTGCTTAAAATATCAAATCGTTTTTGCTTATTGTGAGTTTCACTCTACTTTTTTGTTACAATACTTTCTGAAAAAAATAAGTCAGCTTATTTTATTTAGTTTTTAGCTATTATTTATAATATTTTTAGTAAAATTTTTGATAAATTGTTACTAAACAAACACTAAAAATAAATCTATTGATATTTTTGGTAGTCGATAAAAAAACAATCACTATGACCAAGAACGTCGCTGGTCAAAATCATATCATATATATTAAATGATTTTTTGATTCGTCAACAGTCAACTTTATTTGATTCATCAGTTTTCAAAATTAAGTCAATTTTATTTTTGAATCTTCTTTTTGTTTAAATTTCAAAGAAATCACATTAGGTGACAAATAGAGTAAACGTTAAAATGTTACTCCGTATTATACATTACAAGTCCATTTTAAAATAACCGTGCATTAAATAAAAGAAATGTGAAATTAGTTTATTAATGGTAATACAAATGATTGTAGGTCCAACTTGATAAAAAAAAACAATGTAAAAGACGTCAAACACTAGTGTGATTTTAGCCACCAATTTTCTAATATCAATATTTATATGAGTTCTAATTATCTCAATGGTTAAAGTTTTTTTTATTGTCGAATAAAAGTTGAACAACCTACGATAATTTGTATAATTAATTGGGGTAAAGCAAAAAAATTTTATGCGGGTTTGTCTTTTCTTGGTAAAATATGAAGAACAGCTTAACATTCTAAAATTTTTTCTATTGACCCAACAAACCAATTAAAAAAAAACATTTTCTTTTAAGATTGACTAAATCTATTAACACAGCAAATTTTATGGTAAATTAAAACCTTGTGGCCAAATAAGTGAATTAATTATTTGAGGAATTAACCATACAATTTGGAAAATAGCTGGAGGATAGAGTTTCTTTCCCTCTCAAACGCCAGAAAAAGATTGTGATACTTCACTGGATGTGTCCTTTCATGCTCACCTGCCTTCGGGTCAATATCACAATAATAATAACAATTCTTAAACTCTTAAAATATGCAGTTTTTGGAGTTTATAAATTATAATTCCCCACACAGGTTTATTGAGGCAATATAATAATAAAAATAATTGATATGGGGTTCAAGGGGCAGAACAGATAGTTGAGGCCATGGCTTGGCATGTGGGAATCACCTTTTGTTTTATGGTAAAGAACAAAAGATATCCAGGCCAAGTCGGCAACCATTACATTCAACAAGTTACTCAGAAAAGGAGGGTTCACAAATGTATGGATCTGTTTGTATATACTTTGTTTCGATGGATAACATTTTCCTATATTTGGTATTATTAAAAAAAAAAGTCAAAATAAAAGCTATTTTGACTTTCCTTATTAAACTTCGACCTTAGATAGATTTTAGCATAAAACAATTCTATATAAGGAATGTAAAGAGATAATTTTCCAACTCATTTTAAAATTATTTCCAAAATTACTTTTGAAAAATGATACATGTTCCATAAAATATTAATGTTGAAACAAATGAAAATTGTAATAGAGATATAACTTTTGTCACAATTTGTTGAAATGATTGAAAAAATTGTGGATCATGAAATAGTGATTATCTACCACCGGCAATCAGCTACTTCAACAAATTGTGACAAAATTTTAGCTTTTTATCCCTTTATTGATTTACTTTTAAACATTGGTTACATGCGAAGAATACAGTAAATACTTTCTGGGTCAAGAACATCCTTCCCATCAACTTTGATTTTGATGAGATTTTAAAAATGGTGTAAAAGCATGCAATATTAAGCCAAGGATGATAGCATGCAATAAAAATGGTGTAAAAGCATGCTTGTCTGTTGATAATCAAATGCCTTTTAGGTGAGAGTTGGTTTCCATCTTTCCGTCTTATTCTTACATGTGGCTAGAAAAAATAACTAAATTAAGTACAGTTTTCAAATAAAAATTGTTAAGAAAATATAGAATAATATTTGTAGGTGCACTTGATTAGTAACTAGAGCAAGAATTTATATATTTGCACATGCATACAACATATATTTGTAAAACTTTCGCATATACATATATATATATATATATATATATATATATATAGAGAGAGAGAGAGAGAGAGAGAGAGAGAGAGAGAGTATTGTCATACTATTTTATGAAAAAGTTCATTAAACAAAATATAAGGTTATGTTTGGTAACAGTTTTTGTTTTCTATTTTCAAAAACTTGTTTTTAAGAATATAAAGAAAAAACAATTTTCTTGTATTTTTGAAATCAAAAACATGTTTGGTTAGTTGAAATTAAAAAGATAGTTTTTTGAAGAAAAAAATAGAAAATACTAAAATATGTTGTAATTAGGATTTAAAATTTAATGTTAACTCATTAAATAAGAAGGATTCATTAAATTAAATGCATTTTTTCATTGACTTTTGAAAATTAGAAACTGAAAACAGCATTCTGCATGTTTTCAATTTCCTTCACAAATTGAATTTTGAAAACAGTTTTTGTTTTCTGCCCATTTTGAGTTGCCAAACAAGTTTTTCAGTTTTAAAAATAGAAAATTGTTTTTGAAAACAGAAAATAAGGGGAAAAAACAGTTACTAAACATACCCTAAAAATTTATTTTGTGTAATGGAAAATAAAATTTTGTAGGTACTCCAATAGTGTAAATTTCATGCCCACATATATGTATAAAAATTTGCAAACGACTTATCTAATAGGATCAAGTTCATTGCAATCTAATCTTGCAATTCTTTATATATATCTAGAGGTAAAAATTTTCCATTCATAATTGTTGAGGTGATATATGTTATAATAAAATTTGTGTCAATAGTAATTTTATTTGAAAGTGATAATGTTGCACCAATTACAACCTATAATTTCAATTTGTGATGAAGATTTTTTTTTTTTTGTAAAAATTATTATCATCAATCATCGGCCAAAATGGTAAAATACCTATTTCTCACAAACTTTCAGCAAAATATTCCCTATCTGAAACTATTTAGAGATATGCCTCGGTTTTGAAACTCGATTTTTAGAAAATCGAGTTTCAAATGTAAAACTCGATTTTTGGATAATCGAGTTATAGTAAAATGAAATTGGAACTATGAACTCGAGTTCCACAAATTTTTTTTTTTTTTTTTTAAATTTCATTTCGCTAAAACTCGATTGTCTAAAAATCAAGTTTCAAAATAGGAACATTTCCCTAAATAATTTCAGATATGAGACATTTTACTGACAAGTTTGTGAGAAATTGATAAAACCCCATTTTGGCCATCAATCATTAGACTGGGACAATTGTCACTTTTTTTTTTTTTTTTTTTTTTTTTTTTTTGTATACATAGAGATCGAATTTCAAATTTCTTATTTGACCATAAAACACGTTATCAATTGAGTTAGTTGAAACTTTTTTTTTTAATTTTTTTTATCTAACATTACTCATATTTGAATGCAAATTAATCTGCCCAGGCATGGAAACATATATGGTCCATTGCCCATTGGTCATCACTCCAATTTTAAGATTTCGACCAACTTTTGGCTAACATACAATGAGCGCAAGAACAAGTTCATGAAATACAAGGATGACTCTCTGCAGCTAGCATTCGAAAGAAACTTTCTTCTTTTTTTCTTTTTTTTGTGAGAAAGATCTTCGAAAGAAACTTGACCTTGCAGAAAAGAGAAAAAAAAAAAAAGTTGTCAATCTTCTTCTATAGTGATTTTGACTATACCCACACATATAGAAGGATCATTTGCATGGTGGCTAAAAAAACCTATTATTTTCGCTTGTTGAACTACTTAATACAATCATAGATTCACAATATGTTGAACTTAACTTTATTATATAGTATATGATACTATGATAGTGATAATTTGTTTCAAGTAAAACTCTATTACCAAGTCTCAAAATGTTCTATCAAGAAAAATATCAAGAAGCGCTTAAAATACTTCTCCAATTTATTAGAATTTTTTTTTTAAAGAAATTTAAAAGCATTGCAATGTCTATTTTAAATTATTTTAGCAATTTATTTTAAGTTAAGGTTTTATCCAACAGTGGATTTGTTAAAATTTGCATCAAATAAAAAGTTATTAATTTGTGTAACATTACTTAAAGTTACACGATGAATGATCATAGATTCACTAGGGCTTGTTGTCAACAAACTAAAAAAAGTTTTGGAAACAATCATCGTTCATTGTGGTCTACTGGTCTACACAGGAGGAATATGCACAAAGATTGCCATTTCATGCACAGTAGGGATTAATAAGGATGCATACTGGTTAAATCATAGAAAATAATTTAAGTGTATAAATGTAATAAAAAGTACACATGGTAATAAAGCCCTTACTTCATCAAAAAAGACTATTTACAAGTTTTTTTTTGCTAATCAAGGAAGCTTATAATTTATAAATCACAAACAATTACATACAAAGATCTTCCTTCAGAGCCAGAATGGCCCCAAGCTGAAAGGGTTCGAGAGGCTAAAACAACCAGATACAAAATAAGTAAATATTGGGCAGTAGGGAATGCATCGCAATGAAAACATCACCTCTCCAGAGACCTCAAAATGAGTAGTAAGAAGATTTATTCAGTTCAAGGCAGGTTGATGGGATAAGATTTTTCTTTGGAACGATCATTGGCACACAAACGAAGCTTTATACCCAAAGTATGGCAATAGAATCATCTATGATGCAGCCAGCAGCTTTCAAGAAAAGCTAGATTCTGTGCTCAAGAATATTCATAGTCTATTATGCTCATTGGAGCTCAAAGATGAAGATAAAGCCATATGGTTAGCTTCTGCTTCAGGAAAATTCTCGTGTGCAGCGGCTTTTGAGGAGATTAGGGACAAATCTCAAGTAGTGAAATAGTGGAAACTGGTCTGGCTCAATCTGTCCATCCCAAAGCATGCTTTTATAGGCTGGTTAGCTTTGAGTAATAAGTTACTGACTAAATACAGGTCGGCTAAATGGGGTTATACTAGAGCTTGCCTGTATTTTCTGCAGAAACTGTCTCGAAGATAGGAACCACTTATTCTTTGAGTGCCCATTTACTAAAAGAATTTGGGAGTGTTATGAATTTCTTCCTTGTATCAGATCCTGAATTTGAATGGGATGAACTGGTAGCATGGGGGCTTGCTCACCTAAAAGGCAAAAGTTTTAAGAGTGTGTGTGTAAATTGGCTTGGTGGTCTTCCCTCTACCATATATGGCTCCAAAGGAACGCCATTATGCATGCTAGCACAGTCTGGTGTGAGGAACAAAGTTTGAAAAGCATTAGAAGAAATGTTAGTGCTCGATTGGATTTCAAAGCAAACTTCCAGTATTCTGCAATGAACTCAAATATTTGAAAAAATTGGGGACTAGATCCTGCTGTGATGCTATGTCCTTAGTTTTATTAGTTGTTTAGCTGCTGCTTAAGTGTTCTTGGTGTTGGTGTTTTGTTTCTATTCTAGTTTTGTTTAAGAAACAAAGTGCTATGCTCTTTGTTTAGCTTTGGTGCAGAGGCCTTTAGCCTGGGCTGTGTGCTTGTATCTGGTTTGAGTCTTTGACTCCTTTTTTAATTGTTTTCTTCAATAATATTCACTGAATTACCCCAAAAAAAAGGAAAATGTATATAATGGTGTTTGCTAGCTATGATTACAAAATAAAATAGCTCAACCAGGTAAACATGTTCAACTAAATATAGATTAAGCATCCATTACAAAGCAGGGTGAAGGATCAAACATATAGAGGCAGGCGGTACTATTATACAATCTTTTGAAACAACTCATACTAGACAAGTTTGAAGACCATAATGAATAATAAAAAAAAGGCAAAACTTTGTTAGGCTATGTGCAGCAGGTTTTTTTTTTTTTTTTTTTTGGCCCATCCTGGACCCATTGTTTGGGTATTTATTTTTCACTTTAGAATTAAGATTTGCTAATGTATTGAGAAATTGTACCACATGCCTCTATAAAATCTCTTTGACATAGTAAAATTATTGCAACCCTATGGATGTAGGCAAATTGGCAAATCATGTAAATCTTGTATCATGTAATTGTCTTTGTGCTATTTTTCTTCTATTTTTCCTTTTTCACAAATCTAGGAATTTTAGTAAATTCCTAACAACTAGTATCAGAGCTTGGTTTGAGTGGAAGGCGATGGCAGAAGATGAAGGAAAGGACTTAGAAATCGAAACGTTTGACGGCACAAATTTTGGATTTTGGAGAATGCAGATTAAGGATTATTTGTATGAGAAGAAATTACATCTACCACTTCTGGGGGAGCAACTAGATGATATGAAAGATGCATATTGGCAAGTTCTTGATAGACATGTTTTGGGGTTATTCGATTAACCCTGTCAAGATCAGCTGCACACAACATTGTGAAGGAAAATGCCACATCAGATGCACCTTGTTGTTTACCAACAGCTCTTCATACAAACCACATCAGATGCACCTTTGTTTGGTCTGTATGAAGAGCCGTCAGTAAACAACAAGGTGCATCTGATGTGGTCTTCTCCTTCACAATATTGTGTTGATCTTGACAAGGTAAATCAAATAACCCCCAAACCTGTCTATTAAGAAGTTGTCAATCAGTATCTTCCATATCATCTAGAAGCTCTCCTAAAGCGGTAGATATAATTTCTTCCCATATATATAATTCTCAATCTACATTATCCAAAATCCAAAATCTGTGTAGTCAAACTCTTCGATTCCTAACGCCTTTCCTTCATCTCCAGCCATCATTCCCACCCAAACCAAGCTCTAATATTAGTTGATAGGAATTTATCCAAATTTGTAGATCTATGAGAGACAAAAAAATAAAAGAAAAATAACACACAAAGACAATCACATGACACAAGATATACATAGTTCGAAAATTTACTTACGTCGACAAAGTTGCGGGGATTTTACTATGTCAAAGAGATTTTACAGATGCATGCAATATAGTTTCTCATTACATTAGCAAACCCTAAATCTAAAGTGATAAATAAATACCCTTGAACCAAAAACAAACTAAACTCCACATAGCCCAACAAACTTAGCTATAATTCCTTAAGTGTAGTGCATTAGGTTCCCAAATTAAATTCAAACACAGCTGTATTGTAGTGTTATTTTTTTATGAGAAATAAATTTAATGTAATTATGTGTTTGAATATAATTAAAGAACTTAATTTACAATACCTACATCAGGCTGATGCCATCAGTACTATATATTTTCTACATGCCCCACATTACAGATTGTACAAATGATCACAATAGTACCTAACTTTTCTTGCTTACTGAACAGATTAACACTAATCACAATCAACTTGGATCCTTGAAATCGTTCCCAGTATAACATAAACTAATCCAATAAGAATAAAAACCCAGATATGTATTTGCAACTTTATGCATAGACATGTCAAATTTCACATCATAATCAATAAAAGTAACCACTGCTAATAGTACATAATCCATATGGTTCTCAACCTAAAGAATAAAAACCATATATCATAACAGTATTCAACACGAGAAATCATAAGTTTTTCAAACTAAATTCCAATCATCAAAGAAACAGATACAGAGAAATTTTAAAAAAATAACAATAAAAATATATTATATCTCAAATTAGCAATAACAACAAAACCAGCATTAATTGGACATAGTTTATACACTCTTTTTTCAATTGGTCAAACTTCAAACAATAAAATATGCCATAATCCTATGCTACCTAACAGACTGAGCCCAAAAATTCTCTTTATAAAAAGAGAGATGCACAAAGGCTATCAGTTTAATAAGCAAATCACAAAAGATGGATCATTCCCTATAAACTAGTGTCTGTGAAATTCAATAGAAATTGCAACAATTAGGAACAAAAATCCGCTATCTTTGGCCTGTTTCATTATATTTCATATAAAACAACCAAAGTATGTAAAAGGAAAAACTAATTAAACACATGACATACTGCATTTGGTGGAGAGGATTTTTGTTCCAACACTATTTTTCTCTGATTCTGGGAGAAAAGGAATAGGAATTGGCCACCGTGGGTACACAAAGGTGTTAACACTGCCCCACAGATAAAAGTTCATGTCAGAAACTGTACAGATCACTTCTTGAGTGTGACTCTGCATGTTGCAGATTATCAAGTACTGGTTCAATTCCAAAGATTTTTCATATAAAGTGTGGCATAGAAAACTTGGATACATAAGATTATAATCCTAGCCACGCCGCCACATAGATGATAGAAGTAGAACAGCTAAAAAAGGGATTTTATTAAAAAATAACTATAAAACTCAAATAATATTATTAGTTAAGCAACGTTTCAAACATATTTCATTTCTAACAAATCAAGTCTAGAGGACTCGATTTTGCTCTGAGAAAATTGAGTGTCTCACACTTGATTTCCAAGTGAGTATGGAAATCGAGTGTAAGACACTTGATTTCCAAGTGCAAATTCACTTGGCAAAATCGAGTGCACTGAACTCGAATTGTTAGAAACCAGATATGTTTGAAACGTTGCCTAACTAATAATATAGTTTGGGTTTTATAGTTATTTTTTAATAAAATCCCTAAAAAATTTAGGTTTGCACGATTGGGTCAATAAAAAAGATTTTTAATACTAAAATAATTTATTAAAAAACAAAGAAAAAGAAGAAAAAAAAACCATTAAGCAATATTAGATCCATTCCAACCTCAACGGGTTTGTAATAATTATGGGCTTGTTTGGTACATGTGTTTAAACACATGTAAACACATGTTTTCAGTTTTTAAATAATATTATACGTATTTTCACATATTTTTCACTTACACGTATTTTTAAAAAATACAAATAACGTTACTAGAATAATATTACCAAACAGACCCTATACTTGGTAAAACCTGTTGCACATGCAACCAATTATAACTGAAAACATGGACAAAGCCATTATGAATTGCCCCCTTATTATTATTATTTTTTCAAAGAATAGAACTATATATGTAGATATTAATTTTAGCTTACATTTTGACCCTCTTAATAATATTATTATTTATTTTTCTTTATACAAGATAGAAATTTTATTCTTGCATAATCTAAGTATATATGTGTATAAAGCTCCTTACTAGAGACTTAAATCTTGACCATTGCCTCCCACACCCCATAAGTACTTATTCTTGTAGAGTTATTGATCATTATAAGAGAAATGTTATAGCTACAACATTTTTATAAACGATTGAGATAGCAAATCCTTATTAGTTTATATTTGGGCTCACTACTTACATCACATTTTTACTTACTAATAACCACTCATCATAATAAGAATTTGTAAAAAGTTTGTAGATCTAGTATTTTCCTCATTTTAAAGGCCATTTTCAGATCTAAAATCTAAAACAAAATGTAAAAATCCAAAAAATTAGCCTAATAACAAAAATTACCAATAGCAAAACTAAAAAGAAAAAAAAAGACTAATCAACCAATTTAACCAAAAACAAACAACTTGGTTCTTAAAGAAAACTCTTGTTGGCTAAGGCGACCACGCAAGCCAAAGTCACCATGGCATCCATGTAACTAACTGCATAGCCACCACCTCTAACTCAAAGTCATGACTCCGTTCTTGATTAAAAATGTGACTTTAAATCATAATTTCAAACTTAATAAATGTTCGGTTATAATAGGTCGTGTATGTATGCACGCACATAAACATTGCCCTTTATACTTTTCTCTTTTTCATAGTAATATTTTGTGGGAGAGAAGGAATTGGATTTGGGCACTATTGGAGCACAAAGGTGTAGATACTGCCCAACTTATAAAAGCAATCATCAGCAATATCATGGATCAGTTTTAGCCTTTTCTTCTTCATGTTGCACATGATCAACTGCTGTTTGATTTCCAAATACACAACATCACCATCTCTAATGTCATGAGCTAGAGCCCTTAATCCATAATCCAATAAATCTTTCTTCTTCACAATCTCTCTCAGCCAAGTGTTGCTTGAATCCATATCCTGGAACTCAACCATGTGCTCCGAACGCCACATGCCGCCTTCCTTATAATCCTTCAACTCCAACACAGTTAACTCTAGATGATCAAAGAATCGTAAAACCATGCAGATTCTCAGGCACCCATTACACACTCCCATACAATCCACCATTTCATCAAAGCCTGTTCCTAGATTAATGAAATAACACTCATAATTGTTTGGATCAAACCCGAAAATGCTCCACTTTGAACTCTGCCAGAAAATCATTCTACCAAATGCAACAACACCACCAGTACTCCTCAAAAGCAGTCTTTTATGGCCACTTATATCCATAGCTGCGCTCTCCAAACCAAAAGGTTGTTGTTCCGGACGTGATGACATCTGTAACTCACACCATTCACCTGTATCAGATGAGAAGATTTCCACTATGATATTATTATGAAGATCAAGAATTAGACGTACAACTCTGAACCAACTCTCCATTCTATCATGGTTATTATAACCAGAATCACAAACCAACCCAACATGGAGCTTTCCAGGTACTTCACGAACAGGAGGGAGTTTCAGCCACTGCATGGTAATACAGTTTACGATGTAGTAATTATTAGAAACTCTACCGAGGACAACAAGAAGTCTTTGCACGAAGCTACTACATCAACAGATTCTCCAACAGTACTAGTATTGAATTCACTGTACTTGAATTTTTCCTTGATTACATAGTTTTTTTGCCGAGTTGCTTATATGGGTACTGAAAAAGAAGTGTCAATGGCAACTCGTGGTGACGAGCCGCGAAAACTCTAGGCGTAGAGGTTATTAAAGTGAGCCAGTGCTTGGAGATGCACTTGCATAGAGCCAAGGATTGAAGAGGGAGTCTATGGAGAATTTCGACTTTGAGACTTTCTAGTGGGGTATCCATATATGAGAAAACTTTGAAAAAAATTATTGTGGGTTTAGCGCTTTCACGTACATATAATCAGTTTTTTCAAAAAGACTTGCATAGAATCTAGTTTATGTAAGCTAGACTAAAACTAATCTTATCTTATCTTCTTAGTAATAAGGGGTGAATAGAATTCTTAGTAATAAAGGGGTGGATAGAAGATTAAAACACATGCCAAAAAGTTTCTCTGACCTAGGGGCGGCTCTCCAACCCTAGACGGACAGTGGAACATGGTATTTGCCCTGTGTAGTTTCTTTAGTTCTCCTCCTTGCTTTGGCTGTGAGTGAGAGGTCGTGTGGCTAGTCATGGAGAAGTTGTCTGTTATGTGGGAAAAGCTAACGTTATCAGAGGAAGAAGGGCATATGTTTAGGTCTGGAAATTTTGAGCATAAGGGCGGACAAGTGGTGGCAGCAAAATTTTTTACCCATAGAGCACTAAATATGGAGGTTATCGCTAGAACCTTCAAGCCTCTCTAGAAGACTAAGAATGCTTTTGACGTAAAGGATGTAGGAAACCACATAGTTTTATTCGAATTCTCTGATAAAGCGGATGCAGAGAGAGTACTCATGGGGGAACCATGGAGCTACGATAAACATCTCGTCTCTTTTCGATACCTGGAACAGAGTGTTACAGTGAAAGATTTGGAATTCAATAAGACTCTTTTTTGGGTTCAACTTCACGATTTACCTATTGGTGACATGAATCCTCAGGCGGCTTGTGAAATTGATGGGATTATTGGGGAAGTCCAATCAGGAATGAAAGAATAGGGAACCCAGGATGGCAGTAGCTTCATGCGTATTAGAGTGTTAGTTGATACGTCGAAACCGCTCTGTCGAGGAATGAAAATCTGTAAGGAAGATGGTAAGGTAGGTTGGGTAAGGTTTAAATATGAAAGATTGCCTAATCTTTGCTATTGGTATGGTCTTCTCACGCACAACGACAAAGATTGTGATTTGTGGGTTAAGAGTAGAGGTAGCTTGACAGAGGATGATCAACAATATGGTGGTTGGTTGCATGCTCTGTCGATCAATCCCAACAAGTGTACGATGGTTCGAGTAGAGGGCAGCAGTGGCTCAACAAACAAGGATGAACACTCTTTTTCGATAGTTAGGGGCGAGGAGATGGATACTACGGAGAATGAGTTGCTTAAACAAAGTAAGGAGGCTGAGAATCCGAAATGTCAGCTTGAGGAAACTCATGGGCCAAAGGATTTTGTGGCAATACCTGATACAGTCCCTGTGCAACATCTGCAAGTACAACAAAATTTTTAGGAAACTTTAAAGGAAATTGACTTGGGGTTGGCTAAGTATGATGGTGATGTTGGTAAAGAAATTCATTTAGGGGCTGAAGAGGGCTCGGGGGAGTCCATTGTCTGCCTCTGAAGGCATCTTGAAAGCAAGGGCTGGTGAGTGTAATTTTATAACAGATGAGAATAACCATGTTTTTTCTATACAGAAGATGTTTGCTTCTTCAGGGGGTTCGGTTAGAGGGTGGAAACATCTGGCTAGAGATAAGGCAGCTTTGGAGCAAGTTGGTTCTTCTCTTCCAACTAAGAGGGGTGTCTAGGAAAATTTGGAGGTTTTGGAGGATTTGGTTTCCACAAAGAGACGATGTGCTAGCGTTAAAAGCTTCGAAACGGTGGAGATTGGTGTCTAGCCCCACCGAGGCCAATGAGTTGCTTAGCTTGGAATTGCCGCGGGCTTGGGAACCCATGAGCAAAAAGAGAGCATGAGGATTTGATTCAAGCACGAGGTCCCCTAATTGTTTTTTATCAGAGACATGGGCTGACAAAGAACAATTAGAAAGTTTGAAAGTTAAAATCAAGTATGCGGGTTTATTTTATGTTCAAACCCAGAGGGGGCGAGTTAGCTCTCTTTTAGCAGCAAGGAGTTCAAGTTTAGGTGGATAGTTTCTCTAGATTTCATATTGATGCGGTGGTTGCGATTTACAAGTTTTTACGGTGAATCACATACCAATGACATAATGGAGGCTTGGAATATGCTACGTATGTTGCATTCTAAACCTCACTTACCTTGGCTATGCATGGGTGATTTCAATGAAATTCTTTTTTCTGAAAAGAAGCGAAGGGGGCGAGTGCGGCCACATTGTCAGATGAAAGCTTTCAGGGATGTTTTAGACACTTGTGGTTTTATGGATTTAGGTTTCACGGGGCCTGAATTCACTTAGCATGGAGTCCGGCATGGTCAAGTTATTTGGGAGCGTTTGGATAGGGGGGGTTGCTAATTATGATTGGATGACGAAATATCCTACGGCGACTGTTAGACATCTCCATTGCATTTCATCAGATCATCGGCCACTCTTGTTGCTTTTGGATCCAAATGGTGAGTTAGTTAGGTGGAAGCGGAAACCGTTTCGTTTTGAGGAGATGTGGTTGGCAAACTAGGGTTGTGGAGAACTAGTTAGACAGGCATGGGAAACTAGGCCGAATGGGCATCATATGTATAGGGTGGTGACCAAAATAAAGAAGTGTAAGAAGATGTTAAAATCATGGAGCAAGAATCACTTCGGTAATTTGAAAAACCAAATCAGATCAAAGAAAGAACTCTTATGGAAGGCTGAAGTGGCTTCGGTTAATGGTGGTAGCTATGATATGGTTGTGTAATTGAGGAGGGAGCTTAATGTATTGTTAGACAAAGAGGGCCGAATGTGGGCTTAGAGGTTTCAAGCTCAATGGTTAGCAAATGGTGATCAGAATACCAAATTTTTCCATGGGGTGGCCACACATAGGAAGCACAAGGATTTTATTAAGGGCATCAAGGATGTGCATGGTGAATGGGTCATGGATGAGGAGGCAGTTAGTTCTATTTTTGTGGACTTTTATTCTAGGTTGTTTACCACCTCATGTCCAACCGATTTGGAGAGAATATTGGAAGGGGTTC
Organism: Quercus wislizeni; assembly: GCA_023055345.1. Classification (NCBI taxonomy): domain Eukaryota; kingdom Viridiplantae; phylum Streptophyta; class Magnoliopsida; order Fagales; family Fagaceae; genus Quercus; species Quercus wislizeni. Next base: position 149,240 of record JALGQJ010000060.1, read on the forward strand.
AACCTGTGGTCAGTGAATCCATGAATGAAGTTTTAACAAGGCCCTATGTCCGTGAAGAGGTTGATGTAGCAATTAAACAAATAGCCCCTTTAAAGGCTCCGGGTTTGGATAGTATGCCCCCTCTTTTCTTTCAAACCTTTTGGTCTGATATTGGATTGGATGTTTCCGAGTCAATGCTTTCTTGTCTTAATTCAAGAACAATTTTAAATTCCATCAATCACACTTTTCTCACTCTGATTCCAAAGGTAAAAAATCCCGAGACTATTGCTCAATTTAGGTCTATTAGTCTTAGCAATGTTATTTATAAGATTTTGAGTAAAGTCATTGTGAATAGGCTTAAACCATTTTTGAATTCTATTACTTCGGAAGCTCAAAGTGCGTTTATGGCTGATAGAGTTATTACTGATAATATTTTGATTGCTTTTGAATCACTTCATCATATGAAAACCCAGTGTTCTGGAAAAACAGGTTTTATGGCCTTAAAACTTGATATGAGTAAGGCTTATGATAGGGTGGAATGGGTGTTCTTGGAGAAAATTCTATTGAAGATGGGTTTTCAGGACACTTGGGTAGCTATGATTATGCAATGTATCACTACAGTTTCCTATTCGATTATGGTGAATGGTGAGCCTAAGGTCTTATTCATCCTTCTAGAGGGTTATGGCAAGGTGACCCTTTGTCTCCTTTTTTGTTTTTATTCTGTGCGGAAGGATTGAATGCTCTCCTTACTCAAGTCGCCAAGACTGGGGATATTCGAGGGTACTCCCTTTGCAGAGCTAGGCCAAAAATAACTCATCTTTTCTTTGCCGATGATTGTTTGTTATTTTGTAGAGCTACACTACTGAATGTGAAAAAATCCAAAGTATTCTTGCATGGTATAAGGTTGCTTCAGGGCAACAGTTTAATTCTGACAAAACTACGGCTTTCTTTAGTCGGAATACATCTAAGGCTACCCAGGGCGAATTGCAAGTTTTGTTGGGGGTGCCGGTTATTTGAAATTATGAGAAATACTTGGAGCTTCCTTCATTTGTAGGGTGTCAGAAAAAGGCTTGTTTCATTCAGATCAAGGAGCGAATTTGGGCAAAAATGCAAGGTTGGAAGGAGAAACTACTGTCTCAGGCCGGTAAGGAAGTGAAGATTAAAGTGATGGTTCAATCCATCCTGACTTATTCCATGAGTGTGTTTCGGATTCCCATTGGCCGCCTCAAAGATATAGAAGCTATGATTTGGAAGTTTTAGTGGGGCTGCTCTGAGAATTCCAGAAAAATTCATTGGGTGAAGTGGGAAACACTTTGTTCTTCAAAGTTGATGAGGGGTATGAGTTTTAGAGATTTGTGAATGTTCAATGATGCAATGTTGGGGAAGCAAGTTTGGCGTTTATTTCATGTTAGAAATTCTCTAGTTTTCAAGGTGTTAAGCACTAAATATTTTCCTTCAAGTAATATATCTGATGCAGAGCTGTCTCTTTGGTGCTCCTTTGCTTGGAAAAGTATTATACAGGCCGGAGATGGGGTTCTAAAGGGTGCAAGATGGAGAGTGGGCAATGGGGTGAATATTCAGATATGGCAGCATAGATGGTTGCCGATTAAAGGGGGTGGTAGAGTGTTGTCTCCACAGTGGGATCCCTCTTTGCAAGTAGTCTGTGATCTGTTCCTACCAGGTTCAAGGATTTGGAATGAGGAGCTGATTGATCAAAGTTTTTACTCATGGGAAGCTAAGATCATTAAAAGTATTCCTGTTAGCAAGTACGTAGCTGCTGATGCTTTGATTTGGCCTCTGTCTTCAAACGGGGAGTACACAGTTAGGAGTGCTTACAAGTTGCTCGTTGGGTTGTAGCTCCAAGGGCAAGCTAGTTCATCAAATGTGGAGGTTGGTAAGAGTTTATGGAATAATATCTGGAAACTTCAAGTGCCGAATAAAGTATGGCATTTCATTTGGAGAGCTGTGCGTAACTCCCTGCCCACAAAATTGAACTTGCACAAGCGTCAGGTGGTGTCCGAGGGTCTATGTGACATGTGACATGTGTAGAGACTGCCTAAAAGATAGTATTCGCGCCTTGTGGTACTGTGATGTAGTGAAAGCTATCTAGATGTCTGATGTTCGTTTCTCTTTTCTTCGGACTCAGAAATTTTCAACCTTTGAAGACCTTGTTCAGTTCTTGTGTTTGCATGGCTCAGCTGATTTGTGTGCCCGTTTTGTTATGGTTGCTTGGACTGTTTGGGAGTGACGTAACATGGTGCGACTGAAACAAGAGACTTGGAGGGTTGAAGAGGTAGTTCAGGGTGCTTCAGAGCTTTTGTGTGAATTCTAGGACGTGCAAAAGAAGGGTACTCGAGTTGTTGAGCACAATGAGGATCTTTGGTGGAAACCGCACGATTTTGGTCTTTATAAGATCAACTTTGATGGTGCCTTATTTGCTGATCAAGGTAGTGCGAGTCTTGGAGTAGTTATTCGTGATTGGGAAGGGCAGGTTTGAGTGAGAAAGTGAGGCACCCTGGTTCTGTGGATTTGGTGGAGGCTTTAGCGGCGCATCGAGCAATTAGTTTTGCCAAAGAACTCAGCATTCATCAGATGGTGATCGAAGGTGATTCTCTACAGGCTATCCAGGCGATTAATGAAGCTAGACCTATCCGGACTATGTATGGTCGTGTTGTGGATGATATTATATTCTTGCCTTCTTCAATGAGTTGTAGTTTTTTACATGTTAAGCGTAAGGGTAATAGATTAGCTCATGCCCTCGCTCGTAGAGAAATTTCTTCTACTAATTTGAATGTGTGGTTAGAAGATCTACTACGGGATTTGAATGATATTTTTCAGTTTGATTTACCATAATAAAGTTGAATTACCTTTTTCTCAAAAAAATAAAAAGGGGGGGGGGGGTGGATAGAATAGTATTTTTAAAACAGTTTCTTGGTGTAGTCGTGTACGTGGCTAATATTATTGTTTATAATTAATTGTTAAACATTAGGAAAAACGATAATTATTCTACAATCTCAATTGTGGGATGTATAACATCATCAATCGATCCTATCAAAGTAACAATTGTGGGATGTATCATATCATCTTTGAAACGTATAAGTTGGGTCTTAGAAGTTGTGTTTGCATCAAAGAGCTATCTTCTCTCCAACAGGTACACTTTCATTAATTATTAGAATAATGTAATTTATTAAAGCTCTATTACCTCAGTTTCAAGGAATTAAAAATCCTGCTTCAACTAAAATTCTATTTATTTGTTGGGGTTAAACTTTCTTGAATTACTAAATTAGTTTATCTTGGCTAGGATAGTTTTATTTAGTTGAAGCTCTATTACCTAAGTTTGAAGAAATTAAAAATTATACTCCAACTAAAATTCTATTTATCTTATTAATTGATATGATAATTTTAATTATTTAAAATTCTATTATTTAAGTTTCAAGAAATTTACAATTATACTAAAATTTGAGTAAGAGAGAAACATTGTATTGGTGAGAATTGGTGTTGTACGTGGAAGGGTAGTGGAGAGAGACAGTTGATCACTAATCACTTGATGTTGCATTGTCATATTGAAAGAAAATTGTGGAATATCGATTTTGCTATTGTTGACATCGGAATAGTCCTAATATGGAGGGCTATCCTTCACTACTTACTGTGGTGCATATGAAGATGCAATATGCTTTACGGGTTTCAGAGGACAATTCTAGACTCTAGAGTCCAAAGCGAACTTTTTAAGAACTCTATTTGAATGGGTCAGTATATGTCCATAAGAGCATTAGCATTAGTTATACCCAAAAAAAAAATTAGCAATTTAGTATTACAAAAAAGCTACATTTTTTTTTTTTTTTTTACCATTTTACTTTACAAAACACCCAATATCATTAATTTTACTTTAGCATTTAACACAATAAAATAATATATCTACTGCAATAAACAACAATTACTACCACAAATACAATAAAATAATATATATTTTAATATATATATATATTTACCATCTTAACTACCGTGCACATCCATCTTTAATTGGTTGTGCACTGTAGCTCAAAAGTAAAAAAATTTGGCTTTGCCTCCACTAATGAAGCCCACTTTTACTATATTTTGATGGTAAATTTAGCATTTTAGGAAAATGCCTACACCAATACTAATGCTCTAAAGTCTCAACTGTGTACTCAATGCTTTTCTAGTTTCTAATAAAATTATTACATAAAAAAATGAATTACATCTATTGACACTAATAATATCACCTAACTTTTCACACTATTCCCTTTTTCTTGTGTTTTTATTTTTGAGCAAAACTTAGGTACAATATTTTAAGTGTTGTTTCTTAGATTCCCCTCTTAAGATTTAGCCATGTGACTACTTAACTAAAAAATACACTTTCATCTCATGAGAAAAAATTTATATAGCAGAATTTTAAAAAGGGAACCTAAACAATTTTGTTGAATATACGAAAAACTACGAGTTGAGTTATAAATATTCTTGAAGAGGCAATAAAGATGGTATATTATAATCAATCTATAAAAAAAGTAATATACCAATAAAAACTAATCATAATAAAAGGGAATGAAAACTTCATTTTGGATTTTTATGTAGCAGTGCTAGCTAGAATTTGAATTTAAGATTCGGTAGTTGGGAATGAAGATTTGAATCTTGATGCTAAAAATACAAATAATAAAAGTAGAGTAATGCTACATACTTAGAAATTTTCATAATATTTTTCACAATGGTTAAGCTTGCATGCTTTTACTTATTCTCATACAAGTCCACCATTTATAGCATTTTTTAACCTATCACTAAGAGCAATAGTAGCTAGTTACCTATATTTTCTTCCTATTTGCTACTTTCCCTATTTTAGCCAACCACTTTTTTCACCTATATTGAATTTTCTATTCTAAAACATATTTCATTTTAATAGGCATCACATCATATTCCCCAATTATTGGTAAATAGGTATGGGTAAGTTAATGACTTTGTAGCCAATCTACCAAAACTGACATGATTCAACCCAATCTATTGGATTGAGTTGGTTTTTAGGAGTTGATGGGTTAGTTAGGTTGTGAAATTTGTTTTTACGATAGTGTGGGTTGGATTTGGGTTATAAGGTTCACAAATCCACTTAACTCGACACAAACCACCTATATTTAATATATATTTAAATATATATTATACAATTTTATTATTTACTTTTTTACCCTTTTTTTTCTAAATAAAACTCAAACCTTAAGTTCTTCTCATATATTTTGTGTTGATTTGGTGTTATGCTCACAATTATTTGGTTATATATTTACTCTTATTTGTGGTGATGTTGTTCTAATTCTCAATTTAATATTAATAATAATATTTTTTTTTTAAAATCTTTCCAACCCATAGATCCAACCTGATTCACGTGGGTTGGGTTGGGTTAGATTTTTTTTAACCCACCAATGAGTTGAAAAAACCTCTCAACCTGACCCAATCCAACTCATACCGAAGTTTTTAGGTGTTTGGTAACATATATTTATCATTTTATCCCATTTTAGGCAATTTGCTACTAATGCTAACTATATGCAATGTCAACCATCATCAAATTTGTTGTTTATAGACTTTGAAAAAAAAAAAAAAATCTAAAACCACAAATCATTTCACAACTTCGTCATCGTTTTCACGTGACAAAGTATGAGTGTAGGTAAATACTCACAGTCTGTCACGTCAAAGTTATGACTTATAAAAATAACACAATATATATGAATAATGATAATACCACAACCAAAATTCACAATTTTTACAACAATTATCCACGTGGCAAGTCGTGAGGAGTGAAATAAAAATGATTAATCCAAGTTTTCTGATTTTGTTGTGGTATTCTGTAATATATTCAACGAATGGTAGTTTTCCACGTCAGCAAATCAAAATTTTAAAAAGGTAATGACATTTTTTTTTACATTTTTATGAGTTTCTTTTCTGGCAGCGGTGCTCTGCTGGCTACGGTTACGAACCACGAGGAACGGGAGGGGAAGAAGGAGTGAGGAATAGTACTACACACCCAAAACAAACGCTCTCACAAACAAACAAACTTCTTCTTCTTCTCTCGATACAGAGAGAGAGAGAGTTTTTCTAGAGAGAGAGAGAAAATGGGGAATCAGAAGCAGAAGTGGACGGCGGAGGAAGAAGAAGCACTACTGGGCGGAGTAGCGAAGCACGGCCCTGGAAAATGGAAGAACATTCTCAAAGATCCTGAGTTTGCTCCTTTTCTCACTAACCGTTCCAACATTGACCTCAAGGTCACTCCTTATTTACCTTTTCATGCCACTCCCAACCTCTTAGCTTATCCACTCTCACTTTTAGGGATTTTTTTTTTTGTAAATTTTGTTTGGTTCTGAGGGAAAATTGGAATTTGTTTTTTTTTTTTTCTTTTTTCTCGGGAATGTTTCTGCAATTTAGGGTTTACTAGGCCTGTAATGGTGTCATCAAACCCTAAATTTCCAGCATTGTAGTGTCGTTACTTGAATTCTTCTATGCTAATCAACGTAGAGTAATTTTCGTTATGTAGAATGAGTTCTCAGCTCTTAATTTGTAGGATTTTTGTTTTATTTTTGGCAGCTAAGGTGCTGTTTGGTTCTAGGGAAATTTGGTTTTTTTTGTTTCTCGAGAAAATTTCTGCAATTTACGCTTCTATTAGGCCTCAGTGTGAAGCCTTAAATTTTCGGCTTTGTAATGTTGTTACTTGAATTCTTCAGAATTGTGGTTTATGCACAAACACATACTCATATATAATACAGAGAAAGAGTGAGAGAAATTTATTTATATAAAATGACTTCTTATCACTCAATTTGTAGGATTTTTTTTGGCAGCTAAGGTGCTGTTTGGTTCTAGGGAAAATTTGATTTTTTTTTTTGGAGAAAATTTGTGCAATTTACGCTTGTAGTAGGCCCCAATGTGAAACCTTAAATTTTCAGCTTTGTAGATTTCTTAATTGAATTCCTTAAAATGTTGTACGCACAACTTAGCAAGTTGTGAAAATAGGGGTTTCCAGTTTCCATAGCATTGTTGATTTTGTTATATGTATAACGACTTATCCACGGGGAAAATTTGGAAAACAATTTCATTTTAATATTAATTATTTAAATTTGACACTGTTTTGAAGGTTTTTGGGATCTACAACTTTTCTGAAGATCATGTTAAACACGATTTCATCACTTTAAAGCCTAAAATTGTATTTTCAAAACAAGATTTTGTAAAAAAGACCATTGCCAAATAGTTTGAAAACAATGTCAATTTAAATAATTATTAAAATTATATTATTTTGCAAATTTTCCCTTATCCGCTCAATTTTAGGGCTTTTTCTGGTTTAAATTTTGGACCCTAAGGTATGTTTGGTTAGAAGAGAAAGTGTTTGTTTATTTTGCCGGGAACTTTGGTGTAGAGTATGGTTCTGTGTATTTATGTTGATAGGCTGTGATTGCTTAGCGAAAATCCTAGGTGTTTGACCGTTTGAATCTGAGCTATATGTGTTTTAAACCTAACCTAGAAATGGTATTATAGAATACATATAAAGCAAAAACCCTAAATTTGTTCTCAGAACTGAGAACTCATTTATTCTACGTCAAGATGTTAATCCTGGACTGTTTTACTTGAAACTCTAAATTTTCAGCATTTTAGTTTTCTTAATTGAATTTATTTATATTTGTTCTATCTAGTTTTGAGAAACTTTAATGGTATCATAAATTCATAATATACGTATATATATATATATATATATATTAGTAAAGCTTTTGTGAAGTAGAGCTAATAAGGAAAGGAAGAAGTGTATTTCAAATATGGAGAAGTGTATTTCTTGGGTTTTGCCTAGATCGATTGTTGACACTCTTTGCGGCTGGTGGAACTGGCTCGGAAATCACTCTTCTAGGGTTTGGAATCTAGCTCCGTTGTGCCTTATGTGGTGCATTTGGAGGGAACGTAATTGGCGCACTTTTGAGGATAGGGACAAAACCGATGATCAGATGCTTGCTTACTTTACTGGCACTCTTTTTGATTGGTCTAGGGCTTGGGGACTCACCTCTAGTGATTCTATCCCTATGTTCCTTAGTTCTCTTCTTTGTGATTAGTCTTGGCTGGTTTTTTTATGTCTTTTTTTTCTGTTTTTCTCTTTTCTTCTCTTTTTCCTTTTTGTTCCCCTCTCTGTATCCTTTGTGTTGTCTTTGCTCTTTTGAGCTTCTTTAATATAATTTTCTTACTTATCAAAAAAAAGAAGTGTTTCAAACCTTTGAGTTATTGTATTAGTGTAGTTTATTTCAATTTACTTAGCACAAATCGATTTGAACCTCAGTGCTGTTTATCTGACTCATTCTTGATTACCTACCAGGACAAATGGCGAAACCTGAGTGTTAGCACTGCTGGACAAGGCTCTAAAGAGAAATCGAGGACTCCAAAGATAAAGGCTATAACAGCTGCTCCACTCCCCAATGTTCAACATTCTGCTCCTGCTGCTCCACTTCTTCTTACTGCACCCCCTGATACTGTCATGGATGATGCCCCTAATAGCACACATGAGGGGAAAAATGCTCCACGGTAAGTGTTTGTCTTCCTTCTCTTCTCCAACTCCTTTATGTGACATGTATAGTATGTGAATGTTATGCCAAGAATTAGTTGTCCTTTTATTTATCTCTTTTTCCCATATATTAAGTAATGCATGAGTTGTGTGTACCTATCGGAAGAAATCTATTTCTAAAGTATGGTGTTCTCAAACTTTTATAACTGCTATTGTTTTTGTTGTTATCTTATATAATTCCTCATAACTTGGCTGGAAAATCTGGCTAAATGGCCACCAGAATTTCTAACAAATGCTTACCAAAATACTTTAAATAAGGGCGTAGTGTCACTTTGACATTTGTATATAACTAGCAACTCGTGCAATGCACAGGTAGTTTTCTTTATTATTTAGTTTTAGATATCTTGTCGACAAAATATGTAAAATCCAATTCTTTTATTTGTATGGTTAATACCTAAAAACCAAAATGAAATCTTATTTGTAAAATAATGTTATTTTCACCAAGTATCTAGACCCATCACCATCAAGATCATTTCAAAGTTATATAAATCAAAGCAAGCAAAGGGGAAAATTTTGCAATATAACTATAAAAGAAATCAAAAAAATTATCAGTTATAATTGTTATAAATTTAATGATTGTCATAATTTAGTAAATATTAATCAACATTGGTCTTGATCTACATATCAAGAATACCGAATTAAAAACACAATATCAATAATCAAGATGAATTGCATTATTCAAAGTAAAAAAAAATTCATAGAAATTAAGCTGTAATCAAACTATTTTATTAGTATTAATCCACACAACCTATCTTAATTTCAAAGATGGGATCAATTTTTGCAGTTGTTAGTATGATAGGAGTAGAATACGAATTTACATGTGGTTCCGAAACATTACCTTTTGTAACTTAGTTTAGGTAGGGTTTAAAGTGCAAGCCCATCGAAGTATTCCATCATTTTTAGCCCATATACCCAGTTTTTACGAGTAGAAGTAGTCGCAAAAGTGTTGATCAAAAGAAAAGGAAGCAACACGTAAATTAATTGACTCCTTGAAAATAAAATATTCTTTAAAAGATAAAATAAAATTGAAATTTTGGAATGATAGTTGATTATTTGATTATTATAGAACTAAGAGTTATTTAAGTCTTATCACATCCATGTGAATCATAAATCTGAAGGATAGATTTATTGCTATTCGAAGTGATAATTTTAAATCAGAACAATGATTTTAATTTTCAATTAATTATTGGTAGAATAAGGGTTGTCAATTAAGGAAGTAATAAAGAGTATAACTTCGGATAGAATAGAATAGAATGAAAGAAAATAATACATTTGGTTGACCTGGACTAATTTGTTGAGGATCTATAGCCGAATCCAAAAAATTGGGGACTTTTTTATGAATAAAAAAATTGGGGACATGCTTTGTTGTAAAGTAAGTTGTATTTTGTAAAGGTCATCTAAATTAATACATGTAAATATACATTTGCATGTAATTTCATTTCACATCCATGATAATAAGTTTGCATTCAATTTCAAATTGGTTTAAGCTGTTATTTTCTTCTCTCTAGTTTTTCTTCGTAACTTTTTTTATATTGCGATCATGATCTTTTTGTTATTAGAAATATATTGAAGTTTTCTTTCGTTAATGTATAGTTAACCACTTACTTTCTATATTTTGTAAAAAGAATACATGTGTGAGAAACTAATGGTTGATCCAAAATCAAACATCCCAAGAGCTTGCTCATGCCCAACTTGATTTAAGCCACATTAAAAAAGCTTTATTCTACAGTTATGGTAGCATATATATATATATATATATATATATAAATTGAGAAGTAATTTTTCTAAGAAATCTTTTAGTTATGGGACTAAGATTTATTATTAGCCGAGTAAAAGTTAACTTATCCTGGAAACTCACTCTATCCTTTCTCAAAATAATAGAGTTTTAGTTAGCTTGGTTTTTTCCTTTTTTCTTTTTAAAATTTTTTTAATTGTAGGACTATATTTTGTGTAAAGTTAGCTATGCCACTTGGCATAATGTATGACACTCTAGAGTTTAAAATTGAACTTTCTCTCAGCTTCCACTTTAATATACTATAATAGATAATAGATATGATGTGATGGAAGGTACTTACTAGAAGGTTAACAATGGAAAGGAATGGGGAGCTACCTATTTGATTCCACCAATTTGATTACATTGTTACAAGCAGCTATTATTACAATTCAGATTTTAAATTACTCTGCTTTTCATTTCACATGTTCAATCCAGGATTTGGAGACAATTCATATAATATATGGTAATTTGATTTCATCATTTGTTATTCTTATACTTTTGAAGCATGACATGACTCATGAATCTAGTTTCAAACATCTTGAAGTGGAAAGCCTGTTGTTCATATGTTTTTGACATGCTACAACTTTGCTACCCTACCGTCCCAATTATACAACATTTACATAACTATTATATTCTATTTGCATTTAGTTTGAAGCCATCCGGCTATGTATGAGAATAACAAACATCTTTTCACAACTTTTTTATTTTATCAAGGTCTCTTCACGGGGCACTTGATGCTGTTTTCTTTTTCTTACCAGGTACAATGCAATGATTTTTGAAGCTGTTTCAACAACAAAAGATACAAATGGATGTGATATAGGTGCCATTGTTCACTATATTGAGGTCAGATGGAGGTCTCTTCTTATTTTTAATCCTTGTATGTCTTGGAAAATATTTTTTCCTGAAGGAAGCTCCATTAGGATGTAGAATATCCCTGCCATGGTTGAAAAAACCATCCCTGCATACAATTAGAATGAGAGAAGAAACCAAATTCTACCAAACATTGAAGTTGCGCTAGAAAGACATGAAATGCACTTCTTCAAAGTCTTTCAAGATGAAAGGAACTTAAAATCAAACTGATTTGGTTGCACGCTTTGAATCTAATTCTGCAATCACTATTTACTGCAAGCTTTGGCATTAAAATACAATGTTGTGAGTATGTTGGCCAAATGTCCCAGCAGACCCAGTGAATGCTTCACAGCTTAAGTATTGTCTAGTGCTCTCTTGCAAGAGAGTAAGTAGAAGTCATTTCCTTTAGGATGGGGTAATGTTGATGATATTAGATCAAGTGAAAGGATATGCTAACTTTTTTCCTTTTATGAGATTAATTATCAAAGATCAAGTAAAAATATATGCTATCTTTTTTCCTTTTATGAGATTACTTATCAAATCAACTACAGAATATTTAGACTTTGGAACAGTGTTTTCTTCATAAAAGCAAAACTCTTACCATCAGCCGAAGTGATTTCTATATATTTCTCTCTTTATTGGCCACATAATGAATGATGAATTCTCACTTCAAATGTAAATTGTAGTGTGATGGGGTTATTAAACCATCGTGGATCATCTAGGAGCACCTTATGTATACATCCAGTGTACATAGGTAGCTCCTCTTCAATAAAAATTTATTACTTATCCCCCCAAAAAAAAAAGATTGCCATGGATCATCACCTATCTATTACCTTGATGTGATTATGCTTAGTTGCTCAGCCACAGGGTTGTAGCATTGGCTATAAGAAAAAGAAAATACATTTGATCAGATCACTTTGTTTCATGCATTTCACTTTAATTTCCAATCAACAAATACTCTCTTGCAGTCAAATTTTCATTATACGTGAGTTTGGAAGAGATTGTAACTCCTGATTTACATATTGCAGCAAAGGCAGGAGGTGCCACAAAATTTTAGAAGATTATTGAGTTCAAGGTTGAGGAGGCTCGTTGCACAAGGCAAACTTGAAAAGGTGATTGATTTTCTTGAATATTCTTCTCTCACATATACATCAAATTTTAGAAGATTATTCGAGGTCGAGACCTGCAAATATTTTCGTCTTCAGTTCTTTCATATCAATACGACAAAGATTTCTGTTTTTGATCGATGTGAAGCGCACATTTAAAAAAAAAAAAAAATTAAAAAAAAAATTTATTAATGATCAATACAACAATCGAGCGATCAATTAATCATATAAATTACAATAAAACATTTTTATATAACATTTATATAATTCTTTTGTGCTTTACAAAATATATGCTACCATGATATTTGATGGGCATGATTACAAAACATGGTTGAATCAAAATAGAAGTATAGAACCAAGAAGGCAAAGGCTAAAAAGTACTAGAATGTTAAGTAATGTTATCTTTGTGAGTGTCTGATTTAGTGTTTGTTTGTATGGTTGTGGTTAAAAGTTCAAAAATATCTAAAGAGATAGGCTTAAGTGTATGGTAGCACACCACACTATTAGTTTTTATATATTAAATCAATGGCTTATATCAAACATATTTTAGATCTAATAGCTAAAAATCAAATCAAGATTTTAAAAAAAAAAAAATTACAAAAAGCTCAAAAAAGCAAGCTTTGCGCTTAATAAAAAATTTCAAAAAAGCGCACTTCAAGCGTGCTTTTGTGAGGGCGGTTCGCTTTAGAGGGAAAAAGCCCCAAGGGCTCTATGCTCTGCGCTTTGCTCTTTAGCACGCTTTTAACAACACTGTTTGAATGACAGCGGCTGCTCCATGATGCCAATGACTTGAACAACCTTACTGATACACGAATTCTAATTTATTTTTATGTTTCATTTATACAATATATATGACACACGCTCATGCACAAGGTTCATTGTGATATGACCTCAATCAAAGCAACTCTCAGATTTGGCATTGTTGATAGTAGGTATAATTATCGATGATGTCATGCATCTGCAGCGTGTTCTGTTCACATATAGTGAATTAACATCAGCATCAATAGTGTGGAATTTCTGGAAAGGAAGCCTGTTTTTTTGAAGTTCCAACTTTCTTCATATAAAATGCAGGTCGAAAATTGCTACAGGATCAGAAAAGATACCTTGTCGGGAACAAAAACACCTGCCCCAAAACAAAAGGATGTAAGGCCACGGCAGCTACTGAGCTCTGGGCTAATGACTACTAGTGAGAGTGTGGATGATGCAGCTAATGCTGCTGCCTACAGAGTGGCTGATGCGGAAAACAAGGCGTATATGGCTGCCGAAGCAGTTAAAGAGGCAGAAAGAATTTCGAAGATGGCAGAAGATAGCGATTCAATGCTACAGCTGGTGAAAGATATTTATGAAAGATGTAAAGCTGACATTGTCCTCCCTACTGTAGTCATTGTTATGTTTCTAATGTCTTAATTTATTTAACCTTGATATGTTTCTTTCGGCTTATTGTTGCAGGTTCGCGTGGTGAAATTGTCCTCTTGGCCTAGGTTATTGGTTGTAATTTGTTCTTTCTTAGGGTAAAACATCAATAGAATGAGTAGTGAAATTGTTGTAGTTTTTTCGATGTGTGTAAATTCATTGATCCAATGCAACAGTCGTAAATTGTTCATCGTGTCTCTATGCCTCAGCATTTTTATAAATACGGCCAGGTTGGGGCAAGGGGGACATTGGAATTATTCCTGAGGGAGCTACATAGAAGAATCTGACTGCTTGTTGTTTGTCTTTTGCATTTTGTTTATGCTTTTTTTTTAATTTTTAATATCCCCTTTCTGGTTGTAATTCTCCCCAGACTGAAAGCAAAAGGTGAGGTACACCTTACATGTAAATAAATGTGGGCAGTTAGGTTCCAAGATTTTGATCGACAGGCATCATTTCTGGCATGTTGGTGCATATTAATTCCTTACGGTAATTTTATTCTTTTACCTTTTTTTTTCTTTGGCGAGTAGATAATAGTTAATACCAAGCCATCTGCCATGTTTGTGCTTCAAATCTCTTTTTCCCATTCTACGATATTTGCACCCAATCTGAAAATTCCATTGGTCATGTTGAAGAATGGCAGTGGCAGTTATGCCGTGCAATCCAATATCCTTTTCCGCATCCCTTAATATTTCTCACCGAATGCTACTAAGTACAAAATATAAGAGTCCATTCTGAGCAATTCCGCCCAAAACAAAATAGAAACATGCAGGAGTTGAGGCTTCCCAGAAGTTGCTTTCACAGTTTCTTTGTTGGCACTTGGCAGTGACAAGGACAAGTGGGAGCAAGTTCCGTGCATCTTTTTCTGCAATACACTTCAATTCTAATAATTTCCGATACAAAAAGTTTGAAGTACACAATTATTCACACGCAATATACATAAACCAGTCACAACTTACTATCTCGGTAAGCCCGATAAAGATCTGTTTAGCATAGTTCTTTACTATACATCACACATGACAAGTATACCATACACGATAAATTTCTTCCTAGTGAATACAGTCTCATCTCCTAGCTGTTAGCTTCTTCAATAGGCAATGTTATCTTTTCTCCCCAACCACCAAATACACAGAAATATTCTCCGAAGAGCCATTATGTAGTAGAATTGATAGTAAAATTGTTCAAAAGATATCAGTTCAACCAAAATCTAACATAATTTAGCAAGGCAACAATGAATAAATATGACAAGCAAGCAGCAGTTACTAAGAACAAAATTGATTTTCAATTTTCCAATCATCTTTTGGTCCTAACAATACATGAAGCGCATGAAATTCCACAATTTCCTAGAAAAATCAAGCAAAAAAAAAAAAAGTTCACAACATTTTTTAGTTTCCCTGGCACAATAAAATCTACATTGATTTCCAAAAACAATGCAACCTTAAAACAAACTTTACCAAAGGTAGTTCTAATCCTTGCCACAATCAAAATTTCACAGCTCAGACTATAAAAGCACAAGTCCAAGCTCCGATGGCTTCAGTGCTTGTTTTATCCGATAGTTGTAAAGATAATAGTGCAGTTTTCCATCACCTGGACCAAACTTCAGTTCCTTCAAGAAAGATTCATTTTGCATTACATCCAATGCATTGAAAACATCATAGTCCTTCTGTTTTGCCATGATAAGAGCATCATTCATCAGTTGAAGCAAAGGAGTGCTCATGGCAACATTATAATATGAATAAGCTGCCTTCAAAATTGAATAATTCTGGTTCCCCAGGATAGATGAAGGAAGTGTGTAGAAACTGCTGAAATCAGTTATTTCATGAGTTTCAGGACTTTCAACCAGATAACTATCCACAACATCCTCCTTTGGAAGCAACCAATGCTCCACATCATTTTCATCAAAATCTGGTGCAACAGCAAACTGACTCAAATAGGTCCTTAGTAGCCGTGTAACTGCAGGAACATCATGGAGCTCCATCTTTCTGAAACCTGGAGTGACTGTTGACTCTGGTAACTTGTAGAGCTTGATTGTTCTACTCATTGTCATCCTCGCACCAAGTCTTGAAAACCCAACATCAATCAGCT
The DNA here is from genome assembly GCA_023055345.1 of Quercus wislizeni. Classification (NCBI taxonomy): domain Eukaryota; kingdom Viridiplantae; phylum Streptophyta; class Magnoliopsida; order Fagales; family Fagaceae; genus Quercus; species Quercus wislizeni. Next base: position 165,027 of record JALGQJ010000060.1, read on the forward strand.
TTTTTGGATTCAAAGATCTATGCCAATATTGGCAAGTTGAAATTGGCGTTGGAAGAACCACTCCTGCAGTATAGGCTGCTTGCCACATGTTCTCCAAGTGAACCCTCCTGGTCACCTCTTTGATCATGACAGGAGCAAGTCTCTTTGATCTAAGCTTCTTATGCACACAAAGGAAATTAACCTCTGCCATGGTGACAATATCATCACGGACCCGGATTCTGGCTGGAACGCCAGTTATAAAAGCAACCAACTTCTTTGAACTTTTGACACGGACACCAATGTGCCAATTCCTGAAATAACCAGGAGGGCGTAAAGCCCAGCGAAGAAACTCTTTTGAATAGTTAAATCTGAACATGCTGTCATCATCCTCAACATAGTTATTAGTGAGAAGGATATACACTTCATTGCATGTCTCTTCGGAATCCATATCACAAGTAACCCATTCATAAAGGTTGGGAAGGTTGTAGGGTTCTTGTTTGACTTCAGATAAAGGAGTTGGGGGTTCGATCGGGCCCTCTGGCAAATTGGAATCCCCTACATCCTTAAATTGCCCAACTGGTTGGGTTTCCCAAAACTTATGTTTCTTTCCAAGAGAGAGAGATTCTTGAACCTTTCGAGTAAAAGCATCAAGTGTGAGGTCACTCTCAGAAGGTTCGTTCCCATCAGGATTCGGGTTTTGTGTTTCTTCAGGTGATCCAGATGATGCATTGCTATCAACCATTCTGAGTTATTTTGAACAGTCAGCAAGACAACACCACCAAAAAAACCTTCACTATACAAATTATATTCATTTAGCACAACTGAAACAGAGATACAATTTAAACATTGTTCCATTGCTGCAGAAAATCAAAATAAGAAAAAAATGACATACTGTCCTAGGTTTCCATTATAATATGAGCCTCCACTCAAATGTGCCTTATAGAACCATTTTGGCTTGGCTGAGTCTAGGCTGCACCATTTTTCATTGATGACCTAACAAGAAGTAACATAGCAGCATTCTATATTTCCCTCAGTTTTCTAGAGGACACAACAAAGGATACATAAACAGCCATTTTAAGTATTAGTCTACCTATACAAAAAGATCCCAAAATCTACAGAAAAGTAAGAACAAAATTAAAGATAAGTTTCAATCAATTGCTGAACAAGTGAACCATCCACTTTCATGTTAGGTTATGGTGCTGCCAAATTAAGCACTTAATTTATTTTTTAGTTATATTTCAGTCAGTAAACAAAAATAGCTAAAATAAGATTCTAAGATTCACATTTCTATCTTTTATATATATTTATATATATATATTCCTCCATATTTTTAGCTACAAAACTGACACTAAAGGCTTTTCAATCCAAGTTTTGTACTTGGATCAACAAATTTTTAAGACTAAGGAGCATCAATTATAAATAAACCCAAAATGCTTATAAATATGAGCAATCCCTAGTGTCCATTTTAATTACCTGACTGCAATCCAAATGAGAATTCACTATAGTGATTAGTGAGCCTATTCTAACCATTTAGCTAACCAACATACATGCAAAACCAAACTGCTCAAACAGTAAAATCCAATTCAATTCTTTGACTTTCCTTCTCTTTTCCTTAACTTTCTCAGCAACCAAACTGATAATAATGGAGCCAATAAGATTAAATCCACATTTCTATCATTTTCATTCTACATACATCACAAAACCAAACAACTCAAATAGTATGGCTCTTTCCTCAATTCAATTCTTTTACTTTCCTTCTCTTTTCCTCAATTTTCTCGGCTACCAAACAGAGAGTAAAGAAATCAATAAAACCTGAACCGTGAGCAACAAGACGAATATCCATATCACAGAAAATAAACTCAAGAATCGAACCAAATCACCAAAATAAAATTCAAGCACCATTGCAATCACAAAACCAAATCAGAAAACTGCAAAACAATCAAATTCCTCAAATCAATTCTTTTACGTTATATTCTTCACTTTTCCTTGCTTTTCTCATCTACCAAACACATCCTAAATTCAATGCAACTCCAATTTGCACATATAAAAAAAAGCACTACTTCCAAGATCTACGCAGTAAATACTAATCGCCAATACAACGACAACAACGCGATCATGATTAACTCTTTAGTTTCTCATTATTTCAAAAACACCGAAAAAATAAACCAAAGGCACAAGATTTAACATGAAATACTTCGCTTTCTATTTCAATTATTTAATTTTCCTTGGTTTTCTGAGTAACCAAACGTAACGTAAAAAGTACTAAATTCTAACAAAATAAAAAAATATTAAACAAAATGAAAAGAAAGAATTAAATGATTAATAATACCTGTAATTTCTGTATGAGTGTGCGATTGAAAATTAACGAATCAAGCTGATCTCTTTGAGCTCTCAGAGATCTAGGTTTTCACAGAGAGAGAGAGAGTGAGGGTAGCATTGGAAACAGTGGAAATGAAAGCATGGAAATAGAGCTAATATCTTATTTATTAATTTTAGACTAATAGAATGGGTATATTTGTCATTTTGCATATTTGAGGGTGGATTTGGTGGTTTATGTGATAATTATTAATTAATACTGGCAGATTAATGGTTTTTTTTTTATTAGTAGTAATTAATAATTATCATAATGAAGAGTTTCTTAAGTGTCCAAATTGAGTAAACTAGGATTGTCCACGAATTGGGTTAGTGTCCAACCTGCAACGAATCTGATCAGATTGGGTGGGGAATTGCCAGACCTGAAGTCGACCTATAAGGGTTTCAAGTTGGTTAGTTCAAGCAAGGCCTTAGGTGGCGGTCAGTTTTAGGAAAAGCTGAAAATTGCCCTAAAAAAAAAAGTGGAGTGATGAGATCTCTTGCTAAATCCGGTAAGTTTTCATCAAATCTGAAGATATTTCCACAAAATCTAGCGGAGAACTCTTCAAATTTGATGAATATATGCCTGATCTAGTGTTTTCCCACCAAATTTTCTTTGCATTTCGGTTGGGACGGTTTGCTCGGGTTTTAGAGGGGAAACCCATAACTGATCAGCCGAAGCAATCAAATCAGGTGGAGTCAGTTGGGTACGGTCAAGTTGGGTAGGTTGGGCGAGTCTAGGAGCGGCATGGACACCCTTAGAGTAAACACTGTTTTTGTTTTTTGTTTTTTTTTTTTAAAATATATAATTTCAATAGTTACAATGAGAAAGAAAGATTTGAAGATTTTTATTGAAAACACCAGCTCTTGGCAGTTGAGTAAACTATTTCAAAACATTACTAGTAGTATATCCTCGAATTAATTAAAAAAATTCAGTAAAACAAATAAAATGTTTTATAAATATTATCAAATTTTATTAATAATTAATTATTGAGACACTTAACGAGAAGTAGAGGATTCTAGTCATGTTCATGTTGTTTCCGAGTTTGAACCTAAAACCCTTATGAAGAAAGTCAAAAGGTTAGATGAAAAAAGAAAAAGAAAAAAAAGTAGACCATAGTTTTTACTTAGTGGATGTTGAGCTAATTTTTTATTTATGTTTTCTAGAGGAAAAATTTTATTGAAGACCATTGAATTTTAACGCGTGTCGTAATAGAATCCTTTCCATTTGATTTATTTTACCGTTAACAATTTTATTTTTTCCTTTTTTTTTTTTGAGAAACTTATTTTTTCCATTTGATTAATTTAGTTATTTTTTTACTTATAAAAAAAAAAAATAGTTATTTTTTAAATTTGTATACCTTTAAATTTTAAAATAGGTTCATTTTAAATAGAGATAGTAATTTTCCATAAAAGAGAGTGAGGTTTTTAGCCTAAGTAATTTTATAATAAACTTCTTATTCATAGTCATATCTTACAATAATTCAGCACTTTATACAATACATGATTCATGCTATCTTTTTCAAACGATAATGTATATGCAATTTGATGAAAAGTGAGCTTCCTTGAAGGTGCATAAAGGGAATATTTTTCATTTCTGATTTTGATTTGATTGTCAACTTGATGGGAAAGCAAGCTTTAAGATGCCTACAATTGATTCTCAAAAAAAATAAAAATAAAAAGATGCCTACAATTAATTAATATTGATGGTATAAGGGGTATATTTGTCATTTGAGGTTCTGATTGTGAATTTGATTGGAGGAGATGTTAGAGATCGAGATGCCTTTATTGACAATTTGTTTGAAATTGATGCAAATCTTGAAGTTTTTCTTTAGGATAAAAAAATAAATAGAGTCGAAGACTCATAAGTCGAATTCTTCATTATAGAAAAACAATACTATCATAAAGTGCAATTTTAAACTAGGAATTGTATTTGAAATTAGGTTTTTCTCTACAAATTTTTACATTTTTTACATATTCTTTTCTATTATTTTTCATATGTGTCTTTTGTAACTAATTAGAATTAGTTATTTGTTAACTAGTTTGTTAGTATTGTTTATTTAATTGTAGTTGTACTTCCTCACTTCTTCTTCTCTCTCTTTTTTTTTTTTAAATACTATTATGGAGGCCTCTTTTATTAAAGTTATGATTCCTAATCGATTTTTTTTTTTGGGTAATCAATCGAAATTTCATTAGTTGTTTAAATGAATCATCTTTTTCGAACCTCATTAAGATTCTTGAATATAATACTCACAACAATTTCTATGATTATGTTATGATAGTTTTATATTTATTGTGGCCAAATTCTATCTACCAACAAATAATTAATTTATTAGTAAGGTTTTGACTTTTGTTATTAACATTACTTATAAATTAATAATTAATTTATAAGTAACGTTAAAGACAGAAGTATTTGACTTTTGTCATAACTTGATAAAATGGTAAGTTTTTTTATTTTTTTGTTATTTTTTTTATAGAATGATAAAATGGTAAGTTGTGATCAGAGTAAGATTGCTTTTACTTTAACTTAAGACTAATACCACTTTTATTATACATCAATTATAACAAATTATGTAAGTAATTATGAAAAATGTATAAAAAAGTAATTACAAAAAAAGTAAAAATGTTGTTAGAGTTTTTTTTTTTAATTTACTAGTATTTACCACAAAATTTGATGGTAAGGCCAAGAGTGATCTTAAATTATGGAAAAAAATGACATTTTAATGGGTGTTAATTAAATTAAGTGGACAACTGTTGAGAGTCTTATATCTCAAATGCTACCTCTTGCTATTTCTAATATAGATATTTAGAATTCAAATCTCCCACCCCAATTATCAATATATTAAAAAACAATTTAAGCAGATAACTATCAAGAGTCTTGTAGCTCAAATGCTACCTCTTGATATTTCTAATGTAGATATTTAAAATTCATATCCCCCATTCCAATTATCAATATATTAAAAAAAAATAAGCAGATAATTATCAAGAGTCTTGTAGTTCAATAATATGATTCATTTCCTTTATGTGGAGAAACAAGATTCAAGTCTCCCCTCTTCCATTTGTTATATATATATTAGAAAGGCACACACAAACGCCTATGGAACAACAATGCTAAGACCACAATAGATTATATAACTTTTAACACAACATACTACTTAGCACAATAGATTATACAACTTCCAACACAACTCGTCAAGTGGCAAAAACTTGTGTTCATAGCATTTTTTCCTATGGAATACCTATGGATTTAGGATAATTATATTGTAATGATATGTGGTGAGTTGTAGCAAAACTAGTGTAATTTGTTATGATTTTAGCATTTTTTTTCCTATGAAATACCTATGGATTTAGGATAATTATATTGTAATTATATAGTTTAGTGGTTAATCAAAGTTCTTATTTCTGTTTTCTACCATGTAGTTAGGGGTTGAAGAGGAGATGGTATTAGACCATATATCGAGTGTATGTATCGTCCCACCTCAATGTGAAAGAGACAATACATGCATTGGATGCATAGTATATATCTTCTTATGAGAGAAAAAGATAGATATATGTTGTCGTCCCATGGGCTCAACTTTAATTAAACGTTAGAAGGGCCTTCGTGTCCTTTTTCAATTTAAAATGTTCACTTACAAGGTCAATGGGGGCAAACTTCTTGTACAATTGGGTCTCAACTGTGTTTGGGATTGTCGCATTTGGGCCAAGACAAGCCGAGCGAGTAAGGCAATTTATGGGTCTGAATGTCAGATGAATGATTTTGTGGATGGTTAGGAACTACAGTCACTGGATATTTTCTCAAAGATCCCATGGAAATGCCAAGCCTATAACGTGCCGAACCTAGAAGGAAAAATGTGGCTACCAAGTAAATAAAATAAAATAAATTTGGCCACCAGCTTTTTAAAAGCATAGTTGAACGGTAAAAATAAGGTGTACAGAAGTCAAGAAAAGTGAGTTTAATAATGGTGGATGACTCACATGGTGTGTCCTATTTCAGTATTACACTGGGCAAAGTACTCTCTTTTTTTCCTCCTCTTTTCGTTTGCTCTGTAGACTATTGAACATAATGGAGAGGAATCTTCCAACTAAAAAAAAAAGCCAATAAACTAAAATCAAACAAAGATGAATTATTCGGCCCCACGAGTAAAAGCAATTCCAATGACGAAGCTTCATAGTTCATACAACTTTCCTTGACTCTCCAACTTTAACTATAATAGTGTTTCTCTTCAATTATTGTCTCTCTATTTTTATTCTTTCTCAAACTGAGCACACAGAAAGTTTTTTCTACCACCAAATCGTTCAAGCCTACTCGCATCCTCAAGGTCCGATCTCTTCTCTTACGCAATGTTTTGTGTGAATTCTCTGTTTTATTTATTTATTTATTTCTTTTTATATTTATTTATATGTTTCAATTTCTCTTTGGATGATGAGAATGCACAGGGAAATGGGAGGAACATACAGATTTTTTTTTCCTGGGTTTTGACATTTTGTTTTATAGTATATGAATTGCTCCTCTTATACCAACAGTGATTGTTAAAATACAAATAAATTTCTGCAATGGTTTAATGTTAGTTAAATAGATTTTTTTTTTTTTTTTTACCTGGGTTTTGACTTTTTTTTTCGTGGGTTTTGCTTTTGTAATGATTTAATGTTAGTTAAATAAATTTCTGCATAAATAATAATCATAATAACGTAAGTTATCCAATATGTCTAAAAAATAAACAAACAAATTTTTTTTTGACTTCACTGAAAACAGAGGATAGAGGATGTGAATGCCCAACAAGGCTAGGATCACTGACACAAGTTTGTTTGTTTGTTTGTTTGTTTTTTTTTTTTTTTTTTTTTTTTTTTTTTTTTTTTTTTTTGTTTTAAACAAAATTATATGGTGCAAGGCAATTAGCAAATTGGGTGTAGTTGAAAGATTGTTGTGACCTTAGTTTTATTAATGCCTTTCGTCTCTCTTTCGCATACTCACAAAAAAAAGAGAAAAAATAAGGGTCATTTCTTTATTAAAAAAGCAATTATATAATAGGAATTGAATCATGTGATGTTTCTAAGATATTTTTGAGCTTTACAATCACTACTGCAAATTCATTTCTCAAATCCGTAAGTTTTCATTTTTCATACGCGTCCATCTCTATTATTCTATCCTTTCACCCCCTCCTTAAAATAAAAGACCCATATCAAATCATTACTATTTTTCTCTAATTTTTTTCTTTTAATTTTCCTTTCAATTTTAATCGAAAAGTACTTTTTTTTTTAATCTTTATTGTAGTTCAATACTTGCCGCCAACATATTTCCAATGTCGTTAATTAGCTCTCAGAAGGCCTCCTCTTCGTCATCATTTTCATCTTCAACATCCCCGTGGAAATATGATGTCTTTCTTAGTTTTAGAGGTGAGGACACCCGCACTAGTTTTACAGACCATCTATATGTTGCTTTAAAACAAAGGGGCATAGTGACCTTTAGAGACGAGGAAAATCTTGAGATAGGAAAACCTATTTCACCGGAACTTTTGAAAGCAATAAAAGAATCGAGATTTGCGGTTGTCATTCTCTCAAGAAACTTTGCTTCATCAACATGGTGCTTGGATGAACTTACAAAGATAATTGGATGCCTGAAAGAGATGACCACGACTGTTATGCCAATTTTTTATGATGTGGACCCATCTAATGTACGGAAACAAACAGGCGCCTTTGCCCAAGCCTTTTCTAAACACGAAGAACGTTTCAAGGACAACATAGAGAAAGTGCAATCATGGAGAGCTGCTTTAGAAGAAGTGGCAAATCTCAAAGGGTGGCACCTATTGGACAGGTAATCCAATTTGACATATTACTTGCTTTTAAATGTTCAAACTTTAAATAAATACTCTTCTTATCTTAAGCTTTGTTTTGAACTTTAAGTAAAGCAACATAGATGTTCACGCTTCATTTTTATTTTGACTTGATCTGTTTAATTTACAATTTTGTATTTTTGTCAATTTTTCTTGTACTAAGTTATTTGCATTTTCTTGGTTCAGCCAACAGAATAGAACATTGGATGTCTACTTTCTGTTTTGGTCCTATTTATGGGTGGTACTCACTAGATTTCATTCTCTATCTATTGCAGGTCTGAGGCACAACTTATCCAAAATATTGTGGGAGAGTTATGGCATAAATTGAGTTATGTATTCTTTGAAGATACTGAAGACCTTGTAGGAATAGAACCTCGAGTGAAGAAATTGGAGTCATGTTTGGCTATAGGGTCTAATGATGTTCGCATTATAGGGGTTTGGGGGATGGGGGGAATAGGTAAAACAACTCTAGCTAGAGTTGTTTTTCGTATGGTTTCGAACAAGTTTGAAGGTTGTTGCTTTCTCCCAAATGTTAGGGAGGTTTGTGAAAAAGATGGTTTAATTCCATTGCAACAACAACTTATTAAAAAAATATTAAATGAAAGTATGAATATACAAGATGTTGACGAGGGAGTTTTCGTGATCAAGAATAGATTACGTCATAAAAGAATTCTTCTCGTTCTTGATGATGTAAATCAATTAGACCAGTTGAAAAAGCTGGTTGGGAAACATAATTGGTTTGGTTCTGGTAGTAGGGTTATCATAACAACAAGGGATAAGCATTTACTACGTATACTTGAAGTAGATGAAGTATGTGAAGCTGAAGGATTGAGTGATGATGAAGCTCTTAATCTTTTGAGTTCGAAAGCTTTTAATAAAGATCATCCTCCCAAAGATTATCTAGAGCTATCTAAAGATGTCGTACAATATACTAAAGGCCTTCCTTTAGCTATTGAGATTTTGGGTTCCTTTTTGTTTAGTAGAAGCATCAATCAATGGAAAAGTACATTAATTAGGATAAAAGAATTTCCTGAATGTGCAATTCTCCAAGCACTTAAAATAAGTTATGATGGACTACACGAAACGGAGAAAAAAATATTCCTATATATTGCAATTTTCTTTAATCATGAGGGAAGAAATCGTGTAGTAGAGAAACTAAATTATTTTGGCCTTTACCCTGATGTTGGATTAGAGGTTCTAGTTGATAAATCTCTCATAAAAATAGATGACTTTAAAGTGTGGATGCATGATTTACTACAAGACGTGGCCAGGAAAATAATTCATGAAGAATGCCCTGAAGAGCCTGGAAAGCGTAGCATTTTGTGGTCATTTGAAGACATTAATAGTGTACTAACAAAAAATACGGTAAGAGGTTATATAGAAAACTTGAGCACATACCCTATTATATTATTAATGTTCAACTTATAGTAGCTTTGGCAGTCATATATTTTGCAATTCACTAATCCCTTTTGTTCATGATTATTAGGGAACAGAAGCAATTCAATGCATAGTCCTAAAGTTGCTTGAATCAAAAGAGGCATATTGGAATCCTGATTCATTTTCAAAGATGCATCATCTTAAATTGCTCACAATTGATAATGTTCAACTTCTCCATGAACCCAAACATCTTCCTATTAGCTTAAGATTTCTTGACTGGAGTGGGTACCCTTCAAAATCTTTGCCATTTAATTTCCAATCAAATGAGCTTGTTGAACTTTACATGTGTGGTAGCTGCATTGAACAACTTTGGAAAGGAGCAAAGGTAATTTAAGCATCCTTGTACTTATTTATATTTAAGTTCCATTAAATTGTAGGGATTTGTTGAAGCTAATTGTTCTTTTTTTTTTTGGTTGCTTTTAATAGTCTTTTGAGAAGTTGAAAATCATCCAAATGAATGGGTCTACAAACCTTAAAGAAACCCCGGATTTGATTAGAGTCCCAAATCTTAAGGAAATGGTTCTTGAAGATTGTTTAAATTTACGTGAGATTCACCCTTCAACTTTGGTTCATAATAGGCTTACTCTTCTCAATCTAAAAGGCTGTGTAAATGTCAAAACTCTTCCGAGCAAGTTCGTAATGGAGTCTCTTGAGGTTCTTATTCTTTCTGGTTGCTCAAAACTAAAAAAGATTCCAGAATTTGGAGAAAACATGCAACGTGTATTAGAGCTTTATTTGGGTGGAACTGCTATTACTAAATTACCCACATCAATTGTGCATTTGACCGACCTTGTTTTATTGAATGTAAGAGATTGCAAAAGTCTTACGTGTTTGCCAAGCATCATTTTTAATTTGAAGTTGCTTAAAGACGTGAATATTTCGGGATGCTCAAAACTTGAGAGACTGCCTGAGAATGTGGGGAACGCTGAAAGTGTAGAGGAGCTGGATGTGAGTGGAACTGCAATAAGAGAGGTGCCTTCTTCCATTGGTCTCTTAAAAAATCTTAAAGTGCTATCTTTCACTGGATGTAAGGGGTTATCATCATTTAACTCTACATCTTGGTATGATCTCTTACCATTTTCTTCAAGGCCAAAAATTGCAGATACCATGGGGTTGTCCTCTTTATCGGGTTTGTGTTCTTTGACTAAATTGAATCTACGAGACTGCAATCTCAGGGAAATCCCTAATGATATTGGTTGTTTATTCTCTTTAGAAGAAATAGATCTAAGTGAGAATAGTTTTGTTTGCCTTCCTGATAGCATCGGTCAACTATTTAAGTTGGAAACGATGCATTTGAAGAATTGCACGAGTCTTCGATCATTGCCAAATCTTCCAGTAGATATCGTAGACATTTGGGGAGATGGTTGTACCTCGCTAGAAACGGTACCAGATCTCCAAAAACCTAATTCTTTTTGTAAGGGAGAGCTTTATCTTTCAAATTGCTGTAAACTGGCTGACAATCAAGATTTCATTGACATTTTTTTGGCAGTGATAAGAAAGCACTATCAGGTCTCTCTCTCTCTCTCTCTCTCTCTCTCTCTCTCTCTCTCTGTATTTTATAAACAACCTGCTTTGTTTGTTTTAGGGATTCTCTCGTCACGGTAGATATGATGATCGATCATACAATTGGAGATATGATATGATTATTCCTGGAAGTGTAATACCGAAGTGGTTTATCCATCAAAGTATTGGGGCTGAAGTGAATATGAAAAAACCTTCTTCTCATTTGTGTGATAGCTTCATGGGGATTGCTGTTTGCGTTGTATTTTCTTCTCTTCTCAATTCTTTACTATGTTGTCACTTCGTAGCAAAAGGAAAAGTAATGTTTTCTATAGATGGCATTCCTGGCGTAAGAGATAATTTATTATCAGATCATATTTGGCTATTTTTTGTGCTTCCTCAATACTTCAAGGAGGAGGACATAAAATTACTGAATGAATGTGAAGCAAATGAATTGAGTCAGATTGGCATTAAAATTGACCCTGATTCAAGATCGGAGGTGAAGAAATGTGGGTTCCGAATATTATACAAGAAAGACATAGAAGATCTCAACCGAACTATGGCTCAGAGTTGCAACACTGACGTCATTCCTTATGAGGACTTTGGTGTTAAAAGGGCAAAGCAAATTTGTGATGATTATGATGGGGCTAGACCTTGTGGAGATGGAAGCTTTGATGATGTGCCCCATGGTAATTTTGATAGTGAAGAGTATTTCGAATGTGGTGAGGAGATCAGTGATTAGATGGAATTGGAGAATGGGTTCAAATACTCTGTAAGTCAATGAATCCAAATTAATTCCTATTTTTCTCTTGATTCCCTGTAAATTCTTTTTCTTTTTTTATTAATCTTAGTTTTGCCGATTATTGCACTATCTTTTGTTTGATTTAATTTTCAATTCCAAACAGGTATATTCCAACAAGGGAATCATTGAAGATTGTTGAACTTCTTGCCTTTATTTCTTAATCAACTTTTTCTTTTTAATTTTAAAGTTTTGTTGGTTGTTGCATTATCTTTTTTCCCCTTCCTTTGAATTGACTATCATTACATATTATATATGTGAACTCATGTATAGATCACAATCACAATGATTAGTCTAGCTAGATGTAGCATCCAGCTTCCTCGAAGGTTTTATACGGTTGTTTACTAATCTTCAACCAAAGAAAATGCTCTTTTTCTGTTTAAGAGTTCAGCTGATTTTTATATTCTTTTTTTTTTTTTTCTGCTCTGCTATGAAATTTTTGTTATTTTAAAGGAGGATGACAATTATTAAATTTATTAAAATGATTTGTATTATCATGTTTGAGGACATTGTTAATGTGATTCTCATAAAGCAACAAACTTCAGAATAAAATTGCAGTTGGTGAATGTTCAAAATTTGAAACATTTGGAGCTTAAGCAAAACTTACTCTTTTTTTTTTTGGATACAATGAGCAAAACTTGTAAAGTAATCGTTGCAGATATTCAAATATTCCTTATTGACCATATATTTCAACTGAGTTCTTGACATATCCAAATATTATCTACATTCTTCATAATTGATTCGTGGTTTTGGTAATTTGCTTAGGCTATCATAATTAGGAAGCTAAGCTTGTACCTATATGTAAACAGATGTGTGATAAGCAACTAAATAAAAAGCTCTCACTGGAGACAATCTTTTATTCTAAAAGCATTTAATTCTGATTTATATGTTACCACAATATGTTTTGTTTGACTATATATTGCTTGATTGTTAGACATGCCATGATGAATTAGTGATTTACCATAATAGAATATTAAATAGTAAGTAGTACCAAATGGCCTAAGCTATGTGCATCTTTTGTTCTGCAATGTAAGGAAATCATTATTCACATCATTGTGCTATCACCTACGTAATGCTTGTGTAGAAGTATTGATGAGACCTTGATTGAGTTTAAAAGAACATGGGTACTAAGATATGAATTATCTAAAATTTGTAGTTTAAAAGTCCTAATTATGTAAGTTTTAACTGTAAGACTTTTGTGCTTTTGCCTCTTGATGTACTTGAAAGATTTTCCACCTTTCTCAAACTTTTACTTTGAATCAAATTATTGGCTACCCATTTTGGATCATGACCAGGCAAAGCTGAAACAAACCAAAAGACCTCTCTCCAAATCGTACCTTAATTAGGTTATACCCAGTCAGAGAGACTTGACTAGAATTTAAATTAAAGAACAGCAATAGACAGCAGAAAAACCTAACCATACAACAAACTTGATTATATATTATTAACCATACAATCTGAGGCATATTCGATTTTACAGTAATCAGACTCAAGAAGGCAAGCAATTGTGTTGACAAGGTTGGAAGTTGTAGAAGGTAGCCTGCCTAGATTGGTAAGCACTCCTGTTTTACTTGCTATCATTGTTGTATTACATCTAGAATTAAAGTTTTCTAATTTTCTTTTCCCATTGGGTTTATATATTAGCAGAATGTATCATAATCATAGTGGAAAGATGCTACACTTTCATAATCATTGTCATTCATTTTTTGAAAATCTTATACTTTTTAGTATTACATCTTGGGATACCCTTAGAAAAGTCAAAACAATCTGTATCTGTTAATATTTATTTAAAGTTATCTTCACACCTTGACTTGGAGACAGCACCAGGTTAGGGAGTGATACTCTCCTGAGGTGCTGCTCAAATTTTAGTTGCCCCCATCTCAAGGTGAGGAGCCACTGATAAGCTGATATGGCCTCATGATATAAGGTCAAAATAAGCTACCATTGAAACTAGGAGGAACTCAGTAATGGATTCTCATCTAAGGGGCATAGCTCCTAGATGGAGACATTTGTGGGGATTGAAGCTTCCATTGAATTTAACAATTTTTGTGTGGAACGCATGAGGACTTACTCATCAAATCAAAATAATGAAATGAAACATAGTGAGTGATAGTAATTGTCTTATGCAATGAGGTAAGAGGAAAACTTGGATCTTTTATCCGTGAAGTGCTCAGGCTATTTTGTTTGGATTACATTTGAGCGTTGGAACTGAGTTAATTTCTCCTTGCTCTTTGAAGCAGTGGTTGGCTCAATGGATGAAGGATCCAAAATTTTATAGATTGATGTTTAAGGGTGCAAAAGAGAGTGCTTAAGAAGTGATTATTCTTTGTTTTGCAGGTATGCATAAGTTTCTATTGCACAACAGGCAGATCAGAGTAACTATAGGAAAGTACAAAGGCAAGTGTTTCTAGTTGTGGATGTTGCTGACAATTGAGAGACACGAGTAGAGATGGTGTGGATGGGGTGGTTTTGGCTATAAATCCAAATCATGCGATGGCAGGCTGTTGCAGTTATTGCTTATGCAACCAAATGGCATGCAGCTGGTTGCCTGACTGTGCAAAAGGCATTAACTGAGGCTATACAGCTTGATTTTTGCAGACCTATTTCAACAAGATCTAGAGCAGAGGACCTCTTTTAATGTTCCTTGGCAAATTGGTGTGCTGATTGAAGACCACAAGTGCATGAAAGTTGGTGAACGCTAGTGGTTATGCTTGGTATGCATAAGAGAGTCACTGTAGATCTTGGGGCCCTGGCTACTCTTGCTTTCAAGTCTTATAGACATTTTTGGAATCTACTAATAGTTAACCATTCTGACATTATTGTATCCAAAAACAGAACCAGGAAAAAAAATGTTAATCTTTATACCTTTTTCAGACTAATATATGCCTTGGGCATATGTCTGCGTGCAGTCATTAACATTTTAGGACATTATATAAGAGATTTGTTTCTTTGTGCAATTCCTTTTCGTTTCTCCTATTAAAGCAAAAAAGAGTAATTGACTTTACAATCTAATGGCTCTAGTAACTCCTGTATACATTTTTTTGTTGTGCATAGACAAGATGTGTCTTTTGAGTCACGTTATATAAATTTCCAATAGAAACACTTGCTCAAATGGGTTAGAAGGGTAATGATAAGTAGAGATATGAAGTTTAGAATAGCTTGTTAGAAGGGTAGTGATAAGAAGAGAAATGAAGTTTAGAATAGCTTCTTTTGTTTGTTAATGTAATGATGAAAATTACATAATGAGTTCTAATTTAAAAAGGATCTAAGGAAAAACTATCTAGTCTCTTCAAGCATGCAGTAGTGAATTTTTGCTATGTTACATAACGTGAGCTTTTGGTTTCAGCCGACGAACGTAAACAGCGGTGGAGAATTCACAACACTAGGTAATGTATTGAGAAATATAATTAGTGAACTTATTGAAACCCTTATATAGCTCATGATCCATTTGCAAAGTCAAGAATTTTGAATTTTATATTACATTTCAATCTTCAGTTATTATTATTCATTTTTTTAAAACGGTTACATCTCATTTTTCACAAATGGTTACATCTAAAATCAGTAATAATGTCTTCAACTGCCTTTTGTTCATCCAACAAAAAAAAAAAAAAAATCTTCAACTGAAAAGTAAGAACAAAATTTAAGAAAAGTAACAAGTTAGAGCCCGTTTGGTATGTGTGTTTAAAAACTGAAAATCGTTGTTTAAAAATATTTGTAGAAATACGTGTGGGTGAAAAAGTGTGTTGAAATACGTGAAATGCTGTTTAAAAACTAAAAATAGTGGTTTGAAAACACAAACCAAACACCCCCTTAACCATCCATTTTCATGTTAGATTATGGTGCTTCCACATTAAGCACTTAATTTATGTATTTAGTTATTTTTCAGTCCTCGGGAAACAAAAACAACTAAAATAAGATTCTAAAAAAATTCAAATTTCTATATTATATATATTCCTCCATGTTTTTAGCTACAAAACTTATGCAAAAGGATTTTCAATACCAGTTTTCTACTTGGGGATCAACCAATTTTTAAGACCCATGAGCACGAATTTTGAATAAACTAAAATACTTATAAATATGAGTAACCCCATTGCAATCCAAATGAAAATTCACAACAGTGATTAGTGAGCCTATTCTAATCATTTAGCTAACCAATATATAAACTTATTCACCTTTTCATTTAACATACATACAAAGCCAAAAAACTCAAACTAAGATTCAATTCAATTCTTTGACTTTCTTTCTATTTTCCTCAACTTTCTCAGCAACCAAACCAATAATAATGAAGCCAATAAGATTATATTCACATTTCTATCCTTTTTCATTCTACTTACATCACAAGACCAAACAACTCAAATAGTAAGGTTATTTCCTCAATTAAATTCTTTTACTTTCCTTCTCTTTTCCTCAATTTTCTCGGCTACCAAACAGAGAGTGAGGAAACCAATAAAACCTGAACAACGAAATGAATATCCATATCACAGAAAATAAGCTCAAGAATTGAATCAAATCACAAAAACAAAAGCCAAGCACCACTGAAATCACAAAACCAAATCAGCAAACAGAGAAAGCAATCAAACTCCTCAAATCAATTCTTTTCCTTTATATTATTTGCTTTTCATTGCTTTTCTCAGCTACCAAACACATCCTAAATCCAATGCAACTCAATTTACTCGTACAAACACACTACTTCCAAGATCTACGCAACAAATTCAACTAAATGCACAAGATTTATTATCATACACTTTATTTTTCCTTTTCAATTATTAATTTTCCTTGGTTTTCTGAGTAACCAAACGTCACGTAAAAAAAAAAAAAAATTCTACCAAAATTTTTATTTAAAAAAATACACAAAAATGAAAAGATTGAATAAATTAATACCTGTAATTTATGTATGAGTGTACGATTGAAAATTAACGGATCAATCTGATCTTTTTGAGCTCTGGAAACAGTAGAAAATGAAAGAGTGGAAATAGAGCTACTATTTTTTTTTTTTTGGATAAATTGCAATTTATACCCCTAAAGTTTGGAGATGATTGGATTTTACACTCTGAAGTTTCAGAATTTGGATTTTATCCCCCGAAGTTTGGGGTGTTTGGATTTTACACCCTAACGTTTCAGAACTTGGATTTTACTCCCTAAAGTTTAGGTTGTATGGATTTTACATCCCCAAATTCTAAAACTTTAGGGTGTAAAATCCAAACAGCTCAAAACTTTAGGGAGTAAAATCCAAAAACTTGTAAAATATAGAGGGTAAAATCCAAATTTTGAAATGTTAGGATATAAAATCCAAATATCACCAAAATTCAGGGAGTAAAATCCAAAATTTGAAACTTCAGGGTGTAAAATCCAATCACCCCCAAACTTTAGGGGTGTAATTTGCAGTTTACCCCCCCCGCCCCCTTTTTTTTGGGTGGTAATTTTAGACTAACAGAATGGGATACGCGTCATTTTGAATATTTGATGGTGGATTTGGTGGTTTATGTGACAACTAATAGTAGATTAGTGGTGTTCCTAAAAAAAAAAGCAAAATAGATAAGATATTTTATAAATTTATCAAATTTTATTAACAATTAGTTAATGAGCCACTTAACAAAATGTAGAGGATTCTAATCATGAGGTTGTTTCAGAGTTGAACCTAAAACCCTTATAAAGAAAGTCAAAAAATTAGATATAAAAAAGAGAGTAATCCATAGTTTTAACTTTGTGGATGCTGAGCTAATTTTTTATTCATGTCTGTCTAGAGGAAAAATTTTATTTATGTCAATTGAATTCTAATGCATCCCGTAATAGAATCTTTTTCATTTTATCAATTTTATCGCTAAGATTTCTATTTTTTGAATTTAATAATGTGTAAACTATCTTCATTTAAAATTTTAAATAACTTGAAATTCGTGTACTTTAAATTTGTAAAATTTAATTTAAATTATGAAACAGATTGATTTTAAATAGAAATTATCATTTTCCATAAAAGAGAGTGAAATTTTTAGCCTAAGTAATTTTATAATAAACTTCTTATTCATAGCCATATCTTACAATAATTTAGCACTTTATACAATATATGATTCATGCATGGAACCTTTTTCAAACGATAATAGATTTCCACGTCATTTGGAATTTGACGAAGGGGAGCTTCCTTGAAGGTGCATAAAAGGAATATTTTTCATTTGTGATTTTGATTTGATTGTCAACTCAACTTGATGTAAAAGCATGCTTTAAGATGCCTACAATTAACTAATATTGATGATAGGGTATGATTGTCATCTGAAGTTTTGATTGTGAATTTGATGGGAGGGGTTGATTGAGATTGAGATGTCATTTTTGACGATTTGTTTGAAATTGATTTTAATCATGAAGTTTATATATATATATATATATATATATATATATATGTGTGTGTGTGTGTGTGTGTGTGCACGCCTGTGCGCGCGCACGTGTGTGCGTGTGTTAGAGACTCATAATTCAAACTCATTATTATAGGAAAACAATACTATCATAAAGTGTACTTTTAAATTAGAAATTGTATTTTAGATTAGATTTTTCTCTAAACATTTTTACATTTTTACGTGTGCTTTGTATGTTTCTTATATTTATCTTTTGTAATGAGTTAGAATTAGTTATTTGATAACTATAGTATCATTTATTTAATTTTTAGTTGTACTTCTTCTTCTTTTCAAGGCTTAAGTATTATGGAGGCCTCTTTGTTAAAGTTCTGAATTCCTAATTTTTTCAAATTTCCTTAATTAAATGAATCATCTTTTCCTAATCTCATTAGGCTTCCTGAAAAAAATACTCACTACAATTTCCATGATTATGTTATTATAGTTTTATATTTATTGTGGCCAAATTCCATCTACCAATAAATAATTAATTTATGAGTAATTTTAGAGACAATTTTTTTTTAAAACTTTTGTTTATAACTTAATAAAATGGTAAGGTGTGACTAGAATAACATTACTTTCACTTTAAACTAGCACTAATACGACTTCTATTATACATCAATCACGCCATATCACATAAGTAATTATGAAAAAAGTTATAAAAATTTTGGTGTCATTAGATTTGTTTTTATTTACTAGTTCTTACTACTTACCATGACATGTTATGGTAAGGCCAACAGTGATCCTACTAAAGTCTTAAAAAAATGACATTTTTTAATAGGTGTTAAATTAAGTGGATAACTGTTGAGAGCTTTATATCTCAATTGATAATATATTTTTGTAAAAAAAAAAATAATAATAATAAATAATGTGAGTAAATTCTGATTGTTATTTAAAAAAAAAAAAAACTTTTAGGCATAAATGTACTTTTAGGCATAAATGTACTTTTAGTCCCTACATTTTGGGCTTTTTTCTATTTTAGTCTCTACATTTTCATTTTACCATTTTTAGTCCTTAAATCAATTAATGCGTGACATTTAAGTCTTTACCGTTACCCAACTAACAGAAAAAACTGACATGGCTAACGGCACATTAAAATAATAATTAAAAAATCTATTTTGGCATTAAAAAATGCCACGTCAGCGTTTAAATTAATTTTAATTAAATAAAAAATTAAAAACAAAATTAAATACAAAAAATTACAGATCTAAGAACATAAGAACTTGTTCTTCAATGTTCTTCTTAAATCATCAAGAAATAAACCTAGGCTACCCAGCGACGACATCAAACCCAGAATCAAAGGGCAAATCCAGATTGAATATCAAAGACATCAAACCCAGCAAGAACATCAAACCCAGAATCAAAGAGCAAACCCAATAACGACATTTTCCTTTATTTGAAATCCAAATAAAAAACAAACAAAATTCTTACTTTTTTTAGTTTTAAGATTGAATATCTGTTCACCCAAAAAAATAAATAAAAAATATTCACATCAGCGAATATGACCAAATACATTTTCATGGATTTTGAAAAACTCATTTGGAAGAAGAGGAAGAGGAAGAGGATGTTGTCGAATTGCGAATCGGCGAGGATCTGACGGACGAGGTGACTCAGTTGCAGCTCTCGAATCGTGATCTAGTGCAGAAGATCAACGCCAAGGAGCAGAACTACGGGGTTATCGAATCTGCGAACAACATTCTCAGAGCTGAGCATGCGGAACTCATAGATCGCTTGCGATCCTTGAACTCGGTGCTTCAGATGATTGAAGAAATGAGTGGATTCTCCGTGGATACTCAGGAGAATCTTGATTCTATGATGAACCCATGGCAGCTTAACCGTTCAGATGCTTAGCCCTTTTTGCTCCTTCAACAACATCGATGGTAACCTCTCACTCTCTCTCTTTCAGAGAAATGTGTGTGTTAGGTTTTGATAGACTTGTGTGTGGTTTGATTGGATCGTGTTTTTTCCAATTTGTTACAGTACCTATACAGATAGCGAGTGATCAGCCTTATCGGCTTCAAAAGTTCAAGTTGCGGTTGTTTATTTCTTGATTTAAGAAGAACATAGAAGAACAAGATATTATGTTCTTATGTTCTTAGATCTGTAATTTTTTGTTTTTAATTTTTTTTATTTAATCTATATATATATATATATATATATATATATATATATATATATAATATATATAAAATTGAAGCTTTTGAATCTTCCACAATTTTCCACGCCAGTACAATATTAAAAAAAAAAAAAAAAAAATCAACAAAAAAACGTAATAAACCCAATACTCAGAGGCTTTCCTTTCACGATGCTCTACCTCCTAATGCTCTACTTCTCCCTTTCACGATGGTCTGCCATCTCTACTAGCTCCTCCTTGATTAGACCCACGACAAACCAACTGCAAAGCATCGCATCGCATCTAAAGACCCACCATACCCACAAACCAACAGACATTTTCTTCCTCGGAATCGATCTCCTTCCTCAAACCACCAATTTGACACAAACCACCCACATCCAACCTCTACAACCCAAAAACGACGACCCATTTGCCGTGGGTCTCATCAAGCCCATGGCCACAAATTCCTCAATCAAAACCCACCATACCCAAAACCCATAGACATCTTCTTCCTGAGAACAGAGGTCGAGCTCCTTCCTCAAACCACCCATTTGTGAACTTAGAAATTAAAGAAAGTTTTCTTCATTGGGCCCTCCCTCAAATTATAGAATCTCCTTCTTCAAGCTCAGAATATTGAACTAACCCAGTAAGAGTAAACCCACTTAAAAAATAACAATAAAAAGAAGAAAAAAAAATCTGTATACCCCGTTGAAGCACCGCCTTGCCTTGCCATGCACTCCTAAACCAGTCCAACCGGTGGCACAACTCTCTCTCTCCATCTTTGTTTTCTCTCTCGCTCTATTGTTCTGTCTGCTATCACTGCTGTATAGCAGTTCACAAATGACATTTACCTATTCGACTGACTAAAAGTAAAACCTTTGGCAGAATGTATTGTAAATTGTGATGTGAACTTTTTTTTTTGTTGCTAAATTGTGATGGTAAACTAGCTGTACAGCATTTCACACATTATATAAAAGTATATAATAGTTTTGTTTTTGTTTAATATAAATTGAGGAAAATTTTCTAATTTATGTTTCTAGGGTCGTGAACAGAACATCAGTAGTGTCTATAATTGATGGTGGTTTTTTGTTGTCATGAATAAACTCATTCACTTAAGTATTTGCTACTTTATGAAGGAAGCGCTGGATTTTGGTGTGAATTGGCACATGTTGATAGTATTACCAGTCAAAGGATGTTTTCAGTCATTGGTTTGTTGTGAAGGGTAAAGGTTTGGTTCATAGAACTCAATCATCCCCAAAGTGTTTGATGAAATGTCTGAGTTATACTCTCCACCATCAAACTCAAAACTCATAATATTATTTTGCAACAAAGCATATCCCATATCCATTAAATAGGATTATGTATATATTTTCTTTGGATTTTACCTTGATTTCCATTATTGAGTTGGTTTCCTATCCTATCTATAGCAGCCTTGCCGCAAAAATTAATACCAACTTGAAACATTGAGCATTCTTTTTGGCATATTAGAATTTTTGTGAATGAATCAAGAAAATAGAAGGTCAATTCTTAACCAAGATTTTTGTGAACTCCAAGACTAAACAGCCTTCTCATAAGCTCATCTCTTATTTATTCAACCCCGGGTTTCAGATGAAAATAGGAATCACCATCATGTATTAAACTCAGCATATTACTTGGGGTTGGCCTCAGAAATTACTTTTGTCAATTTGATCTATAAAGTATCAAATTCAGTTCAATCCATTAAAAATATTATAATTTTTTTATTTAATAAGTTTTTCCAAAAATTTAGTCAATGTTTCTTTTCCAATTAGTTATGTAATTATTAAACAAAGGCTTGAAGAGTAAAATTACTTAGCCTCAAGTCAAAATCATTATGTCATGTGACCATAAAATTTGTGTTCGCATAACTATGCTAGAGTAAGTCTTTAGTAGTATTTAAGCTTGAGTTAGAATATCTAAACCTATTCCAAGCCTATAATTTATGAAGTAAAACATGTCATATCAAGAACAAATAAGATATGTATAAAGAAAAAGTATAAATACATATTTTCAAGTGTAGATTAGGAGTTGTACATTAAAATTATGTTCTGCCATCATGTATAAAAACAAACCATTCCATTGTTTATTGCAATAGTAAGAGAAAATAGCATAATATCTTTCAAAGGGGCCAACAAAGAAAGCAATGGTGCAGCCCATGCCTTTGTTTCCTCTAGAATTTTCAGATATTGTAGTAAAAGCCATTTTGGAAGCTATTGTATCTCTACTTACTACCAATTACTTGAATAACAGTTTCTTTAGTTTGTGAAAGTGGGGGTGTTTATAACTTATTTGGATGAATTTAGCAATAAAATTATCTCTAAAAGTAGTTAAATCATTAAATTATTATCCCTAGGGTTTATTATGAGTTTCTTCCTTTATATTTTTGAGACAAATTGTATTCTCTTAATACTTTTTTTCCCTTAAGCTCTTATATTTTAACTTTTTTGTGCTCATGTTAATTATGAGTATCATCTAGTTCTAGATTATAGAGGAAAATGAATAATTTTTTTTTTTAATTAGTAAAATAATGAATAAAAAAAAGTTAAATGGTATATTTGCCCGTCAAGGTTTGTGTTATATCATAAAGTAAGCATTCATAAATATATATATATATATATATATATATATATATATATATATATATATCATTCAACTAATCTAATTTTTTGCGATAGTTGATATATAATTGTTAAGTTTCATTTCAAATATAATAATACTTTCATAGTACGCTATGAGCCATAGTATGTAGAAGATGAAATCTTATTCTTTCCAAGTGATTATTAATTTGAGAAAGTAAATATATATAATTTTCTCTAAAACAATCCTGTGCATCGCACGAGTTAACGACTAGTTAAAATTAATGTAGATGCTGACGTGACATTTTTTAATGTCAAAATAGATTTTTTAATTATTATTTTAATGTGCCTTCAGCCATGTCAGCTTTTTTGTTAGTTGGGTGACGGTAAGGACTTAAATGTCATGCGTTAATTGATTTAGGAACTAAAAGTGGTAAAATAAAAATGTTGGGTCCAAAATAGAAAAAAACCTAAAATGTAGGGACTAAAAGTGTATTTAAAAGTGTATTTACGCCTAACTTTTAAGCCATGGGTTTGCTTTTGTAACTATTGGGCTAATGGGTTTTGAGATTTTATTTTTTTTCATTTTTCCTCTCATCTTCTATGGTATTTCCTATTTCTATTTCGGTATTCACAGTGCAAATTTGATAATTTGTGGTCAATTTTGTTTTGTGGGCAGGGCAGGTCTCAACAAACGTTATGCTAAGATTATCAACCGTCACCCTAATCTGTTACTGTCACAGCACAAAATCATGCATTCTTTTGTCCAATGTCATAGGGTGAAACTTAAAGAGTATTGGCCAAACACTGGCCACCTCAAAACTGTATTTTGTTAACGTAATTCATATTATAAAGGGAAGAAATGTGAGCATTGTTGAAGTATTAATTGACATCATTTCAAATATTTAGTCTGGCAAATAATTACGTGCTTCATATTTTTAGATTTGTTCTACATCCTTCAATCGAAGAATGTAGAATGTCCCACAGCCGTCAAAGGATTTGTTCTGCTTATCAAATTCAAAAAATGTCTAAAAATTAAACTTCAAAAAAAAAATATTCACATAAACTTTAGAAAAAAACAAATTTGTTAACATTAACCTTTTTTAAGATTAATATCTATTGAATAGTATTCCATTTGTGTATTAATGCACAAATATCAAGAAAGACACACATAATCACATATGAATTATAGGTGCAACCCACAAATATTCAATCATATATATTATATTTCATTTCTAATTGTTATAAAATTTCATACCACGCGTTAAATTTTATTTTCTTAATTTTGGTTTTAGGAGACCAATCATAATACTCAACATGAAGATCAAGATGGTCACGTTACTTGTAAGGGCAGTTTTTGGCTCCTAAGCTCAAAATGATGAATGGGTTAAGGCCTAAAGAGCCCCACACAATGAATTTGTAGAGAGTGGGCTTAAAAGCTAGGCCTCGATGAATCAGGCAACACGCACAATGGATCAAAAATATTAAGACAACAAAGAAAGACAAGTTTAAAGCAAGAAAATCCTTCCTCGGTGAAATCCGAGGAGAAAGGTTCTTGAATTTAGTTCTTTTGGACTTGGATACAATTTCAGCTCTTGTTGCTACAGTGTGTTATCTATCGATTTTTTCGATTCCCTCTCCTTAGGAGGTCTCTTATATTATATAACTCCCTTTAGATGATCTTGACCCTCCATCTGTTGATCGTCCAGGCCACTACCTGAGTGCTTGTTCCATCAGACACCTTCCCAAGACCCTTGTGAGTTGGGGCAGCTGAGGCAGCACTATTCAGGGGTCTTTTCCACATAAATGCAGCCAGGAGGTTTGGTGGAACGCATTAAATGTGGTGGTAGCCACCATCTCTTCGGTTATGTCAGGGCCTACCCCCTTCCTTAAGCTCTTTGTCTACAATATGACTTCTCCTGGTAACTTGCCACTGATGTGGCCTTGCTGTCCGAGCAAGTAACCTCCTCGGCGCGACAATGACCTCCTTGGCCATGGGCATGACATGTGGCGCAAATACCTTATTTAAATTTATGTACCCCACATTACTCATTAGGTAAGACCACCTCATCATCAAAATTGTTGAATGATTTAATGCGTAAGTACGGGTTACAACCTAATAAATAAATAATGTCAAAGACTCATTAGCCGAATTCTTCATTACAGAAAAACAATACTATCATATAGTGTATTTTAAAATTAGAAATTGTATTTTAGATTTGATTTTTCTCTACACATTTTTACATTTTTTTACATGTGCTTTTGTATTTTTTCATTTGTGTCTTTTGTAAAATGCTAAAATTTGTTATTTGTTAACTAGTTTGTTAGTATTGTTTATTTAGTTTTAGTTGTATCTCCTCACTTCTTCTTCTTTTTTCCTTTTTTTTTTCATGGCTTAAATACTATTATGGAGGCCTATTTGCTAAAGTTCTAAATTCCCAATCAAAATTTCATTAGTTATTTGAATGAATCATCTTTTCCTAACCTCGTTAACCTTCATAAATAAAATACTCACTGCAATTTCCATGATTATATTATAATAGTTTTATATTATTCTGGCCAAATTCCATTTACCAATAAATAATTAATTTATGAGTAATGTTAGAGACAAAAGTTTTTGAAATATGTCATTATTTAGAAATAATTAATTTATGAGTAATGTTAGAGAGTAGAGATAAAAGTTTTTGACTTTGGTCATAACTTGATAAAATGGTAAGTTGTGGTTGGAGTTCACTTTAACCTAACATTAATACCACTTTTATTATACATCAACCACAACAAGTTATGTAAGTAATTATGAAAAAAAATTAAGTGTCATTAGATTTATTTTTAATTTACTAATATTTACCATGAAATGTGATGGTAAGGCCAAAAGTGATCTTAAAGTCTTAAAAAAAATGACATTTTAACAGGTTTTAATTAAATTAAGTGCCACTAGCTATTTAAAAGTATAGTTGAACTGTTGAACAGAGTAAAATAAGATAGATACAAGATCTTCAATTATCTTTATGCATTTCCAAGTGCCACTAGCTACATAAAAGCATAGTTGAGCGGTGAGATAAGATTTACAAAAGTCAAGAAAAGTGAGCATAATAGTAGTGGATGACTCACATTCACATGGTGTGTCCTATTTCATTCATCCATAGGACCAGGTGTTGAAATTATAACATGAAATCATCATTATCTAGAGCTATCCAAAGATGTTGTTCAATATACACAAGGCCTTCCTTTAGTTATTGAGATTTTGGGTTCTTTTTTGTTTAGTAGAAGCATCAATCAATGGAAAAGTACATTACTTCGGATTAAAGAATTTCCTGAACGTGAAATTCTCCAAGCACTTAGAATAAGTTATGACGGACTACACGAAACAGAGAAAAAAATATTCCTATATATTGCATTTTTCTTTAATCATGAGGAAAAAATTAGTGTAGTAGAGAAACTAGATTATTTTGGCCTTTACCCAGATGTTGGATTAGAGGTTCTAGTTGATAAATCTCTCATAAAAATAAAATACTTTAGAGTGTGGATGCATGATTTACTACAAGACATGGCTAGGAAAATAATTCATGAAGAATGTCCTGAAGAGCCTGGAAAGCGTAGCATTTTGTGGTCATTTGAAGACATTAACAGTGTACTAACGAATAATACGGTAAGAGGTTATATAGAAAACTTGAGCACTTACCCTGTCATATTATTAAAGGTTCAACCTAGAGTAGCTTTGGTAATCATACATTTTGCAATTCTCTAATCCCTTTTGTTCACGATTATTTGGGAACAGAAGCAATTCAAGGCATAATTCTAAAGTTGCCTAAGTCAAATGAGGCATATTGGAATCTTGATTCATTTTCAAAGATGCATCAACTTAAATTTCTTAGAATTAGTAATGTTCAACTTCTCCACGAACCCAAACATCTTCCTATTAGCTTAAGATTTCTTGAGTGGAGTGGGTACGCTTCAAAATCTTTGCCATTAAATTTCCAATCAAATGAGCTTGTTGAACTTGACACGTGTGGTAGCTGCATTGAACAACTTTGGAAAGGAGCAAAGGTAATTTAAGCATCCTTATACTTATTTATATTTAAGTTCCATTAATTTGTGGGGATTTGTTGAAGCTAATTGTTCTTTTTTTGCTGTTGCTTTTAATAGTCTTTTGAGAAGTTGAAAATCATCCAAATGAATGGGTCTACAAACCTTAAAGAAACCCCTGATTTGATCAGAGTCCCAAATCTTAAGAAAATGGTTTTTGAAGATTAATTAAATTTATGTGAGATTCACCCTTCAACTTTGGTTCATAATAGGCTTACTCTTCTCAATCTACAAGGCTGTGTAAATGTCAAAACTCTTCCAAGCAAGTTCGAAATGGAGGCTCTTGAGGTTCTTATTCTTTCTGGTTGCTCAAAACTAAAAAAGATTCCAGAATTTGGAGAAAACATGCAACGTGTATTAAAGCTTTATTTGCGTGGAATTGCTATTACTAAATTACCCACATCAATTGGGCAGTTGACCGGCCTTGTTTTATTGAATGTAAGAGATTGCAAAAGTCTTACGTGTCTGCCAAGCATCATTTTTAATTTGAAGTTGCTTAAAGACGTGAATATTTCGGGATGCTCAAAACTTGAGAGGCTGCTTGAGAATGTGGGGAACGCTGAAAGTGTAGAGGAGCTGGATGTGAGTGGAACTGCAATAAGAGAGGTGCCTTCTTCCATTGGCCTCTTAAAAAATCTTAAAGTGCTATCTTTCATTGGATGTAAGGGGTTATCATCATTTAACTCTACATCTTGTTATGATCTCCTACCATTTTCTTCAAGGCCAAAAATTGCAGATCCCATGGGGTTGTCCTCTCTATTGGTTTGTGTTCTTTGACTAAATTGAATTTACGAGACTGCAATCTTAGGGAAATCCCTAATGATATTG
Organism: Quercus wislizeni; assembly: GCA_023055345.1. Classification (NCBI taxonomy): domain Eukaryota; kingdom Viridiplantae; phylum Streptophyta; class Magnoliopsida; order Fagales; family Fagaceae; genus Quercus; species Quercus wislizeni. The sequence goes on from JALGQJ010000060.1 coordinate 192,926, forward strand.
GTTGTTTATTCTCTTTAGAAGAAATAGATCTAAGTGAAAATAGTTTTGTTTGTCTTCCTGATAGCATCAGTCAACTATTTAAGTTGGAAACGATGCATTTGAAGAATTGCACGAGTCTTCGATCATTGCCAAAGCTTCTGGTAGATATCGTAGTAATTTTGGGAGATGGTTGTACCTCACTGGAAACGATACTAGATCTCCAAAAACCTAATTCTTTTTGTAAGGGAGAGCTTTATCTTTCAAATTGCAGTAAATTGGCTCACAATCAAGATTTCATTGACATCTTTTTGGCTGTGATAAGAAAGCACCATTAGGTCTCTCTCTCTCTCTCTCTATGTGTATGTGTTATAAACAACCTGCTTTGTTTTTTTTACGGATTCTCTCGTCCTCGTAGATATGATTACGAAGAATACAATTGGAGATATGGCATGATTATTCCTGGAAGTGTAATTTTGAAGTGGTTTATCCATCAAAGTATTGGGGCTGAAGTGAATATAAAAGAACCTTCTTCTCATTTGTGTAATGAGTGGATAGGGACTATTGTTTGCTTCGTATTTTCTTCTCATCTCGAAAATTTTCACTATCTTGTCAATTCATAGCAAATGGAAAAGTAATGTCTTCTACAGTAGGCTTTCCTGGCTGAGGTGTTGGTTTATTTTCAGATCATATTTGTCTATTTTATTTGCTTCCTCAGTACTACAAGGAGAAGGACATAAAATTACTGAACGAATGTGAAGCAAATGGATTGAGTCAGATTGGCATTAAAATTGAAACACATGAATCAGGCATAGAGGTGAAGAAATGCGGGTTCCGAATGGTATACAAGAAAGACATAGAAGAACTCAAGCGAACTATGGCTTAGAGTAGCAACACTGACATCATTCCTTATGAGGACTTGGGTGTTCTCCATCATAATTTCGACAATTCGGTAGTGGTTGCGGAAGATAACAAAGCAAAGCAAATTCGTGACAATTTCAGTGGGGCGGGACCTTGTGGAGAAGGAAGCTGTAATGATGTGCCACACCCAAACAGGATTGAAAGGCTCCATGGTGACTTTGATTGTGAGGAGTACTTCGAATGTGGTGAGGAGATCAATGATTAGCTGGAATCTAGATGGAATTGGGAATTGGGTTCAAATACTCTGTAAGTTAGTGAATCCAAATTAATTCCTATTTGTTTTATCTTTTGGTATATATTTGTACTTTTGTTTTATTTGATTTTAAATTCTAAATAGTATATTGCTTAGCTTCGTTATTCACGCTTATTCCAAAAAGGGGCATCATTGAAGATTGTTGAACTCCTTGTCTTTAATCTAAATCAACTTTTTTCTCTTGATTGCCCGTAAGTCACTGTTTTTCTTCTTAATTAAAGTTTTGTTGAACTTACCATCGTTAACTCATGTATAGATCACAATCACAATGATTAGTCTAGCTAGGTGTAGCATCTTTCTTTCTCAAAGGTTTTATGTGGTTGTTTACTAAATGTCAACCAAAGAAAATGCTCTTTTTCTGTTTAAATGAGTTCAACTGATTTATATACATACATACCTACATATATATATATATATATATATATATATATATATATTTTCCTACTCTGCTCTGAAATTCTTATTTTTTTAAAGTAGGATGTTAATGTGATTATTCGTGGGTCAAATGAAAAGGATCTATATTATCTATATATATTTTCCTGCTCTGCTCTGAAATTCTTATTTTTTTAATGTAGGATGTTAATGTGATTTGTGGTTCAACTCAGTTGATTCGTGGGTCAAATGAAAAGGATCTATATCATCTACATTCTTCATAATTGATCTGTGGGTCAACTGAAAAGAATCTATATCTACATCAGTAGCGGTTTTGGTAAGATTCTTAAGCTAGCTTAATTAGGAAGCTAAGCTTGTACCCATATGTAAACAGGCGTGTGATAAACAACTAAATAAAAAGCTCTCACCGGAGACAATCTTTTATGCTAAAAGCATTTAATTTTGATTTATCTGTCACCACAACATGTTTTGAATAACTATATATTGCTCAATTGTTAGACATGCCATGATGAATCAATGATTTATGATAATAGAATATGGAATAGTAAGTAGTACTAAATGGCCTCAGCTATGTGCAGCTTTTGTTCTGGAATGTAAGGAAATCATCATTCACATCATTGTCCTATCACCTATGTATTGCTTGTGTAGAAGCATTGATGAGACCTTGATCGAGTTTAAAAGAACACGGTTGCTACAACATGAATTATGTAAAGTTCACAGTTTAAAAGTCTTAATTATGTAAGTTTTTTCCATAAGATTTTTGTGCTTTTGCCTCAATGTACTTGGAAGTTTTTCCACCTTTCTAAAATTTTCACTCTGAATCAAATTATTGGCTTAAGGTTGTCCATACCCATTTCAGATCATTACCAGACCAAGCAGAGCTGAAACAAACCAAAAGACCTATCTCCAAATCGTACCTTAATTAGATTATACCCAGCAAAGAGACTGGACTAGAATTTAAATTAAAAAGATAGCAATAGACGGTAGAGAACCTGACCGTACAACAAACTAGATTATATATTACTAAGCATATCATCTGAGCCATATTCATATTTGCAGTAATCAGACTCGTGAAGGCAAACAACTGTGTTGACAAGGTTGAAAGTTGTAGAAGGGTAGCCTGCTTAGTGCTTAAGATTGGTAAGCCCTCTTGTTTTACTTGCTATCATTGCTGTATTACATCTAGAATTAAAGTTTTCTCATATTATTCCCATTGGGTTTATTATTTAGAAGGATGTATCATAATCATAGTGGAAAGATGTTAAGCTTTCATAATCATTGTCATTCATTTTTTGAAAATCTTATGTTTTTTGTCATTCAAAACAATCTGCATCTGTTAATAGGAATTTAAAGTTATCTTGACACTTCGACTTGGAAACAGCACCAGGTTAGGGAGTGATACTCTCCTGAGGTGTTTGGTCAAATTTTAGTCACCCCTATCTCAAGGTAAGGAGCTATTGATAAGCTGATATGGCCTCAATGATATAAGGTCAAAATAAGCCACCATTGAAAGTAAGGGAACTTAGGTTATAGGAGACATTTTTGTGGGGATTGAAGCTTCCTTTGAAGTTAATAATTTTTGTGTGGAACGCATGAGGACTTACTCATCAAATCAAAATAGTGAAATGCAACATAGTGAGTGACAGTGTGTCTTATGCAATTAGGAAGAGGAAAACTTGGATCTTTTATCCCTTAAGTGCTCATGCTATCTTGTTTGGATTAGATTTGAGCCTTGGAACTGAGTTAATTTCTCCTTGCTCTTTGAAGCAGTGGCTGGCTCAATGGATGGAGGATCCAAATTTGTATATATTGATGTTTAAGGGTGCAAGAGAGCGTGCTTAAGAAGTGATAATGCTTTGTTTTGCAGGTATGCATAAGCCTCTATTGCATATCAAGCAGTTCAGAGTGACTGCAGGAAAGTACCAAGGCAAGTGTATCCAGTTTTGGAGGATTGTGGATGTTGTTGACAATTGAGGGACACTAGCAGAGATGGTGTGGATGGGGAGGTTTTGGCTATGAAGCCAAATCATGTGATGGCAAGCTGTTGCAGTTCTTCCATGTGCAACCAAATGGCATGTAGTTAGATGCCTGGCTGTGCAAAAAGCATTAACTGGGGCTATACACCTTGATTTTTGCAGACTTATTTCAACAATATCTAGAGTGGAGGACCTCTTTTTGAGAAAGAAAGTCCCTTGGCAAATTTTTGTGCTGATTGAAGACTACAAGTGCATGGAAGTTGGTGAACACTAGTGGTTATGTTTGTTGTGCGTAAAAGAGTCATTGCAGATCTTGGGGCCCTGGCTACTCTTGCTTTCTAATCTTATAGACATTTTTGGACTCTACTAATAGCCAACCATCTTGACATTATTGTATCTAAAAACCAAACCAGAAAAAATGTTATCTTTATACCTTTTTTGGACTTACTTAAGCCTTGGGCATATGTCTGTGTGCATTCATTAACATTTTAAGACATTACATAAGAGATTTGTTTCTTTGTGTAAATTCCTGTTAAAGCAAATAAGAGCAATTGACTTGACCATTTAAAATTGCTTGAGACCAGCTTTTCTTGCCTCATGAAGCTTCTGCCATCCTGGGTATTCCGCTGAGTAGTCGCTGCCCTCCAGATAAAATTACTTGGGCTTACTCCCCATTGGGTTTGTTCACCACAAGCAGCGCCTATAAGCTCCTTGTTTCCGGTGATGCTGTCAGTCAAGCAGGAAGCTCGAATGTGGATACTCAAAAACATTTTTGGAAGGGAGTTTGGAGGCTACGGGTTCCTAACAAGATTAAACATTTTATTTAGCGAGCTTGTAATGACGCTCTGCCAACTATGAGCAACCTCTTTCGCCAGCAGATTTCGTCATCCTCTGATAAGTGTGAACTTTGCCAACTCTGCCCAGAAGATCCGTTGCATTCCATCTGGTCTTGCAAGGATGTTGAGAGTACTTGGAGATCAGTCCAATGCTTCCACCAATCGAGCGCCCCCCAACCCCTGAATTTTTGTGACTTACTCTCTCAGTTCTTGCAGGTTCAGGAAGATTACAGAGAGGAGGTGTTTGCTATATCAGTTTGGTTCTTGTGAAATCGGAGAAACGCTATCCATTTTGGCCGACCAGTGCACCCTTCGGCTCATATCATCTCATTGGCGGGTAACTTGCTGCAAGATTTCTTGGCTACTCAAGAACTGGACCCGGTGGTGGCTTGCTCCCCCATCCTGCAACAATGGCGCCCTCCGGAGCTAAACTAGCACAAAGTCAACTTTGATGCTGCAATATTCAGAGCTACAAATTCGGCTGGAATTGGAGTAGTTGTTAGAGACTGGAGAGGTGAATTTGTTGGCGCGTTGTCTATCTCTGTGCCACTGTCTCATACCGTTGCTGATATAGAAGCCTTAGCGTGTCGAAAAGCTGTCGAATTTTCTGCTGAGATTGGTCTGCAGAGAGTAATTTTTGTAGGGGATTCAGCCATGGTTATCAATGATTTAAATCAAGGTAGTGCTGGATTATCAACCTATGGAGTCGTCATTGAAGACATTCGCTGTCAAGCTATTGTTTTTCAGTCCTCTATTTTCAATCATGCTAATTGTGTTGCTGATGCTTTAGCGAAAAAGCTAAAGGCAGTCGGGTACCCAGATGTGGCTCAACGATCCACCTAAGGATATTGCCTCCTTCTTGCTATTTGATGTTCATTAAGTTCTTGTTCTTATTCAATAAAAGCCCAGGCTTCCTGTCTGGTTTCTCAAAAAATAAAAGACTTGACTATTTAATGGCCCTAGCCGATTAACTATTGTATACATTTTTTGTTGTGCATCGACAAGATATGCGTCTTTTGAGTCACGTTATATAAATTTCCAACAGAAAAACTTTGCTCAAATGGGTTAGAATGGTAATAATAAGAAGATAAATAAAGTTTAGAACAGCTTCTCTTGTTTGTTAATGGAATGATGAAATTTGCATAATTAGTCCCAATTTAAAAGGATCTAGGGCAAAACCATCTAGTCTTTTCGAGCGTTTAGTAGTGAATTATTGCTATGCTGCATAACATGATCATTCTGCCAAGGAACACAAACAGTTGTAGAGAATTCACAACACTTGGTAATGTTGAGAAATCTCATTAGTGCTTAAAGAATTTAGAAGTCATTAGTGAACTTATCGAGTCCCTCATATACCTCATGACGCAAATCCATTCGCAAAGTCATGAATCTTGAAGATGGGGTTCCCACTAAATTTTTTAAGATACATTTTCAATCTTCATTTATTATTATTCATTTTTAAAAATGGTTACATCTAAAATCATTAATAAATACAAACTATCAAAAGAAAAAAAAAAAAACACAAAAAATATAATCTATTTAGAAACAACCAGGAACTACGTACCCAACATTGCAGAAGGGCATATACTAGTATTGACAAAGACATGAACTAAAAAAAGTCAATAACTTCGATTTTTTTCAGGAGTGGAGTAGGTAAGAGAAAATGAAACAAAGATTAATTATCTGATCCCACAAGTAAAGGCAATTAATTCCAATAATGAAACTTCCTACAACTTTCCTTAACTCTCCAACATACAATTATAATACTTTTCCTCTTCAATTATTGTTTCTCTATTTTTTTCTCTTTCTCAAACTGAGCACAAGGATAGTGTTTTTTATACCACCAATCGTTCAAGCCAATTCACATCCTCAAGGTCCCCTCTCATCTCTTATGCAATGTTTTGTGTGAATTCTCTGTTTTATTTCTTTTTTTTTAATATTTATTTATAGGGAAAATCACAATATTTCTTTCTTTCTTTTGTATTTTTTTTTTCATTTGTGTCTTTCGTAAAAAGCTAGAATTTGTTACTTGTTAACTAGTTTGTTAGTATTGTTTATTTAGTTTTAGTTGTATCTCCTCACTCCTTCCTTTTTCCTTTTTTTTTTTCATGGCTTAAATACTATTATGGAGGCCTATTTGCTAAAGTTCTAAATTCCCAATCAAAATTTCATTAGTTATTTGAATGAATCATCTTTTCCTAACCTCATTAAGCTTCTTGAATAAAATACTCACTGCAATTTCCATGATAATGTTGTAATAGGTTTATGTTATTGTGGCCAGATTCCATCTACCAATAAATAATTAATTTATGAGTAATGTTAGAGAGTAGAGATAAAAGTTTTTGACTTTGGTCATAACTTGATAAAATGGTAAGATGTGATTGGAGTTCACTTTAACCTAACACTAGTCGCATACCCGATCATTGCGCGTAATAATTTTTTTAGGATAGTCTCATTAAATATTTTATTAATACTATAAATTAGTTATTAACCATTGGTTTTTCATTAGTTTTTAAGTTAATAAGAACCTTAAATATACCCTTTTTTTTACCTTTATACACACACACACACACACACACACACACATATATATATAGTGAATCTTTACACATACCTTTAAGAAAACTTTATATATTCCACTTTTTTGGATGCGTAAAATTATAAACTACTACTCCATAATGATAGTGACTAATTAATTTTATATTTTTTTTAGTGATCTCATTTGTAGCGCTTCTTACCATTATCATATATTTACTAACTGATAATTTGCATAACAAAGATGATAAATGAGAGGTAGTAAGAAAATTATATAATAATAAAAATAAAAAAAAAGGTTAAATGAAATGTCAAAAAATGGATTTTTAAATTTTCTAGCTTTATTTCTTATGTAATTTCTACTACTATTAGAGAACATCTCTTTTTTAGTTATGATTAATATGGTTTCCATAGTTAGAGTTTGATTAGTTTTAAATTTAAATTTAGTACTATGATTGTATTTAATTGTTGATTGTTGATTTAATATTTTAAGTGAATTTAACAGTTTATGTTACTACACTGTAAAGTTTTTAATATTCTCCACACGGTAATCTCTATTTTATTTTTTACTTCTCCTTACAACCTCTTTGTTTTCCAATCAACGATTACTAATTGATGTTTGGTTTTTTTCCTTTATCTACTCTTTATTACTTTGTATTGATTTTTTTCTATACCATCTCTCTCTCTCTCTCTCTCTCTCTCTCTCTCCATTAGCCACCTATTGTTTTCCAAAATTTGATGATGATTCTATAACATTAAATATGCATTATTAGTTTTTTTTTTTTTTAATAATTTAGTATTTCTAATTTGATTTTTTTTTTTTTTTGGTATTTCATTCTTCCTTTGATGCATTGGTTGTGAGAATGAGTGTATCCCTAGCATTACTCCACTTAATGTAGACAATTTTATTTATTTAATTTAGGCAAAATATTATATTTTAATTTTTTTTTAAATAAAAAAGGAGTGGAAATATAAATAATTTAATGATATATATGGGGGATGTGGCTGAATTTAAATGTTAAATAAAATGATATGAGAAAAAATAAATAAATAAAATACATAACAATAAACACTAACTTATCCAAATAATTCTATGTAATATAATAATAGTACATTCTTATATACTATTTTAAATTATTTATAATGCAATATGATAATATTTAACAATCAAAGTCATAAAAAAAAAAAAAAAAAAAAAAAAAACTTAAAACACAAAACTAAATCTCATCAACCAAAATAGAGTTCTAAAGAATACAAAACTTTATCAAGCTAAAATAGAGATGGAAGAAAAATAAAAATAAAAATCCACCAAAAAATTGAGGGAGAAAGAGTGGGAAATAACCACTTTTTTGTGAGAGAAAATTATGTAAAGAATGGAAGAGTGAATGACAAATTTATACTAAGAGGATGATAATAAAAAAAATAAATAAATAAAGAAAGATAGAAGGAAAGAGGAAGAGTGATACCAAGGTAGAATGTTTGGAGAGATGAAAAGGTAAAGAGAAGGAGAAAGGTTGGAGAAAGTGTAAATGTTAAAAAAAATTAGTACAATTTGATGAGCACAATTTTCTTTTATTTGAATTTAAGTAAAATATTATAGTTTTTATTTTTTAAAACAAAAAGAGAGAGAAAATATAAATAATTTAATGATAAGGAGGATGTGGTTGAATTTCAATATTGAGTAAAATAGAAGAGAAGAAAAAAAAAATTAAAAGATATAACAATAAATACTAAATTATTCAAATTAAGCTATGTAATGGAATACTATTTTATTTTTATCTACTATCTTTAATTTTTTATAATGTAATTGCATAAAATTTAACAATCAAAGAGCAAAATAATAATAATAATAACTTAAAACACAAAACTAAATCGTATCAACCTAAATTAGAATTCTTAAAAACACAAAAAATTTATCAAACTAAAGTGGAGATGCAATAAAAAATAAAAATCCACCAAAACATTGAGAGGGAGAGAGCGAGAACATTTTTGTGAGAAAAAACTATGCAAAGAATGGAAAAGAGTGACAAATTTATAGTAAGAGGGAAGGGATAAGAAGAGACAAATAAAGGAAGATGAAGAGAAAGATGAATAGCAATATTAAAGTAGGGGGTAGTGGGGAGATGAAAAAGTGAAGGAAGAAGAAAGGTTGAAGAAAGTGTAAATATTTTTTTAAAAAAAATAAGTGAATGTAAAAAAAAAAAAGGAAAATTGGAAATAAAAAAGATATATATATATATATATGTTAAAACCGACAAAGATGAATATGTAAAGTCAATAATATATTTATACATATATTGTAAAAAAAATAGGAATAAATAATAATTATGCGGCGAATGACGTGGCAATGAGGTGGCGCAACAGGAGCTCAACAGAAATAAATGCCATGCTTCAACTTTTAGTAATATATGGATATGGATATGGATATAAATTAATACCACTTTTATTATACATCAACCATAACAAGTCACAATAAGTAATTATGAAAAAAATTAAGTGCCATTAGGTTTTTTTTAATTTACTAGTATTTACCATGAAATGTGATGGTAAGGCCAAAAGTGATCTTAAAGTCTAAAAAAAATTGACATTTTAACAGGTGTTAATTAAATTAAGTGCCACTACCTATTTAAAAGTATAGTTGAACGGTAAAATAAGATAGGGACAAGATCTTCAATTTTCTTTAAAGCATTTCCAAGTGCCACTAGCTATTTAAAAGCGTAGTTGAACGGTGAAATAAGATTTACAAAAGTCAAGAAAAGTGAGCATAATTATAGTGGATGAATCACATTCACATGGTGTGTCCTATTTCATTCATCCGTAGGACCAGGTGTTGAAATTGTAAGATCATATCATCATTACACTGGGCAAAGTACTCTTATTTTTGGAAATTCTAGCATTTTGTCCCTATTTTGTAAAAAATTTGACAATATGCCTATATTTTGAAACTATTTAGGTCCATATCCCTATTTTGAAACTCGATTTACTCAAAATTGAGTTTAGCGTCGCTATAGATCCTTAAAACATCGCTATAAGCAAAAAAAAAAAAAAAAACTTTTATGGAACTCGATTTAGAGAAAATCAAGTTTCAAAATATCGCTCTAGGGCTCCTTAAAACGCCACTATAGGGCTGAACGCAATTTAGAGAAAATCGAGTTTTAAAACAGGACATTGACCTAAATAGTTTGGAAACAGGGGCATATTGCCAAATTTTTTACAAAATAGGGGCAAAAGGCTAGAATCTCCCTTTTTTTTTTTCCCCTCTTTTCGTTTGCTTTGTAAAATATAGAACATGTTGCACGTAGGTAATATCTTTGATTCTCTTTAGGAGTGGAGTGGGTATAGGTGAACTATTCGGTGACCGAATAGTAGCTATGCTTGGACCGGGGGCATGCCCACCCCCCCCCCCCCCCCGGCCCAATAAAAAAATCAAAATATAAAATATATAAAAAGCGGATTTGAATTTTCATGCTCTATTTTTGTTCAATACTTCCCTGTTTTCACAAAAAATACACTTTCTTTATTCAAATTTTCATTAAATTTTGATTCTTTTTGTGAGTTTCTATCTGGGTTCTAAATGATTTATGAAATTTATCTTAAAACATTAGCGTAGGATAATTGCAGCTTAAGTGTTTGATGAAGTTCCCCAAAGAAGTTTTGAATAAACACACACACACATACACTATATATATATATATATATATATATTCTTTTATAAGTAGCTTGGATAAAAAAAACACATGGTTGTCTCTGGGTTAATCTATAGCTACGATATGAAGGTTTAGGCTATAGCAAATTTTTTAAGCATTTGGGTTTGAGTTTATCTCACCCCCCTCACTCGAAATCCTAGCTCCGTCCCTGATTCGGTCCCACAAGTAAAGGCAATTTCAATAACAAAACTTCCTACAACTTTCCTTAACTCTCCAACATAAAACTATCATAGTGTTTCTCTTCAATTATTGTCTTACTATTTTTTTTCTTTCTCAAACTGAGCACACAGAAAGTTTTTTCTAGCACCAAATCGTTCGAGCCTACTCGCATCCTCAAGGTCCTATCTCTTCTCTTATGCAATGTTTTGTGTGAATTCTCTGTTTTATTTTTCTCTTTTTTTCTTTTTATATTTATTTATGTGTTTCGATTTCTTTTGGATTATGAGAAAGCAGTCTAAGCAGAGGGAATGGGGAGGAACAGACAGATTTTTTTTCCTGGGTTTTGACCTTTTGTTTTATAGTATCTGAATTTCTCCAGTCTTATACCAACAGTGATTGTGAAATTACAAACACAGAGGATGCTTTTGTAATGACTTAACGTTAGTTAAATAAATTTCTGCATAAATAATAATCATAATAACGTGATTTGTTTTAAAAATAAACAAACAAAAAAATGTCAACTTTACTGGGAACAGAGGATGTGAATGTCAGCAAGGCTAGGATCGCTGCCATTAGTTAGTTAGTTTTTTTTTTTTTGTTTTTTATTATTATTTTTAAAAAATAAATTAAATGGTGTGAAGTAATTAGCAAATTGGGTGTAGTTGTAAGATTGTTGTGAATTTTGTTGGGAGCTTAGTTTTATTAACGCCTTTCGTCTCTCTTTCACATACTAACAAACAAAAGAAAAAATAATGGTCATTCCTTTATTAGAAAAGCAATTTTTTTTTGAATCATGTGTTGTTTCTAAGATTTTTTTGAGCTTTAAAATCACTGCAGCAATTTCATTTCTGAAATCTGTAATTTTTCACTTTTCATACAGGTCCATCTCTTTAATTCTATCGTTTCACTCCCTCCTTAAAATGAATAATCCATATCAAATCATTCCTTCTTTCTCCAATTTTTTTTTCTTTTTAATTTAATTGAAAACTTCCTTTTTTTTTTTTTTTAAATCTTTATTGTAGTTCAATACTTGCCACCAGCACATTTCCAATGTCTTCCATTAGCTCTCAGAAGGCCTCCTTGTCGTCATCATTTTCATCTTCAACACCATGGTGGAAATATGATGTCTTTTTTAGTTTTAGAGGTGAGGACACCCGCACCAATTTCACAGACCATCTATATGTTGCTTTGAAACAAAAGGGCATAGTCACCTTTCGAGATGAGGAAAATCTTGAGAGAGGAAAATCTATTTCACCAGAGCTCTTGAAAGCAATAAAAGAATCAAGATTTGCAATTGTCATTCTCTCAAGAAACTTTGCATCTTCAACATGGTGCTTGGATGAACTTACAAAGATCATTGAATGCATGAAAGAGATGACCAAGACTGTTTTGCCAATTTTTTATGATGTGGACCCATCTAATGTACGAAAACAAACAGGCACCTTTGTCCAAGCCTTTTTTGAACATGAAGAACGTTTCAAGGATGACATAGAGAAAGTGCATACATGGAGAGCTGCTTTAAGAGAAGTGGCAAATCTCAAAGGGTGGCACCTACTAGATAGGTAATCCAATTTGACATATTACTTGCTTTTAAATGTTTAAACTTCAAATAAATACTTTTCTTATCTTTGAGCCTTGTTTTAAACTATATGAAAAAGTGACATAGATGTTCACACTTCTTTCCTATTTTGACTTGATCTAATTAATATACATTTTTTATTTCTTTCAATTTTTTCTTGCACCAAGTTATTTACATTTTCTTGGTTTAGCCAACAAAATAGAACATTGGATGTCTACTTTCTTTTTTGTTCCTATTTATGGGTGGTACTCACTAGATATCATTCTTTATTCATTACAGGTCCGAGGCGCAACTTATCCAAGATATTGTGGGAGAGTTATGGCATAAATTGAATTATGCATTCTTTGAAGATACTGAAGACCTTGTAGGAATAGAACCACGAGTGAAGGAATTGGAGTTATGTTTGGCTATAGGGTCTAATGATGTTCGCATTATAGGGGTTTGGGGGATGGGGGGAATAGGTAAAACAACTCTTGCTAGAGTTGTTTTTCATATGGTTTCAAAGAAGTTTGAAGGTTGTTGCTTTCTCCCTAGTGTTAGGGAGGTTTTTGAAAAAGATGGTTTACTTCCATTGCAACAACAACTTATTACAAAAATATTAAATGAAAGTATACAAGATGTCGATGAGGGAGTTTTTGTGATCAAGAATAGATTACGTCATAAAAGAATTCTTCTCGTTCTTGATGATGTAAATCAATTAGACCAATTGAAAAAGTTAGTTGGGAAGCATAATTGGTTTGGTTCTGGTAGTAGAGTTATCATAACAACAAGAGATAAACATTTACTACATTTACTTGAAGTAAATGGAATATATGAAGCTGAAGGATTGAATGGTGATGAAGCTCTTCATCTTTTGAGTTTGAAAGCTTTTAATAAAGACCATCCTCCTGAAGATTATCTTGAGTTGTCCAGAGATGTTGTACAATATACTAGAGGCCTTCCTTTAGCTATTGACATTTTGGGTTCCTTTTTGTTTAATAGAAGCATCAATCAATGGAAAAGTACATTAATGAGGCTTAAAAAATTTCCTGAAAGTGCAATTCTCCAAGCACTTAAAATAAGTTATGATGGACTACACGAAACAGAGAAAAAAATATTCCTACATATTGCATGTTTCCTTAATCATGGATACAAAAATAGTGTAGTAAAGAAGCTAGATTATTTTGACCTTTACCCTGATATTGGATTAGAGGTTCTGGTTGATAAATCTCTCATAAAAATGAATCACCTTGGAGTGTGGATGCATGACTTACTACAAGAAATGGGTAGGAAAATAGTTCATGAAGAGTGCCCTGAAGAACCTGGAAAGCGTAGCATTCTATGGTCATTTGAAGACATTAACTGTGTACTAACAAAAAATTCGGTAAGTGGTTGTTTAGAAAACTTGAACATATACCTTATCGTATATATTACTCAAAAAATTTCAACTTAGAGTAGCTTTGGTAATCATACATTTTGCAATTCACTAATCCCTTTTATTTATGATTATTAGGGAACAGAAGCAATTCAAGGCATAGTCCTAAAGTTGCCTAAATCAAAAAAGGCATATTGGAATCCTGAATCTTTTTTGAAAATGCATCATCTTAAATTGCTCATAATTAGTAATGTTCAACTTCTCCATGAACCCAAACATCTTCCTATTAGCTTAAGATTTCTTGAGTGGAGTGGGTACCCTTCAAAATCTTTACCATTAAATTTCCAATCAAATGAGCTTGTTGAACTTTACATGTGTGGTAGCTACATTGAACATCTTTGGAAAGGAGCAAAGGTAATTTAATTATCCTTGTACAAATTTATATTTGAGTTCTATTATATTTTAGGGATTTCTTGAAGCTAATTAATTTTTTGTTGTTGTTGCTTTTAATAGTCTTTTGAGAAGTTGAAAATCATCAGAATGAACAAGTCTCCAAATCTTATTGAAACCCCTGATTTGATCAAGGTCCCAAATCTTGAGGAAATGGATCTTGAAGATTGTATAAATTTATGTGAGATTCACCCTTCAACTTTCATTCATAATAGGCTTACTCATCTCAATCTTAATGGTTGTGTAAATGTCAAAAATCTTACAAGCAAGTTTGAAATGGAGTCTCTTAAGGTTCTTATTCTTTCTGGTTGCTCAAAACTAAAAAAGATTCCAGAATTTGGAGAAAACATGCAAAGTGTATTGAAGCTTTATTTGGATGGAACTGCTATTACCAAATTACCCACATCAATTGGGCTTTTGACCAACCTTGTTTTATTGAATGTAAGAGATTGCAAAAGTCTTAGGTGTTTGCCAAGAAAAATTTTCAATTTGAAGTTGCTTAAAGACGTGAATATTTCTAGATGCTCAAAACTTGAGAGACTGCCTCAAAATGTGGGGAACGCTGAAAGTGTAGAGAAGCTGGATGTGAGTGGAACTGCTATAAAAGAGGTGCCTTCTTCCATTGGTCTCTTAAAAAATCTTAAAATGCTATCTTTCAATGGATGTAAGGGGTTATCATCAATTAACTCTACATCTTGGTATGATCTCCTCCCTTTTTCTTCAAGGCCAAAAATTGCAGATCCCGTGGGATTGTCCTCTCCATTGGGTTTGTGTTCTTTGACTAAATTGAAACTAAAAGATTGTAATCTCAGGGAAATCCCTGATGATATTGGTTGCCTATTCTCTTTAGAAGAAATAAATCTAAGGGGAAATAGTTTTGTTTGCCTTCCTGATAGCATCGGTCAACTATGTAAGTTGAGAATGATGCAACTGAAGAATTGCACGAGTCTTCGATCATTGCCAAAGCTTCCAATAAGTATCATACAAATTTGGGGAAATGGTTGTACCTCACTGGAAACAGTTCCAGATCTACTAAAACCTAATTCTTTATGTGAGGTGGAGCTTTATCGTACAAATTGCAGTAAATTGGCTGACAATCAAGATGTCATTGACATGTTTTTTGCAGTGATAAGAAAGCACCTTCAGGTCTCTCTCTCTCTCTCTCTCTCTCTCTCTCTCTCTCTCTCTCTCTCTCTCTCTCTCTCTCTCTCTCTCTCTCTCTCTCTCTTTGTGTGTTATAAACAACCTACTTTGTATGTTTTAGGGACTCTCTCTTCACGGTAGATATAACTCGAGAAATTTCAATTGGAGATATGACATGATTATTCCTGGAAGTGTAATACCGAAGTGGTTTATCCATCAAAGTATTGGGGCCGAAGTGAATATAAAAGATCCTTCGTCTCATTTGTGTGATGAGTGGATGGGGACTGCTGTTTGCATTGTATTTTCTTCTCTTCTCTATTTTTCACTATCCTGTCAATTGATAGCAAATGGAAAAGTAATGTCTGCTACAATGTACTTTGCTGGCAACTTTGATCGTTCATCATATCATATTTGGCTATTTTATTTGCTTCCTCAATACTGTAGGGAGGAGGACATAAAATTACTAAACGAATGTGAAGCAAATGAATTGAATCAAATTGGTATTAAAATTGAAACCCATGACTCAGGCATGGAGGTGAAGAAATGCGGATTCCGTATGGTATACAAGAAAGATATAGAAGAACTCAACCGAACTATGGCTCAGAGTAGCAACACCAATATCATTCCTTACAAGGACTTGGATGTTCTCCATCATAATTTTGACAATTCGGTAGTGGTAGCAGAAGGTAAAAAGGCAAAGCAAATTCATTATGATTACGATGGCGTTGGACCTAGTGGAGAAGGAAGCTCTAATGATTTGCCACACCCAAAAAGGATTGAAAGGCTCGTAGAATTTATGCCCCAAGGTGACTCTGATTGTGAAGAGTACTTTGAATGTGGCAAGGAGATCAGTGATTAGCTGGAATCTAGATGGAATTGGAAAATGGGTTCAAATACTTTGTAAGTTAATGAATCCAAATTAATTCCTATTTTTTCTCGACTACCTGACTTGTTTTGCTGATTGCTGCATTATTTTTTGTCATGTTCTATTATGTAGCATCTAGCATCCTCTAAGGTTTTATACTTTTGTTTACTAACCTTCAACCAAAGATAATACTCTTTTTCTGTCTAAGAGTTCCTGCTGATTTATATATATATATATATATATATATATATATATATATATATATATTTTTTTTTTTCCACTCTGCTCTGAAATTTTTATTATTTTAAAGTAGGATAACAATCATAAAATTTATTAAAATGATTTGTATTAACATGTTTGAGGACATTGTTAATGTGATTCTCATAAAGCAACAAACTTCTAAATAAAGTTGCAGTTAGTGAATGTTCAAAATTTGAAACATTTGGTGCTTGAGCAAAATTGACTTTTATGAGAAATTATTGCTGATTTGCAAAATTTCCTCATTGACCAAATAATTCAACTGAATTTTTGATATATTCAAATATCATCTACATTCTTCATAATTGATTTCTGGGTCAACCTAAAAGGATCTATATCTAAATCAATGAGGTTTCAGTAATTTGCTTAATATGTAAGTAGATGTGTGATAAAAAACTTAATAAAAAGCTCTTGCCAAAGACAATCTTTTATGCTAGAAGCATTTAATTTTGATTTATCTGTGATAGGCTAAGAATGTATTGACCTCTTGTGATGAATTAACTAAATTAATTAATTAATTCAATTAGCATGCAATAAGCATGGTAGCACAAACAAATCACCAACTAAGTTAATACGCAGTGGAAAATAAATTGACACAGTGATTTGTTTATGAATAGGGAAAATCTACACGGCAAAAACTCCACCTGGTGATTTTAAGGTTACCACTCCCGATAATCCACTATTATCACAACAAGCAATTACAAGTAAAGGAATCCCAGTACCTTATACCCCTATAGTTGAACCCTCACCCCAATACCCAATTAGACATATTCTGTAGTGACAATCTCTCCTTTCAATGCACGGCTCCTAGTATGTGACTAACCAATTTGATGCGTAGATCCTAGTATGCGGCAGTATGCGGCTTACACACCAACTTGAAAAGGATGTTGGTTACAAAGTTCTTCAATTCATCAACACGATGAAGATTACGAAGCACCTTGGTTACAAAACCTTACGGCGTACAAACGCAGTAGCTTCTTAAAGAGAAAGATGAACTAAGGCATATGTCTCCAGTTCATAATATGCTTGTGAAAAAATTTTGCATTGAGGTGCATCAGCTTTGAAGGCCCTTAAAAAAATCCTTATATATGTTTAGGGCTGTGAGAAAAGAAAGCCCAAACATCTATATACGGATTGGAGTGAAATCAGATATGAAAAACTGATTTTCTTAAATCTCGATAGATATCTTATCTATCGAACAACTGTCGAGCATCGGGTTTAAACAGCCTTTTAAACCTCGATAGATACTAGCTGTCGAGATTTAAAATCCAGCACTTCTTCACTTGATTCTTGGACAGATTGCATGGCTTTAACACTTGAACTTAAAACCTTGTTTCTTGAAGCATTAAACACATCCTAGATCTACCCAATTACAAGTAAAGTGCGTTTTGTCAATGGATTAGCCAATTCTATATTAATATATGTTCCTAACATGATTCACATATATCCTAACAATCTTCCTCTTTAGCAATACGTGACAAAACCGCAACAAACAAATGAACATATGAGAGAAGTCATAAATCACTTAACTCATTATCACTTGTTGAATACAATAAAATCTATCCTAACACAAACTCTTGAAAAACTTTGCAAGAAGAGGCGGAAAAATGGCCACTTCTGTCCGTGGCCACTTCGGTCGAAGCTGGGCCTCGCTCTGTTTGATCGTAGCAGCGTCTATGAGACAAATAATCGAAAAATGAGGAGACTCGGGATAGGAGACAAAAAAATGGCGAAGAATCTGCGTGATAGTTGAAGGAAAAATGAACTTATCATGGGTCGTCGTATTCCTATAGACATCTATAAGGGATAGAATAAAGTGAGGGAAAATCAATAGTGAGTCTCTCAAGGAGGGATAACAAAAATCGAGCATGAGGCTCTATGATAAAGTTATAGTGAGACAATGGATGGAGAACAAATGTCATCACCATGTTAAGGAATCTCGGACCTTTTGCAAAGCCCGAGCAAGGGGTGTTTTGACGGTCACCCTAAGATGAAGGTGTCTCATAGAAAAGAGACGAGAGTTCATCTTTAGACACAGTCTTAAGATGATCGCGGCTAAGGTAGTCAGGATGCGCTACCCTAGGAACATGTAGCACCTCGAATACAATATTCAAAGTGACTACGATGCGCGTACCTCGAACGCGAGTGACAAAATGACATATTGAATAATTGAATCTGTGCATATTGGAGTAGAACTCTTGTATGATCACAAAGAGACAAGTGACTGGGATGCCACATAGTGACTCCCAACCCCTACTGTAGATGATAGTGGGAAGATCAGTATTGAAAAAGTCTGATAGAATAACTTGGCATTCCGAATGAATGCCTCGTTGTGAGAAGTTCTTCGAAAAGTCTTTATGGGCTTTATCATCACAAAATTGGACGTGAGATGGAGTAGAATCAGAGGGGGAAGAAAAAGAAGCTGCCCCGGAACGAAGAGGGTTCCGAGCAAGAGTGGATTTTCGTTTAGGTGCTATAGAGCAACTAACAAAAGAAAGAGAGAAAGAAGGGGACAAGCAGAAAAGCACCAAACAGATCAATATAAGAATATAAAGAAATAAAGGTACGTATGCCTGAGCATGTGATATGCAACAGTAAAGACATCATGGGCTCAGCCCAATCCAAACCTACCAGCGCACATCATTTCAACATAATAATCACACATCTAAAATGCATGAATCATAGTTAAAATGCATATGTGATGCCATGCATGATGATTTAAAATCATTTAAACAAAAACTCGTCCCAAAAATTTCACAAAAACCTCATTAAACATGAAAAACCCCAAAAACTTAGGTTAGAAAATATGAAATGCATGATAGAATAGAGAAAAAGGATCATACTAGATGAAGAAAACTTGATTTATGCCGAAGATCAAGTGGGATAAGTGAAGAGGTTTAGTTTGAGGTGTTTGGGAGAGAGAGGAGAGAGTTTCTATCGAGAGAAATCGGAGAAAATGAGAAAAGAATCGCGTTAACCCTTTTTATAGAAATCTCAGTTCCTCGATGGATCGAGAGGTGTTGAGAGCTATCGAGGATAAAAATTTTCAGAGTGAGCTATCGAGGAGCTATCAAGGAGCTAATGAGAGGTGTCCACAGCAAGGTTACCTCAATGGATCAAGAAGCTATCGAGCTTCTATTGAGCATACAAAAACTTCCTTGATGGATCAAGTAGTTGTCAAGTAGCTATCGAGATTGAATCTCAATGGATCGAGATTGCGATAACAACTATCGAGAAAGGAAGCTGAAGAGCTCGATAGATAGTCTAGTTGTCAAGGGGTGTCCAGCAGCTGTCAAGATTGCTTAAAAACAGTTTTTCAAAGAAGAGAAAAATGCAGACATGAATGCAATCAAACATGCTGCTTAACCAACGATCCAAACAACATTTGAAGCTCTTAAAAACATCTCACATCAAGAAAAATGTCAAGCATTTGAATCCAAAACACACACACACACACACACTAAACAAGTCTAACCAATTTTATATTTCAAAAACAGGTCAAGACAGTTTAATGAGCATACATTAACACATGTATTCCTTGTGATGGCCAAATCACATTGTACCTGCACATGTATCAAGAGTAGCAAAGAATATTGTTGTGTGTGAAAAACATTGCAAGATTTCATAAGTGTCTACAAGTTATGATGATTTGAGATATGAGAAAATCACTTTAACTCACATACAATCATAACTGCTTAATGGAGACTATCATCTTCTAGATACATCCTATAACTCCCACATCTCCTAGAAGACACGCTTGCAGTCATATATAAAGCATTTTTATTCTTTATTCTTTTATTTTTCTTTGCATATTTTCTTTTGTTAAGCATATCACGCATAGGCATATAAGAGAGAGAAAATAAATACCCAATGATGTTAAGCTTTTGACATTGCACTTTTACTATGCCGAAACATACAAATGTCATTTCATGATTGGTAAGCAATAGTGGTGAGATGGTTATTTATGCCTTTCTCTTAGGATTTTCTAGTCCTTCCCGTAAAAAAGAGTGATACGAGTGCTAAGTACAAAAGATTACTTAATCTTACTCATCACAAACACAAGCCACAAAACTCACTTGCTTAGTTATGCATAAATATGCTCATCTAAGCTACAAAAGATACAAAGTTTAGAAAACTTTGTTTCAATGGTCATCCAAGGTACACAAATACCAATGTACACAAAATACACACTGTTTTTGTATTTTTGTATTTTTCAATTTTTTTTGTATTTTTATGAAAAACAAAATAAAACAAAACTGAAAATGAACAAACAAAAAACATGTTAAACAAAGCAAAGCATAAACTAGATTGACCCAAAACAAGAAAGCAAAACACACAAGTAATGCAAACTCAAAAACAAGAAAGGGAAGAAAGAGAAAAAATGACTAAATCACTTGGAGCCTTTTTCCTTCTACACCTTGGAAAAACCTTTCCATTTTGCAAACCCTTGATTCGGCGGTGAGAGGGAAGAATTAAAACCGTTCAAGTTCGAAAGGAACATGAGGGCTTTGAGTAAATCTCTAAGAGGAGCAAAGGAGGATGGAAACTGATTCTGGTTTCCCAATGAGATCATGCTGTTGCTCTATTGAGTGGCTAACCACTTGTAGCAATTAGGTCGAGTATGTCCAGCTGCTCCACAGTGATGACAGAGATGCTACATCTTCTGTTTAGGCTTTTGAGTGTTTCCCTTCTTAGCCCTAGGGTTCTTAGTCTCTTTCTTATCCAGCTTAGGGGGTGCTCCTAGGATAGATTTACCGTTGTCTATGTTCTCATTAGCCAACACATTTTTCACATCATTGTTCTCAGATTCAACATTATCACTAGGAGAAACAAAAATAGTAGTACTAATAGAAGCAATACTAGGAAAAGAGAAATCATACCCTAAACCGGTTCAATCGGAAGCAGATTTCTAAAGACTAAGCATCTTGTCAAGCTTTGCACTTAAAGTCCTCTCCAGCTGAGCTTTGACTTAAAACAATTCTGCCTCAAGCTTCTTGGTCTTCTCAGCCAAGAAATTATTCTCAAATCTAAGTGCTCTAATGGTTTGATTGGCTTCATCAAACTTCGTGGAGATTTCTTCTCGTTCAAGCTCCACTTCACTGAGTTTCTTGGTGGCCAACCTATATAACTTCTCATGTTTTTCCGAGACCTTGTATAATTTTGCATAGGCTGTGTGGATGTCATCTTATTCATCCGTCTTCTCAAATTTAGACTCCACCAAGTCCTCTTCTTCATCCACATCTTCAACAATCCCCTTAGTAGGATTTACAGTGGCAGTGAAGGCATTAAGGATTCCATCATCCTCATTATCAGAATCATCTTCAGGTTCGGTGTCGCTCAAAATAGCAGCAAGTGCCTTATTCTTCCCGATGGACTTGAGATACGTAAGGCACTCTTGTTTCATGTGACCAAAGCCTTGATACCCAAAGCACTTTGGCCCTAAGGGAACAATGTACTGACCGCCATCCCTAGCATCATTCTTTCCTTTGTCTTGGTTCTTGAACTGAGACAAACTGGATTGCTTGTGGTCTTTGTCAAATCCTTTAGCATTGGCATTCTTCATAAAATTTTTGAATTGCCTGGTGATATAGGATTTCATCTTGGAATCTTCATCGTCTGAAGACTCATTAGTGTCACTGCTCTTAGCCTTCAATGCCATGCTCTTTGCCTTACTAGATTTCCCTATCCTTGTCAAACCCAACTCATAGGTTTGCAGATTACTAACTAGCTCTGTCAAAGGAATTTTATCAATATCCTTTGATTCCTCAATCGCGGTGATCTTGGCATGAAATTTCTCAGGTAGAGATCTGAGCACCTTTCTAACAATCTTGGGTTCGGGAATGGTTTCCCCAAGATTAAAGGTTGAGTTCACTATGTCCTTGAGCTTGGCATAGAACTCATCGAATGGCTCATCCTCCTCCATCTTAATCCCCTCGAAGCTTGTAGTAAGCCTTTGAAACTTCGAATCCTTGACAGCCTTAGTTCCTTCATAAGTTATCTAGAGGATAGTCTATGCTTCCTTTGCAGTTTCAGTAGATGATATTTTCTTGAACTCCTCATTCATGACCGCACTGAATAATGCATTCAATGCCCTGCTGTTGAAATTTACCGCCTCGATCTTAGCATCATCCCAATCGGTCGGTGCTTTCTTTGGCTTGGTCTAACCTATCTCCACAGCTTGCCATACTTTCTCATCTAATGACTGCAAGAAAGCTCTCATGCATACTTTCCAATATGCATAGTTAGTGTCATCAAATAAAGGAAGTATAATAAGAGACTGTCCTCTATCCATGACAAACAGGAGTCAATGGATCACACAACAAAGATTAATCCTAATCAAAGTGTGCTTGCTCTGATACCATTTGATAGGCCAAGAATGTATTGACCCCTTGTGATGAATTAACCAATTAATTAGCCAAGTTAATTAATTAATTCAATTAGCATGCAATAAGCGTGGTAGCACAAACAAATCACCAACTAAGTTAATATGCAGTGGAAAATAAATGACACGATGATTTGTTTACGAATGAGGAAAACCTACACGGCAAAAACCTCACCGGGTAATTTTAAGGTCACCACTCCCGAGAATCC
Organism: Quercus wislizeni; assembly: GCA_023055345.1. NCBI lineage: Eukaryota > Viridiplantae > Streptophyta > Magnoliopsida > Fagales > Fagaceae > Quercus > Quercus wislizeni. The sequence goes on from JALGQJ010000060.1 coordinate 215,922, forward strand.
ACTATTTTCACAACAAGGGGTTACAAATAAAGGAATCACAGTAACTTATACCAACCTACAATTGAACCCTTACTCCAATACCCAATTGGACTTATTCTATAGTGACAATCTCTCCTTTCAATGCACGGCTCCCAGTACATGACTAACAAATTCGATGCGCGAATCCCAGTACACGGCTTACACACCAACTTGAGAAGGATGTTGGCTGCAAAATTCTTCAGTTCATCAACACGATGAAGATCACGAAGCTCATTGGTTACAAAACCTTACGGCGTACAAATACAACAGCTTCTTGAAGAGAAAGATGAACTATGACATATGTTTCTGGTTCACAATCTGCTTGTGAAAAACTTTTGCATTAAGGTGCATCAACTGTGACGGCCCTTAAAACAATCCTTATTTATGTTTAGGGTTGTGAGGAAAGAAAGCTCAAACATCTATATACGGATTAGAGTGAAATCAGATCTGAAAAATTGATTTTCTTAAATCTCGATAGATACCCTATTTATCAAGTAGTTGTCGAGCATCAAGCTTAAACATCCTTTTAAACCTCGATAGATACTAACTGTCGAGCTAGCTGTCGAGATTTAAAACCCAGTACTTCTTCACTTGATTCTTGGACAGACTTGCAAAGTTTTAACACTTGAACTTGAAACCTTGTTCCTTGAAGTATTAAACACATCCTAGACCTACCCAATTACAAGTAAAATGCATTTTGTCAAATTATTAGCCAATTCTATATTGACATATGTTCCTAACATGATTCGCATATGTCCTAACAATATGTCAGCACAACATGTTTTGAATGACTATATATTGCTTGATTATTAGACATGCCATGATGAATCAATGATTTACCATTATAGAATATTGAATAGTAAATAGTACTAAATGGCCTTAGCTATGTGCAGCTTTTGTACTGCAATGTAAGGAAATCATTATTCACATCATTGTCCTATCATCTATGTAATGCTTGTGTAGAAGCATTGATGAGACTTTGATTGAGTTTAAAAGAACATGGGTGCCACAACATGAATTAATAAAATTCTTAATTATGTAAGTTTTGACGGTAAGACTTTTGTGATTTTGCCTCTTGTTGTACTTGAAAGTTTTTCCACCTTTCTAAAACTTTCACTCTCAATCAAATTATTGGCTTAAGGTTGTCCATACTCATTTTAGATCATGACCAGGCAAAGCTGAAACAAACCAAAAGTTGATTATACCCGGTCAAAGAGACTTGACTAGAATTTAAATTAAAGAACAGCAATAGACGGTAGAAAAACCTAACCATACAACAAACTTGATTATATATTACTAACCGTATCATCTAAGGCATATTCATCTTTGCAGTAATCGGACTTGAGAAGGCAAGCAACGGGGTTGAGAAGGTTGAAAGTTGTAGAAGGTAGCCTGCTAAGATTGGTAAGCCGTCCTGTTCTACTTGCTATCATTGTTGTATTACATCTAGAATTAAAGTTTTCTCATATTCTTCCCATTGGGTTTATTATTTAGCAGGATGTATCATTATCATAGTGGAAAAAGTATAATGGCTGTTGTATGCTAGGAATTGTAGAAACTAAGTGGGCAAGTCTGTTGTTGATCTTACTGACACAAGCTTAAGTGAGGACACTGAACTTTGGAACCATTTTTGTCTGTTATAATTACCTTCTTAAATGATCGTCTTTATTTGGAGGATTTTATTGAATGCTAATCCTGTGAGGGCATAATTGAGAAGACATATTAGGACTGAGGATTTTTTTTCCCCCTTGACATCTACAGCAATCTGGTTTGATCTGTCCCTTAATATTAATTTCATTCAACCTTACTCGATTCAGGCATGGAAGGGTGTCAAGGGCAATTTAGAGAGCATTTAGTACTTCTCGGTGTCTTTTGTCTTTATTTTTTGGTCTATGGACTTATAGGAACAAGGCAACTATGAAGAGAGAGCCTTTCTCTTCCACTTAAGTGTGTTTGGTGGGCCGTCGCAGCTATGGAGTGAGCCAACTAATGAAGCTATTCAAGGGCTTTGAAGGTGCTCTAGTTCTAGTCAAGAACTCGACTTACAGGATTTAAACATTGAATGTGTTTGGTTATTGGTGTATCCAATTTTACTAAACCAAATTCAATACTTACAGCTTTGGTCATCTATTACATAATGTCAAAGATGAGATGGCCTTTCCTTTGCAGTGTTGAGTTTAAATATGTACATAAGGCAGGCAATACAAGTGCTTAATATTCTCAGATGGTAATAGGTAGCCTTTGGACAAGAGTTGATGGCACTTATAGTTGGGCCTCTTTTTTTTTCTTTTTTTTCTTTTTTTTTCGATAAGTACTTATAGTTGTTCCACTTGAGATTAACAAAGCAAATGAACTTGAAGCCCACATTTTTTTCCTTTATTTTATTTTATTTTTTGCATGAATTATGTATTTTTAAAGGTGGGAAAATTGGCCTTGTAATCAAATTCATTATTTCAATTGAATTTGTTCAGTTCTGGAACAATTTTTCTTTTTCTTTTTCTTTTTATGTGTGTTTTGTTTTAATATTGCATTTGTCACCTTTTTTTTTTTTGGAGAAAGAGACTGTACTTTTAATAAAACTTCAAAGCCCATTACAAGACATTATCATGAATGATACTTGCAATACAATCAGAAATTTCTTCTAGCCATATGATCTCATCTTACTAGAATTGTGCATGTCTTGCAAGAAGCGTATGAGTTTCATAATTCACAACTCTGCTTGTGTGATCGAAGGATCAGCCTTTTAACTGATTTGCTAGGTGTCTTATATACTCTATGACATGACCAATGAATTGGTTACTCAATTATGTGTTGTCTACTAATCTTGATGAACAAAAAATGTCCAAGGACAATAAACTCTCTTACCATCTTCTATATGAAATTAAAACAACCATAATTGGCTTGATAACTTTCAAAAGAATCACAAACATCATTATAGATATTGAAAAGAATAACTACATTTTATTATATTCTCTTGGTTTGTACCATACATCCTTGTAATGGATTTGTATGTATAAACGAAGACACTCAAGTGTCAAAATTGAACAATAAAACATAATACTCAATTCTTTTTGCCTCATTACTTAAAAATAAGTTAACATGTATCAAATCTAAAACTTTAGTAAAACTGAAAATTAGTCCCGCTAACTTCAAAGATAAATGACTTCAATCTCTCATGAATGCTTCAAAACCTTTTCTGGCAATGTAGCTTGGCTGGGGCCTATCATCTTGCAAGGTTAAAAAACAAATTTCAATCTGCACAGTAACATCCTAGAAGACCAATCCTCTATTTACTAGCAAAAATCCTATATGATTCATTTGGTTTCAAGCGAGATAGACCAGCAATTTGATTGGAATTTGAATCATAGTTACTATAAGCACTTTTCTAGTACCCCACACAGCCCACACCTTTTGGAATCATAACAGCCCTTATTTCAAGCTTGGTTAAATATAGATTGTGACAAAGGCAACCCAATAGAAGAAAAACTAAATCTACCATAATTCAGGAATTTATCAATCATTTACTGCAATTAGAGCAGAAGTCAAATAAAAAGCCTAGTTGTATACTTGATCGGATGCCCACCATTATCCATAATTGCAAATCAAACCAACCAAATGCTTTAAGAATACTGCAAAGTCATGCTCAGATTTGTAGTGGCAACCGAAGCAACTAAGACAATGCCTATCTCTCCAGTATTAACATATGAAGAAGCAATATCAACATGAGAAATTGTAATATTCGGAAGAAAAAATATGGACTTTGCCAACAAGTGGGATTTTCACAAACTTCTTAATATCAGGTAATTGAAGGGGAATAAAAGAAGAAACAACGCTGTTTATGAGCACATCTTTGGCAAAATCAAGACCCCATTTGAAAATGTGCAACATTCACATTGCAGAAGAAGACCACCCAAATCACATCCCCACACCCCCAAAAAAAAAAAAAAAAAATCCTCAAAAGAAAAACAAAAAAAATTACTCAATGATGAAATATAGCGACAGAATAGTAGTACACCTAATGATTACCTGTTGAAAAGAGAGATATTGATGAAAGAAAAAACCTTTAGTTTCTTTCAACTATTATTTGGCACTAGTAGAACTAATTATTCGCAATATCTATGTCTTCTGTGGACAATGCAGTAAGTTCTCAGATGGTGTGTACAACTATGACATTTTAAAAAGAGACAATGCACTCAAAGTTCATTTCTTTTACATCACATTGTTGTCTCAAGTAATTCTATATCTGTGTAACAAGATTCGACGCCTTTTATATTAAACTTTCAAGTTTGAAATTTGAACTTTTTAAAAATTTGAAAGCTAAGGTCGAAGGAACTAATTGGACTCTGCCTACAATCTTCCTGCTTAACATTTGTTCACCTTTGGGTTAATTGGAGTTCCATTAAAAGAACCTAAAGCACTTGCAAGCACTTACATCTGCCAGTTAGTAGTTCTTAATAATACAAGGCTAATCGTGCTTAAAAAAAAAATCACTCATGCTTTTATTATATGTTGTATTTCATGTCTTTTTTCTTAACTTATGCAAATCATATGGATTTTTTTATTTTCCAATAAATTATGCTTTTCTTATATACATATATATTAATATTACAGTAATCATTTCATTTAAAATTGAAACATTACTACAAGAGAAAGCAATGACGGCACTGTTATAGGCTACAGAGTACAACTCAAGAATCAAAGCCAAGCAGACCACGGAACTAAACAACATGAAAAACCCATAAATCCCATAGCTTTTAAAAGAGAACCAGATCAACACAACCCATGAACCCCACAAAACAGATCTTACTTTCCTTCGCTTTCCCAGCAAACAAACAGAGCTCGTTAAAAAATCCATAAAAAAAAAAAAAGACAGAGATAAAGAGAAACAGAAAATTTACTCGGCAGTGGCGTCGGCGACGTCGCAGTTGGGTTGAAAGAGAGAACAGGGAATCGTTGGGGAGAGAGGCCACGGCAGTCGTTGGTGCGACGACGCGGCTTCACATAAAGGTGATGGTGGCAGCGGCAACGGCGGTGCTGAGAGTGAGAGTTTCCTTTTTGAAATAATTGAGAAACAAAGAGGTGGGTTTAGGATGTGTCTCCACCGTTGGATTAACTTATGGGCTGAGATTTGACTTGGTTTCCTATTATTTGATGTCAACCCTTTATCTTACTTGTCACATTTTTATTGGTTGGGTGTACAAAGTCAGCATGCTGACCTTGTAGTCGAGACTACCTAATACTTTCTCAATAAATCTGATACCATAACTGTTTTCATAACTTTACTGCAACTTGTATATGTATTGAGCTATGAGTAATGTAATTATGGACCCATATAGATTCACCATATTTTTTCCTACCATCCATGTAGGCAAATTATGGTCAAAGTTGTGACAGCAGACAGAAGACATACTTCGGTAGAAAATAGAGACCTGGAGAGAAAAAAGTCAATAACTTTGATATTTCTTAGGAGTGGAGTGGACTGTGGATAGAGAGAAAATCAGCTGCTAATATTAATAGCATTGCTCTTTGATTATGCATGTTTTTACCACATGACTCTTGTGCTTTTGACATGCTTTTAAGGAATCTTTCTAACTCTGTGCCTTGTCTGGTTGAAAAAGTATTCTGGCTGTTGCATGCTAGGAATTGTAGAAACCAAGCGAGCAGGTCTGTTATTTATCTTACGGACACAAGCTTAAGTGAGGACGCTAAACTCTGAACCATTTTTGTAGGATTGAGAAGATATATCAGGACTCAGGAATTGTGTCCTTTGTGTGAAAGATAAACCTTAAGCCATTTTTTTTCCCTCAACATCTACAGCAATCTGGTTTAATGTGTCCCTTAATATTAATTTCATTCAACCTTACTCGATTCAGGCATGGATAAAGTACTTCTCGGTGTCTTTTGTCTCTATTTTATGGTCTATGGACTCTAGGATCAAGGCAATTAACCACGAAGAGAGAGCCATTCTCTGCCACTAATTTTGTACTCTTTTCTTCTTCTGTAGTTTTTATTCCTTACTGTTTCAATGTGCCAAAAAAAACGATTCATGTGTGTGTATCGATCCTTGTCATTCTTTCTCAAAACATTAGTATTTTTCAAGGATACGAAAAAGTATATTTTAGGGATTAAAGTGCATTTCATGGACCGACTTAGCCAACGTGAACCCCATGATTTCCTAGAGTCTACTCTATCCCTATCGATACTTCCTTGCTGTTGTACTATTCTCTATCTTCTCATTCAAACCTGACCAAAGAACTAAGTGAAATATGACTTTATAATTGTGGATACTTGCACAGATCTTACATTTACAAATTATCCTTTAAAAGAAAATCACAAACTATCAAAAAAAAAAAAAAACCAAAAAAAACAACCAGGAACTGGCCAACACTGCAAAAGGGTATATACTATAGTATTGACAAAGATATGAACTTTAAACAAGTAATAGTAAGTGGTAATGGAGCAGAGCTGGTAGACAGAAACTAAAATAGTCAATAACTTCGATCTTTTTAGGAGTTGATTAATTATCCGGTCCCACGAGTAAAGCCTACTCGAATCCTCAAGGTCCTCTCTCTTCTCTTACGCAATGTTATGTGTGAATTCTCTGTTTTATTTTATTTATTTATTTATTTTTATATTTATTTATATGTTTCAATTTCTCTTTAGATTTTTTCCTGAATTTTGACTTTTGTGTTTCACTTTTTGTTCTATAGTATCTGAATTTCTCCTCTTATACAAACTTTGATTGTTAAATTACAAACGTTTTTCCCTTAATAATCATATTATGTGAAAAGCTAACTGTAAGCATATTCGGAAATAGTGGTAAATCTGACATAATTTCTATTCTTAAACTAAATGGATTCATCACTTTAGTTTTGACAAGGGGAAGGGTTTTTCCTGTATATAGATAGGATCACTAAAAACACAAAGGATATTTTTGTAATGATTTAACCTTAGTTAAATAAATTTCCGCATAAAAAATAATAATCATAATAATGTGAGTTATCTACTTAGTTTAAATCCAAAACTTAAATTACTTTTTTACCTGTCTATAAATAATAATCATAATATTGTGTACATAACATTTCTTATAAGATTCTCAAAATAAAAAAATAAAAAAATAATTTCTTATAAAAAAAATATATTGACTTTCACTAAAAACAGAGGATGTGAATACCAAGCAATGATAGTATCACCTCAAAATTCACAAGAATCTACAATACCCAATTTCCCTACAACCCCTCACTTGGGCCTATCACTACCCACTAGCTTCTTTTTTTCTTATTCTTAAAAATAAAAAAATAAAAAAATAAATTGTACATGTGCGAGGGAATTGGCAAATTGAGTGTAGTTGTGAGATTATTGTGAATTTTGCTGTGAGCTTAGTTTTATTAATACCTCTCACACACATTCTTCATAGGGGTATATACTTGTACTTTTTTTTTTCAAATTAATTCTCGCCTTTTTTATTAATCTTATTTGTGCATATAGTACTTTTGATTAATTTATTTCTAAATTCTAAATAGTATATTGCTAGTTGCAGTTAGCTTCGTTATTGGCACTTATTCCATCAAGGGACCACCAGCTAGTGTGGCGTAGTGGTTGCCCCCTTCTTGATGGTTGTGCCAGGCGTGGGTTCGAGTCCTCATACCCCATGAGTGTGGGGTTTGAACTTTGGTTTCTAAAAAAAACGATGCACGTGGGTGGAGTCCAAGTTGCAGGCACCATTATGTGCTGGTGGTATTCACAAGCGATGTATCTGTGACGTGTGGTCGGCTGTGATAACACATGTGAGCCACCCTTTTTTATTCTTTAAAAAAAAAAAAAAAAATTCCATCAAGGGCATCATTGAAGATTGTTGAACTTCTTGTCTTTTTTTTCTCTTGATTGCACTAAGTCACTGTTTTTCTTCGTAATTAAAGTTTTGTTAGTTGCTACATTATCTTTTTTTCCCTTTCCTTTGAATTAACTGTCTTTACATACTAAATAAATTGAACTCATGTATAGATCACAATCACAATGATTAGTCTAGCTAGATGTAGCATCTAGCTTCCTTGAAGGTTTTATGCTTCTGTTTACTAACCTTCAACCAAAGAAAATGCTCTTTTTCTGTTTAAGAGTTTAGCTGATATATATATATATATATATATATATATATATATATATTTTTTTTTTTCCTCTGCTCCAAAATTTGTATTATTTTAAAGTAAAATAACAATTATAAAATAAAATAACAATTATAAAATTTATTATAATGATTTGTATTAGTATTTTTGTGGAAATTGTTAATGTGATTCTCATAAACAACTAACTTCGAACAAAATTGCAATTAGTAAATGTTCAAAATTTCAAACATTTGGAGCTTGAGCAAAACTTACTTAGAGCATTCTCATCAAGAGTTTTAAAAATATTAGCATTTAGCATCTAAAAACCTAAATTTATAGCATTTAACACATCACTTTACAATACCCCTCACATCAAAACTTCTATTTTTTTTACCATTTCATTTAAATATTATTTATTTTGTATTTTTTATTCTTTCTCTCTCTCTCCCATAGCCCAAAAAAAAAAAACTCCATCCTCAACCAGCAGCCACATCCATCCACCACCACCACAAACCACAATAGAAAGAAAAAAAAAAAAAATCAAACCATCAGACCCACGATAGCCAAATAGCCAGATCTACTTGCAACCACCACAAACAACAACAACCAAATTCATTGCCCCCACGACCCATAACCCCATCAAACCCATGACCCCATCAAACCCACGACCCACTACCATCGACCCACAACCCCATCGGATCCATGACCATCGACCCATGACCCACTACCTAACCACCCAAATCAAACCAACAAACTACCGCACTGTGACTCGGAACCAATTAGTTCATAAGAGAGAGGGAGAGTGAGAAAGAGGACAGAGAACGAAAGGGAGAGTTTGAGAAAGAGAATGAGAGTGATGAGAGTGAGTTTGAGTCTGAGGAGAGAGAGAATTAAAAACATTAAAAAATTATAACATCTTGCTACAATGCGCTCTCATTTTTGAGAGCTCACTATAGCAAGATGTCAAATTTTTTAGCATATGGCATCTTTGATAGAGTAGGTTTTTGTGGTTTCAATTACTAAAAATAGCATTTTAGCATTTATAACACCATCAATGGGAATGCTCTTAGTAATTGCGGATATGCAAAATTTCCTCTTTGACCAAATAATTCTATTGAGTTCTTGAAATATCCAAATATCATCTACATTCTTCATAATTGATTCATGGGTCAACGAAAAAGGATATATTGCTGCATTAGTAGCGGTTTTGGTAATTTGCTTAAGCTATCATAAAGGGAATATTTTTTATTTGTGATTTTGATTTGATTGTCAAACTTAATGGGAAAACATGTTTTTTTTTTCTTTTTTTTGAAAGGGGTGGGAAAACATGCTTTGAGATGCCTACAATTAATTAATACTGATGCTATACGGGGTATATTTGTCATTTGCAGTTTTGACTGTAAATTTGACGGGCAGATTGATTTACTTGATTGAGATTGAGATGCCATTTTTTGACAATTTGTTTGAAATTAATGCTAATCTTGAGGTTTTTCTTTTAAAAATATAAATAAATAATGCAGGAGACTCAGAAGTCATATCCTTCATTACGGAGAAATAATAATAACAAAAATTGTATTTTAGATTAAATTTTTCTCTACACATTTTATATTTTTCATGTGTCTTTTGTAACGTGTTAGAATTAGTTAATTTGTTAACTAGTTTGTTAGTCTTGTTTATTTTATTTTAGTTGTACTTCTTCTCCCCTTTATTTTCATGGCTTAAATACTAATATGGAAGCTTATTTGTTATAGTTCCACCCAATTCATAATTGAAATGACCTTCTTTTTTCTTTTCTTTTTTAGTTTGGAGAAATGACACTCCATCTCAAATTTGAAGGGAAAAAACACTTTAACGTCTTAACATCCGTTTGAACAAATTTTGTTAAATTAATATTAAAAAAATATTGTGTACTAACCTACCCTTTGCTTAAAGGTAGGTTTTCAAAATTATCCTCCATTTTAGAATTAAAATATGTTATTTTAAATTTTTAATTAAAGTGTATTTAAAGGATTAAGTATGACTTTTGCTTCTTTTTTTTCTTTTTTCTTTTTTCAATTTTTAATTGGTTATTGAGAAATTTGTCATTGCAAGTGTCTTGATGCTTGATAATTGTTGCATTTTTGTTCTAAATTTATAAGTTATATTTTTACTAACCAATGTTAATTTCTTTAAACCTCAAGGGTGGGGAGTGTTTTTTCCTTACAAGTTTAGGGTGGAGTATCATTCCCCCAAACCTCAAGAAAGGGGAGTGTTATTACCCCCTTTAAATTAATGATCATTTTTAACCTCATTAAGCTTCTTGAATAAAATACTTGCTAAAATTTCCACGATTATGTTATGATAGGTTTTTATTCATTCTAATCAAATTCCATCTACCAAGAAAAAATTCTTTTATGAGTAATGTTAGAGACAAAAGTTTTTGCAACTTATTTTTCATAACTTGAATTCTTCCGTTATTCCAACTCTCATTTAGTTTATTTTATTTTTATTATTATCAAATTTATATCTATATATATTTAAAAGTTGAAACGTGGTATTTTTTGTTTTTAACTTTAATTTTTTTAATAATAATAAATATATAAATATATCGGCTTTAGAAACCCTTTCTCGAATCTGTGTACCATCAAATTTCTGATATAACCAAGTAAATCGAGGACCAATGAAGCCAAGGTCCTTAAGTCCACAAACATCAATGACTTCCTTAAAGCGTTCCATCTGACTTGCAGGTCTAGAAGCTCCACTTTCCTTTTCAGATAAACCCACCAATTCATTAAAATCACCAATAACAAGCCATGGTAATTGTGAATAATTACTGAGAGATTTAAGCAAAGACCATGATTCATAACATCTAGATGTTTCCGGGTTACCATAAAAACTTGTAAGATGCAACCACCCATCAACACCTCCATCAACAAAAGCATCAATGTGGGAAGATGAGTAATTATGAATATGAACTGTAACCTCTTTCCTCCAAAGTAAAGCTAGGCCACTACTAGCTCCATCACTAGGTACAAACAAACCATTTTTAAACTCACATTGATCACGAACATATTCCATCAAGCCTATGTCAGATTTAGTTTCCATAAGGAAAACTAAATTGGGAACTTGTGCTTTGATAATCTTTTTCAAGGCGTTAACTGTCTGTTGGTTCCCAAGCCCCCGGCAGTTCCAACTTAAAAGACTCATTGGTCCCGACGGGGCTGATCAACAGCCTCTGTCAATCCCAAATGTGAAGCCAAGATGTCACTTTGCTCATTAGGTTCATTCTCCAATTTAAGTTTCTATTCTGTCTCAGTATCCTCAACCATAGCCTCATATGTTCCAAAAAAATTACGTTTTGTACCTGAACGGCCGATAGGATTATTAGTCTGCAATTTATCCACACCAACTCTACTACTTAATCTAGTCCATTTACCATTTTTAAGTCCACCCATTTTTACACATTCCAACTTGACATGAGCAGTAGGAAGTGCCATCTATTCTGTTAAGTAAATATTATTTTAATGTATAGAATTGAAGGATAAAACATCTGATAAAATAGAATATTGTAAAATGATGTTATAAAATAATAAAGTAGGTTTTTAATATGTCAAAATGACATTTTTTATGAAACATCCACTACAGAAGCTCTAAGAGCATCTCCAACAGTTTCAGCAAATTTTTGTATTGTTTGGAGAATGAACAGTGACATTTAACTTTTACATACCCACTTTTTCAAATACACTTTCAACAGATTTTCTATCTCATTTAAATATTATTTATTCATTCATTTTTTATTCATTCTTTATCATCATTTATTCTTTCTATATTTATTCCCAACAATTATATTTTTTAATAAAAAGTGTTATATTTACAACATTTTTTGCAATATTTTCACAACAAAATTTATGTAGAAAGTTGTTATTAATTCTAATTTGAACTCACCACTAAAATTATTTTTTTTCTCGCCAATATTAACTAATAACAATTTGTTACTTAAAATTTATTGTGAAAATATTATGGTAAAATTTCTCAATTAGGATTTGTTATTCTTTATATAATTTTTTATTCTTTCATTTCATTCTCCTCCACACACGTGTCCTCTATCCCCCTTCTTTTATTTCTTTTTCTCCTCTAGAACCTTCTAGCAACATCTCATTTGCTCTTCTCTGTTCCTCAAAAAAAAAAAAAAAAATTGCTATTCTCATCAGAGAAAAGAGAGAGACAGAGATAGAGAGAGAGGAGAAAGACTGGGAGAGATCGGCTTGGGCCTCCACCGCATGCATCTCCACCGCCGCTCCAGCATCTCCACCACCAGGTTGGGTCAGATCGGCTTGTTTGTTGTTTTTTTTTTTTTTCATACTTGCTTGTTCTTATTCAAATTTATTTTAAGAATTGAATTTTGTTTTGTGGTTTGTGTTTTGTGTTTGGATTAGATCTTTTGCTCATGAACAGGTCTCTCTCTTTTCTCTTTTCTCTTTTTTATTTTTTCTGATTTCATTTGGTTTATGAGAAAAAAAGAAGCAACGGCAACGGAAAGAATGAGAGAATGAGAGGAAAAAAAAAAGGAAGCAACGGAGGGAATGAGAGAAAAAAAGAAATCTGGATGAGAGAGAAAGAATTAATAAAATAAAGAGTTGGTATAATATTTTAGTGCAAGAAATTCAATTGCTAATGTACAGTAGCTCATCAGATCTGATGAACTACTGTTCATTAGCAAAATAAAATTTCCGGATATAGCTAAGCTGTTGGCGCATAAACAGGAACATATAGAGCATAAACAGTATAAAATATTCTCTATATTTTGGCTACGCATTGACTGTTGGAGATGCTCTAAGGAGTCAAGTGGCCAATAACAAAACTTCCTACAAAAGTACTTAACTCTGAAACATAAAACTATAATAGTGTTTCTCTTCAATTATTGTCTCTCTATTTTTTTTATTTCTCTCTCAAATTGAGCGCACACAAAAAAATTTTCAAGCACCAAATCGTTCAAGCCTACTCGCATCCTCAAGGTCCTATCTCTTCTCTTATGCAATGTTTTGTGTGAATTCTCTGTTTTATTTCTTTCTTTCTTTCTTTTTATATTTATTTATATGTTTCGATTTCTTTTGGACGATGATAAAGCAGAGGGAAATGAGAGGAACATAGAGAATTATTTTTTTTCCTGGGTTTTGACATTTTGTTTTATAGTATCTGAATTTCTCCTCTTATACCAACAGTGATGGTTAAATTACAAATAAATTTCTGCAATGATTTAATGTTAGTTAAATAGATTTTTTTTCCTGGGTTTTGACTTTTTTTTCCTAGGTTTTGCTTTTGTAATGATTTAATGTTAGTTAAATAAATTTCTGCATAAATAATAATCATAATAACGTGAGTTATCCACTTTGTTTAAAAAATAAACAAACAAACAAAAAAATGTTAAATTCACTGAAAATAGAGGATGTGAATGCCCAGCAAGGCTAGGATCACTGACACTGGCTTTTTTTTTTCTTAATATTATTTTTTAAACAAAATTAAATGGTGCGAGGTAATTAGCAAATTGGGTGTAGTTGAAAGATTGTTGTGACCTTAGTTTTATTAATGTCTTTCGTCTCTCTTTCGCATACTCACAAACAAAAGAAAAATAATAGTCATTCCTTTATTAAAAAAGCAATTATATAATAGGAATTGAATCATGTGTTGTTTCTAAGATATTTTTGAGCTTTACAATCACTGCTGCAAATTCATTTCTCAAATCCATAAGCTTTCACTTTATACACGTCCATCTTTTTTATTCTATCCTTTCACTCCCTCCTTAAAATAAAAGATCCATATCAAATCATTCCTTTTTTCTCTATTTTTTTTTCTTTTAATTTTTCTTTCAATTTTAATTGAAAACTACCTCTTTTATTTATTTAGTTTTTCTTTATTGTAGTTCAATACTTGCCGCCAACATATTTCCAATGTCTTCCATTAGCTCTCAGAAGGCCTCCTCTTTGTCATCTTTTTCATCTTCAACACCTCAATGGAAATATGATGTCTTTCTTAGTTTTAGAGGTGAGGACACCCGCACTAGTTTTACAGACCATCTATATGTTGCTTTGAAACAAAGGGGCATAGTTACCTTTAGAGACGAGGAAAATCTTGAGATAGGAAAATTCATTTCACTGGAGCTCTTGAAAGCAATAAAAGAATCAAGATTTGCAATTGTCATTCTCTCGAGAAACTTTGCGTCATCAACATGGTGCTTGGATGAACTTACAAAGATAATTGGATGCCTGAAAGAGACAACCACAACTGTTTTGCCAATATTTTATGATGTGGACCCATCTGATGTACGAAAACAAACAGGCACCTTTGCCCAAGCCTTTTCTAAACATGAAGAACATTTTAAGGACGACATAGAGAAAGTGCAAACATGGAGAGTTGCTTTAGAGACAGTGGCTAATCTCAAAGGGTGGCACCTATTGGATAGGTAATCCAATTTGACATATTACTTGCTTTTAAATGTTTAAACTTCAAATAAATACTCTTCTTATCTTAAGCCTTGTTTTAAACTTTAAGTAAAGCAACATAGATTTTCACACTTCATTTTTATTTTGACTTGATCTTTTTAATTCACAATTTTGTATGTCTATCAATTTTTTCTTGCACTAAGTTATTTACATTTTGTTGGTTTAGCCAACAGAATAGAACATTGGATGTCTACTTCCTGTTTTGGTCCTATTTATGGGTAGTACTCACTAGATTTCATTCTCTCTCCATTGCAGGTCTGAGGCACAACTTATCCAAAATATTGTGGGAGACTTATGGCATAAATTGAGTTCTGTATTCTTTGAAGATATTGAAGACCTTGTAGGAATAGAATCTCGAGTGAAGAAATTGGAGTCATGTTTGGCTATAGGGTCTAATGATGTTCGCATTATAGGGGTTTGGGGGATGGGGAGAATAGGTAAAACAACTCTTGCTAGAGTTGTTTTTCGTATGGTTTCAAACAAGTTTGAAGGTTGTTGCTTTCTCCCAAATGTCAGGGAGGTTTGTGAAAAAGATGGTTTAATTCCATTGCAACAACAACTCATTAGAAAAATATTCAATGAAAGTATGAATATACAAGATGTTGACGAGGGAGTTTTCGTGATCAAGAATAGATTACGTCACAAAAGAATTCTTGTCATTCTTGATGATGTAAATCAATTAGACCAGTTAAAAAAGTTAGTTGGGAAGCATAGTTGGTTTGGTTCTGGTAGTAGAGTTATCATAACAACAAGGGACAAGCATTTACTTCGTATACTTGAAGTAGATGAAATATGTGAAGCTGAAGGATTGAGTGATGATGAAGCTCTACATCTTTTGAGTTTGAAAGCTTTTAATAAAGTCCATCCTCCCAAAGATTATCTAAAGCTATCCAAAGATGTTGTACAATATACTAGAGGCCTTCCTTTAGCTATTGAGATTTTGGGTTCATCTTTGTTCGGTACATGTGAAGCTGAAGGATTGAGTGATGATGAAGCTCTACATCTTTTGAGTTTGAAAGCTTTTAATAAAGTCCATCCTCCCAAAGATTATCTAAAGCTATCCAAAGATGTTGTACAATATACTAGAGGCCTTCCTTTAGCTATTGAGATTTTGGGTTCATCTTTGTTCGGTACAAGCATCAATCAATGGAAAAGTACATTAATTAGGATAAAAGAATTTCCTGAATGTTCAATTCTCCAAGCACTTAGAATAAGTTATGATGGACTACACGAAACTGAGAAAAAAATATTCCTATATATTGCATTTTTCTTTAATCATGAGGAAAATAAGAGTGTAGTAGAGAAACTAAATTATTTTGGCCTTTACCCTGATGTTGGATTGGAGGTTCTAGTTGATAAATCTCTCATAAAAATAAAAGACTTTAAAGTGTGGATGCATGATTTACTAGAAGACATGGCCAGGAAAATAATTCATGAAGAATGCCCTAAAAAGCCTGGAAAGCGAAGCATTTTGTGGTCATTTGAATACATTGACAATGTACTAACAAATAATACGGTAAGAGGTTATATAGAAAACTCGAGCATACACCTTATCATATTTTTAAAAGTTCAACTTAGAGTAGCTTTGGTAATCATACATTTTGCAATTCTCTAATCCCCTTTGTTCATGATTATTAGGGAACAGAAGCAATTCAAGGCATAGTCCTAAAGTTGCTTGAATCAAAAAAGGCATATTGGAATCCTGAATCTTTTTTGAAAATGCATCATCTTAAATTGCTCAGAATTAGTAATGTTCAACTTCTCCATGAACCCAAACATCTTCCTATTAGCTTAAGATTTCTTGAGTGGAGTGGGTACCCTTCAAAATCTTTGCCATTAAATTTCCAATTAAATGAGCTTGTTGAACTTTACATGTGTGGTAGCTACATTGAACATCTTTGGAAAGGAGCAAAGGTAATTTAAGCATCCCTATACAAATTAATATTTGAGTTCTATTAAATTTAGTTAATTTTTTTTTTTTTTTGGTTGTTGTTTTTAATAGTCTTTTGAGAAGTTGAAAATCATCCAAATGAACAAGTCTCCAAATCTTATGGAAACCCCTGATTTGATCTGGGTCCCAAATCTTGAGAAAATGGTTCTTGAAGATTGTTTAAATTTACGTGAGATTCACCCTTCAACTTTGGTTCATAATAGGCTTACTCTTCTAACTAAAAGGTTGTGTAAATGTCAAAACTCTTCCAAGCATGTTCAAAATGGAGTCTCTTAAGGTTCTTATTCTTTCTAGCTGCTCAAAACTAAAAAAGATTCTAGAATTTGGAGAAAACATGCAACACGTATTAGAGCTTTATTTGGGTGGAACTGCTATTACTAAATTACCCACATCAATTGGGCATTTGACTAGCCTTGTCTTATTGAATGTAAGAGATTGCAAAAGTCTTACGTGTCTGCCAAGCATCATTTTTAATTTGAAGTTGCTTAAAGACGTGAATATTTCGGGATGCTCAAAACTTGAGAGACTACCTGAGAATGTGGGTAATGCCGAAAGTGTAGATGAGCTGCATGTGAGTGGAACTGCTATAAGAGAGGTGCCTTCTTCCATTGGTCTCCTAAAAAATCTTAAAGCGCTATCTTTTAGTGGATGTAAGGGGTTATCGTCATTTAACTCTACATCCTGGTATGATCTCCTCCCTTTTTCTTCAAGGCCAAAAATTGCAGATCCCATGGGTTTGTCCTCTCTATTAGGTTTGTGTTCTTTGACTAAATTGAAACTACGAGATTGCAATCTCAAGGAAATCCCTAATGATATTGGTTACTTATTCTCTTTAAAAGAAATAGATCTAACTGAGAATAGTTTTGTTTGCCTTCCTGATAGCATCAGTCAACTATGTAAGTTGGAAATGATATATTTTGTGCAAATCATGCATTCCAACCAAAAGATAAGCTCACAATGCCGGTTTCAGACCTCAGAATCCTAATAGTCTTTGGATTAGACAAGGTTCCACGTTTCTCTACACAATTAGGCTAAAGTGATCGATCCTGACAGAAATTAGTAAAGTATAGTGGCTATTCCAACTGTTTGTTGAATTTTAATTGGAAATACAGTATTCCCAGTGCGCAAGCAATGACAAAGACTATGCGGCCGCTTCAGCAAATCAGTGATAAAATGAATTGCATCTTCAAACATAATATTAAGAAGGATTGCATCTTCCTATTTGCAAAGTCAATTTCAATAGCTGATACGGCTGGCTCTATTTAAGATCAAGTAATATTTGCTTTGCAACTCAAGACTGAATTTTTTTGAGATTATTTTAATGCATTCTCAAGAGCACTGCTCATCCATGCTTGAGCCAAACACGCTGATCTGAATAACCAGCGCCGATCTATAGTATAAAGTTGCTATTTATCTCTCTTTTTCTTTTCTTTTTTTTAATACTATTTAATCCCTTAACAACTAAAGTAAAAGTGCCATGATCCTCAAGGGATTATGATATAGACCATCAAAACATGACAAATATATTTTCTCAAAAACCAAAGAACAGCTAGAGCATTGTAACTCAATTAGTTGACAATTCCTAGTGTTTCCTATAATGTGATATATTTTAAGTTATTATTATTCATTTTTAAAAATGGTTACATCTAAATCAGTAATAATGTCTTCAACTGCCTTTTTTTCATCTTAAAATAAGGTCTCCCTTTCAAAATCCCCCCACCCCTCTTTCTTTTCCTCTCTCTTTCAACAAACACGATGAGCTTTCTCTTTCCATTCTATACCAAATGATTTTTGGTCATTTGCTATACCTTCTAGATTTACAATGCAACAAATCACATAAACTTCATTACACGTCAAAACCAGCTAGTCTGTAACAATCATCAATTCATTAATGGAAGGGAAATGCAACAAAGGATTGATCATATGACATAATCCTTTAGCTTTCAAAGAACTTGGGTACAATCATGACACCAAGATAGCTATTGTTTAAAATGATCGAAACCAAGATATAGATTCAGGTGAAATGTCAACCAATTCCAAGTTTGAAAAAAAAATTCATAGTAAAATACTTGATTGGACATTGAGGATCTCTCTAAACCAATTGATTTTTAATATCTTTAGTAATTTGCTAATCATATATATACTTTTTTTTAGAGAAAATGAGACAGGACCTGCCCTTGAAATTATATTTCTCAATCCTTCGAAAAGATGTAAAAGTCAAGCCCATTGTAACTTCCAATGAAGTTGTAGACTTGATAGCCACAAACACATTAAAAAAGGTTCAGACACTCCACAAGAATACTCATTACAATGCAAAAATTTCGCTACTCTAGGTTCGGCGAAAGAAGCAGATTATTAGAAAAAGAGAAATAAATAAAAGAAAAAAAAATGAAGGGGGTAGAGCAAAAACAGAAGCTGCAAAGAAAGACTAGAAAATGTAATCATCAAAACTAATTAAGAGTGACATTGTCGACATGTTCTATAGAATTTATACCATATTCCATCTGCTAACCATAAAAAGGCACAAAGAAATCAAAACTCACCAAAGAACTGAGTGAAAATGCATGCGAAGAAGTTTAAGTTGCGGGAATCATTGTAGGTCACTGCATGCGGAAGAGGTTTCTAGTTGAGTATCATATCTCAAACTTAATTATGAAATATGAACGGATTAAATGCAAAATTATACAAAGGAAGCAAATGAAAGAAGAAAATAAGAGTAAAGATACTATTGAGAGCCAGATAAACATAGATGTAAGCTGTATATTTCCAAGAAGTGAGTTACGGATAACTATATTAGTGTGGAAAGTGTCAACTGACAGAAAGAAAGAGAACATAATATTCATTATTGTCATTAATTTGGTAAAAAAATGGTTAGGTGGGGATAGTGACGTCCCTTTACCTCCCACGGGCGAAACCTCTTTTTTATGAATTGTAAGGATCACTACTACTTTGCTAGTAGGGAAAGGACCTGAACCCAAGCCACTAGTCCAATCTCAACGGCGGTGAACATAATATATTTGGAGTATATCAATCAATTGGTATACATCCTACAGAAATGCCTTTGCCCATAACCAACAATGTAGATGTTGATGACTTTCACAAATAAAAGTTTTCAATCAATTTCAATGATCTACAATCACGGAAGGAACAAATATGTAACCTCACTTCATAAAACTGAGGCTTCAACCATATTAGGAATCAAAAATATTAAGCCTCAATAATAAGAGGCTTCAACGATACATTAACTACCTTACCACTTATACCAAAAACTTAAACGGTTAGGAAATGATAAACTTAAGTATTTAACCATTATTATAACACTTCCTCTAATGTGTGAGATTATACTTCCCTTTAATATGTTGGACCCAACACAAGTGATTTTTAAATTTCTTAAATGGGAGGTAAAGAAGAGATAAGATTCGAACTCAAGATCACTTACTCTAATACTATGATGAATTGTTGGTTATCCCAAAAGCTTAAACTATTAGAAAATTGTGAACTTAATCATTTACTTATTATTCTAATGGTTTGAAACAAAAAGACATGTCATGGTCTTTCAACTTGAAACTCTATATTGGGTATAAATTCTCATCCACTACTAGAATAAATTTCTTCTTCTTTCCTTGTGTTTTTTAGTTTTCTATGCTAGGCAAAAGTTCTCATCCACTACTACAATTGGGTATCCCTGATTGTATATTTAATTTTGGTTTATTGTGATAAGGATTCATAACCGACCCCAAAATTTAGGACTAAGATTTCTTGTTGTTGTTTTACTAAGTTCCTTAAACACATTTGCCAACTGGTGGAAGCTCACATTCCCCAATTATCCTTAAACAAAAAAATTAACAATTAAGAACAACCAAGAATCCCCTAACACTGCAAAATGGCTAGTACTACTGAGAAAGACATGATCTTTAAACCGCCAATAGCAAGTAAACAAAAAACCTAAATAAGAATTGGCTAACCAGAAAAACACAATTTAAAGCAAGTAAACAAGAAACTAAGAATTGGGTACTCAAAGACACAAAATTCAAAGCAAGTAATCAAGAATTCTCTCAACTTGGTAAGTAAAAATAACCAAGAAACAAAAATAAAATCCAGAAAATTGAGACCTAAAAGTTGTAGCGGAGTTGGAGGTCAACCTCAACAAGGGAATCATCATCGTTGTCATAATTTTCGGAGTATTTGGACTTGTCTTTTTACTAAATTCCATTTTTTCATTAATAGTGAATTCCATTTGGACTTGTGTGTTGTGTCAAGTTAACAGTAAATTTCTCGTGTTTATAAAAGTTTTTGCAACTTTTTTCATAATTGGATGAAATATTGAAAAAAGTAATATCACTTTCACTTTTTTTAAAAGAGGAATATTACTCTCACTTTAACCTAATACTAATATCACTTTTATTATATATCAACCATAACAGGTCACCTAAATAATTATGAAAAAGTTATAAAAATTTTGGTATCATTAGATTTATATTTCATTTACTAGTATTTACCAAGAGATGTGATGTTAAGGTCAAAAGTGATCTTAAAGTCTAAAATCTCAAAAAAGTGTCATTTTAATAGATGTTAAATTAAGTGAATAATTGCTGAGAGTTTTGTAACTCAACCAGCACCTTCTCTTATTTTTAGCTCAATGATGTAATTGATTTTCCTTTATGATGAGAAAAAAAAAAATTCAAGTCTTCCCTTTTCCATTTGTTATATATATATATTCTTCAACTCAAACTCACGCTTTTTTGGAACTCAAAAGGTGCAACAAACGCCTACAAAAACCGATTGTTGTCTTGGTCTGACGATAAAAGAATTATCATCAGGAGCGAACGCTATAGGTTAAAACTTTCTCCAAAAAAAAAAAAAAAAAAAAAACCCTACAAAGTGCCTATCAATTTAGGATAATTGCATTGTAATGTTATGGTTTAGTGATTAAAAAAAAGTTAGGGTAAATTACAAAGTTAGTCCTATCGTTTACACCATATCTCAATTTGGTCCTTAACCTTTCATTTATGTCAATTTCCCTAACCTTTCAATGTCGTGTCAATTTAGTCATTGCCGTTATCTTTTGGATGAAAATTTTTGACATGGTAAACGGTCCAAATAAAAATAATAAAAAAATATAAAAAAATTTGCCACATCAATGGACACTTGTACTACCACATCATCTGACAAAAAAAATCCCAAACTCAACTCCATCTGCTCTCCCCCTCTCTCGTTAGCCACCACCAACCAAACCCATCTTCATCTCTTCTCCCTCATCCTCTAAGAAGTTGCAGACACCAGCGAGTTCAACTTAAGAATAATTGATTGAAATATTTATCTTATGTTACCTAGCAAAGATACAGAGGTCGTGTCAGTCCATCCAAAGTGAGAAAATATGGAACTTTAGAAGTCTGGGACCACATAAGACTTTCACCTTATCCTAATATTCCCACCAGATCCTAAAATCAACCATATGTATAACAAATGAAATAAAACACAAAACACATAACCTGGTGGGTTTAAAAAAAAAACGAAGGAAGAGTTCCTAAGTCTATAACTATGGATACCGCTACAACCAAATTTACTTTAGTTTCATCTATCATTTTGTTTTAATAACAACAATCCACCGACTGCTATGTAGTTAGCTTGTAAGGTAGATTGCCCTTCAGTTGTTCCCTTCTTTGGTTGGTGGAGACTAACGAGAGAGAGGGGGAAAGGAGATAAAGATGAGTTAGGAATTTTATTAGAGTCTAAGAATTTTGATTGTCGTGTTTCAAATTTAATTTTTTTTTTAATTAAAAAAAAAACTAATGTAGTGGTATAGGTGTTTGTTGACATGGCAAATAAATAATTTTTTATTTTGGCCATTTGCCACATCAAAAATTTTCATTTAATAGATAACGGCAATGACTAAATTGATACGACACTAAAAGGTTAGGGATCAAATTAAAATATAATGTAAAAGATAAGGAACAACTTTGTACTTTGCCAAAAAGTTATTAATACTGTCTTTAACCAGACCTGAAACAGTTCATCAATTTCGTCCCATTGGCTTATGCAACACCCTCTACAAAACTATGACAAAACTTCTCGTCCAAAGACTGAAACCCTTCCTCTCCGACCTCATTCATCCTTTTCAATCTAGTTTTATTGTGGGAAGGAAAGCCAATGACAATGTGATTCTAACTCAAGAAATTATTCATTCCATGACCATCTCCAAAAGCAAGCAAGGCCTTATGGCCCTCAAAATTGATCTTGAAAAAGCTTTTGACAGACTCGAGTGGAACTTCATTCACCATGTCCTCAAATAGTTTAACTTTCCAAATGATTGGATTGAACTTATCATGTCCTGTCTTACCACCTCTATCCTCTCGGTCATGATTAATGGTGAGAAACTTGATCCTTTCCTTCCCTCTCGCGGCATCCGCCAAGGCGATCCTCTATCCTCCTACATTTTTATCCTTTGTATGGAATATTTGGCGGAGCTCATCAATACTGAAATTTCTCTTGGCAACTGGTCAGGTATAAAGACTTCAAGAGACGGGCCATCCTTCTCTCATCTTTTTTTCACCAACGACTTCATCCTCTTCGCCAAAGTCACAAAGAAAATTACCTTGCTATCAATAAGGTTTTAGAGACTTTCTGCACCATCTGGGGTCAAAAAGTGAATTATGGCAAGTCAAAGCTTTTCTTCTCCACTCATACCAGTGAAGCTAATGCTACCATGGCAAAAAGGGAGCTTGGCATGGAGTGTACCAATGATTTTGGGAAATATCTTGGTGTCCCCATCATCTTCGATGGTCGAAATAAGAAAACTTTCAGCCTTATTGTCAAAAAAATCCGACCAATGCTCTTAGGTTGGAAATCCCGCTCCCTCTCCATGGCGGGTTAACATGTGCTCATCAACTTTGTCACCTTGGCAATGCCCATCCACTTGATGCAGTGCACCCTCCTCCCCACAAAAATCTGCCATGAGCTTGACAAGATCAACTGAGATTTTCTCTAGGGTGAGATCCAGGAAAAAGATCCACGCTATCACTGGACCACAGTCACCAAACCAAAATATTTCGGTGGATTGGGTATTATCACTGTACCACACCTAGCTGGAATTGGGTCTGGAAATCCCACACTCTCCCTTGAGTCAAAACATTTCTTTGGCTAGCATGCCATGATCACCTTTCCACAAAGAACCAACTCTTCAAGCGCCACATTCTATCTGAAGACTCTTGCCCTCTCTACCTTTCATCTGCTGAAACCACCATCCACATCCTTTGGGATTGTCCATACACTTCAACCATTTGGCAAAATTCCTCAAACCCCACCATTCCTCACAATTTCTTCACCCTTAAACTTCCCAACTGGCTCAAGCTCATCACATCCCCCACACCTTAAACTTCAAACCACAATACCATACCTTGGCACATCATCTCCCCCCTAATTGCTTAGTGCATCTGGACAGCTTGCAACAAGTTCGTCATGGAGAACATCCCCTTCTCAGCCCAGGCTATCTCAATAAAAGCCAAATCCCTAGCCCAAGATGTATGGCATTCGATCCCTACAAAAAATGCTCCCATCAAGAATAGCACTACCCACATTGGTTAGACCCCCCTTCTCATTGGCTTTTTTAAACTCAATACCAACGATTCAGCCAAAGGAAACCTAGGCTTAGTTGCGACTGGTGGGCTTATAAGAGATCACAACGGATCTTGGATCGCTAGCTTCACTAAATCCATTGGCTTCACTCACCCTATGGCAGTAGAGCTTTTGGGTCTCAAGGAGGGCCTTGTCCTAGCAAAAAACCTTAACATCAGGAATCTGTTGATAGAAATTGATGCCAAAGCTGTGATTGATATCATTAGCTCTCAGAATGATACCTCTTTTGTTACACATCCTTATTCTAACCTCATTCTTGAATGCAGGTCCCTGCTTCGGTGTTTTGAAGATGCTCGGATTAGTCACACCCATCGTGAAGGAAACTATTGTGTTGAGATTTTTTTTTAGGGGGCTCAATGGTGGTGGGGCTAGAAATTTATCATAGGGGCAAGTAAAACAATAAAACAATTAACTTTTTTTAATATGTGCAACTTCCATGTTATATACATTATATAATAACCTAAAATAATATTCTAAATATAATTTAGTATAAATATCAATAAGAAAACAACCATTGAATGCAAAAACAAATATAATTAAATAACTAATAACATATATGGTCAGTCTCTTGGAGTCAGACTAACTGTAAATGTAAAATTAAGAAGAAAAAAAAAATAGTAACTGATATAAGTTTTAACTTTTGAAGTGTATGACTTCTTAACCATACACGTGGTTAGTCCCTTGAAATTGGAGTAAGCACTAAAATAATTTTTGGATTTGGAAATCTTTAGAGCATTTATCAAACTACTTGATCAAATAGAGAGAAAAACTAAGAAAACATAGAAGGGAAAAAGAAAGATAGAGAGAATGAAAAAAAAATCATAGGTATAGATCTATTGGTTGTAATAGTGTGTACTTTTTAGTTGATGAAGAAGAAAAGTGCAGGGAAAAACAACTTTATTCTACTGTATGGGAAAATAAGCCAAAGTCTTGGAAAAAAAGGATTTTTTTTTTTTTTTAATGAATGAGCAAAATTTTGAAACTTTTTTTTCTTTCTTATAAAATTAAATGTTTTTTTGTAGTTCTATTTGACACAACATTTTCACAACAAAACCTAAATGGCAAGTTGTTACATGTAGGAAAAAAGTGATGTTAGTTGTGGGTTCTAATAAAAACCAGTTACAACTTGTCACTTGTTAAATTATTGTTAAAATATTATAAAAGTAGCGTTAAGATGATCTTATTCAAACTTGTGTCAATTAAGTTTGAACAAAATTTAGGGCTAGGAGGTTCAAAATTTTATTTTATGAGCTAAAAAAAAGTTATTAAAAGGAATATATATATATATATATATATATAATTCTAGCCAGGTCAGAGGGTTCATTTGAACCCCTTTGCCTTAAGGTAAAGCCGCCCTTGGGCAGCAGAGCTTTTGGGTCTCAAGGAGGGCCTTGTCCTAGCAAAAAACCTTAACATCAAGAATCTGCTGATATAAATTGATGCCAAAGCTGTGACTGATATCATTAGCTCTCAGAATGATACCTCTTTTGTTACACATCCTCATTCTAACCTCATTCTTGAAACAGGTCCTTGCTCCGATGTTTTGAAGATGCTTGGATCAATCACACCCATCGTGAAGGAAACTATCGTGCTGATATTTTGGCTGAGGGAATTTTTAGTTCTAGTTCTTTTGTTTATCACTCTTCTCCTCCTTATTGTATTATGTACCAACTTTTGGCTGATGCATGGGGTGTTTGCTACCCCAAACATTGTATTTCCTAGCTTCGTTTAATTCAAGTTCTGGTTTACCAAAAAGAAGAGAAAGAGGTATATTGTTGGCCCATGGGCCTAACTTCAATTAAATGTTAGAAGGGCCTTAAGTGTTTCTTTTGATTTTTAAAATGTTCACTTACAAGGTTGTTGGGCCAAACTTCTTCTGCAATTGGGCCTTAACTGTGTCTGGGATGGTGATTTGGGCCTAGACAAGCTGAGTAAGTAATGCAAATTTATGGGTCTTTTATTTATTTATTTATTTTTATTATTTTAAAGATGATGCAATTTAGGGCCTGGTTAATGATTTTCTGGATGATTAAGAACTACGAGAGTAAGAATCTTTTCTTAAAGATCCCATGGTCCATGGAAATGGCAAGTCTTAGGATGTGTTTGGATACCACTTATTTTTCTGAAAATTGAAAATAATAAAAAATTACTGTTCATGTGTGGGTTATTGTTCATTTCTCTTGGTGGACTGTTCATGTGCAAGAGGTGCTAATAAAAAAAAAAAAGCAAAAACGCAAGACGCATCAGCCCAATCCAAACATATACTAAGTACCCGTTTGGATTCAACATCCCATGTCCATGTGTTTGCTAAAATCTGCATTTTCCTTTGTTTTTTTTTTTTTTTTAAGCTCGCATTTGTTGACTTTTCTACGGTGAATAGTGCACCAATGCACTGTTCACGGACTCACAAATTACACTTTTTAGCAACTTTTTCATTAAAAGTGGGTCCCACGGTACTATTCACACATTTAAAAATTATTTCGCTACAGTGTTTTTAGTTTCAGTTTTCAGTTTCAGCAAAAATAAACTGTATCCAAATGGATCCTAACATGTCAAACCTAAAACGAAAAATGTGGCTATCAAGTAAATAAAATAAATAAATTTGGCTAGTAAATAATTTCACACGTTTCACACGTGTTACTCAATATTTTCTTCTAGTAGATAGGGACAGATCTTCAATTATCCTCTTCTTACTTATCTCTTAAGCATTTCCAAGTGCCACTAGCCATTTAAAAGCATAGTTGAACAGTAAAATATGATACAAAAGTCAAGAAAAGTGAGCACAATAATGGTGGTTGACTCACATGGTGTGACCTATTTCATGCAGCCATAGGACCAGGTGTTGAAATTACAACATCATATCATCTAATCACTGAGCAAAGTACCTGAGCAAAGTACTCTTTTTTTCCTCCTCTTTTCTTTTGCTTTGTAGACTACATAGAAAGCCAAGACCTATGTTGTTAATTGGTTCATTAACTTCATTGGATAAGGATGGCTATTAGAGCTGCACCATATGTAAGCATTGCTTATCTTATCATGACTTTTTTTTTTTTTTTTAATTCAAGAATTTCTTTACCTAAATCATGTGAAGATGTCTTTTTTTTTTTGAACTTTTGAAGTAAACCAATGTGCATTATAAAGTGAAATATTATCCACGTATTTAGCATATATATGTTAGGGAGGAGACAATGTATAAGTTTAATATCTAAAGTTTTTAGGGTCTTTTGAAAACCAATTCGGACTATACTTATATATAATCACAAATTCTAAAAACCAAGGGTTTGGTTCTTAAATTGAAAAGCATGATTTCAATTCATGGTAATTATGTAGACGACTTGCTTGATAATTTTTTTATTTTTTTTTATTTTTTTATATTATTAAACCCCATCAAATTCGAATGGCTTAAATTAAAGATGCCTAGTATACACCCATTATATTTACAAACATTCAAAGGATTTTATTCGTGATTGGCATATATGTCATAGATAAGTCAATTCATGTGGTAAGGGCAAATGTTGACCTTAAAAGAGATGCTAAAATATCATTCATACAACCTAATTTAAGATTGCCTTTAAATTTGTTGATTAATTATAAAGTATATGAAATTTTCTCGAGAAATTATTTCCTAACTCTTTTATATGGATTCAACCTTTATATGAAAAGGTGTAATACACCAAGTACGTTAAATAAATTTTTTTTTCTAGTAGTCATTAAATAAATTTATAATTTACACAATGGTACCTTCTCAAAACAAGAAAAGAAAAAGTATTACAATGGCATTAACATGCCCTTTTCATCAACATTCATTGGAATCTTGTTAGTAATCCACTCAAAAACAATAAGATATCACTTTGAATAGGAAAATATAAAACAATATTTTTTTTAGGTGGATTAACCACAAAAATGTGACAAGACTATAATGAAAATCGACACATTGATGTTGTTGTAATTGTAAATAGTGTAAATTATAAGTTTTAAAAGTTAATGAACCGATCTAAAAGTGACCCTAGATTTAGAGGGTGTGAAATGTATTTTACCCTAAAATTTAAGATGTTACATAGCATTAAGAAATATAATTTTTTTATTACAAATATTTGTAATTGATCCTATTAATGAGAATTAACCCCTTTAAGAATATAGGCTAATATGTAACAGACTTGTGATCCTTTTTTTTTTTTTTTTGAGTAGCAACTTGTGATCCATTTAAGGTGTAATTAAATCATCTTTCATTTATATGTTACTTCAAGGAATATTTTTTTAAAAAAAAAAAAGTATCACCATAATAAACCCTAGTACATGTCATCGTGCTTTGTGATAGATTTTTAATTTTAAGTGTTTTGCTAAATGAATAACTTAATTAAAAGACAATATTATTTTAAAAGAAAAATACCTTTATAAAAAACCCTAATCCAAACAAGATTTAACCCCAAAAAAAAAAAAGGTTTATACAATCTTTTTTTTCAACCACAAAATTCTATTACCAAAACTTGTAACAAACCAATTACTCATAGCCCTTTCAGTTTCTATTATTAAACTAACAAACAAACAAAAACCAGCCTTTTCCACATAATTTTCTCAGCAAACAAACAGACTTCAAGTAATAAATCAAAACCCCCAGGGGTAAATCCGGAAACCAAAAAAAAACCTAACCTAATCTAACAACACAAACACAAACACACACAGAAAAACAAACACAAACACAACCACAGAGAGAGACATAGGAATATATATAAAAGGCTCGGTGTTTTCACCTTTCGCCTCCTCTTTAACTTTCCATTCAAACTCCACGGCGCAGATACGAGGAGTTTGGAAAAACCCTAGCTCTCTCTTCAAACCTCTTTCAATAACCTTTCACTCTACTTTTCTTCAACACTTTCAGGTCTCTCTCTCTCTCTCTCACTGTTTCTCTGTGTGTGTGTTTATGTTTCTGTGTGATGTTATGTACGTTTAGGGATGTGTATTTGGTTGTGTTTTGTTTGTGACAATGGTAGTAGTTCTGTATTAGATATTTGATTTTTGTGATCATGTTAAATGGGTGCTTGTGCTTGGTGATTGATAAGAGTAGTGGGATAGAGAATGTGGTTGATGCGTGGGAAATTGATGGAATTTAGTGATTGAGGCTTGTGGGACTATTTAGTTTGATATGTTTTTTGGGAGATTTTTGGGAAGCTAAACATTTGATGAAGTAGGAGTGAAAAGGCCTAGTTTTGTGTTCGTGTGTTTTTTTCTCAGTAATCATCTAGAGGGTGAGGGAATTTTTTCTGGGGAACTGTTGGCTTTAGTGGTCTATGTAGGAAAAGGGAGCAGTTTTAGTGTCATCTCTTTCTGTGTGCTCAGAGATTCAATTACTGTATTGGAAAATAAGTATTGTTTTATGTATTCAAGTCATGTACTATAGGGTGAACTTATCGTGAGTGTTATGATTCTCAAGGGAAAATGTTTTTTTCTATCCATGCAGTAGTTTGTGTTATATGTTTTTTATATGTTCCAAGGTTACTCTGGTGGCATATTTATTATTAAGTACTGAGTGGTAAGAATACTATTCAGTTTTTCCTAGTTTCTGCTAATTCTAAGAGAAACAATGGCAATGCATATTATGTTTAGTCAAACTTTGGGGGAGTGGGTGAAGTGATTTTTGTTGCTCAATGATTTATTTCTATCATGACTGATTTCCATCTACTCCTCAGAATATCTTCCACAGACATTAAGACAGAAATCTAATACTTGTATACCTCTTTGTTTGGTTTGCAAGTTTGGCTCTTCTGTTACATTGTTTAGCAACCTTTTTTTTTTTTTATAATAAAACTTTTCGATGTGAGGTTTGGTTTTCCATCTTTACTCGTACACTACTTTGATCCATGCCGTAGTTTTTGTTATATTTTTTTCTCCTATATTCCAAGGTTACTGTAGTGGCATATTTATGATTAAGTACGGAGTGGTAAGAATACTATTCCGTTTTGTGCTGGATTCTGCTAATTCTAAGAGAAACAATGGCAATGCATATTGCATTTAGCAAAACTTTGGGGGAGTGGGTGAAGCGGTTTCTGTTGCTCAAGGATTTATTTCCATCATGACAGATTTTCGTCTACTCCTTAGAATATCTTCCCCAGACATTAAGACAGAAATCTAATACTTGTATGCCACTTTGTTTGGTCTGCAAGTTTGGCTCTTCTGTTACATTGTTTAGCAACTTTTTATCACTTTTTGACATGTCGTGTGGTTATCCATCTTTACTTGTACACCACTTTGCTCCTTGAAATAGCCCGATTTTATTTATTTCCACTGAACACATAATGGTTTGATAATGATTATCTACTTTTTGTTGTGTGTATGTATATTTATTTGACAAATCATGGGATCTCTGAATTGATTCTGGAGCTTAAATATGCTATTCCTTTTTAGTCCTATTTGCTCTCTCTCACTGAAGTTTCTTATTAACTAAATATTTGTTTCTGTGTACAGCTATGGCAGGTGCAGCTCCAGAAGGTTCACAATTTGATGCTCGTCAGTTTGATGCTAAAATGAATGAGTTGTAAGTTTATTTGCTATATTCTTTATCATGGTTGCTGTTCTTCCTATTTACATATACAATAAAGCTTTTTTTACTCTTAAATTTGTTGGATCATATCATGCATGATTTGTGATTTGTGCAAATTTTAATTATATTTTGACAAATTGATTGTTGCAGACTCTCTACTGATGGACAAGAGTTCTTCACCTCACATGATGAGGTTTATGGAAGTTTTGATTCAATGGGATTGCATGAAAACCTTCTGAGAGGAATCTATGCATACGGTAGGAATAGAACAAATCGAACTGAGAAGAACAAATCAAAGGTGATAACAACTGGTGGGAGTTACGGTGCTGGAGAAGGAAGAAGGAAGCAAACAAAAGGAAGAAGTAAAAATAAAAAGTGAATGAATGTTTGGTGAGAGTTTGGAGAGAGAGAAGAAAATGTAAATAAAATAAAGATTGTTTGGCTCTGATGAGAAGTTGGTGTGACAATTGGCAGGTACGGAGGAGGGAATATAGGATAAAATTAAAAGAGGAAAAATTTTGTTTTGGATTTGGGCTTAAGCTTAACTTTTAAGCGGAGTTTTTGGTCTATTTAAATCAACTCAAAATTAAAATATAACCTAACAAAGATAATTATTTTATTATTATAATACAAAATTACAAATAAAGGTAAAATAAATTAAATTCTAGACATAAACGTATTTTATGTCTAAAAATATTAAAAAATGTCTAAATATAAAATTTAATTAATTATTTAATTGCCGTATCCATGCAGTGCCGTACCTTAGTTTTTCAAAAATTGCTGTATCCGTACCCGTGTCGTATTCGTACCCGTTGTCAGTGCAACTTTTATGCGGTTATTGTCAACCAAAGAAAATGTTTTTTTTCTGTTTAAATGAGTTCAATTGATTTATATATATATATATATATATATATATATATTTTTTTTTTTTTTTTTTTCCTGCTCTGCTCTGAAATTCTTATTTTTTTAACCTAGGATGTTAATGTGATTCGTGGTTCAAATGAAAAGGATCTATATTATCCATATTCTTCATAATTGATTTGTGGCTCAACTTAAAAGAATCCATATCTACATCAGTAGCGGTTTTGGTAAGATCCTTAAGCTAGCATAATTAGAAAGCTAAGCTTGTACCCATATGTAAACAGTTGTGTGATAAACAACTAAATAAAAAGCTCTCACTGGAGACAATCTTTTATGCTAAAAGCATTTAATTTTGATTTATCTGTCACTACAACATGTTTTGAATGACTATATATTGCTCAATTGTTACATGCCATGATGAATCAATGATTTTTTTTTTTTTTATAATAAAAAAAGGGGACTCGCGTGTGGCAATCATTGTCCCACACCCCATGAGGACTCGCATGATGAATTAGTGATTTATGATAATAGAATATGGAATAGTAAGTAGTACTAAATGGCCTCAACTATGTGCAGCTTTTGTTCTGGAATGTAAGGAAATCTCATTCACATCATTGTCCTATCACCTATGTATTGCTTGTGTAGAAGCATTGATGAGACCTTGATCAAGTTTAAAAGAACACAGTTGCTACAACATGAATTATGTAAAATTCATATTATGTTAAGGTGTAAAATTCAACTTTAACACCTTAACATCCGTTTGAACAAATTTTGTTAAATTAATATTAAAAAATATTATGTACTAACCTACCCTTTGCTTTAAGGTAGGTTTTCAAAATTATCCTCCATTTTAGAATTAAAATATTTTATTTTAAATTTTTAATTAAAGGGTATTTAAAGGATTAAGTATGCCTTTTGCTTCTTCTTCTTCTTTTTTTTTTTTCTTTTTTCTTTTTTCAATTTTTAATGGGTTATTGAGAAATTTGTCATTGCAAGTGTTTTGATGCTTGATAATTTTTGCATTTTTGTTCTAAATTTATAAGTTATATTTTTACTAACCAATGTTAATTTCTTTAAACCTCAAGGGTTGAGAGTGTTTTTTCCCTACAAGTTTAGGGTGGAGTGTCATTTTTCCAAACCTGAAGAAATGGGAGTGTTATTACCCCTTTAAATTAATGATCCTTTTTAACCTCATTAAGCTTCTTGAATAAAATACTTGCTGAAATTTCCATGATTATGTTATGATAGGTTTTTATTCATTCCGATCAAATTCCATCTACCAAGAAAAAATTAATATATGAGTAATGTTAGAGACAAAAGTTTTTGCAACTTTTTTCATAACTTGAATTCTTCCGTTATTCCAACTCTCATTTAGTCTTTTTTTTTTTTTTTATTATTATCAAATTTATATATATATATATATATATATATCTAAAAGTTGAAATGTAGTATTTATTGTTTTTAACTTTAATTTTTTTAATAATGGTAAATATATAAATATATCGGCTTTACAAAATCATCTTAGGTGGAGGATTTTAGGTGTGGCTGACTATCGAGGGACACTAGTAGAGATAGTATGTGTAAAGTTGTGATTTACAACTATTTTGTGTTGGCTTTTATTCCATGCCAAATTTAATTGTAATTATATTCAATCTTTTGTACCCTGCATTTTATGTGGGATTTTATTGTAAGAGTTGTGTGTGAGAAAGAGTGTGAAGACTCAAGGCAATTGAAGACTAAAAAAGTTTTTGCGGGTAGCTCGCAAGAAGCCTTCCCGCAAAGTGAAGCATGTGCCCAACACATGACAGGAATGCGAAGAGTCATGACAGGATGGTGACAGCTGGTTTTCGTAAGTGTCTCGCAGGTAGGGCCTTCCAGCGAGATACCCGCGAAACATTCTATTTTACTATTTTGTCATATATGATACACCATATCTCTACCCATACTATATATACTCACAATACCCACATATGTTGAGGAGTGCTTTCAGAGAGAAAACCCTAGTCACAATCTTTGAGAGTTAGAGATTGTTATACCCACAATCCTCTACACAATCCATTGTGGTTTTCCTCAACTCCATTCTCTCCATTTTGAGTGTTAAGTGAGGTTTTGGTGCTGCTGGAAAGTATTGGAATAAGCCAAACTTTGGCGGATGCAATCGGGCGTATTGCGGGATCCGAAAAGCTAGACAAGACATGGTTCCGAGAAGTCTTGTTGGAGTAGGAGTTTGGAGGGCTTAGGTGCATTGGGTAGATTAGGTTTGGAGGGTATCTTGCTATTTGTGTATCCGAACTTATTGTTTAGTGGATCAATTTACCGCTTGGAGGGCAGCAGAGAGGTTTTACGCCGAGTATTTCAGTTACCTCTTCGATAACACATCGGCATATTATCTTGTGTTTGTATTCTTATTCCCTACTCTTTTAGCTTTTATTTTACTACTGTGTTTTGATGGATATAGCTTAGAGTAATTTTATTGTTTGTTTGCTCACATTTACTCTATTCCGCACTTAGTTTAAGTTAGAGTAAAATCAACCGAGCCGTAAGTTTTAATTTAGGGGTCTAAACAACTCGTGTTTTAACACATAATCGAGCTTTCAGTGTGGATGGGGTGATTTTGGCTATGTAACCAAATCGTGCTCTGGCAAGCTGTTGCTGTTCTTCCATATGCAACAAAGTTTCATGCAGCTAGATCAGATGCCCAACTATACAGCTTGTTTTTTGCAGAATTGTTTCAATAATTTCTAGAGTGAAGGACCTCTTTTAAGAAGGTTCCTTGGCAAGTTGTTCTGCTGATTGAAGACCTCAAGTGCATAAAATTTGGAGAACGCTAGTGGTTATGTAAGTTGTGCATAAGAGAGTCGCTGAAGATGTTGGGGCCCTGGCTACTCTTGCTTCAAAGTCTTATAAACATTTTTGGTCTCTACCTCTAGCCAACTCTTCTGACATAATTGTATCAGAAAACCAAACCCCAAAAAAAGAAAAAAATAAATATATGAAGGAGCAGTTATCTATACACCTTTATGGACTAGTTTATGCCCTTGGCACGTCTACATGCAATCATTAAAAGTGAAATCCTTTTCTTCTGCAATTTGTTAGTTGATTTTTATTTTCTTTCTTTTTTTTCCTCCTCTGTCAACTTCTTTCCAGACCTTTACAAGTTTAGTAGAATATATATAATGACAAGTTTGAATGGAAATGGGTGTTTCCAGCCTTCCACGTGAACTTTCTCATCAGCCTGTAATATTAATAGCATTGCTCTTTAATTATGCATGTTTTTACCATATGACTTTTGTGCTTTTGACATGCTTCTAAGCTTTAAGGAATCTTTCTAACTCTGTGGCTTATTTGGTTGAAAAAGTATACTGGCTGTTGCATACTAGGAATTGTAGGAAACAAGCGAGCAGGTCTGTTATTGATCTTACTGACACAAGCTTAAGTGAGGACACTGAACTTTGAACCATTTTTGTAGGCTTGAGAAGACATATCATGACTCAGGAATTGTGTCCTTTGTGTTAAAGATACACCATAAGCCATTTTGTTTCCCCTTAACATCTACAGCAATCTGGTTTGATCTGTCCCTCAGTATTAATTTCATTCAACCTTAAATCAATTCAGGCATGGATCAAGAGCTAGCTGAAGGGGGTATCAGGGGCAATTTAGAGAACATATACTACTTCTCCCTGTATTTTGTCTCTATTTTATGGTCTATGGATTTCTAGGAACAAGGCAATTAACCATGAAGGGAGAGACATTCTCTGCCACTAATTTTGTACTCTTTCCCTTCTTGTGTAGCTTTTGCTCCTTTTGTTTCAATGTGCCAAAAACGATTCATGCATGTGTGTATCAATCGTTGGCATTCTTTCTCAAAACATTTGTATATTTTAGGGATTAAGTGCGTTTGATGGACCGACTTAGCCAGCGTGAGCCCCATGAGTTTAAACCACCTACTTCCTTGCTGTTGTACTATTCTCTATCTTCTCATTCAAACCTAACCAAAGAACTGAATGAAATACGACTTTTTAAAATGTGGATTCTTGCACACAGCTCACATTTCCAAATCATCCTTTAAAAAAAATCACAAACTATCAAAAGAAAAAAAACACAAAAAAATATAATCTATTTAGAAACAACCGAGAACTACCCAACATTGCAAAAGGGTATTTATTAGTATTGACAAAGACATGAACTTTAAACAATTAATAGTAAGTGGTAATGGAACAGAGCTGGTAGAGAGAAACTAATATAGTCAATAACTTCGATTTTTTTAGGAGTGGAGTAGGTAAGAGAAAATGAAACAAAGATATATTATCCGATCCCACAAGTAAAGGCAATTCCAATAATGAAACTTCCTACAACTTTCCTTAACTCTCCAACATAAAATTATAGTAGTTTTCCTCTTCAATTATTGTCTCTCTATTGTTTTCTTTTTCTCAAACTGAGCACACGGAAACATAGCGAGTGATAGTGTGTCTCATGCAATGAGGTAGAGGAAAACTTTGATCTTTTATCCTTGAAGTGCTTAGGCTGTTTTGTTTGGATTAGATTTGAGCCTTGGAACTAAGTTAATTTATCCTTGCTCTTTGAAGCAGTGGTTGGCTCAATGGATGGAGTATCCAAATTTTTATAGATTGATGTTTAAAGGTGAAAAAAAGAGTCTACTTAAGAAGTGATACTGCTTTGTTTTGCAGGTATGCACAAGTCTCTATTGCACAACAGGCCGATCAGAGTGACTGCAAGAAAGTACCAAGGCAAGTGTGTCCAGTTGTGGATGTTGCTGACAATTGAGGTACACTGGCAGAGATGGTGTGGATGGGGTGGTTTTGGCTATAAAGCCAAATCATGTGATGGCAGGCTGTCGCAGTTCTTCTATATGCAACCAAATGGCATGCAGCTAGATGCCTGACTGTGCAAAAGGCATTAACTGAGGCTATACAGCTTGATTTTTGCAGACTTATTTCAACAAAATCTAGAGCGGAGGACCTCTTTTAATGTTCCTTGGCAAATTGTTGTGCTGATTGAAGACCAGAAGTGCATGGAAGTTGGAGAACGCTAGTGGTTATGTATCTTGTGCATAAGAGAGTCACTGCAGATCTTGGGGCCCTGGCTACTCTTGCTTTCAAGTCTTAAAGTCATTTTTGGACTCTACTACTAATTAACCATTCTGACATTATTGTATCCAAAAACAGAACCAGGAAAAAAAAATGTCATGGGCATATGTCTGCATGCAGTCGTTAACATTTTAGGACATTACATAAGAGATTTGTTTCTTTCGTGATTCCTTTTCATTTCTCCTATTAAAGCAAAAAAGAGTAATTGACTTAACCATCTAATGGCTCTAGCAGTAACTCCTGTATACATTTTTTTGTTGTGCATAGACAAGATGTGTCTTTTGAGTCACGTTATATAAATTTCCAATAGAAAGACTTGGCTCAAATGGGTTAGATAGGTAGTGATAAGAAGAGAAATGAAGTTTAGAATAGCTTCTCTTGTTTGTTAATGTAATGATGAAAATTACATAATGAGTTCTAACTTAATAAGGATCCAAGGAAAAACCATCTAGTCTTTTCAAGCATGCAGTAGTGAATTTATGTATTTAGTTATTTTTCAGTCCTTAGGAAACAAAAACAGCTAAAAAAAATTCTAAAATTCAAATTTCTATATTATATATATTCCTCCATATTTTTAGCTACAAAACTTATGCTAAAGGATTCTCAATACAAGTTTTCTACTTGGGGATCAACCAATTTTTAAGACCAATGAGCATGAATATTAAATAAACTAAAATACTTATAAATACGAGCAACCCCATTGCAATCCAAATGAAAATTCACAATAGTGATTAGTGAGCCTATTCAAATCATTTAGCTAACCAATATATAAACTTATTCTCCTTTTCATTTAACATACATACAAAGCCAAACAACTCAAACTAAAGATTCAATTCAATTCTTTGACTTTCCTACTATTTTCCTCAACTTTCTCAGCAACCAAACCGATAATAATGAAGCTAACAAGATTATATTCACATTTCTATCCTTTTCATTCTACTTACATCACAAAACCAAACAAGTCAAATAGTAGGGTTCTTTCCTCAATTCAATTCTTTTACTTTCCTTCTCTTTTCCTCAGTTTTCTCGGCTACCAAACAGAGAGTAAGGAAACCAATAAGACCTGAACAACTAAACGAATATCCATATCACAGAAAATAAGCTCAAGAATTGAATCAAATCACAAAAACAAAAGCCAAGCACCATTGAAATCACAAAACCAAATCAGCTAAAAGAGAAAACAATCAAACTCCTCAAATCAATTCTTTTCCGTTATATTATTCACTTTTCATTGCTTTTCTCAGCTACCAAACACATCCTAAATTCAATGCAACTCCAATTTGCACGTACAAACACACTACTTCCAATATCTACACAAATTCAACTAAAACGCAGCGTTTAATCGCCAATACAACACCATT
Organism: Quercus wislizeni; assembly: GCA_023055345.1. Taxonomy (NCBI): domain Eukaryota; kingdom Viridiplantae; phylum Streptophyta; class Magnoliopsida; order Fagales; family Fagaceae; genus Quercus; species Quercus wislizeni. Next base: position 253,975 of record JALGQJ010000060.1, read on the forward strand.
AACACGATCATGATTAACTCTTAGTTTCTCATTCTTTCAAAAAACACCGAAAAAAATAAACTAAAGGCATAAGATTTAAAATCAAACACTTTATTTTTCCTTTTCAATTATTTAATTTTCCTTGGTTTTCTAAGTAACCAAATGCAACGTAAAAATAAAATAAAATAAAATTTTTAAAAAAAAAAATTTCTACCAAAATTTTTATTTTAAAAAAATATACAAAAATGAAAAGATTGAATGATATAATTAATACCTGTAATTTCTGTATGAATGTACGATTGAAAATTAAGGGATCAAGCTTATCTCTTTGAGCTCTGGAAATAGCGGAAAATGAATGAGTGGAAATAGAGCTACTAATTTCTTTTTCTTTTTTTTTTATGGTAATTTTAGACTTACAGATGGGTATACGTGTCACTTTGAATATTTGACGGTGGATTTGATGGTTTATATGACAATTAATAGTAGATTAATGGTGTGTGCGTGTGTGTGTGTTTTTTTGGGAGAACAAAGTAGATTAGGGGTGGGTTTTTATTTATTTTTATATAATTGACTAATCTTTTGACAAAATGCATTTTATTTATAATTTGGTAATTCTATGATGTTTTTAATACTTCAATTCAAGAAACAAAGTTTCAAAATCAAGTGTTGAAGTCATCAAGTCTGTCCAAGAAAACAAGTTGAAAGTGTAAATTCATTAAAGCTCGATAGCTGCTAAGAAAAAAATATTCCTATATATTGCATTTTTCTTTAATCATAAGGAAAAAAAGAGTGTAGTAGAGAAACTAAATTATTTTGGCCTTTACCTTGATGTTGGACTGGAGTTTCTAGTTGATAAATCTCTCATAAAAATAAAAGACTTTAAAGTGTGGATGCATGATTTACTAGAAGACATGGCTAGGAAAATAATTCATGAAGAATGCCCTAAAGAGCTTGGAAAGTGAAGCATTTTGTGGTCATTTGAAGACATTGACAATGTACTAACAAATAATACGGTAAGAGGTTATATAGAAAACTCGAGCATATAGCTTATCATATTTTTAAAAGTTCAACTTAGAGTAGCTTTGGTAATCATACATTTTGCAATTCTCTAATCCCTTTTGTTCATGATTATTAGGGAATAGAAGCAATTCAAGGCATAGTCCTAAAGTTGCTTGAATCAAAAAAGGCATATTGGAATCTTGAATCTTTTTTGAAAATGCATCATCTTAAATTGCTCAGAATTAGTAATGTTCAACTTCTCCACAAACCCAAACATCTTCCTATTAGCTTAAGATTTCTTGAGTGGAGTTGTTACCCTTCAAAATCTTTGCCATTAAATTTCCAATCAAACGAGCTTGTTGAACTTTACATGTGTGGTAGCTACATTGAACAACTTTGGAAAGGAGCAAAGGTAATTTAAGCATCCTTGTACAAATTTATATTTGAGTTCTATTAAATTTTAGGGATTCTTGAAGCTAGTAATTTTTTTTTTTTTTTTTTTTTTGGTTGTTGTTTTTAATAGTCTTTTGAGAAGTTGAAAATCATCCAAATGAACAAGTCTCCAAATCTTATGGAAACCCCTGATTAGATCTGGGTCCCAAATCTTGAGAAAATGGTTCTTGAAGATTGTTTAAATTTACGTGAGATTCACCCTTCAACTTTGGTTCATAATAGGCTTACGCTTCTCAATCTAAAAAATTGTGTAAATGTCAAAACTCTTCCAAGCATGTTCAAAATGGAGTCTCTTAAGGTTCTTATTCTTTTTGGCTTCTCAAAACTAAAAAAGATTCCAGAATTTGGAGAAAACATGCAACACGTATGAGAGCTTTATTTGGGTGGAACTGCTATTACTAAATTACTCACATCAATTGGGCATTTGACTGACCTTGTTTTATTGAATGTAAGAGATTGTTTGCAAAAGTCTTATGTGTCTGCCAAGCATCATTTTTAATTTGAAGTTGCTTAAAGACGTGAATATTTTGGGATGCTCAAAACTTAAGAGACTACCTGAGAATGTGGGTAACATTGAAAGTGTAGAGGAGCTAGATGTGAGTGGAACTGCTATAAGAAATGTGCCTTCTTCCATTGATCTCCTAAAAAAAATCTTAAAGCACTATCTTTTAGTGGATGTAAGGGGTTATCATCATTTAACTCTACATCTTGGTATGATCTCCTCCCTTTTTCTTCAAGGCCAAAAATTGCAAATCCCATGGGTTTGTCCTCTCTATTAGGTTTGTGTTCTTTGACTAAATTGAAACTACAAGATTGCAATCTCAAGGAAATCCCTAATGATATTGGTTACTTATTCTCTTTAAAAGAAATAGATCTAAGTGAGAATAGTTCTATTTGCCTTCCTAATAGCATTAGTCAACTATGTAAGTTGGAAATGATGTATTTGAATAATTGCACAAGTCTTCGATCATTGCCAAATCTTCCAATAGATATCGTACAAATTTGGGGAGATGGTTGTACCTCACTGGAAACGGTACCAGGTCTCCAAAAACCTAATTCTTTTTGTAAGGGAGAGCTTTATCTTTCAAATTGCTATAAACTGGCTAATAATCAAGATTTCATTGACATCTTTTTGGCTGTGATAAGAAAGCACCATCAGGTCTCTCTCTCTCTCTCTCTCTCTCTCTCTCTCTCTCTCTCTCTCTCTTCGTTATAAACAACTTGCTTTGTTTGTTTTAGGGATTCTCTCGTCAAGGTAGATATGACACTCCATATTACAATTGGAGATATGACATGGTTATTCCTGGAAGTGTAATACCAAAGTGGTTTATCCATCAAAGTATTGGGGCTGAAGTGCATATAAAAGAACATTCTTTTCATTTGTGTGATGAGTGGATGGGGATTGCTGTTTGCATTGTATTTTCTTCTGTTTTCATTCCTTCACTAACCTTTTGGTTGATAGCAAATGGAAAAGAAATGTCTACTAGAATAGACATTCCTAGTCGTACTGTTGGTTTATCAGATCATATTTGGCTATTTTATTTGCTTCGTCAATTCTATGAAGTGGTGGACAGAGAATTTCTGAAGGAATTTGAAGCAAATGAATTGAGTCAGATTGGCATTAAAATTGAAACCAGACATTCAGGCATGGAGGTGAAGAAATGCAGGTTCCGAATGGTATACAAGAAAGACATAGAAGAACTCAACCGAACTATGGCTTAGAGTAGCAACACCAGCATCATTCCTTATGAGGACTTGGATGTTGTCCATCATAATTTCGACAATTCGGCAGTGGTAGTGGAAGGTAAAGCAAAGCAAATTTGTGATGATTACGATGGTGTAGGGCTTAGTGGAGAAGGAAGCTCTAATGATGTGCCACACCCAAAAAGGATTGAAAGTCTCACAGAATTTATGCCCCATGGTGACTTTGATTGTGAAGAGTACTTTGAATGTGGTGAGGAGATCAGTGATTAGTAGGAATCTAGAATACTTTGTAAGTCATTGAATCCAATTTTATCTTTTTTACCCTTTCCTTTGAATTAACTGTCGTTACATATCTTTTTTAATCCTAGTTTTGCGCAATTGTTGCATTATCTTTTTTCTCTTTCCTTTGAATTAATTGTCTTTACATATTATAGATGTGAACTCATGTATAGATCACAATCACAATGATTAGTCTACTAGATATAGGCATCTAGCTTCCTCGAAGGTTTTATATGGTTGTTTATTAACCTTCAACCAAAGAAAATGCTCTTTCTTCGCTGATTTTTATATTCTTTTTTTTTTTTCCTGCTCTGCTCTGAAATTTTTACTATTTTAAAGTAGGATAACAATTATAAAATTTATTAAAATGATTTGTATTAGCATGTTTGAGGACATTGTTAATGTGATTCTCATAAAGCAACAAACTTCAGATTAAAATTGCAATTATTGAATGTTCAAAATTTCAAACATTTGGACCTTGAGCAAAACTTACTTTTATGAGTAATTATTGTGGATATGCAAAATGTCCTCATTGACCAAATAATTCAACTGAGTTCTTGATATATCCAAATATCATCAACATTCTTCATGATTGATTCGTGGGTCAACCTAAAAGGATCTATATCTGCATCAGTAGTGGTTTAGGTAATTTGCTTAAGATATCGTAATTAGGAAGCTAAGCTTGTACCTATATGTAAACAGATGCGTGATAAACAACTAAATAAAAAGCTCTCACCAGAGACAATCTTTTATGCTAGAAGATTTAATTTTGATTTATCTGTCACCACAACATGTGTTGAACGACAATATATTGCTCAATTATTAGACATGCCATGTTGAATCAGTGATAAACCATAATAGAAAATTGAATAGTAAATAGTGCTAAATGACCTTAGCTATGTGCAGCTTTTGTTCTGCAATGTAAGGAAATCATCATTCACATCATTGTCCTGTCACCAATGTAATGCCTGTGTATAAGCATTGATGAGACCTTGATCGAGTTTTAAAAGAACATGGGTGCTACTGCTACGACATGGACTATGTAAAATTCACAGTTCAAAAGTCTTAATTATGTAAGTTTTTAGCATAAGACTTCTGTGCTTTTGCCTCTTGATGTACTTGAAAGTTTTTCCACCTTTTTAAAACTTTCACTCTAAATCAAATTATTGGCTTAAGGTAGTCCATACCCATTTCGGATCATGACCTGGCAAAGCTGAAACAAACCAAAAGAGTAAAGACCTATCTCCAAAACGTACCTTCTCCCAGTCAAAGAGACTTGACTAGAATTTAAATTAAAGGACAGCAATAGACAGTAGAAAAACCATACCGTACAACAACCTTGATTATATATTTCTAACCATATTATCTGAGACATATTCGTCTTTACAGTAATATGACTTGAGAAGGCAAGCGACTGTGTTAACAAGGTTGAAAGTTGTAGAATTCAGCCTGCTTAGATTGGTAAGCCCTCCTGTTTTACTTGCTATCATTTTTGTATTACATCTAGAGTTAAAGTTTTCTCATATTCTTCCCATTGGTTTATTATTTTGCACAATATATCATAATCATAGTGGAAAGATGCTACACTTTCATAATCATTGTCATTTGTTTTTGGAAAATCTTATATTTTTTGTATTTAATCTTGGGATACCCATAGAAAATTTAAAACAATCTGCATCTATTAATAGTTATGTAAAGTTATCTTGACACTTTGACTTGGAAACAACACCAGGTTAGGGAGTGATACTCTCCTGAGGTGCCTGCTCAAATTTTAGTCACTCTTATCGCAAGGTGGGGAGCTATTGATAAGCTGATATGGAAAATAAGTTACCATTGAAAGTAGGGGGAACTCAGATAATGGATTCTCATCTGAGGGTCATAGCTCTTGGATTGAGACATTTTTGTGTGGAATGCATTAGGACTTACTCATCAAATCAAAATAGTGAAATGAAACGTATTGAGTGGTAGTAAGTGTTTCTTATGCAATGAGGTAGAGGAAAACTTTGATCTTTTATCCTTGAAGTGCTTAGGCTATTTTGTTGGGATTAGATTTAGGCCTTGGAATTGAGTTAATTTCTCCTTGCTCTTTGAAGCAGTGGTTGGCTCAATGGATGGAGGACCAAATTTTTATAGATTGATGTTTAAGGGTGCAAAAGAGTGTGCTTAAGGAGAGATAATGCTTTGTTTTGCAGGTATGTGCTTAAGAATAGTGACACCCCCTTACCTCCCTCGGGAAAAACCTCATTTTTATGAAGTATAAGGAGCACTACTACTTTGCTAGTAGGGAAAGGACCCGAACCCAAGCCTCTAGTCCAATCTCAACGGTGGTGAACATAATATATTTGTAGTATATCAATCAATTGGTATACATCCTACAGACATGCCTTTGCCCAAAAACAACAATGTGGATGTTGATGGCTTTCACAAATAAAAGTTTTCAAACAATTTCAATGATCTACAATCACGGAAGGAACAAATATGTAACCTCACTTCATAAAACTGAGGCTTCAGCCCTATTAGGAATCAAAAATATTAAGCCTCAATAATAAGAGGCTTCAACGATACATTAATTACCTTACCACTTATACCAAAAACTTAAACGGTTAGGAAATGATAAACTTAAGTATTTAACCATTATTATAACACTTCCTCTAATGTGTGAGATTATACTTCCCTTTAATATGTTGGACCCAACACAAGTGATTTTTAAATATCTTAAATGGGAGGTAAAGAAGAGATAAGATTCGAACTCAAGATCACTTACTCTAATACTATGATGAATTGTTGATTGTCCCAAAACCTTAAACTATTAGAAAATTGTAAACTTAATCATTTACTTATTATTCTAATGGTTTGAAACAAAAAAACATGTCATGGTCTTTCAACTTGAAACTCTATATTGGGTATAAATTCTCATCCAGTACTAGAATAAATTTCTTCTTCTTTCCTAGTGTTTTTTAGTTTTCTATGCTGGGCAAAAGTTCTCATTCACTACTACAATGGGATATCCCTGATTGTATATCTAATTTTGGTTTGTTGTGCTAATGATTCATAGCCAACCCCAAAATTTAGGACTAAGATTTCTTGTTGTTGTTTTACTAAGTTTCTTAAACACATTTGCCAACTGGTGGAAGCTCACATTCCCCAATTCTCCTTAAACAAAAAAAACTAACAATTAAGAACAATGAAGAATCCCTTAACACTACAAAATGGCTAGTACTACTAAGAAAGACATGATCTTTAAACCACCAATAGCAAGTAAACAAAAAACCTAAATAAGAATTGGCTAACCAGAGAAACACAATTTAAAGCAAGTAAACAAGAAACTAAGAATTGGGTACTCAAAGACACAAAAATCAAAGCAAGTAATCAAGAATTCCCTCAACTTGGTAAGTAAAAATAACCAAGAAACAAAAATAAAATCTAGAAAATTGAGACCTAAAAGTAAATTGAGACCTCAACGAGGGAATCATCATCGTTGTCATAATTTTTGGGGTGTTTGGACTTGTCTTTTTACTAAATTCCATTTTTTCATTAACAGTGAATTCCGTTTGGACTTGTGTGTTGTGTAAAGTTAATAGTAAATTTCTCATGTTTATAAAAGTTTTTGCAACTTTTTTCATAACTTGATGAAATACTGAAAAAAGTAATATCACTTTCACTTTTTTTAAAAGAGGAATATTACTCTCACTTTAACCTAATACTAATATCACTTTTATTATATTTCAACCATAACAAGTCAGCTAAATAATTATGAAAAAGTTATAAAAAATTTTGGTATCATTAGATTTACATTTCATTTACTAGTATTTACCAAGAGATGTGATGTTAAGGTCAAAAGTGATCTTAAAGTCTAAAATCTCAAAAAAAAGTGTCATTTTAATAGATGTTAAATTAAGTGAATAATTGCTGAGAGTTTTGTAACTCAACCAGCACCTCCTCTTATTTTTAGCTCAATGATGTAACTAATTTTCCTTTATGATGAGAAAAAAAAATTCAAGTCTTCCTTTTTCCTTTTATTATATATATATATATATTCTTCACCTCAAACTCACGCTTTTTTGGAACTCAAAAGGTGCAACAAAGCCCAAAATATTTGCCAGGAAGGCACCTGCTGGGTTATCCACAAGGTAGAAACTCCCAAGTTTTGGCTTGATAACTGGACGGGCCATGGTAAACTCCGCAATCTTATCGAAGGGCCTCTCCATGAGAATGACATGGTTTTTAAGGTTGGGACAACAATGGCAATTAGGACTTCTCTGTTTCATCTTTCGACATTCCCCTAAACATCCGTTACATCATTCGAGCCACCCCTCACCCCATTCACTCCGTCCTCAACGACAACCCTTGTTGGAATTACTCTCCCAATGGTCAATTTACTTCTCACTCAGCCTATCTCATATCTTCGAGTCTGCCCTTACTCGTACCACACCTAGCTGGAATTAGCTCTGGAAATCCCACACTCTCCCTCGAGTCAAAACATTTCTTTGGCTCGCATGCCATGATCGCCTTTCCATAAAGAACTAACTCTTCAAGGGCTACATTCTATCTAAAGACTCTTGCCCTCTTTGCCTTTCATCTGCTGAAACCACCATCCACATCCTTTGGGATTGTCCATACACTTCAACCATTTGGCAAAATTCTTCAAACCCCACCATTCCTCACAACTTCTTCACCCTCGACCTTCCCAACTGGCTCAAGCTCATCTTATCCCCCACACCTCAAACCACAATACTATACCTTGGCCCATCATCTCCCCCCTAACTACTTGGTGCATCTAGACAACCCGCAACAAGTTTGTCATGTAGAACATCCCCTTCTCAGCCCAGGCTATCTCAATAAAAGCCAAATCCCTAGCCCAAGATGTATGGCATTTGATCCCTACAAAAAATGCTCCCATCAAGAATAGCATTACCCACATCGGTTGGACCCCCCCTCCCGTTGACTTTTTTAAACTTAACATGATAGGCCAAAAACGTATTGACCCATTGTGATAAATTAATTGATTAATTAGTTAAATTTATTAATTAATCAAATTAACATGCAAACATGTGGTAGCACAAACAAATCACCAATAAACTAAGAATACAATGGAAAATAAATGACACAGTGATTTGTTTACGAATTGGGAAAACCAACACGGCAAAAACCCAACCAGGTGATTTTAAGGTCATCACTCCTGAGAATCCACTATTATTAAAACAAGCGGTTATAACTAAAGGAATCTCAGTACCTTATACTAACTTACAGTTGAACTCTTACCCCAATACTCAATTGGACTTATTCTGTAGTGATAATCTCTCATTTTTAATACACGGCTCCCAGTACATGACTAACCAATTGTGCGGATCCTAGTACGCGACTTCAATCACCAACTAGAGAAGGATGTTGGCTGCAAAGTTCTTCAGTTCATTCAAATGATGAAGATCAAAAAGATGCTTGGTTACAAAATCCTACAGTGCACAAACACAGCAACTTCTTCATAAGAACGATGAACTAGGGCAAATTCTGTCTCCGATCACAATTTGCTTGAACAAACTTTGCTCAACACTTGTGCAACTTGTGTCACCTTCAACGGCCCTTAAAATAATCTTTTTATATGTCTAAGGTTGTGAGAAAAGAAGGCCCAAACACATAATCATGGATTAGAGTCAAAATATATCTGAAACTCTGTTTTTCATAAATGTCAACAGATAGCCATCTGTCGAGAAGCTGTCGAGCAGCTATCAAGCCACTAGGTTGGAATAGCTCTTCAAGCTTGATAGATGCTAGCTGTCGAGCTTTAATGAACTTGCACTTTTCAGCTTGAATCTTGGATACACTTGTATGGCTTTAACACTTGATCTTGAAGTATTAAACACATCCTAGATCTATCCAAATACAAATAAAGTGCGTTTTGTCAAAAGATTAGTCGATTACATAAAGTAGTGACATATGTTCCTAATAAGTAAATCACATATGTCTTAACACAACACCGACGGTTTAGCCAAAGGAAACCCAGGCTTAGTAGAAGCTGGTGGGCTTATAAGAGATCACAATGGATCTTGGATCACTAGCTTCACTAAATCCGTTGGTTTCACTCACCCCATGGCAGTAGAGCTTTGGGGTCTCAGGGAGGGCCTTGTCCTAGCAAAAAACCTTAATATCAGGAATCTGCTGATAGAAATTGATGCCAAAGCTGTGACTGATATCATTAACTCTCAGAATGATACCTCTTTTATTTCACATCCTTATTCTAACCTCATTCTTGAATGTAGGTCCCTGCTCTGGTGTTTTGAAGATGCTCGGATCAGTCACACCCATCGTGAAGGAAACTATTGTGCTGATATTTTGGCTAAGGAGGGAATTTTTAGTTCTAGTTCTTTTATTTATCACTTTCCTCCTCCTTATTGTATTATGTACCAACTTTTGGTTGATGCATGGTGTGTTTGCTACCCCAGACGTTGTATTTCCTAGCTTTCGTTTAATTCAAGTTCCGGTTTACCAAAAAGAAGAGAAAGAGGTATGTTGTTGGCCCATCGGCCCAACTTCAATTAAATGTTGGAAGTGCCTTACATGTTTCTTTTGATTTTTAAAATGTTCACTTACAAAAGGTTATTGGGCCAAACTTCTGATGCAATTGGGCCTCAACTGTGTCTTGGATAGTGATTTGGGCCTAGACAAGCTGAGTAAGTAATGCAAATTTATGGGTCCTTTATTTATTTATTTTATTTTTACTATTTTAAAGATAATGCAATTTAGGGCCTGGTTAATGATTTTGTGGATGATTGAGAACTACGAGAGTCTGAATTTTTTCTCAAAGATCCCATGGTCCATGGGAATGCCAAGCCTTAGGATGCATTTGGATGCAGTTTATTTTGCTGAAAACTGAAAAATTAAAACAATAACAAAATAATAAAAAAAGTTACTGTTCATACGTGGGTTACTATTCATTTTTCTTGATGCACTGTTCATGTCTCATGAACAGTGTAAGAGACATTGGTCAAAAAAAAAAAGAAGCCAAAAACGCAGAAACACAAGATGCATTAGCCCAATCCAAACGTATACTAACATGCCAAACCTAAAACGAAAAATGTGGCTATAAATTTGGCTAGTAAATAATTTCACACGTGTTACTCAATATTTTCTTCTAGGTAGATAGGGACAGACCTTCAATCATCCTCTTCTTACTTATCTCTTAAGCATTCCAAGTGCCACTAGCCATTTAAAAGCATAGTTGAACAGTAAAATATGATACAAAAGTCAAGAAAAGTGAGCACAATAATGGTGGATGACTCACATGGTGTGACCTATTTCATGCAGCCATAGGACCAGGTGTTGAAATTACAACATCATATCATCTAATCACTGAGCAAAGTACTCTTTTTTTCCTTCTCTTTTCTTTTGCTTTGTAGACTATATAGAAAGCCAAGACCTATGTTGCTAATTGGTTCATTAACTTCATTGGATAAGGATGGATATTAGAGCTGCACCATATGTAAGCATTGCTTATCTTATCATGACTTTTTTTTTTAATTCAAGAATTTCTTTACCTAAATCATGTGAAGATGTCTTTTGTTTTGTTTTTTTTTTTTTTTTTTTTTTTGAACTTTTGAAGTAAACCATTGTGCATTATAAAGTGAAATATCATCCACGTATTTAGCATATATATGTTAGGGAGGAGAGAATGTATGAGTTTAATATCTAAAGTTTTAAGGGTCTTTTGAAAACCAATTCGGACTATACTTATATATAATCACAAATTCTAAAAACCAAGGGTTTGGTTCTTAAGTTGAAAAGCATGATTTCAATTCATGGTAATTATGTAGACAACTTGCTTGATAATTTTATTATTATTATTAAACCCCATCAATTTCGAATGGTTAAAATTAAAGATGCCTAGTATGCACCCATTATATTTACAAACATTCTAAGGATTTTGTTCGTGATTGGCATATGTGTCATAAATAAGTCAATTCATGTGGTAAGGGCAAATGTTGACCTTAAAAGATATGCTAAAATATCATTCATACAACCTAATTTAAGATTGCCTTTAAATTGGTTGATTAATTATGAAGTATATGAAATTTGCTTGAGAAATTATTTCCTAACTCTTTTATATGGATTCAACTTTTATATGAAAAGAAGGTGTAATACACCAAGTAGGTTAAATAATATTTTTTCAGTAATCATTAAATAAATTCATAATTTACACAATGGTATCTTCTCAAAAAAAGAAAAGAAAAAGTATTACAATGGTATCAACATGCCCTTTTCATCAACATTCATTGGAATCTTGTCAATAATCCACTCAAAAACAATAAAATATCACTTTGAATAGGAAAATATAAAACAATATTTTTTTAGGTGGATTAACCACAAAAATGCGGCGGACTATAATGAAAATCAACACATTGATGTTGTTGTAATTTTAAATGGTGTAAATTATAAGTTTTAAAAGTTAATGAACCGATCTAAAAGTGACTTTAGATTTAGAGGGTGTGAAATGTATTTTACCCTAAAATTTAAGATGTTACATAGCCTTAAGAAATATAAATTTTTTATTAAAAATGTTTGTAATTGATCCTATTAATGAGAATTAGCCCCTTTAAGAATATAGGCTAATATGTAACAGACTTGAGGTTTTTTTTTTTTTTTTTTTGAGAAGCAACTTGTGATCCATGTAAGTTGTAATTAAAACATCTTTCATTTATATGTTACTTCAAGGAATATTTTTGAAAAAAAAAGAAAAAGTATCACCCTAATAAACCCTAGTACATGTTATCGTGCTTTGTGATAGATTTTTAATTTTAAGTGTTTTGCTAAATGAATAACTTAAATTAAAAGACAATATTATTTTAAAAGAAAAATACCTTTATAAAAAACCCTAATCCAAACAAGATTTAATCAAAAAAAAAAAAAGGTTTATACAGTCTTTTTTTTCAACCACAAAATTCTATTACCAAAACTTGTAACAAACCAATTACTCATAGCCCTCTCAGTTTCTATTATTAAACTAACAAACAAACAAAAACCAGCCTTTTCCACATAATTTTCTCAGCAAACAAACAGACTTCAAGTAATAAATCAAAATCCCCAGGGGTAAATCCGGAAACCAAAAGAAACCTAACCTAATCTAACAACACAAACAGAAGCACACACAAACACAAACACAAACACAGAGAGAGACATAGGAATATATATAAAAGGCTCGCTGTTTTCACCTTTCGCCTCCTCTTTAACTTTCCATTCAAACTCCACGGCGCAGATCCGAGGAGTTTGGAAAAACCCTAGCTCTATCTACAAACCTCTTTCAATAACCTTTCACTCTACTTTTCTTCAACACTTTCAGGTCTCTCTCTCTCTCTCTCTCTCTCTCACTGTTTCTCTGTGTGTGTGTGTTTATGTTTCTGTGGGATGTTATGTTCGTTTAGGGATGTGTATTTGGATATTTGGGTTGATGGGTCTGTTTTAAATATGCATGTTTCTTGTTTGTTCTGGTTGAAACTTGAGGGTATGTATCTGTGTGTGTGTGTGTGGGGGGGGGGGGGGGGGAAGCTATATATAGCTTTATGTATAGGACTGTGTTTATGGATGTTGGGCTTGATGGGAAATGCTGAAATTGTAAAAAGTTGTGATTTTTTCTTCCTGTTTTTTCAGTTTGATAGTATATATATATATCTGTGTGGGATTGAAGGTGTATAAAGATATATGTATAGGACTGTGTATTTGGTAATATGGGGTGATGGGTCTTTTGTAAAAATGGCGAATTTGTATGAAGTTGTTATTTTTTTTGTTTGTTTGTCCTGGTTGAAAGTATGTATATATTTGTGTGTATGTGAAGCTTTATGTACAGGACTGTATATGTGGATGAGTGGGTTGATGGGTCGGTTGGAAAAACGGTGAATTTGGTAGAAATTTTTGGTGTTTTTTGGTTGAAAGATTTGATATTGGATGTAAGTACGTAGTGATTGCTTTTTGTATGTGCTATGTGTTTCTTTTGGGATCTGGGATTCGTCTGTTTGGCTTGTGATTATTGTTGTAGTTCTTTGTTAGCTGTTGGATTTTTGTGATTGTGTTTACTGGGTGCTGTGTTTCGTTTGTGTTTCGTTTGTGACAATGGTTGTAGTTCTGTGTTAGATATTTGATTTTTGTGATAATGTTAAATGGTTGCTTGTGCTTGGTGATTGAGAAGAGTAGGGGGATAGAGAATGTGATTGATATGTGGGAAATTGATGGAATTTAGTGATTGAGGTTGTGGGACTATTTAGTTTGATAGGTTTTTTGGGGGGATTTTTGGGAAGCTACACATATGATGAAGTAGGAGTGAAAAGGCCTAGTTTTGTGTTCGTGTTTTTTTTTTCTCAGTAATCATCTAGAGGGTGAGGGAAATTTTTCTGGGGAACTGTTGGCTTTAGTGGTCTATGTAGGAAAAGGGAGCAGTTTTAGTGTCATCTCTTTCTGAGAGCTCAGAGATTCAATTACTGTATTGGAAAATAAGTATTGTTTTATGTATTCAAGTCATGTACTATAGGGTGAACTTATTGTGAGTGTTATGATTCTCAAGGGAAAATGTTTTTTTTTTAATCCATGCAGTAGTTTGTGTTATATTTTTTTATATGTTCCAAGTTTACTCTAGTGGCATAATTATTATTAAGTACCGAGTGGTAAGAATACTATTCAGTTTTTCCTAGTTTCTGCTAATTCTAAGAGAAACAATGGCAATGCATATTATGTTTAGTCAAACTGTCAAACTTTGGGGGAGTGGGTGAAGTGGTTTCTGTTGCTCAATGATTTATTTCTATCATGACAGATTTCCATCTACTCCTCAGAATATCTTCCCCAGACATTAAGACAGAAATCTAATACTTGTATACCACTTTGTTTGGTTTGCAAGTTTGGCTCTTCTGTTACATTGTTTAGCAACTTTTTTTTTATTTTTTTATTTTTATTTTTTTTATCACTTTTCGGCTTGTGGTTTGGTTTTCCATCTTTACTCATACACTACTTTGATCCATGCAGTAGTTTTTGTTATATTTTTTCTCCTATATTCCAAGGTTACTGTAGTCACATATATATGATTAAGTACTGAGTGGTAAGAATACTATTCTATTTTGTCCTGGATTCTGCTAATTCTAAGAGAAACAATGGCAAAGCATATTGCGTTTAGCAAAACTTTGGGGGAGTGGGTGAAGCAGTTTCTGTTGCTCAAAGATTTATTTCCATCTTGATGGATTTCCGTATACTCAGAATATCTTCCCCAGGCATTAAGACAGAAATCTAATACTTGTATGCCACTTTGTTCGGTCTGCAAGTTTGGCTCTTCTGTTACATTGTTTAGCAACTTTTTATCACTTTTTGACATGTGGTGTGGTTGTCCATCTTTACCTGTAAACCACTTTGTTCCTTGAATTAGCCTGATTTTATTTATTTCCACTGAAAACACATAATGGTTTGGAAATTTTTATCTAGTTTATCTTGTGTGTATGTATTTATATTTGACAAATCATGGGATCAATGAATTGAATCTGGAGCTTAAATATGCTATTCTGTTTTAGTCCTTTGTGCTTGCTCTCTCTCACCAAAGTTTCTTATTAACTAAATATTTGTTTCTGTCTACAGCTATGGCAGGTGCAGCTCCAGAAGGTTCGCAATTTGATGCTCGTCAGTTTGATGCTAAAATGAATGAGTTGTAAGTTTATTTTCTATATTCTTTACCATGGTTTCTGATCTTTCTATTTACATATACAATAAAGCTTTTTTTACTCTTAAAATTGTTGGATCATATCATGCATGCTTTGTGATTTGTGCAAATTTTAATTATTTGTTTTGACAAATTGATTGTTGCAGACTCTCAACTGATGGGCAAGAGTTCTTCACCTCATATGATGAGGTTTATGAAAGTTTTGATTCAATGAGATTGCATGAAAACCTTCTGAGAGGAATCTATGCTTACGGTAAGAATAGAAGATCTTTTTTTTAATATCTTTTCTTCTGGTTGTAAAAAAGAAGTGAAATTGAAATTTTGATGGCACCCAAGTTGATAGCCTGCATCACCCTCTGGAAAACTTCTTTTAAAATTTATGAACAAATCATTCTAAAAACTCATGAATTGTAGGCTACCAGTTATTAAATTTTTTATAAAATATGGTAAAAACCAAGTGGGCTGTGGGTCCATTTAAAAAAAACAATTTATTATATGTATGTTTATGTATTTATTTATTTGATTTTAATTGTAGAAAACCCCTAAAATACGGGGTGTATGCATTTTGCACCCCGAATATGAAAACTTGCAATCACCACCCCAATCGTAAGAGACTCTGCAAATTGCACCTCATAAATTGATTGACTGTTAAAATTAGTGATCACATACAAGTTTTAAGATCGTAAAAAGTTGATTTCTCTGTTGTGCCCTGTTTTGAGTTATTGTCCCAAATTATTACAGTTAATCAGGCTATGGGGTGCAGTTTGTGAAGTTTGTTATAATCGGAATTGTGATTGCAAATTTTCATAATTTCAGTACAAAGTGCTGTACCCCCAAAGTTTAGGGTGGTTTTCAATTTCATGGTTTTTGCAATGAACATACCATCATGGAAATTGCATGGTTTATCATTGAATCTATCATCATGTACCCTGGTTCTCCTCTTCTGCTTCTTGTTTATCTTTTGCTTGGATTTGGATATGTTTTAATGAAATTCTCTACTTAAGGTTTTGAGAAGCCTTCTGCAATTCAGCAAAGGGGGATTGTTCCTTTCTGCAAAGGTCTTGATGTAATTCAACAGGCTCAGTCTGGAACTGGGAAAACAGCAACTTTCTGCTCTGGGATTTTGCAACAACTTGATTATGAGCTTGTCCAGTGCCAGGCTCTGGTTTTGGCACCCACTAGGGAACTTGCACAACAGATTGAGAAGGTTATGCGGGCACTTGGTGATTATCTTAATGTCAAGGTTCATGCTTGTGTTGGTGGCACAAGTGTTCGTGAGGATCAACGCATCCTTCAGGCAGGTGTTCATGTTGTTGTAGGCACCCCCGGTCGTGTATTTGACATGTTGCGAAGGCAGTCACTTCGTCCTGATTACATTAAGATGTTTGTACTGGATGAGGCTGATGAAATGCTTTCTCGTGGTTTCAAGGACCAGGTTGGTAAATTTACTTTGATCTTGATCCTTTTATATGTTTGCAATGCATATGCACCATACATAATTTCTCTGACATCAATTTTTTTTTTGTTGGATGGGTGCTTGCATGTGTTAGATGTCTATTCTGCAATATCTTGTTTTTGATGAACAACATATGGGAGGGAAGTAAGATGTATCACAGTAAGAAATTAAATATTGTAGCTGTGTTACCCTAATTAAAGACAATTGGAGTCTTTCAGGAAGACCTTATCAGTTTAGGGGCCACTTTGAATTTGAGGCACTTGACTTGTCAGATTAACAGTAAATTCCTCATGTTCTTTTTAGTGCTGTTTCATTTACAAGTCAGATCTAATTCTGTGGTTATCTATATTTTTTTTAAAGTTTTGTTGGGTTTTTGGGTCATGTATAAGGTTACTTGGTCATTTTAATTGTTTAATAATTGAAAATGAACCCATCTTTCTTCTTTAAGGAATAATGGGATTAGGTCTGTGTGTGTTTTCTGGTTAAATTGGATTAGGTGTGTAGTGGTTTTATATTCTGCTGTTCAGGTCCAAAAGCCTGATGATGACTATTTACTGCTCTCTATATAATAAGAAAAAGTTATTGTTCTGTTCATGAATAATCCATGTCTAACTTTGTATATTAATTGTACTGATGAAAGGATTGAACTTCTATTAGTGTTTTTTCTCCATGTGCTCTCTCTTATCTTGTTCAAAGATTTGCAGTTCTTGAAGGGCTTGGATATTATGTTCTAATGTTGTTATTATGGTTGTCAGATCTATGATATTTTCCAACTACTTCCCGCCAAGGTTCAGGTTGGGGTGTTCTCTGCTACAATGCCTCCTGAAGCCCTTGAGATCACTAGGAAGTTTATGAACAAGCCTGTGAGAATCTTGGTGAAGCGTGATGAACTCACCCTTGAGGGTATCAAGCAGTTTTATGTGAATGTTGAGAAGGAAGAGTGGAAGCTTGAGACACTATGTGATCTCTACGAAACCCTGGCCATCACCCAAAGTGTCATCTTTGTGAACACACGGCGCAAGGTTGATTGGCTCACTGACAAGATGCGTGGCCGTGACCATACAGTCTCAGCCACCCATGGTGACATGGACCAGAATACTCGTGATATAATTATGCGTGAATTCCGCTCTGGATCTTCCCGTGTTCTCATCACCACTGACCTCTTGGCTCGTGGTATTGATGTGCAGCAGGTCTCCTTGGTCATAAACTTTGATCTGCCGACTCAACCAGAAAATTACCTTCACCGTATTGGACGAAGTGGACGGTTTGGGAGAAAGGGTGTTGCCATTAATTTTGTTACAAAGGACGATGAGAGAATGCTGTTTGACATTCAGAAGTTCTACAATGTGCAAGTTGAGGAGCTGCCATCAAATATTGCCGATCTCCTGTGATGAAGTCTTTTTTGGTTTTGTTTGAGGCATGGGGTTCTCTTCCTTTCATAGTACTATTTATTTTTTATAACTTCTTAATTTTGTTTTGTTTTTTTTTTTCCCATCTAGTGTCCCAAGTTAATGTTGGCAAACATATCTGACCTTTTAATGAATTGGGTTTAGGACTTGCATAATATTGCAACATAAAGACAGTTCAGTTCCTATTTCAGCTTGGAGGGATTATTTAAAATTTTGTTTTGGGTAGGGTTTGTATTCTAAGCCCCCTTATTTATTATTATACTATCATTATTATTGTTTTCTTTTTTGAGTTATCAAAGGTGATAGATTAGTACTGATTGCCTTTATAATGTTTAAAACTTTGACTATTGTTTCAAGAGCTGGTTTTTACTTTGAGGCTCGTTATCCCAGATGATATTTATATCTGCCCTCTTCTGTAGTGTTAACCTACATTTTATCCATCCATCTTTTGTATGCGAGGATTGTAGTATGTTTGTTGCTGCATCTGCTATTATCTGGGGATGCAATGGTGGGTTGTGCAAGACCTGGTTTTTCACTTCGAAACACTTATGTTTAAATTCATTGCCAATCTAACCCAATAATGTCTGACAAACAAGAAACAACCTTCCCTCAAAAAAAGAAAAAAAGAAAAAAAGAAAAAGAAACAACCGATGACATAATCAGCTCTATTTTTTCTGTCATTTTCGCTGCATACAACCAAATTATTTAGCAAAGTAAAATCCATGTCAACACGTAAAATCGCCATTCTTAGTTTGGACAAATCGCTTAGATTATTGAAGTTTGGGCTTAGAGAAAGGAGACGAATGTGCATACCACTCAGAATGTAAAATCTTTTTCATACAATTTTGTTGGTGGCAAAGATTGACTTTGTGTATTGACTTTTGAGTTTGATTGAAAATTGTTAGGGTATGATGTGGATGACTGACTTGGTCTTGGTAAGTTGTCAACTCGGCATATGCCTGTTACCAAGAAAAACTTGGATGGATGTAAATGTAATGCTCGTAGAAATTGCTGAAAGCAGTTACATCCATGATGGCATCTAGCACATTACATGTGGATCAAATGGGTAGGTAACCACAGGGGGTTTCTCTCAGTTTTATAACAAGGATAGAACTTGGGTATAAAATTTATTTTGGAAATACCAAAATAACTCTCTCTCTCTCTCTCTCTCTCTCTCTCTCTCTCTCTGGGGTTCCATGTTGTGGGGTCTTGCTTGTTTATTCTATTTCATGAATTAGTTGTGTTAGTAGTTGTCTGTAAATAAATGACAATTCTCCCATGCTGTTGTGGATGGCACTAGTGAAACATGGCATGAGCAACAAAGGTCCACTTATAATTTTTTAGCAATTGTTTGGATACAAGCTATCCACCTGATCCTACTGGATCGATCTGTCTTATTGGGAAGAGACTGAGTACTTCAATAAACATGATCGTTTCCCAGGCCCTACCAAAGGTTTCATTAATGAAAAAAATGGTGTTGATCAATTCATGGAATCATAGTTATAGCATATAAAAGCAACTTTACAGAATTACTGTCCTTGAGATAATTATCCATTAGATATGGTCAACCAATTCAACCTAACTGATCATTGCTGATCTAACTGTGCAATCTACCTTGCCTACCTATTTTCCCTTTACTCATGGCAAGTTCTGACCAAATGATGGAGAAGTAATCATGTTTTTGTTTTTTAATCAGTCACTTTATGGTTTATGTTGTAAATTTCATACAACAAATACGACTAGTGAGATTAGGAAACTTGATCTTCCACATTATCATCATTTATATAATCATTTTTCTTTTTTTTAATTGACTTGAAGAAATACAACATCATAGAAAGACCTCAGATATATAATAATTTTTCTTAAATCAAAATCTAACAAAAAAATTTTCAAAGAAAATTGGGTAATTACACTCCACTTTCTTAAGATTTGAGAGAATAACACTTTACCCTAAATATGAAGGGAAAAAACAATTTCCTCCATTAATATCTATATGACCAAACTTTGTTAAATTTATGTTAAAAATATTACGCAAAAGCCTGCCTTCTGCTTAAAAATAAGTCTATTTTAAAATATTTAAAATGACTTTTGCTTTTTTTTCTTTTTTCTTTTTTCAACTACTTAAGAAGAGACTTGTTGCAAGTTTTTTGGTGCTTGATAAACTTTTTATTTTAATTATAAATTTATTAGTTATGTTTTTACTCATCATGATTAAACTTTATTAAAGAAAATCTTATAAATTTAGAATATTTTATTATTAATACAAACAAATGGGGGGAGTATTATTTTCTTCCAACATCAAAAGAGGTGAATGTTTTCTCCTTTCAAGAAGAAGGGTGTAATAATTACCCCCAAGAAAATTTAGTAAACCTTCTTTTTTTTGTTTTAAATTTAGGCCTTTTATTCATGGCAAAGAAAATTTATAAGTTAAATTCATTGGAACCGACAAAGTGAGCAAGTCTGAATAGAATATGGTATTTATCAAAGATGTTTTATTGTTTTCTTTCCTTGGTCAAAATTAATATGGATTAGTAGTAGTACTGCATTCATTTCCTGGCAATGACTTCAAGCATTGAATAGACATCTCAATTTTGATACTCGACGCACTCTATTTTTCTTTTTTCATTTTTTCTTTTCTTATATAAACCAGTCAAAATTTAACCATTCCACGTGTAAAAAGCCAGTCAAACTAAGCAGCCTCACCCTCATGCAACTCCACAGTGAAGCAAAGTTGGAAAAATCACATTCCTTCAAAGTCCCACTAAAGAAAAGCAATATTGATATTATTATATTAACAACTGAAAGAGACAATCTTGAGCTGTTCCCACATTAAAAAATGATTGAAAAATATCTAAGAAAAGTTTATAGCAATGAATAATTCTAATTAAAACACCACAAAGAAAAGCAAACCAAACAAGCCCTTTTTTTTTTTTGGGCCTTTTCCTTTCTTTTCTCCTACTCCATTAGTTCTCTCATTCATTCTTGAACCTTTCAAACTCTTGTGAGCTTGTTCCTGTTCCCTCATGGAGGATTTCAGATCCAAGTCATGCACGGATGGGAGGATGATGCAGATTGAGAGCTACTATGGAGGAAGAGGTGCCCCAACAAGCATGCAAGATCTGAGGTCTTACAGTGTGAATTATGCAGGTTCATCTGTACAGACAAATAACCAGATAGTACCAAAGGAGCTGAAGATGAAGAAAGGGAAAAGCAGTGTTGGGGCAGTCTCTAAAAACTGGAGCTTCAATGACCCAGAATTGCAAAGGAAGAAGAGAGTTGCTGGGTACAAGGTTTACACTGTGGAGGGCAAGATGAAAGGATCACTGAGGAAAAGCTTTAGGTGGATCAAGAACACATACACCCAAGTGGTCTATGGATGGTGGTGATTCATGTGATGGGTATATCTTCCTTTTCAAATTTTTTAAGGTTTCTCTTTTGGTTTGTAATGGATTGTGAAGTTCTATTATGAGTTTGAATATCATAGGACTTAAAAGTCCTATTTTTATGCCAATTCTATATATATACTATAGTTCTATTATGAGTTCGAATATCATAGGACTTAAAGAGTCCTATATTTATGCCAATTCTACATACTACAGATGTGGAAGTACTTACTGTCTTAGTTTTGTTTGAGAAGCTTACTCTATAAAACCTTATCTTTCTCTTGAATTTCCTATGCAACAAAATTTGCTTATTTTTGGCCTCACATATTTTATCCTATGATCTCACTGTAATCTTGGCATGGGTAATGATTGATTTTTTTCCCCTTTAAGCATTGAACTCTGACAGAAGATAAAGAATGCTGAAAAAGGAGGAAAAACTTGCCATTAGAATTCTGTTTGGTTAGCCTAAGGTTTGCTTCTTGCATGTTTCACTTGGGGAACCTTTGAATTACTTCTTGAATCCAGTAAATAGGTGACATTTTTGTAAAATGGGTAGTCTGATTTTTTTTTTTACTCAAATGTCAAATAATCCATCCTTTTATTTTTCTTCATCAATGGTCAAGAAATTTATGAAGATTTGCCATTGTGGTCTTAGAAGATTTGCCATTAGAAAATTTTTTATTCTCTTTCAATTAATTTTACTGCAAGTAGCACAAAACAAGAAGTACTTTTATATGGATATCCCCCCACATCTACTGATCATTATGACTTATAGCAATAACGAATGACAAGAGCTCATATGAAATATCCTCTTTAGCTTTGAAACTTCAATCCTAAAGCGTAACTTCAATCCTCACACACATTTCTTATATAAGTTAATAATTCACAAAGCCAAGATAGACTTTGTTTTTGTTTTCCCCCTCCAAAATCTGATTAACGAATCCTTAATCCCTTAATTTTCACATCCACCATTTTTTTAGGACTTATTAGTAGAAGTGTACCACATATGGGCAGTCAGTACCAGTGCTCAGCCTTTTAAGGAAGTTGTAGACATCACTACACAGTACACAATACTCATTATCATTAGGCCAAGAGGAATTGAGCCACGAATGATGGTTCAAAGTTCGAACTTCCTTTATAGGCAATAATATATAGTACAATTTAGTACTAAATTGTACTGTATATTATTGAGGCAAAAAAGAGAACTGATTTAGAAATCTTTGATGGGCTAAGGTTCAAACATTGAAAGAGGTGGAAATCAAATGAACTTTTCTCCAAGATTGAAATGTGTTGGGCAATGTGGATCTTAGATTGCATTTAATCAGAATTATGACCCGATCCTATATATAAGTGTTACAGTTTTTAATAAAAGTTTTTTGAGGTTTAGTCCATGGACAAGAGGCTTGGACCAATAAGGCTTTGTGAATATGCTATGTGGGATATAAATACCAATGTTTTAGATTAAGGTTGGTGTGTTGTTTTAAAGAGAAAAACTGTAATGTCGCATCTTATATTTTTCCCTAAAAATAGTGAAATCATTGCAACTCTATGGATATAGGCAAACTACCAAACCACATAATTTCTTGTGTTTTGTGATTATTATTTATTGTTAGTTTCTTTGTGTTTTTCGTATATCACAAATTTGAGTATATAACAGATTTGAAAATTCATGCATATTTCTAATTTTCCAAAACAACGCAACTTTTGATTTTACATTTTAGTTTGATGAAACTATTAAAAATTTCCTTCTAGAAAAACAAAACAAAAGTCATATAGGATTTCGTCAAACTTCAGTGTGAAATGACCAGTATAATAATTTCCAAAGGACCAAAAGAATGTTATTGGACTATTTAATTTTAAAAGTTTTGTTTAGACTCATCATGTGTAAGTCTTATTATTTTAAGTAATTATTATTTGTACCGGGTCTTAAGGGAAGCCATAAAATTTTCAAAACAAAGCCATATAGTTCTTGTTCTAACATTAGATATGCCTTGAGGCTCTCGTATTTAATATTTATTACCGAGAGGGCATTTCATGTGGCCTTAGGCATAAGGTTGGGACCATATATGTTATTTTAAATCCTAGGTAGGGAATTTTGAGGTTAAAAGATGAAAATATTCTTGTTAAATATCTCTATTCTCTATGCATGTGTCTATATGTGAGGATGTTTAATAAAAAAAATTATTTATTGTTTTGAGGATTCTCGGGAGTCCTAGGTCAATTAAGGATCAAAATATATTGAAGGAATTGATAGAAATATTCTTAGACCTAGGTGGGGTGGGAGGATTGGTACAGCGAATAGGGATGATTACAGAGAACATACTGAGAATCAGAGGATTTTGTATTAATACTACTTACTTTGAACAAAGTGAGACAATTGTGATAATATGGATCTAATAGAATAAAAAATAAAACCTTAATTGAATCAGTTCGATACCTATACATATTTGCCTATAATATATACATTCATATACAAGTTTCAACAAGAGAGAGAGAAATTTGAATCGTAGATGTCTTTGCAATAATACCCTCAATTTTTAATGCTTCATAACAGAGACAATTAATAGCTTAACAAGCTAATTAATTGGCAATTACCCATTACAATCAATAACAAACTAACCAACTTTAATTGCCTATACTATCTGAACAACTAATCAAATATTTACAAGTGTATTACATCACATGTGTTAGTATGAGTTACTAACTGAACTGTTAAGTTTAAGTTTTTGGGAAAACTTATTAGATACACTAAAGGTATTAATTGAGAAACTACTTTTATAAATTTTTTTATAGGAAAAAAAAAAACCATTTAACTTTTTTGACAGTTTTTTATATTTTCTATAAAAGTGGTATTAAAATTTTTTAAAAATGATTTATTAACAAATGCCTTAAAAGCACTCGTTAACCAAACCCTTATTCTTTTACCCTTAACTTATACAAGTATGACCTATGAAGCACAGGTGCGTTTCCGGATTCGGGTGCGGGTGTGGGTGCAGGACTCGGTAATTTTTGAAAAAGTAGGGTGCGGGTGCGGCAATTAAAAATATTTTTATATAATGAATTTAATCATTTTTATATAAAAAAATTCAAATAAATGGAAGAGTTTATTATTAAAAAACAATTATTTATGATTTGTTTTTAATAAAAATCAATATTTTTGGTAATTGTAAACAAAAAACCACATTTCAAGAAGGTTCTTTTACTCCTTTTCCAATTCCCAAGCCCACCCACATGAAACAATTGACTTTCCCGCCTACTTAATTTATAGTCTTTTGTTATATACCTTTATTCTTCTTCCAACCATTTTTTTGTGTCTTCTCTCATCTTCTTCTTCCTTCTCTTTCTTTCTTTTTTTTTTCCTCTCACAAGGCCACATGAAGCAGAGGAATGGTGGCTAGCTGCCCATTTCGGCCATAATCAGCCGTATCTGCCTATTTCGCTAATTGTTTCGGTTAGAATTTTATCGATTCTGCCGTTTTAGCTCTCGTTTCCGCCACAATTGGGCTGAATCGGCTGGTTTCTACCCGAATCGGCGCGAATTAAAAAAAGGGGGGGGGGAATCAGCACGTCGAACGCCGGACGCCGCGTCGAGACACGTTCGGTGCGGGTGTGGCGACCCTGGAGCTGCACCCGTGCTTTCTTGGTATGACTAGTGCTAGATGTCAACATCTTTTAGTTCTTGATACATGAAATTTTTTGAGTATTTGTTCCCAACTGTTTATCATCAATACAATGAGGTTTGCAATATCCCCAGTCAATATGGCAGTAGAGGTTATAGTGAGAATGTCTACAAGTTGGTGTACTGTTGAAACAAGGACAGTATGCAGTAACCCTCTTACCCCTAGTCATGCACAATGTGACGATCTATCTCAATATGTGTTGTTAGTTTGTGAAAAATAGGACTTTTTGCAGTAACTCACCTTGATTATCAGGGAAAAAAGAAAGAAAAAAAGAAAGAAAAGAGTAGCTCGTACGTGTACTCAACTTGAAAGTCTCGAAAGATACATTAGCCATGACAATTCACCAACAGAAGATGCATGGCATGATACTCAACTTTAATAGTGGATCTGAATACAATAGTTTGTTTCTTAGATTTTCTAGAAATTAAATAATCACCCAAGTAAATACAAAATCCAGTGATAAACCTACGAGTATCTGGACATGTAGCCCAGTTTGCAACAAATGCCTAGAGATGCGGTGCAACTTTGATCTCTGGTTATTTTAATATACTGAAGGATTGCTCTGGCTTCTAACAATTATAATATTAATTAAATTTATATTTCATTTTTTTTTAATACTAAAGATAAGGAAATTATCGAACAAGAAAGTGCGAGTGCTAGGAAAATCACTATAAAATATTAAAATGGTTGGGTATATATTTTGAGCTAGGTTAGACAAGTTCTATATTTTACATTTGATTAGGGCTGTAAATGAACCAAGCTGTTCATAAACAGCTTGGGCTTGGTTCGATAAAAAGTTCGTTCATGTTTGTTTGTTTATAAATAAGCTAAGCTTAAGCTTTAGTTTTAGGCTTGTTTAATAAACGAGCCGAGCCTGAGTAAAAATTATTGTTCATGAACAAGCTTATAAACACTAAGGCTCGATACAAAAGTAACAAAACAAGTTGAGCCTAGGCTTATTTATGAGTTTGGTAATAAAATTGATATGAGCTTAACATATAAACTCATATCCTTCTAAGACTTTAATTAATTACAAGTTGATATAGGCTAAATAATAAACTTAATATAGATTTGATAATATACTTGTGTTGCATCTCAAGCTCAAAAACATGATATTGAGGTTGATATAGAGCTCCAGTTTGGCTTGATTAATGAACCAAGTCAAGCTAAGCCAAGCTCAAACTTTTATACTTTATAACAAGCTTAAACTTGAACATTATTTGTAGGCTCGTATCAAGCTCAAGCCAAGCTTGAACATTCCACTTTTGCTATCGAGCCGAGCTTAAACATTCACTACTCGACAAAACTCGGCTCGTTTACTGCCCTACATTTGATATAATCATAGGGATAGTTCCTTTTAAGGTTTATAGTTATCCTAACATGTTTGATAATGATATCTAACATGTTTAATAATGATATTTTATTTTCTTAATTAGTGAGACAAATGACATTCGAAAGAACTAGATCCTTAACCATCAACAAGGCCTTCTCTCCAACTTTCTGGCCTGCCATTAATGCAATAATAAATAAGGTAAGTCAGATGGTTCAGTCAGTAGCTAATTTCAACAGTCAGCCAGTAAGTTTAGATAGAATAAATTTGTTAAGAGTTGTAATAACTTACATTCTAAGAGATACAAAAGTAGTTTCTTGATAAATTAAATTGTATATTTCATTTCATCAAAAAAAAAGTTGTATATTTCATTTGTTTCTAATCAATTCAAATTTTATTTCTCTTTCAATTGTTTTTCTTGAATTTTCTTTTTAAGTCATAGTGACAGTAATAGTTAAACTACTATATCATCTTTAAGAAATGGTGTTCCTATTCTCTCTTTTATTATTTGCCAGTCCTATTGAGTGTTTTATTCTCTATTTTTTGGATGTGGCATGCTTTTTTGTTACAGGCAGCTTAATACCTTAATGGAAGAAAACTTATTCTCTACAAACTACTACTTTCATCCATCATGGAATGTAAAATGTGAAAGAAGTGAAATATGAAGAACATAAAATTTAACAAAACTTCTTGGTAATAGAATTGATATTCTCTTTGCGATTTTTAATTTCCACCAATATTTTACATTAAAATTTATATAAATAATAGACTTGTCGTTTATAGGCTTTGATCACATGAAAGATGTTCATAGTAAATGTATGTATGCATGCAACTATACTTTTGTGTGTAAAAAGGAAATTGGGCTTTTGTAGGTATTTTTTTTTTAGTACTAAGAGATTAATATTGTTATGACGAGCAAGGAAATAATACAAAAGCACGATTAAAAGAAAATTTTGTAACATAAAAGGCTATTATTGTTTTGCCTCCACACACAAAAAAAAATGCTAGCTAAGTTATAAGACATTTGGACTAGAGTTAGCATAACATTTTCGAAAAAATAGATTATTTAGTACTTTATGTGAATTAAATCACATACGTCCAGTGACCCCAGATCTTAGTTAGATCCTATAAAAAAATCCAAACTTTGTTTGACAAGGTCCAAAACAAAAGTTTTTTAACTAGCTACCTAAACGATAAAAAAAATTGTCATAAATTCAACCCCAAATCCCAATTTGTGTCATATGTTTCTCTTTTAATATGAGCTTCTTCCTCAATCCTGATTCCCTAACACATGCTCAGTTATTATAAACAACACTAGTTGTAGCTTCAACCAAGTGATGGAAAATTTCAACACTTTTGATGAATTTTATCAATTTATATTTGTAAATTTAAGTTCTATCTTATGTTTGCAATTTGTTACCCTTAATAAAATAAAAAGGCCATACACATTTGGATGTCTCTTGGGTATCTTGTCATCATTCTCTTACCATGGCAGAATCCCTTAATAAGGGTATTTCCCCTGAAATAATTCCAACTGGCCTGGATGTTTGTAAGCAACAATGGCCACATGAAGACCATTGGGAAATGCCAAATCCCCTTATTGGATATGATGATCCGCAATATCATAATCATGATCCTGATGAAGATGTTGATGAAGAATGGTTCCAAGGAAGAGATGGATGAGACTAGATATCTTTAACAAAAAAAAAGAAAAAAAAAAAACCTAGTCAAAAGTCCTAGAAACGTCTTTAGACGTAATGCTCCCAACAGTTCCCAACAATACTGTATCTTCTCCCTATCAGAATAAAATCACAAATGCAGATATGCCCCCACCTCACTTGACACTTGTTGCTAGCCCAGCACTCAAGGACTCTGCTATTACTCTTATCCCATGGCAAGCTTATCCGGAGGAAGATTGCAATCCAACAATTCCACTATGCTATTGACACTTGTTAATCCATAAGGACAACCCCTACTTGTCCTGATATGAATATTGTAGAAGCTTGTAGATTATCAGCAACTTTTAAGGTCTATAAATAGGACTCTTGTAAGTCTGAAGAGGGCAAGAGAGAGTTAAGGAAAAAAAAAAAAAAAGCAAGCCCTCATTGTAAAATGTATTCCAGTGTTTCTTATGTCTGATGTAAAAAAGTTGTTTAATCTAATAATATCCTTCAGTTTGTTGTATCTTGTACTATGCTCTATTTCACATTTCCATGTTGTCTCTTATATGTTGTTAGTAATCTACTTAATTAACCAGTTTTCATAATCTTCTTACACCCTCTATCTTAGTCATTCCTCTGTGTAGTGTTCCTCTATTAATAGTAGTAATTATTTTTCGGCTGAACTTGGGCAGAATTTCATTACAATAACAAACTTCTGTTCTTCATCATTAATATGTTTGCTCGCAGTAATTATGGCCTTTTTGGTTTTGGGAGAAAGGATGACTGCATTACTTTCTAGTGCAGTAGTGCTAGTGCTTAGTACTAGTACATATGAAAAGAAGAATAAAAATTTCTATATATAACGCATATAGATTCTTATCTATTACCATTAGTTTTTAAATAAACTTAAGAAAATTTTATGCCATCAAAACTCATAATAACCTGGTTACTTGTGACAATGAGGCTTATATGATCTTTATGAACGGAATGTTTGCCATTGCAGGATCAGCATTGCATTTCTGGTCCTTGTTTCGGGAGCGTTTTAACTTGGACCTAAAATTTTCTTGGTATGGAGCTTCAAACATGGATCTAGCACAAAAACTAGGAAAAGCATAATAACTGATATGAACATTGATAAACTAAATACATCAAAATTTAAGCTTTAGATAATCCCAATTCAAGGATTTGAGATAAGAATCATTTTTCGTTTTTTTTTTTTTTTCATCTAAGGATTAAAATACTTGCATAGAGTGGGATACTTAATACTTATATTGAAAGATATTACATAAGGAACCAAATGTGGAACCACACCAGAGCACTGTCTCGGTATCAAAACCTTAAACATTACTGTCTACGCTTATTTACACACAATAAGGCACTGGTTTTTGTGTATTTTGAGCTTTGCCTTTGGTTTGAAGGGAACTACAACCAAATAAAACGAAAAACAAAGGCAAAGTGGGAAACCATTATAAAAAATACAACAACAATGCAGTTTCTTTTGTTGTGTTTAAGGGGGAGAATTGGATTGGGGGAGGGGAGGAGGTGTTGTGTGCGGATTGTACCCTCCCCTGCCCTCTAGATCCTTCAAGGCAATGAAAATGGGTGTGCTGATAATAATGTACCCTCTAATCATTATTAATGTGCATGCCCTCAATAGCCCTAAGAGTGGAGTCAAAGTACTTTGCATGTGAGGCATTTCTACCGGAAGATGTACGGTGCTCTGATGATACAACAGGTGAACTTCTTTGCCCACTAGAAATCTTACGAAGAGTTCCTGGGCTTGCATCCGTAGTGTTCAGGCGAGAAAGGTCACCTTCACCGCTAATTACCGCATCACGACTGCTAGAGACAGCAGGTCGCCTTGATGATCCACTTGACCGCAAGAAACTAGCACTTGATAACTGCATGAACCCAAGGACACAAGAAGTCCTGAGAAAAAAAACTAGAACGAAAATACAATATCATTGATGCAAAAGGAAACACTGAATTCATTAGGATTATCCAAGTAGGCCTGTAGTTACTGGTGGTAAAATGACAACATATAAAAAATATTCAAGCTTGCAAAATTCCTAGTATCCTTGGTGAAAAAACACACATTGTGATGCCTTCATTTTATTCTTCGCCTGATGTTTTAATAAGTTATACTGAAATTCTCATCTTTATTTTATCCTTCACTAAAAATTTTATGATAATTAGAAGTAATTGGCCCATATGTCATTATCCAGTACCTTCCTAGTGGTAAAAGCTCGAAATCTCAGTATTTGAGGTTTAGTGGGTTGTTAACAAATCCTTAAGATGCTGCTTCAAAGGCAAGGAAGCTTTGGTCAAACAGGCAACCTACAGCCAATAAGGCAGCTCCTGTGTGTTTGTAGAGGTATATTTAGCTGGAATGCAAAAGCCCAAATTGAAGGAAGAGGGGGTGTAATGTGTTGGATCTCAAAGGAACTTTTTCAGCAAGCTTTATGCAAATGGTAGTAGAGGCAGAGTGGAGACTGGAGACAACTACTCCTTCCATTCATTTTTGCCTTTTTTAGACTTTGTAATCTTTCATTTTCTTTTAATGTTGGTTTTATTTTCTAATACAATTCTGGTGTACTTCCCTGCATCTGCTTCACATTTTCTATAAATATTTTCACTCATCAAAAGGGAAAAGTAGACCATACAAGAGAAAAATTATGTTTTGAAGTTGTTTCTATAAAAAGTCTAGTCCACTGGTAAAAAGAATCAATCCCTCAGACCAAAGCTTATTATCATCTCCACTTACTATCAATTTGCCTAAATAATCAGTGACAAAATTGTCACCCAACACCCTAGAAATAACAATACATTCAAGGATATCATAGGCATCTGGAACAGGTTTACTGGGCTATGATGAGTAAAGGTATGATATTTGACTTTCCAAAATAATAAACTTGGTTAACTTAGAAGCACGAGCAAGGGGACTGAAAACTTTTAAATCTGGATTTAGTCAGAAATCAAGTACCACAGCATCTTTAGATGAAATTGGATCATTCGCAGCTGGACTTTTCTGTTTAGAAAGGTTTCCAGCACTCACAACTGGCCCAGAGTTTCTCCTGCGAGAGGGATCTGACAATGACCAACCAGTAAGTCTACCTTCTTCCCCACCTGCAATGAAGTTAAATAATTAACCATATTAAACATTTCATCCTCGAAATATGTATAGTGAAACGACATCCCAAATACTGGACAAAAATAACAGATTGCAAAAGTATACATAGGTTGTGTATTTGAATTTGAACTCATTCAAAAGACCTTTCAGTAATCTCAACCCAAGTATGAAGGGAGGGGGGAGGGGGGAGGGGGATTCAAAAATAGTTGAATATTTGAGGGTCCAATGTCCTACAAAATAACCAGCAGATTGCAACTATAGAAAGCTTATGCTAAAGCAATAAGGTGGATGTATATAGATAAGTGAACATTACATAGAAAGAAATTTTTAACAATGTAGTGGATCACAATATGTGCATGAAGTAATACATTAAAGGAAACACAACTAGAATTACCCAATTGTCTATCAGCATTTGCAGCTATTGGTGGCATGCCAGAGCTGGGTCCAGCACCAGGACCCTGTAATAAGATAAATGAAATAAATAACACATTAAAAATTTTCAGACCAGTAGCTAAAAACCAAAAGCCATAGAGGTTGATCACTTACAAGAACGCGAGCAGGTGGAGTGGCAATCTGGGACTGCTGATATTTCAAAATGGTCCAATCAAACACGTAATCAAACTGGAAGCCTGCAGTCAAAGAAACAATAATGAATCTCCAATTTTGAGACTATTTATTATTTAGTGAATTGGGAGCACTGTCGTCATATCAGTTGATCACGTAAAGCATCTAACTGCATAGAAGACATTGAAGTCCAACATTCAGGTGAGAATATTTGACAATGATAACAGAAAAATTGAGAGCATTGCTGTCTTATTTTTTGAGCACATGAAATGTCTAAGAACAGCACAGAAGACGTTAAAGTTCAAACCTTCATGAATGAAAAGGTCACGGAAGAGTCTTTTGAGATACGCATAATCCGGTTTATCATCAAATCGTAGAGAACGACAGTAATGGAAGTATGAAGCAAACTCTGTAGGATAACCACGACATAAAGCCTAAGGAAGAAACAGTAACTTTTGCAGTCAGACTCATGTTACTGAATACATAAATGACATCAGAATGCTATCCTAAGACATGATTCTACCTCAATGGAAGTTGAAACTTTCTTCTCACTGATCTTCTCATACTTTTGCTTCTTAGTTCCTGCTTTCAGTCCCTGCCAAGGAAGACTATAAAGATAGACGGTCATAACCAAACAAACTAAGGAATGAAAGAACAATATAAGATAACATTGGTGCAAATGAATCTTCACCTTCCTCTTAAGAAATACATAAGAACATATCCAAGTGATTCTAAATCATCCCTGCGGCTTTGTTCTACAAAGCAAAAGAGCAACATAGCTACGAGTCAGAACCATAATTCCAAGAAAAATGAAAATACACAGGACCAAAAAAGATAAAAAGAGAGGGCCGGGGGGTTCAGAGCTAGCTACAAAGGTTGACACCTACATTTATGAACACAAAAAGGTAAACTAAAAATTGATAACAAAAAGAAGCCAGAAAAATAAAATTAATAGGTATACCAATGCCAAGGTGAGTATTCATGCTCGCATATCTTGCAGTTCCTGTTAAATTCTTATTTTCTCTGCAAAGTATATGAGAATGTCAGAATTGATGAAAGAGAGTGAAAAAATACCTGAAAATTTTTGGATAAAAATATTTAAAAAATCAGTAATGGCCTAGAAATCTTAGTCATGGTAACAAACAAGGGAAGGACAACCAAGCACAATAAAATAAGTAACCCATACAGGTAAAACCCCATTAAGCTTTATCCTTTTGTTTCCTCTTTTCCTATGAATATGTAAATCAATGTCAATTAAGAGCTAATCCAAACAAACTAACCTATAAGGAATATGTTGATGGGTTGAAGCATCTCTATACTTCTTAGCCAGACCAAAGTCAATGACGTACACCTACATGAAAGAAGATATCAAGTAATGCATCAATACAAAACATGAAAGAAGTATATATCCCTTGATTGATAAAAGAAGGGTGTTCAACAGTAAAACCTGATTTGCACGCCTTCCTAAACCCATAAGAAAGTTGTCTGGCTTTATATCTCGGTGTAGAAATGACTTGGAATGAACAAACTCAACTCGATTGATCTGACAGGAATATCAATATTAGATTTCCAAGAGATAACTAAAACTTGAATAAAAGTGAATTCAAAAAGGATAAAAATGCAATAAGGGACCCTACCATCTGATCTGCAAGCATAAGTACGGTCTTAAGGGACAATTTCCTACTGCAAAAGTTGAATAAATCTTCAAGACTGGGTCCCAATAAATCCATCACAAGAACATTGTAGTCTCCTTCAACGCCAAACCATCTCACATTCGGAATTCCAGCTGCCATAATAGGAAAAAATAGCCGACCAATAAATATCTAATAAATGAGCACCAGAATTTGCAAAAAAATCAAAAGGCACCAAGTATAGCAGTAAAGGTCATTACTTCCTCCCTGTAGTATTTTATACAGCTTCGATTCATACAGCAATTGGGGGTGCTTTGTCTTGACATTTTCCTGAATCAAATATGCATTATTAGAACTTACACATATTATAAAATATGCATTCCAAAATTTCATAAAAATTGCATTCTAAAATGTGCAGGTGTTGGATGTAACTGACTCAACAAAAACATGACTAACCAATGCATAATCAGCTTAAAACCCAACAAATTCAGACCCAGAAAATAATTAAGTTCTCAATACTAAACGTTTGCAGAACAAAAGAAGCACATGAAGAAAATAAATAGTATTACAAATTAAGTGTGCTGGAATACGTGCATTGCAAAATTTCATTTTATTTGCTTCTAGGATGTGTAGGTGCCAAATGTAGCTAGAAACAGCTAAGCAACAACCAACAGTTTAATCAGCATAAAGCCCAACAATCAGACTTAGCAAGTACAGATTCCTAAATTTCATTGCATTTGCATTCTAGAATGTTTAGGTGTCAAATGTAATGGACTCGTTTCTAAGCAATGACCAGATGTTTAACTGGCATAAGACCAACAAAATTAGACTTAGCAAATACATAAATTCTCAGTACTAAACCTTTGATGAACACTACAAGCACACAAAGCAAAGAAACAGTATCATAAATTATGTATATTAGAACATACATTTGCATTCTAGAATCTGCAACTAACCCAACAGAAACAGCTAAGCAATAACCAAAACTTTAATCAGCATAAAACCCAAAAAAATCAGTCTTAGCAAATTCTTAAATTCTCAACACTAAATCTTTGCAGAACACTATAAGCA
This sequence comes from Quercus wislizeni, assembly GCA_023055345.1. NCBI lineage: Eukaryota > Viridiplantae > Streptophyta > Magnoliopsida > Fagales > Fagaceae > Quercus > Quercus wislizeni. Next base: position 288,387 of record JALGQJ010000060.1, read on the forward strand.
CTACAAATTACACATGCTATTACATGCACATTCAAATTACATTTTCATCTTATAAACTAAGCAATAACCAAGACTTTATCAGCATTAAACCCAAAAAAATTCAGACTTAGCAAATATGTAAATTATCAAAAACTAAACCTCTGGAGAACACTACAAGCATTACATTTTACACACGCTAGAACATTCTCATTCCAGAATTTCATTACATTTTCATTCAACAATGTATAACTAACCCAACATAAACAGCTAAGCAATAACTGAAACTACAATCAGCTTAAAACCCAGCAAATCAGACTTAGCAAATACTTAAGTTCTCAAAACTAAACCTTCGTAGAACACTACAAGCATTACAATTTGCACATGCTAGAACATTCGCATTCCAAAAGAGCATTACATTTTCACTCTACAATGGATAACTAACCCAAAATTAACTGCTAAGCAATAACCAAAACTTCAATCAGCATAAAAAGCAACAAAACCAGACTTAGTAAAAACTTAAATTCCCAATACTAAACCCACACCAAAGCAACTCCAACACTCCGAAAACCATCATCAAATTTCCAATACTTAATTTTCACACAAACCCCATTTCTAACTCTTCACAAAACCCAACAAAATAACAACCAAATTAATCAATTTCAGTCATTTCAGAAAAACTAAAACCAAAATCTAAGCCCACCAAGCAATCTACTTTTCCCAAATAAATAAAAAAAAAAACCAATTTAGACCCAACTAAGCACATAAACACAAAAAGCTAAAACTGGGGTCAAATTTTAACTAAAACCCATAATTCCAAAAACCCAAAATTCAACCAATTCCAAAGCTTTAAAAAAAAAAGTCAAAAGTGAATTACTCACAAGCTTAATTGCAACCTCCTCATTGGTCTGAATGTTAGTACCTGATTAAAAAAAGATTAACTTTTAAACAAAATTAAGAGCACCCACAAGCTAAAAAATCCAAAAAAGTCAAAATTTTAGCCAAAAAAAAATGAAAGTACAGACCGAGATAGATCTCTCCGAACGATCCACTACCGATCTTTCTGCCGAGTCGAAACTTGTTTCCAACTCGGGGCTCCATAGCTCCGAGAATTCACGATCAAGCAATCCGGACCGTCCAGAGAGTGGAAAATGGGAAAAGCAATCGACGGCCGAGATGTGGGGAGGGCAGAGATGAAGATAAGATGAAAGAGTGAGGGCAGAATTGGAAACAGGAATTATCAAAGTGAAGAAGAAGAAGAAGAAGAAGGAGAGAGAGGAGGCATTGTGTGTTTTTGAGACATTCAGACAACAGAGAGAGTTTGATTGAATCGTTAGGACAAAGGGTTTGGTCTCTTCTTTCTTTTTTCTTTTATTCTTTTTTTTTTTTTTATAATATTAGTAATCATCAAAAAGACAGTAAAATATGGTTGTTTTTGTGTGAAGGTGTTTTTTAAAACGACGATGTTTTATTGGTTGCTTAGTGCGGTTAGCTTTGAAAAAATATATGAACTACTTTTTTTTTTTTTTTTATGAATTTTATATATATAGTGATTTGGTGAGTTGGTAATTTGGAATATTCGGATACAGTGCTTTTTTTTGTGGGGGGGGGGGGTTGTGGTGACTGATAAACCTATGACTCTATCACTATTGAGTTATTCTAACCCAAAAAGATTAAAATATAAAATAAAAAGAGGACGAAAGAAAGAATTTTGAAAACCAAAACAAGGGGTGATTTTGTGGGAGAAAAATGACAATTTCTAAGGGGGTATACAATTGGGAGGGATAAAATATGTATCTTAAATTACAATGATTAAACAAATCTAGTGAAGAATATATGAGAAAAGAATGCGATGATTTTAGTTCAATCAAGCATAGAATGGATTCTCAAAAAAAAAAATCAAGCATAGAATTTAAGTTGCCTACAATTTACCCACGTGTAGTTTGGACAAAATTTAAGTTGCCTATCTATAATTTGAAATTTGACATACTCACCTGAGGTTAGCTCAGTTAGATTTCTATAACCCACCTTTATTAAAAACAGAGATAAATATGTAATTTTATTTCACTTTTATGTCTCTCTTCCAAAAACACAAAAAATATAAAAATATAAAATCAAATAAGATCAAAAACTATCCATCAGAACACTTGTATCATGGAATTTCAAACCATAGGTAGTCAACTTAAATTTTGGTTAAACATTAAGTGGGTAAAGTGTCAAATTTTAAATCACAAATAAACAACTTAAATTTTAGCTAATGACAGGTGGGTAAGTTGTAATCAGCCCAAGACAATTTAAGTTCAATGGTAGATAGATCGTTCGTATCCTTCAAAACTTCTAGAGTTCATCTCCTATAATAGACATCGCATTAGGTAATATGGAACAATCTTCTAAATGCTTACGTTTCAATGTTGGCCAATGCTGTCTTGCCAAGAAGCTAACAAATCCAAAATTTGTTGTGGCATGACCTATTGAATTCCAAACAAACAAAATACCATAGATCACATCTCATAAGCTATAAGGCAGTGACGAAGAAGATGATTCACACTCTCTTCATTCATTTTATACAAATAACACCAGTCTATAATAATAATGCCTCTCTTTTATTGGTTATTTGTAGACAAAATCTTTCTTAAAGCAGTATTCTCAAGTTGTAACTTCTCGGGTACTTATTCAAAATTGTCATTTTTAAAGCTAAACTATCTTTGCACCATAGTTTTTAATGATAGTAACACTTTCCTTTATGTTTACTGAATGTTTAACTAGTAACTACTCTTTTAAAAATCACTTCTTTTTTGAACACATGTTTTCAAATAGTTGATCCAAATATATACTATACTATGTATCAAAACGATGTTGTTTTCATTTGTTATTGTAGTCTATTTATTTATTTAACCTTGCACCTTGATATATGCACCTTAAAATTCTTAGTGCATTACATGCACACATTTAATATTAAATAATGTAGTTGATTATGAAAGGATGTAGTTTGATATGTATAGCTTTGGACAAAGTTCTCATCTTAAAAAAAGGTTAATGGGGCCTCGTTAACTACATGTGCCCTAAATTTCTTAGTGCATTAAAGGCATGAATTTGATCACATTATTATTATTATTATTTTTAAATCTAAAAAGTCCCTAAGGAAACCATAGAAAAGCTTAAAAATCATTTACTTTTCTAGATTGAATCTTGCACATGTTTCATGCATTTAATAGTTAAGGTTTGCGTCAACTTTATATCTACTCTACATTCACACCATGATTTATTTGCACGGCACCTCCTCATTGTGATAATTTTCTTAATGAGATGGCATCCTAGGGCATTACTGTCTTTTCAATATTCTCCTTAAAATTTCTAGATAATGTTCAAATATTTCACAAATAAATAAAATTCCAAGTCTCTCTAACCCAAGCTGAATCAACTGCAATCTTGGTCAAACAGGGTAGATTATCATTTCTAGAATATTAAAAAAATAAAAATAAAAAATTGAAGTTGAATCATGTAACTCTCTAATAAGAATTGGTTAATGTCATAATAATGACTTGATTGACGTTGAACATGTCAATTGTTGGTAACAAATTCAAAGGTTGATGACCAACAGACAATTGTGGATGAGAGATTGAATTGGTCCCATTCTTCTCTCCAAGAAATTATAATTAACTTATTTTTGTTGACTGGATTTATTTTAACTTACTTGATTAAACTCATAGACTTGCAAGAGGAACTTCTTAGCATTTTAAAGGTGTGCTGCATCATGTGTAATCATTTTCTGTAACAAAGTATTCTTTTCCGGTTCGGATTTTGTAACTCATCATCATCATTTTATTCACATTCAAGAAGCTTAAGCCCCTCAAATTTTTTTAAAGACTTCCCTTCTAACCATCTCTCTCTCTCTCTCTCTCTCTCTCTCTCTCTCTCTCAAAATAAAAAATAAATCAAATTGAGGAGTTTAAACTTGAGGGAGAGAGAGAGAGACTTAGGCCATATCTCCATATAAAGGGAATAAGTAGAACCCAAATTACAGGAGATTGGATTCCTTCTAGTCATATGACAAAACAAAGCTCAATGCACACAAGAAGGTGAGATAGAATTAACAGATTTCAATGCATGAAAGCCCTTCCAAAAAGGTTGAGCCTATGAATTAGCCCAATGGCATTTAAGTCATTTTCAGAGTTGATCTGAGTATTTTTCACTTAATTCCAAGTGGTTAGTTTAGTGATTTTTAAAGCTTCATGATATGCATGAGATCTTCAGTTTAAAACCTCTAGTCAACATGTTGGGATTACTCCCAAAAGGATTTCTTCCTGCAATAACTTGGTGTTTGTTAGATGGAAAACTACACAAACGCAAGAGAATAATTAGGTGCTTAAAGAGTTTTGAATGTCCTGATTTCTCAAAAGTAAGTATTTTGTCACTTAAATGGCCCCATAACTTAGTGGGGGTATATCATGTTCCGGGTGTATACACCCACCCTTATACAACACATGAAACCCACTACTAGTGTATGGATCCCACATGTAGTCAGTCCCACATGTTGGGAGAGACCTAGAGGTATACACCTAAAACAATATGCTTTTGCCATAACTTGAGCACAAGTATGATTGAGTCATTGAAAATTCTCCAGCTGTATGGCCAAATATAGGTGCTTTAGCCTTTGTAAAAGTGAATAAAGGAGACGAGCGAAGGGATGAACAAGAGTAAGTCAATAACCACTTCGGAAAGAGTATTTTGAACAAATATAGGATGTTTTATATCTAGAATTTGTAAAGAAGCCAATTACAGCCAATAGTGATGTGCATGATACCCAGACCAGACTCCAGTTTCTATCTTCACAAGCTGCTAACTCTATAAATCTCTATAAATGTTGTACATACAAAGCTCTAATACATTTCTATAACGAATGAAACTGGATTAAAAAAAAAAAAAAAAAAAATTATAAAAAAGGCCACTTTATAAAACTATGAATGGCTACAAACCCTAAGAAAATTTTCAAAACTGATAAAATCATCGACATGATCATGATGCACTCAAGTTCGAAGAATGCTTCTTTTGTAGCCTCCCTCTCAACTGCCTCATCTTTGCCTCCACCCTTGCTGTGAACCCAATCTTGGTTTCCTGTCTAGCCTTGGATCGCTCCCTAGTCCACATGTGTCGATCTTCAATGTCTTTCTTGTAGTACTTGATTTCTTGGATGATATGATGATCCATTGGATTAAAACATCTTTGGAAAGATATGTGCGCAAGGTAAGGAAGATTACAAGTGATTGTTACTAAAAGGGTGGCTGCCCAGTAAATAGGAGCAGGACCAAGAACTTCAACTAGAATTTGGTAGGCATTTCCAGAAATAAGCGGTGACATCATGCCATAGAGAAAGAGAAACAGGTACCACGTGACAATGCTGCCCCAAACCAAGAGGTGTTGGATCCATGTGAAGTGGCTCATAGTGAGTGCAATCTGGCAGTTAACAGCCCAGATGATGCAAGTGAACATTGTTGTACCTACAGCTTCCATATCAGCTGTCTCGCCTCCAACACGGAATGCCTGATCATAGAATATGACAATGTTGAGGAAGAAAATAACAAGGGAGGAATAGAGACCGTTGCCCATCCAACCCAGTATCCTGTACCAGTCAAAGAACAGGTTTTTCGGTCCTTGCTGATATAGTGCAGGGAACTGCAAAAGCATGGTGGATGTGTAAGTATTACAGCAGGGATAACTGGAATATGGACGAAGCACCACTTTGGGTGTTATCAACATACTAACCTGTAGGCAGACCTCAGAAGAGACGTCTTGTTCAAAAACTCCAAGTGAAATGACAGGCAATGAGGTAAGTAAAACATTAAACAATAGCATGAACCAGTCATCATAAATTGACTGTCCAGAAAAGGCCGCAAATGCCTCAAAGTAGAAGAGGGTAAGACCAAATGCTATATTTTTGTAGAAGAAATAGCAAACCTGAATGCAAAATATCCCAGGTTAAATGAGGATAAATTACATAAAAAACAAGCACATGCACACAGCATCTTCATTTCTGTTGATGCATATGTTTGCAAGTGTGCAAGCATGCATAGTTGCAAATAAATGATAATCAAACATCAAGATGTTTTACCATCTGAGCAATCCTCTTGTAGCACCAGTGTCCATGTACTACCAGAAGTCTCTCCAAAAACCGAAACTGGGCAATGGAGAAGTCACTAGCCATCACAGCCTGCAAAAAGTTACTAGTTATGAGCTTCAATGCAAAGAACGAGTGCAAATATATCCTTCTAAAGGGAAAACCTCATGCACATCTCATGCCTCTATAGTCCAGACAAGGATGAGCATTAATCATTACCAGCTAACTAGCAAATAGTCCAATGTCCCAGAAAACAGTCAAATATAAGCAAGAAAAAACTTAGAATTGGACATTTAAGTGTGGATTTGGTCACCCAACTCTGTGGAAATACAGTCAGACAGAGCCTGCCTAAGGGTAAGGGTGTGCCAAACCTTTCGAGAGAAAAATAATAAAAATACAAATGAATAGTACTAGGTTTTTTTTTTTTAATTTAATTTAATTTTTTATTTTATATATGGATAGTACTAGTTCTGGTAAACAGAAGCAAATTTGACACCATGTTCCTTTCTAGAATCCAACTTGAGACAGAAGATTGTAAACAAGAATGATGTCCCACCTCTGCTAACCTAAATTAAATTTTTGCGAGTCATAAAATTCTGGCAATCAGAAACAATAAAGCAATATGACCTTTATATTTTCGCAAATTTTTGAAACAGATGAAATGTGTATGAATTCTTGAACTGAAAAAAGAATGTACCGAATGCATTTAGAGAGCCGTTAAGCAGAAAGGGTCAGTCAGACATGTTACCAACCTGCATACCCTCAACCCCACTGATGCCAACACCAATGTCAGCTTCTTGAATCATTCCAACATCATTTGCACCATCACCTATAGCTAGGGTGGTTTTTCCAGTTCCTTCTTTAACTAACCTGGTTACCTGGTGTCAAGAAATTGAAGATATGAAGACAGATCCCAACATAACAGCACATATATAAGTCTACATTTATGAGTGACACTGATTTGATGATTGAAAATCAGAAAGCAAAATATCTGAAGACAGTGCAATGTTGACACGCAGGAAACAAAGATCCTACCTCTGCTTTTTGCTTGGGAGAGACACGACAGCATATGACAGATGCACAATCAACCGCTAATCCCAAAAATTGATGCTTCATATTATCATCTAAAACATAGCCTAAAGTTTTCCCGTCAATAATCAGTGCAAATGCAGCATGTGGGTCCTTCTCCAGCTTTATCATCTGAGTGGCATTGGTGATTTGATTCAAAATGTTCTCTTTCGCACCCTGTTCAGTGACAAAAAACAACTTTTAATGAAGGCAATTTTCCGAAATTAATTCCTCTATTTCATTTTCAAAGGAAATTACCTCTTTGCCATCTTTGACTAATGCATCTGAATTTGTTGTTGTTATACAGATCTGCTTCATTCCTTGTCGAAGTAAACTACAGGCAAATCTGCATCATGCGAACAAAACAGTCATTATATTTATTGTCTGGAGCATCTCTCAATAAAACGTCTGCTCTTTGTAAGTTCCTCAAAAGAAGTACTATGCATAAAGAAGAGCCTTCTAATCAATTAGAAAGATACAAACCCTATGTTGATTGCCGTTTCCATCTTATCTCCTGTCAATACCCAAATCTTGAGACCAGCTTGTGCAAGTTTATCAATGCACTGGGGCACCTAAAAGGGAGAATATTGTAATTAAGTATAAAGCAAACCAAAAGAGCAAAATATTCATATTATTATGGCTAAAAAGGATTATTATGTCTACCCCTTTTTGCAGTTTGTCCTCCACAGCAGTAGCACCAACAAGTATCAACTCTCTTTCCATCATATCTGATACCCTCTCAAGCATTGCTTCTCTATCACCCCCAATAGATGTTTTGGCTTTCTGAAATTCGTTATTCCAGGTGGCATACTGGGATTCCTCAAGCTTTCTATAAGCAAGTGCCAATGTACGCAACCCAGCTTCTCCATATTCATTCAAATGCCTGGTAGTGGTTTCCTCATACATTTTTCCGTTCTTTGAAAGTCGATCAAAAATGATGCTGCGTAGTACAGGGGAGAATGCATGGGTGTTAAAGAGCCTAAAACCAACTGTTCTTCTCTCCCGCTAAATTAAAGAGAAGAGTAGAAGATCCAAAAAGTATACATAAAGCTTGACGCTGAATTTTCAGGCTTCAGAGTTTCTTCTTGCATAAAGCATTCAAAAGGTAGATATTTGAAATATAGTTTAGCCTCAACAAAACTTAAAATCAACAAACCCTTGGTGCCATATGGAAGCTGATTGAAGATTTTTTGTATAGGCCATTTATATCATATATTTAGCTGTCAGTATCTCTGAAGCAATATCAAGAATTAGAAGGATATTCATGAGCCTAACCTGTCAGCACCTTTGCACAGAAGCAGAATCTGTCCCTCCTGATCTTGCACAATTACAGACATTCGCTTTCTTTTGCTGGTGAAATCCAGTACATTCAAAATTTTATACTCCCTGTAAAGTTAAAAAGATGCTAAGTCAATAAATATCTGTAGATGAGGACAATTACTAAAAGGGCTACATTATGTAGGTCAGTGGAGTTCTTACTTCTCAACTGGCTCTCCAGAATTGGTATATCTTTCACGGACAAACACACTTGATTGAGTTCTTCTAAAAAATTCAAAACCAAATTCTCTCGCTGCAACAAGAAAAGCCCCTTCATCAGGTGACTCTGCTTCATATGTAAAACTCCCAGTGGCTTCATTATACTCAGGAATTGCAGTGTGACAAATTGCTAATATCCGGAAAAATAATAAATGGACGTCAGCATTGGGCTCTTTAGACCAATTTCCATTCATCAGGCGACTGTCCTCAAAGCTAAATCCCTTTATGGTAGGTTTGAGATCATTTTCATTATTAGAAGTGATGACAGACTCTAGTTCAATTTCAGAAGCTCTTTCGACATTATCCTGTGAAACATGTCGACCACCTCTCTGCTTGGGGAAATTGGAAAGGTCTACTTCCTCATCTTCCAGAATAGCCATTTGTTGTACAGCAGCAACTTCAACTTCACTAGAACGCACACCATATGCTGTACCGGCGATGGAGCACTTTAGAAAATCCATCTGATTGCATGTCAAAGTGCCAGTTTTATCAGAAAGGATTGTGTCTACCTGACCCAATTCCTCATTCAAATTTGACGTCCGTGCTTGCGCGGTATTCCCACTCTCTTCATCATACATATGTATGTCTTGGTTAATGAAGGTTGCTTGCAAAACCTTCACAACCTCAATTGAAACGTAAAGCGAGATGGGTATTAAATATCCATAAAGGATGAGAGCAGTGATCAGATGATAAAATCCAGACAAGCTAGGATTTGAAGGATCAAATACACCATCAGGTTTCTGGGGTTGTAAGTACCACCAGTCCGGGACTTGGTACTTAGTCTTCACAGCAAATCCTAGTGAGCTGATCAATGAGATCAATACAAGGAGAGTGAAAAGGATGTATATAATATAATCCATCTTTTTTTCTATTGTGCTCCTTTTCGAAGGGGATTTTGTTGCATTCTGCATGACTTTGCTATCATGACCAGTGAAAACCACCACACCATACACAAAAGCTGTATTCCTGAGCTTTGAATCTCTGAGGAGAATCTGAGTAGGATCAAGAGGAAAAACCTGACGATCATACTCCAAATTACCCACAAAGGTGTAAAGACTGGGGTTTGGGTCTTCACATCGGATTTTCCCCAAGAAATCCTTGAAAGATTCATCATCGTCCAAAGGCAAAGTTGTTTCCAAACATCTCTTTACTTTCAAGTTTGTCTCACCATCTAAATTCATAGTCTCCACATAGCAAATCCCATCCTCATAACTTGACGACAAGAGAAGCAAATCAGCAGGAAAGAACTGATCCTTTTCCACTTTCAATACATCTCCAACCCGAATCTTATGCCATGGCCTATAACCAAAAACACCATCTCCTTTATGAACACTAACTTTCCGGAGATTAACCTTCATATCCTGAACAAACCTACGCGAGTCTTCAAGGGCTTCCTTCGCCATACTGAGCCCAACAACAAATGCCAAAGGAGCAATCATGCTAACAGGAGTAAATGGTGAAATTGGTGTGAGTGAAAGAACCGCAGCCAAAAGAAAGTACAAATTAGCAACCCTCCGGAATTGCTCAAAGATTGCCTTAGGTAAGAATGTAACAACATTATACTTCGTGGTTGATATAAAATTTGAGCAGTACTTCAGAGGTTTCTTCAGGTGGAGATGAGGTTGGTTGCAATGTACAACTCGTGAGCCTTGAACTGCATTTGGTCCCTCAGTGTCCGTGGTCTGCGGCTGGAGGCATGAGAATGTGTAAAGATTGCTCCGCCGGATCTTTGACCTTATCCTTCCCCTTGTCATCTTTCCAAATTTCAGCTCAAGACAATAATAAGTGACACATGCCAAACAAATAAAACCCGAATCTCCTTCACAATGAATCTAAGGATTTGTCCCTTATGTTCAATTTCTTCTTCTAATACCTAATCATACAGACCCAGATGGAAATTAATTTAGCACATAATGTTTGAAAATATGCAGGCTGCAATATCAATAAAATAACACACACAAAAAAATTCAAACTTTACGTATTAAAATCACCACATTCCTTAATGGATTCTTATTTAAACCTGCATATGAATGCTTGCAAACCCAGATTCGAAAATTATGTGAAATGTTGTCATCTTTAAGGAACAAATAAGGTCTTTACACAAATTCACCACTGTAGCTACAAAGATCCTCAAAATTACAAAAAAACTTAAATTCAATGATACTTGTTCTTTTAATTATATATGAAAATTTTAAATACATTACAACAATATTTCAGCTAAAAATTAAAAAATTTATTACAAAAGAACAAATTAAATAAAAGAAAAGGGAAAAATTTTCAAAAATGAAAAAAAAAAAATCTGAAACTGCCCAGCTAAAAATGTAGGAAACAGTCATTAATACCAGTGCAGATTCCTCATATCAAAAGCTACAATCTCAGAAAATAAACCAAAAAAGGCCAAATTTTGTAGGGAAAAAAAGAAAGAAACCCAGATGGAATAATTATTTAAAAAGCTCAAATTTTTATAAGAAAAAGTACCTGGAAACATGAGCCCCATTAATCTCCAGGACAAACTGGCAAAAACCCATTTGCCAAATGAGAGAGAAATGGCTTGTGAGTTGCAGATCAAAGAGGAAGACAAAGTTTAGAAACAAAGAACAGAAAAGCTTTAGAGAGAGATTTGACAGGGTTTAGGCCACATAGCAAGGTCCTCTCCTCGTCCAAGAAACAAAGTCCGAAGCAATGTCAGAAATTTCCGGGCCCTCCTCTCCTATATTTATATTTTACCTCTCTCTCTCTCTCTGTCTCTCTCTCTCTGGTTTTATTAATTTTCTTTTCTTTTCTTTTCTTTTTTTGACTGAAGAAGGTAGAATTTTCTTTTCTCTATTAGCGAAAAAAAAAAATTATACTTTCAAAGTGTCAAATTACAAAATTGTAATTTAATTATTATTATTTTTTGTAATTTTTAATGTCTTATAAAAATTTTAAGATACAACAAAATTTCCTAACTGTATAAGGTAGTAAAGTTGTTAATAGTGAAAAATAAAGTAGTGTCGGATCAGTGATACATTTATTGATTTAGATTTTCATATAAATCCAACTTAGCTGTTATGAAATTTAAGGTGAAAAATATTAAGTTATGGTTCTTTTTAATTTTTTCTTAATTGAGTAGTGTTTGCCTAAGATGTACTGGCAAAGAGAAATAAATTTGGAGCTGATTGGAAAGGACCAGTCTAACACTTCCCTGGATTGCCAGTTGTGGGTCCCACATAATCCCACGTGGCAGGTTCTTAACTGGGACCTGTTGTACCTCTTTTTTCCCAACCAATCATAAAATAATTCTAGAAAAATGGGATTACTGATTTTAGTATTAAAAAAAAAAAACTTTGAACAAAATTTTGTTGATTTTGTTAATTTTGTTATAAAGTACTGGGTGCACCTACCTGTGGTTCTAGTTTTAGGTGGTACTTGGGCTATGAGATATTCCTGCCCAGTCCATAATCTTGTTTACATAGTTTAGTTGCTATAAGAGAGAGATTAGGGACATTTCATTTTTATCAAATGATTCAATTTTAATGAGAGTTTTGGCTATTGAGTATATATTGATTTTCTTCTACAATTAAATTCCAAGTTTGTTGCTTAATCGTTTGCATAAAATGTAGATTATTTTGAGGATTCAATTAAGTTGAACATCATATATATATATATATATATATATTCACCTCTTTTTTTGTTTTTTTGAGAAATTGTTAGGAATTTTTTTTTGATACTCACAACAACTGAGGGGAGGGGGGAAATGGAATTCAACACCACACGTCAATACTAAAACTGCATGCAGCAGTTAGTATCGCGGAGTGGTATGTGAGCCCACAAAAACATATCACCACAATCAATGTGGGACAAAGGTTGAGAAATTGTTAGGAATTAGTTGTTTGTTTTTAGTTTTTATGTTAATGTTATTGTCTATTTTGAAAATACTAAAAAAAAAATACTTTCACATTGTATATATGTATATGTCTATAATTTTTTTAGAAATTTTAATGAGGCTTTTGATTACTTGAACCAAACAAACAACTATAGGGCATGAATTATATGATAACATAACAAATCATTGACTTGTGTTCTCCAACTCTGTTTTGAGAATGTATACAAGGCATGATTTTGGTGGTCAATTTGAACAAGGAATTCATATAGGAGAAAATTTTGGTAATCTCGCTATGATTCATTGGATCAAATGGTTGTCAATTAGCTGGTGAATTTTATATATATATATATATATATATATATATATTTATGTACATATCTTCAATAGGACCTAAAGGTGAAGCCCCCCACTCCATTTCCATGTGGATCAGCCAGCTGCAAGTCTAATTTAGAGAGAGGTGAGAAAAAACAAAAAAAAGAAAAGCAACATTAAAATACAGCATTTGACTTAGTTTTTCCTTTGTTAAATTATCCAGTGAACAGTATTTTTTAATGTTTTTAATTCTTTTTGGCCAACTATCAAATTTGACATATTTTGTTATAACAATTAACAACACAATGGCACGTTACATGTTTTTTTTTTTTTTTTTTGGGTGGGTGGGGGATTTTAATTAGTTTAGTTAGTAAATTTTTTTTTTTTTTTTACAAGAGATTTGAGATCAAATCTTATTAATACCACAAAAAAGATTTTAAAAAATAAAGAATTAGGTCTTGATCTATAGCTTATAAATTTAATGATCATTCCATTGACCCTAAGCCAAAATTATTGATACATACATTGTTTTCATGTCATTTTCTCAATCATTCGGTTCTTGTTTTAAAAACCACGAAATGGAAACAAAAACCTATTTTCGGATAATATCGATATAGTCTAAAACAGTTTATTGTTTTTGGTTTACAAATAAACTGAAAACCATTGAAAAACAATCTATTTTCTTTATGTCCTCTAAATTTTTTTTTAAAAATTAAAAATATGAAAACCAAATAAATTGATAATTATAATTAAACACCCTAAACTATTGAGATATTTGCAATATGCAACTTTTTTTTAATACATCAATAAAGAGGAATTGAACCCTAAATGTTTCATTTTGAATTATTAAAAGGTGTCAAGCAGTTGAAGTACAACTCCTGGCTACAATATATAACCTAAACTTTAAAATTTTATAATCAACATCATAGTTTGATGCTAATTTGCAATGTCTATTCAAAAGTTTAAATTAGGGTAAAAATTGATAGTTTAGTAGACACTTATCAACCCTAAAAAGAAATAGGCACTTTAAACTATGAGAGTATTTGCAATATATGTCCTAAACTATAAGAGCATTTTTAATATGCTCAACTAATTTGAATGATTAGATATCACAAATTATTCTCATATTATGTTGCTGATTACTATCATTTCTTTCTCAAAAAATAGAAAAAGAAAAAAAGATGACTATCATTTATCAAAAAATTAATAAATAAAATTGGAAACCATATTACGAATGTGAAAATATCAACCAAATTTCATTAATTAAAGCATGACCACTACACATAAACGCGTTTAATTGACCATATATTGTGTACAACCAAGTGTTGGCCATTTGGAAGTTTCCTTTGAAATCAAAATGGTATTAGACTTTCTTTCTTTCTCTTTTCTCTGTCGTTGCTCTATTTTTTATTTAATTTTTCAGTTGTGAATGTGAAAACATGTTCAAGCATTTATTAGTAATTAATTTCAATTTGAATATGGCATTGCAGACATGCAAGACAAGATTCTATATTTGAATTAATATTAGATTATATCATAGTGGACTGTTTCTCATTGTTTACGACGCACTCTTGAATAAACTCCATGGGGCCAAGGACTTTCTCAAGCCTTCAATTTGGAATTTATTTTTTGAGAATATTTAATTTGGAATTTGTAAATATATATATTGGACTGTTTTTGATTAATTTATTACTATTATTTTGGTCATATGAACATTGTCAATATCGAACCCATTCTTCTTCTTCTTTTTTTGGGTCAAGTACCTTTGGTCTTGGGCTTCTAGTAAGATAAAAAAAATATTATTTTTCTTTTATAATTGATTTTTTGAAATACTTAAAAAAAAGAGGAAATTTGGAGATAATCCCTGACCATATTTATATAACATATTAAGTTCAAAAAATGGAATATCCCAAAGTAAATATATATAATATATAGTTGTTAGTTGCAAGTGTCCATCGACACCACGTTACAATCATAGTATTATCTATCATCCATTAACATCAAAGTGATAAACATTAATGTTTGAGCAGGTGTTAGCCAATTGTCAAATTTAGAATCCTTATTATAATTTGCGGTAGGTTCTGTTATTTTTTTCAGGTGGATCTACTCCATCAGGTATATGCTTTAGTTGAACCCTATTAGTTTTTGGAATAGCCCACACGTATAACAATGAGTGACATGTGGTTCACAAGTCACAACCACCATTTTTATTTTCCTTTTTTATTAAGTAAAAAGTATCATATCCATTACGATAATTCTTAGTTTATAAATTATAATCTACTATAAATTTACAGTATAGACACAAATTTTATAAATTAAGTAAATATTTTATATTTTTTTGTATAAAAATATATATAATATCATACCACTTTTATATGTCTACGATCCTATAATATAAACTTACATAACCCTACAAATTTCCTATTGATTTTGCTGTTTGTATAAACGTATAATATATGATAGTTCTGATGAATTTTGTTTTTCTTTGTTTTCACTTTTCCCAACCCTGGTATTGGATCTCTGACCAGTTTTACACGTATGGATTGTGGAAATTCATGCAAAGTAGACCGCAATGATTTCATGTATTGAACGGGACCAGAGGTTCCTGGTGAAAAGGAAATGACTATAAAAGAGAATGTAGAAGTACAGTTTTAACCTTTTGTTAATTTTATATCCATCTATTTTTCTTTTTTTTGTTGGTATAAGGTGAGGATTTTCAATTTTCATTCTTTCAAACTTTTGGGATATTTTTATATGATTTTGATTGAAAATTTAAAAGAGTAAAAAACAAGTTTCAGTAACTTACTAATTAAGTTAGCAAAAATAATGTTTCTAGAAAAAAAAAAGTAACCTAAAATGAGAAAGTTTAAAGTATTGGCTCACTAGAGGAAAAGACATGTACATATTGGTGAGGAAGGCTGGCCTTGGCCTGGCAATTCTCAAAGCCATACCTATTTGTTATCGCAATTTTGTTATATTAATCTGCCTAATACTTCCAAATATAATAATTGTCCTTTTGAGGAGCATGACATACGTACCTTAACATAAATACTATCTATCTTCCATTTTTTTTTGGTCCACTTCGACCATTCAAAAAAAAAAAATTTTTTTTTTGAAGGGAACATTATTTTATATATTGTCTTTAAAAACAAAATTTACAATTGTATAATTTATTATTATTATTAATTGAGTAAAATAATATTTTCATCCCTAAATTTTATTCAAAGTTTGTTTTTTATCTTTAAATTTTACAAAATTATTTATTCATTATCCTTAAACTTTATAATTTTTTTAATAGTTTAGAGACAAAAATAGAAATGAAAAAAATAACATTTTTTCTTTAGTTTAGAGATGGAAAAAAAAAAAAACTTTTAGTAAAGTTTATGAACATAAAGTAAAACATTTTCAATAGTTTAAGGACTAAAAATAGGCTTTTCAATAATTTAAGGATAAAAAATAAAATTTTAAAGTTTATAGACGAAAAACAAATTTTTAGAACATAAAGTTATTATTTATCCAAATTTTTTTTTTTATCTTTAAATTTTAAAAAATTATTTATTCACTATCCTTAAACTTTATAAACTTTTTTTTTTTAATAGTTTAGAGACAAAAGTAGGAATGAAAAAATAACTTTTTTTTTTTATAGTTTAGGGATGAGAAATTTTTTTTGGTAAAGTTTATAAACATAAAGTAAAACATTTTCAATAGTTTAAGGATTAAAAATAAACTTTTCAATAATTTAAGGATGAAAAATAATTTTTTTTTTTAAATTTTAGAGATGAAAAACAAATCTCATACTATATATAAAAGAAGAAGTATTTTTCTACAATTAAGGTTGTGTTGCTGCATAAGGAAAAAGGATCACTTTAAAATCTGCCACGTTTACCATTAAAAAACTAATAATTAAAACATTCACATTGGATCTTGCAAATGTTATATATTAGCATCAAAACCCCCCATTACTCAATCTTCCAATTGTTAAAAAAAAATTGCAATACTGTTACAGTACAGTCTTATATGTATGATGACATTATAGCAGGTTTGTATAATTTTTTTATTACTTTATTCTCTTTCCCTCTTTCACTTTCTCTTCTTCTCCCACTTTGTCTCTCTCATGTCATCACTTTGTCCTCACTCCCCCTCTCACATCTCTCTCATTTTAGTAAAGTTTACGAATTAAAATAATATTTTACTCTTATTAATTTGAACATAAATTGTGAGTTCCAGTTAACTTAACTAATAAAGTCTATAATGGTTGAATAAGAGATTTAAGGTTCATTCTCCACCTATACCAAAAAACTGATTGATGTCTTGGTTTGATAATAAAGAGCTATCATTAGGAACAGACGCCATATAATAAAACTTTTTTGGAAAAAAATTTGAACACAAATATAAAAAATGAAAAAAAAAAGTTTTTTTGAATAAAATGAAGGGCACATTCAATTTTGACAGGATGGGTTGGGGTGTAGATAGAGTTTGTGCTCCTTTTGCTGTAGATAATCTTGGAGCCATTACACCTCTTTTGATGTAATTAGTTTGTTTATAAATATGATCCTCCTCTTTTTTTTTTATCTGAAAAAAAAAAAGTTTTTATATTCTTTTTTTTATAAATATAGTAGATACGATAATTCTTTTATAAAATTGTGCTTATATATTGACAATTTCAAAGTGGAAAATAGGTTGGAACATGGTAATGGACCTAATCACAGCATTGAATAACAAATAAATAAAATAGGAAGAAGTATTGGCTCACTAGAGGAAAAGACATGTACATATTGGTGGGGAAGGCAGGCCTTGGCCTGGCAATTCTCAAAGCCATACCTATTTGTTTTTTTTTGGAAAACAAAAGCCATACCTATTTGTTATCGCAATTTTGTTATATTAATTTGCCTAATACTTCCAAATATAATAATTTTCCTTTCGAGGAGTATGACATATGTACCTTAACATAAATACTATCTATCTTCCTTCTTTTTCTTCTTCTTTTTTTTTTTTTTTTTTTTGTCCACTTCAACCATTCAAATTTTTTTTTTTTGGGAAGGGAACATTATTGCATATATTGACACTTTTTTTTTTTTTTAACAAGATAGAATTTATATTCTAACATAATCTAAATGTATATGTGTGTAAAGCTCCCTCTTAAAAACTTGAACCCCGATCTTTACCCTCTACACCCTACAAGCACTTATATTTGTGAAGTGACCACCGCACCAATGGTGCGCAGTGATACATATATTGTCTTTAAAATCAAAATTTACCATTGTACAATTTATTGTCATTAATTGAGTACAATACTATTTAGGTCTCTAAACTTTATCCAAAATTTGTTTTTATCTTTAAATTTTAAATAATTATTTATTCATTATCCTTAAAATTTATAATTTTTTTTAATAGTTTAGAGGCAAAAATAGCATTGAAAAAAAAAATTCAATAGTTTAGAGATGGAAAAAAAAAAAAAAAACTTTCAGTAAAGTTTATGAACATAAAGTAAAACATTTTCAATAGTTTAAGGATTAAAAATAGACTTTTCAATAATTTAACGATGAAAAATAAATTTTTAAAGTTTATAGATGAAAAACAAATTTTTAGAACATAAAGTTATTATTTATCCAAAGTTGTTTTTTATCTTTAAATTTAAAAAAATTATTTATTCATTATCCTTAAACTTTATAAACTTTTTTTTAATAGTTTAGAGACAAAAATAGGAATGAAAAAATAAATTTTTTTAATAGTTTAGGGATGAGAAAATTTTTTTTGGTATAGTTTATAAACATAAAGTAAAACATTTTCAATAGTTTAAGGATTAAAAATAAACTTTTCAATAATTTAAGAATGAAAAGTATTATTATTATTTTTTTTTTAAGTTTAGAGATGAAAAACAAATCTCATACTATATATAAAAGCAGAAACATTTTCCTGCAATTAAGGTTGTGTTGCCATGTAAGGAAAAAAAGCCCACTTTAAAATATGTCAGGTTTACCACTAAAAAACTAATAATTAGAACATTCACATTGAGTCTTGCAAATGTCATATGCTAGCATTAGAACCCCAAAACCCCCTATTACTCGGTCTTCCAATTGTAAAAAAATTTGCAATACTGCTACAGTACAGTCTTATATGTATGACGACACTGTAGCAGGCTTGTATAATTTTTTTATTACTTTATTCTCTCTCCCTCTTTCACTTTCTTTTCTTCTCCCACTTTGTCTCTCCCCGTGTCATCACTTTGTCCTCACTCCCCCTCTCACATCTCGTTTTAGTAAACTTTAAAGATTAAAATAATATTTTACTCTTATTAATTTGAACATAAATTGTGAATTTTAATTAACTAAACTAGTAAAGTCTATAATAATTGAATAAGAAATCTGGGGTTCAATCTCTACCTGTACCCAAAAATCAATTGGTGTCTTAGTTTGATGATAAAGAATTATCATCAGAAGTGGATACCATAAGATGAAACTCTCTTGAAAAAAAAAAATTTGAACACAAATATAAAAAATGAATTTTTTTTTTTGGAATAAAATGAAGGTTACATTCAATTTTGACAGGATGGGTTGGGGTGTAGATAGACTTTGTGCTCCATTTTCTGTAGATAATCTTGGAGCCATTACACCTCTTTTGATGTAATTAGAATGTTTATAAAATATAATCCTCTCCTTTTTTTTATCTGAAAAAAAAAAGTTTTTAAATTCTTTTTTTTATTTTATAAATATAGTAGATATTACACCTCTTTTGATGTAATTAGTTTGTTTATAAAATATAATCCTCTCCTTTTTTTATCTGGAAAAAAAAATTTTTATATATTTTTTTACAAATATAGTAGATACGATAATTCTTTTATAAAATTGTGCTTATATATATTGACAATTTCAAAGTGGAAAATAGGTTGGAACATGGTAATGGACCTAATCACAGCATTGAATAACAAATAAATAAAATAGGAGGAAGTAGTAAAGTACACGAATAATGAAGTATGAAGTATGAACTGTGTGGTTCATTTGAAAACTATTTCCTTTCACGTGGTATTGTATTTGGTCCAAAACTTGAAAAAAAATAAATATATATAGATTTTTTTTTTCCCTGGAAGTTCAAGTAACACGCAAAGGTAACATGCAACAAAGAAGGGTCCTACGTACAGTTTCAAGTCAAACATGAAAACGGCACCTGTTTAGCGAGTCATTCTTGCCCTCCTGGCCTCTTCCATGCATGATGGTCAAGTCTATGAAGCTCACACGTTTGCGTGTTAAGTTTGCCAGAGTTACATGAAGAAAATTGAGCCGTTCTAAGGTCACATATTATTTCACAATTTTTTTTAGTAATTTTGACATGCTAAATTTTGAGCGGTTAATCATTATCTATATATGAATATACTATTTTTTTTCTACTAATTACATTTTGTTACATTATAATTATGACAAAATTTTATGAAAAATTTTGTCGGCCTAGATTTTTTTGCAAGAAAATCTTGGAAAGATTTTTATTAATTAATAAAATTGGCTTGTACTTTGGTAGCTACCTAGGTGGGTTGGTTTTTTCCACAAGTACGACATCGTTTCTGACCCCATCTAGAACACGAAGAGGATGAGTATGTGAAATTTGGGACCATTCGTTACTAGATAGTAATGCAAGTCATGGCAAAAATGATGTGACTGATGGTGGGGAAAGAATATCTAAGTCTTGGTCTTCCTCTTTTTCTTGTTCCCTTCCTTTTTACTTTTCTAGTTTTTATGAGTTGTATTATTTGTTCTGGTTTGGGAATTCTTCACTCTTTGTTTTTTTTTTTTTTTTTCTTGGGTCATAAATAGACGCCTTCTCAAAATTTGAATTGGTGGTAAAACCCTTTGATTTTTAGAATTCAAAGACATATATATATATATATATATATATATGTATGTATATATATATTTCTTATAGGAAGTGGTGGCTATTCCGATATTACCACTATTGGGAATGATGTTGGAGAGAGATTATTTTAAACCCTCCATCCCTCTTTTCTTGCTCACTTCCTTTATATTTCAATTTTGAATAATATTTACTTCTGAATTTTGATCATGTTTTTGTTTTCATTGGGTACTCATCATTCTTTCTTCTTTTGGAGAAATTATGGAGTCCTCATAGTGGACTACGCCATTTGTCCACAATTTCAATAAAAGACTCCTTACTTATTTAAAATTGTTAAGTCAGTATTCAGTTTTTATTTAAAACTCTATAATTTTAAACAAGCGAAAGTCTTTTAGTGGAATGGTGGACCACATCACTTGTCCATCATGAGGATCTTATAATTTCTCCTCCTTTTGGGTATAAATGGACTCTTCTTTGGAATTAAAAAAAAAAGAAAAGAAAAAGAAAGAAATGGAGTTAAAAAATAAAAAATAAAAAAACCTTGGTTTTAGAATTCCCACCAACATGGTTTAAAAAAATGTCTTTAAGGAAGTGGGGCATTCTTAATTTTGTAATTTTAAAGTTAAAAAGAAGTGGGGCAAATCCCTTGATTTAGATTTCACACCAACATGGTTTAAAAAATGTTTTAAAGGAAGTGGGGCTATGAACTACGGATAATGCTAGTATGCTACCATTGGAATGATGTGGGAGGAAGAATATTACTAGGGATTCTCTCAAATCTAACTTTTCATCCATTATTTTACATTTGTTTTTAGTGGACATTTCATTTTCACTTTTTAAAATGTGTATATTAACGTATGAATTATGGATATTGTGTAAAATAATGAATGTAAAATGAGTGTCTTTCATATTATTAAACTTCTTGTATCCTCTTTTCTTGCTCTTTTCCTTTTTATTTATTTAATATTAGTATTTCTCTGGCCAAGAAATGAACACTTTCTTGTAATAGGAATTTCAAATAGAAGTGGGGCCAACACCCTTCGATTTTAGAATTTCGAACCTAACATGATTTAAAAAATGTCTTGTAACAAGTGCGGTCAATACCCTTAGTTTCATTCTTCAAATCCACAAGGTTTGAACATGTGTTAATTTGCATATTTATTATCTTTGAGATTTGATTTTCTTAACTATCTTAGGGATGGCACCAGGTGGGATCGAATTGGATTGCAAACATCTTGTCACCACCTCATCTTCTCTTCAAGGTTGAGACAATTGTGCAAGATGAACATTAGAGTAAGTCAGATCGAGACATAATGGAGACATTTTGCCATTCATTGAGGTGGCACTGACACAAACGAGGGTAAAAAAGATGAGAGAGAAGGGAAAAGCCTAACATGGAGAGTAGTATTAAGAGAGGGATTATGAAAGATGGTATTATGATATGGATTATATATATACACAGACACAAGACGGGTGCAGGCGTCAAGCTAGATAAAATCCGGCTCGGCTGGCGGAGACCCATGGGGGCAACCAGGCAGGTTGGATTATTCGTCAACTAAATCATTATTTATTAGACTGGGATATTTTTCCAATCTGTATTGATGATTCATTCAAAACAGGTCCTAGCGGACTAAGTTTTTTATTTTTTTATTTTATTTTTTTATTAATAAATAAATTAAATAGCAAGTCAAAATCATAATTAGTGTTTAGGAATAGGATAAGATCAAATATCATGATTAGATAGCTACGGATTGCACAGTGTACGTTATTTCAAGTATCAACAGGTTCTCAGAAAATAACAGGGGAAAAAACAGATGAGGGTCCCAGGAGGGCAATTCAACAACTTAATCATTATCATTAGGCCAAGAAATGCGCAAGTGCAAGAGTCCACAGGCAAATAACAACATTTTCCATACGTTACTGATTATTGAGAGAGAGAGAGAGAGAGATTGAATAAAAAGAGACCATAAAGAAGAAGCCAAATGGCATTATGTTTCGTCATCCCATGTGCTAAATGGAGAGAGAAATGAATAACTACGCTACTCACACATGAAAAAGGATTTTAATCAACCAAAAGAATGCCATCTCGTATTCACTGTGTGCACACATAACTCATTTGAGAAGGGTTCTTGTCAAATGTTCACGTGCTGTAGCCCATGCCTGAGTTATAGTCTGCAATTTTAGTCAAGAAAGATAAAGGATTAAATACAAAACCAAAGAAGAGAGTTGTAATTAATTACTTTTTTAAATGAGTAATACAATTTTATTGATGAAAGGGAAGCTCAAATGGGAGAGCAAAATGAGGGAGTCATTAAAGGCGGGTTAGTTAACAGTAGTTCAAACAAATGACAAATAGAGTCCAAAAGTGTTGGGAGTTAGCGTTAGTGGGTTAGTGATGCATGCATATCTCATATAAAATGTGAAATTTGTGGATGATAACATCCATTACAATATCTTATATTTTATATAAGTGGATAAGTTGAGATTAAGTTATGCGAATAATAGTAAGGGAGGAACCAACAAAAAGAGAGAAAGTTGCATTACTTGCTCAGACAACGGTGCGTCAGCATCCATGCTGTGGGTCGCCACTTTCCCTGCAATGACACTTGAGTCCGTTTCAAGTATCATCCTGCAAAATACTATATGTTCTTAATAAATAATACATTCCTTGACCATAGAAGTACTGCAGTAAACTAGACGACAATTATTAATGCTTCATGCAAAAAGAAAAAAAAATCCTCCAATAGAGAAGGAAGCATGGTGGTGGGTGAAGTGGATTCCACTGACAGTATGATGATTCATTATTGGAAGATTGATAGTTCTCTATGGTAGAACAAAATTCTTTTCCTTTATGTTCTTCTTATCCATTATGATCTATCAAACTGATCCCACATATATTATTGAAAGTGTGGAAAAAGGAACATGGAAATATTTGATAAAGTGCAAATATGCAGGATATGTGAATTTAAGAAGCATGTTACATACCCTCCATCAACAATCTCATCAAGGCATAAAAGAATGAGATCCAAGTTTTCGAGTGCCTCCCTTTTATCAACAGTGTTCCTACAGCATGTGAAATAGAAGAACGCATAAAACAGAAGCACAAACTAATAAATCTCTTTACCAAAATAAAGAAACAAAGGTGAATTATGACAAACAGTACCTCAAGAGAAGGGCAACTGCATCAAAGAATCCCTGAAGAACTGTAGCTAAGATGAGTTCGTTTTCATCATCACCTCCAGTCACAAAGAAGTGCAGGTCCTGGACGAACTTGTAGATAACAATGTTGTTCTCAAACATAGCTATCTCAGCTGCAGACAGTAATACAGCAATATATTAATAATTCAAGTTTCAGGCTGTGTACCATATTTACCAGGCTTCATCAACCTTTATAGAGGGTCCTATCACCTATGGCAATGCTAATATTGTGTTTTTGTCGAGTCCCCGCTAAAAATTTTCCTGGTCAAGTAGAATAAATGAAAGATGCGATAGAGTATGGCTATTTAAACTAAAGCCCATGCTTGTCTCTTTTAGGTTAACGTTCACAAGAATATGCATTTGTGGCTTCAAGCCATGGGCTAAAATATGCAGATATGTAATCATTGCTTCACCAATCCTTTTGACATCAGTAAGAAGATGCTTATATAGTTGATCTCAAAGCCAGGAAAAATTAGCACTAAAATACCAAAACTGTATTATACTTTTGAAGTGGTGGTTGATGGTTTTGGCTAATTGTTGTTAGCAGTTAAGCACACAAATAGCATAGAGAAAATAATGCAGGAAATATACTAAGGCTAACTTTTACCTATAAAAAAAAAAAAAAAAAAAAAAAAACACTAAGGCTAACTGTTGTTATTACACAACTATACAGAATGTAGTGCAAGCAATACACTCCAATGCCCTTGGAAATTGGAGATGTTCAAGGATAGAAAACTGCTGATCGGTAATTTAGCCAAGGTCATTTAACAAGAAAGTGATTGACTAACATCTTGCAAATGTTTCGAGAGAAAATCTATGTATAAAGATTAACGATATTACCATTTTCCCAGTTTCAGGAAAATAATACATGATTGACCATATGGCTATGTCCTCTGTAGTCTGTAGAGCACACAAACTTGACTAATTGTATGATGCTATGGTTTCAAATTTCTACAGTCTATATTGAAATTCGAGGCACCAATACAAAATCTTGTGGTTAAAAAGTGACACAGGTTTTGTTTGAAAAAGTATAGATCACATTAGTCAAGAACTGAACTTGTTAGAGGAATCAATATGAGAAAAATGCTCATACACCCCCTGAACTTTGAAGTAGTGCCCAAGACACCCCCTGAACTTTTTTGTTAGCCAATTTACTCCATAAACTTTACATACCTGCCAAATCAGTACCTCCATTAGTCTACTGTTAAAAAAACTAATGGAATAGTCATGTGAGACGCACATGAGCTTTAAAAAACAAACTCAAACCCCTTAATTTGAAACCTGGTGGATTGATGCAAAGACAGAACATTTCAAGAACCCATTGACACTCTTACCAACTTGAAGGGGCTTCAAATCCCCACACAAGTCCAACAACACACAAAAAACACCATAATCAGAACAAACACCTTGACCCATATACTCCACAATTTTTTTGTTTTTTTTGCTTAACAGTGGAAATTTTATTGATGAACATGCAAGATAAATCAGAGTTCACACTTACAACAGCACACCTAAACCAGAGTAACCAGACACTAACTACAACACACTGGACTACACATCAACTATTACAACAACAAAAAAAAAAAAACAGAGAAGTCCTTAACCAGACCAAACTACCAGCAACTAAACATTACACCAAAAAAAAAAAAAAAAAAAGGGAAAATAGGCCACAATTTTGCCCAGGCCAGTTGTCAGCCCAAGCGGAAAAACAACTCCTCCAGCCACACTGAATGAAACCACTCAACACACAAGCGAAACCACTCCACAACTTGTTCAACCTTGCCCTCCTCACACAAACCCATCAAATCAACATTTGGTGGGTCACTCTCATTTTCATTGTTAAGCTAATTACTGTTCATCTTTTGCACATTGGAGTGGTTCTTCTTCCTGTTACTCTGTGACTGTGAAGAAGGTTCAGGGTGGGATTTGTACTGAGTGTTGGTGCTTTCGCGGTGAGAGATGCCACTACTGTGGCAGCAATATAGGCCTTTGAGTCGTGGGTATTGCATGGTGCGTAGGTGCATAGAGGTTTGGATGATGTGGGGTTGAGAGAGCTGAGCTGAAAGTTGTGCTATTTGAGGTCTCAAATGGGAAGCGATAATGGAATTTCTTGAGCCTTGAAGAGATATTAAAGAAGCCATCCTCTATCCAGTCAGACCTTGCTTCTTTTCTTTGTTCTTTCCATTAATCCATTGAGTTTTAAATGAAGGGGTTTGAGTTTGTATTTTTAAAGCTCATGTGCGCATGACTATTCCATTAGTTTTGACAGTATACTAACTAGAGATACTGATTTGGCAGGTATGTAAAGTTTATGGAGTAAATTGGCCAAATAAAAAAGTTCATGGGGGTGTCTTGGCCACTACTTCAAAGTTAAGGGGATGTATGGGCATTTTTCCTGATCAATATAGCATGAAGTGCATGAGTTTACATGCATAGAATTGCAAGCCATGCACACAGGTTCTAGTTATCCACTGATGTAACACCATTTTTTCTGAAATACATGAGAGGAAGCTTTCCGTTTTTTTTTTTTTTTTTTTGATAAGTAAAATGTTTTAGTCAAAGAAAAAAAAGCTCAGAATGGCAGGCATTGGGGGGAAGCTTTCTGATTTGGTTTAAATATTAAAACTGCATTCTAATTTAGCAGGAAAAAAAAAGTTTTTAATGCAATAGATTAGCAAACAACAACCTGAGACGGCAAAAAATAGATGAGAAAGTTTGCATACCTATATATATAATTAATTGGCTAATAATATTTGGACAAGAACAATTGTACTATTTAAAGTTGAGTTATCACAGCATACCTTCTACCCGAGCATTGGACTTCAGAGTCCTGGTAAAAACAGATTTTTCAAAAGCTAACTTTGCACTATTTGTTGGCCAATCATCTGAGTAATACTTGACTGCTACACGCTTCCCTTCAGAGTCTAGAAGAAGAATGTTCTTCACTGTAGGGCATGATTCCTATTTAAAACAAAAATAACTGGATTAATAGAGTTACAAATCCCTTTACACTAAAAAAGACACATTTCAAACGTAACAATTAAAAAATGCAGAACATATCTTTTTTTTTTTTTTTTGCTAGGTCAATATTGGGGGGGGGGGGGGGGGGGGGGGTACAGTTTCGAACCATAGACATATCTAAATTTTTTCAACCCAAAAAAAAAAAATCTATTGCGTGTTACTAGCACGACCAAGACTTGTCTGCATGACCAATACTTTAAGATCACTCTGATGAACCTTTACAACTTCTTTCCATTGATAAGTTACACATCTAATGGCTTTTGAACCCACAGCCTCATCCTCCATCAATTCTTGTGGGAGGAGGGAGTTCTCTTTGAGCTAGAACTCATTAGCAGTTCACTTTCATGAACAAATATGTGACTAAGACTACTGTATCATTGGCTCTGTTTCCAACATTATCATTTTATTCATTTATGTCAATTTCTTGTAAGGCTAAGCACAACTGGCCATGTAGGCACCCCAATGCTATTGCTTACACCATATAATCTCACACAACCAAGTCACCCTCCATAATTCCCTCAAATTCTAGAGGTTCTATAACTGTACCAAGCTGGGGATTCGCATATTGCTGCATGCAATTCTTTGTGCATTACTGCACCTAAGGCAGCCAATGTGATTCTAGCCATTCCAATACTCTACAACTACTCAGCAGAGATCACACAGTTTGGACCTAAATCAACCACCCCTCATTTCCAAAACCAATCCCAAATTCTCCTAACAAGTCTCACAAGATCCTACATTATTCAAATCCTAAAATGGCTAGCATTTCATGGCCACATAAAATTGATCTCTTGGTTGAGTTTTAGGTAACATAGTCAAATACACCTAACACAGCCAATGTGATCCTCCTCCATTTAGTAACTACTGCTATTGAACATAGATCAAACATTGGGACCACCATTTAATTAGTACTACTAATGAACATAGATCACACATTGGGACTTAAATCAACAGCCCATCATTTGCAAAACCAAACCTAAAATCTAATAAGAAGTCCAGAAAATCCTATATTAATCAAAGCCCAAAATGGCTAAAATTTCATAGCCCCGTAAGCTTAACTCTTTAGTTGAGTTTACATCACAAACATTGTCAAATATGCCTAACACAGCCAATGTGATTCCCATCATTTAAATACTACAACTATTCAACATAGATCACACAATTTGGAGTTAAAAACCCCCCATCATGTCCAAAACCAATTCCAAAGTCTCCTACCAACTGCCACAAAGTCCTACATTGATCAAAAGTTCAAAAACCCAAACTGGATAACGTTTCATAGTTAAATAAGCCTAACACAACTAATCTGATCCCCACCATGTAATTACTACCATTAATCACACAGATCACATATTTTAGAGCTCAACAGCATTTCCAAAACCAAACCTAAACTCTCCTATTAGCTGCCACGACATCCTACATTGAGCAAAACCCCAAAACTGGCTAAAATTTCATAGTCAAATAAGCATAACACAACCAATCTGATCCCCCACCCCCCACCATGTAATTACCACCACTAAGCCACACAGATCACACCCTTTTGCATCCAAATAAAGCACCCATCAAACCCAAAACCAATCCCAAGCTCTCCAGACCAGCACCACTAGATCCTACATTCCTACATTAACATTTCATTGAGCTCCAAAGTGAAGTCTTGGTTCAGTATTAACAACAAACACCTTCTAAACAAACATTCAACAACAACAACATCAAATACACACTCTTTTTCCATTATGATCACTAAAATGTAAATAAATTCACACATTGCACAGATCTAAACCAAAAATTTCAAATTGTCTGAAACTTTAGATCCAAAACTAATAACACAAAAAAAAGGGGGGAATTTTTATTATGTTAAACTAATGGAACATTTAGAATTTGGTTAATTTCTTCGGATCTATCATACTGAACAACCATAGAAATCATAAAATTTTCTCAGTGACCAAACAAACAGAGATTAACAATAGTCCTAGTTGTATTACTTTGTGGATTCGGAATTTGAAAGTTGAATAAACATTTCGTTGTGTGCAATTGTAAGAGAAATAGAGAGAGAGACTTACGCGAGCCATTGATGAAATATTCAGAAGAAAGAGAGAGAGAGAGAGAGAGAGAGAGAGATATGTTGCAGATTACAGAAGCGTATGCTTTTTGAGTAGTCTTTGTTAACGACTTATATGATAGTGTTTTATTTTATTTTATTCGCGGTGGTGATGGTGTTTTTATTTTGTTATTTTTTTTCGGGTAAAGTAATTAGTAATTCATCCGTATTAAATTTTTAAATATGGATTTTGAAGTGTATTAATTTTGTATTAAAATATTTGAAGTTTATCAAAAGATGTAATTGTATTAAATTTTTAATTGAAGTGTATTTTAAAACATATAATGAGGGGAGAATCTTTTTTTTTAACAAGATAGAATTCTACTTTAACCTAATCTAAGTGTATATGTGTGTAAATCTCTTTCTTGGAGACTTGAACCCTAGCCGTTGCCCGAGGAGAGAATGTATTAAAGAAACTGATAGTGATGTATATAAAAAAGGGTCTAATTCTTGGATATACAGCATAGACTTTAAACTTCTTTAACTCACACTTATTTTCTAATGTGAGATTAACTCACTGTTTTTTTTTTTTAATACTAAGTATTTTAACATATATATGGAAAGAATGGAGAATGTCTTAAAGAATTTTGTTTATTATATTTTTCTTTTTTCAACGGCTTATAGAGATATTTGCTATCGCAATTATTTTGGTACTTGATAATTTTTTATTTATTCTAAATTTATCAATTTTTTTATTAACCATAGTAAAACTTTTGTAATGAGATTCTTATACTAGAAAGTTAAAATATTCGTTACTAATATCAATAAAAGGGGGAGTTGTTAATTTTTTCCAAATTTTAAGGGAGGAGGGTGTTTTTTCCATTCAGGTTTGGAATTGAGTGTCATTCCCTCAAATCTCAAGGGAAGGGAGTGTAACCATGCCATAGTTTTTTTTTTTTTTTTTTTAAACTTTTATGTTAAATATATTACAAAATAAGCTAAAAATTAATTTATTTTATAAAATCTAAAATTTATATTATTAATAAAAAAAGATAACACTAAGAAAAATTAAAATTTTCTTTTAACAATTCCTAAACACACAAGTCTTTTATATATATATATATATATATATATATAATCGCACACAAGTCTTAGACAATTTGTTCAGAAAGTTTTTTTTTTCCTTCAATTTTAAGGCTAACTTATAAACCGGACTTTCTATATTTTACCCAAAAATTAATTCAGTTTTATAGCCTTAGATTAATTAAGTCCTATACCATTTGTTTTATTTTTTTTTGGTAGCCATTTCGTTTAGAGAAATGGTACGTTCATAATATTTTCACAACAAATTTTAAATGGTAGGTTATTATTAGTTATTATGGGTGGACAAAAAAATAATTTTAGTTTTAAATTCAAATTAGAACAAATAACAACATACCATCTATGATTTGTAGTGAAATTATTATAAAAATATGGGATAATTACAGATAATCTTCCTGTGCTTTGAGCGAAAATCACTTTGCCTACCCGTGGTTTGAAAAATGTCACTTAACCCACCTGAGGTATGTTTCCGTCACCCTCCGTAACCCACCTCAGTCTCTGCCGTTACAAATACACCTTTTAACCCCAAAACAGAACATAACGCGAATCAAAACACCCAAAACTCAAACACTTTTTGATAGAGAGACCCGAGGTGCGTTCAGACTGTTCGTCGTGGTTTGGAGCGTCTGGAGGGAGAGAAAACACTTGTTTTGCATCATCGAAGCCAGGCAAGGTATGTGTGACTGCTGCATTTGGGTTCCCACCCACGTATTTGTGTTTGTTCTTGATTTAGGTTTTCAGAGTTTGTTCAAGTGCGAACTTACTGTGTGAAAGTCAAAATTTGTACTTCCCAGGAATTGTGTTATGTTGATATGTCTTCATCAAGTGGTAATTTCTCAGGTTCATGTGGACACATGTGCAATGAGCAGACTTGTGTTTTGAGAACAAGTTTGAGTTTGTACAATTTTGGGAGGAGGTTCTTGGGTTGTAGCCGTTATAAGGTTGGTCCTAAGTGTCCTTTCTTTGTTTGGGTTGATAACCCAACCTGTCTTCGTGGGAATGAAACTGCACCTTTGGCTATAAAGAAGATATCTAGGCTTCAGAGCGCTCTCCAACTTGCCAATGAGAGGGAAAGGACAGCTCTGGAAATGGCAGAAGAAGCTAGGCAAATGGCAAAAAAGGCTCTTGAAGAGGAAGCCAAAGCGAAGGAGAAGGAGAGAAAGGCTTGAACTGTCTGTGCAAAAGTTAAGGAAAAAGCCATGTTTGCTGAAGAGAAGCAGAGAATGTGGAAGTCCGCATGCATTTTGTCATGGATCTTTTTTGTTATTGTTATGTTTTTGTGTTTTGGCTCAATTGAGTTCTCCGGAGTGAATAGACCTAGATTGTTGCCCTGAAGTAGTTAATTGGTTAGTAAGATAGTTTTTTTTTTTTTTTTATGAAGGTTAGTAAGATAGTTATGGCAATGGTGTTAATGGATTTGCATTGTAATATGAAACTTTATCTACTGATGTAATGTTTTGATGTGTCAATGAATGAAGAATTTTGAGTATTTTGTGCATACCATAACAACCATTCAATGGAAGAAGTATTTTGTGCATACCAACCATTCAATTATTAAGTATTTTGTGCATACCAACCATTCAATTCAATTATTAAGTATTTTGTGCATACCAAATATTGGTCATACCATACCAACCATTCCACAATAAAAACTTCCATACACTATATTGGAAAAATATACTTGGACACATAATTTGGTTTAGACACATAATATACTTGGAAAAATATACTAATTTGATTTAGACAAATAATGTTCCATACAGTTACCTGTGTATACTATAAAAACCATTTCACAATAACAACTTCCATACAGTCTATATTGGACAAATCTACTTGGACACAATTTGTAGAAGCAATAAATAAACTTTCATATAATCTAATTTGGACAAATATTGTTTGTATACAAACTGTAATACCACAACTTCCATATAACTGGAGTGTATTGTACCTTAATTACAAAAAAGCACATTCCAATGCCAGCTACATATTTATATACACACATATACACATACATATAATTGCTCAAAATAAGGTGATTGTTTTTTACACTAATTGATAATTACAAAAAGTCAACAGTAGTCTTCACAAAAAAACAAAAAGGCCCACATGTTCCTACTAGCTTTACTCCCAAGCTGGCATGCGCACCCACTAGCTTCATTCATTTCTTGCCTTTAATCTTTCTTCTTTCCTCTTTCCTCTTTCCTATTTTCTTCCACTGAATTCAGTTTTGGTGGCCTTTGTGCAGCAAGCTGTCCTCTAGTCCTCACACCACCAGTGCTCTTATTTGTATGTGAAGGCTACAAAATAAAAAATAGATCCACTTGTTAAAAAGTATCTCAGTCTCTACACAACCATCCAGGAAAGAGGTTACTGAACTAAGTTACCTGTAAAGAACTTGGTAAGGTATCCCAAGTCTCCCTAGGTGTGTGAAACTCTGGCTGTGAGGAAGAGAACCATCCTGCTCTCCTGTGAGATGGCTTAGGTTGATTTCCTTGCTGTGAGGATGAAAGCTGAGTGGCAGACATCATGTTGTAGGTCTGGGTAGGCTACTGGGATGGTGGCTGGGGTGCAAGCTGAGGTGCAGATCTAGGTGCAGGCACCCCTCCCCTTGCCTGCAACAAAACCTAGTTTCAATACAGTGTTTATTGTAAGTTTAAAAACAAGTTTTTTTTTTTTTGCCATTTAAAACCTAATTACTTATAGTTTTTTCTCTTTGAAGTCTTTGTCTCCTCTGCCATGGTGTCTCCCCAGTGATGCCAACCTTGCACCTTCTTGAGTTATGCCCTTCCTTTTTGCATTTCCCACATCTTACAGGTTTGTTTAGCCTACTTGCTTTGTAAGGGTTCCTAGGCTCATCAGAAACCCTCTTTCTTTGCTTGGATGGTTTGCCTGGTGATTTGTATATGTTAGGTGCTAAGGGAGCAGGTTGTCCAGTCTCAGCCCATTTTGACTGGCCAGGCATGGGAGGAAGTACCTCCTTGTATATCTCCATATAAGTTTCTTTGAAGTAGCAAGGGTGGGTATAGTCTTCTGGTGTCTCAATGTTTGTATAAATGGCTGTTATGGCATGTTTGCAGGGAATGCCATTTAAATCCCAAGACCTACAGCTATATGTCTTCTTGACCAAATCAACTACATACCTCTCATACTGACTGCCTACCTCATAAAGGAAACTGCCAACTGGGGTAGCACTAAATGACTTACTTTCAACCTTTAATTTTTCCAACCTATCTTGCATGCTTGGACACAACTTTCCAGCATACTTTTGTATCCCTTCCTTTTTTGTGTAAAGCCTAGTCATAAGTCTAACCCTAATCCACTCCAACATTGCCAAGATTGGCTTGTCCCTAGACTTCAATATCATTGCATTAAAAGACTCACTCAAATTATTTACCAAACAATCTGTTAAGGCCCTAGGAGTGAAGTGTGACCTTGTCCACTGTGCAGGTGCAATCTTTGTAAGATATTCATATGCCTTTTCATCCAAATCCTTTATGTATTGCATGCATCTCTCAAACTCCCTTACTGTTGTGGCAGCAGCACACCTCCACAGTGCATCCTTTAGCTCCAATCCCTTGTGATCAACTTTGAAATTGTTGTAGATGTGTTTCACACAGTATCTATGTTCCACAGTAGGGAATAGTGTCTCTATTGCAAGTATAAGCCCCTGCAAATAAGCAAACAAACAAACAAGTTAGTTCAGCATACAAAGTATTGGTCAAGTGTAACTGAACAAAACAAAACTTGCATACCTTTTGCCTATCAGAAATAAAGATCAACTTCAGCTCCTCTAGCCTCCCTATATCCTCAGCAAAAATTTCTAAAAACCATATCCAAGACTCCCTAGTTTCTTGTTCCACAACAGCCATTGCTACTGGAAAAATGTTGTCATTTGCATCCTTGGCAGTGGCAGATAAGATTTGCCCACCAAATCTGTGCTTTATGTGACAACCATCTAAACCTATAAATGGCCTGCATCCACCTAAAAATCCTACTTTTTGAGCATTGAACCTAACATACATCCTCTTAAATTTTGGCTGGGAAGTCTCATCAGCCATTTCGGTTTGCAGTATAACCCTGCTCCCCTTGTCTACAGTGTGTATCATGTGTGCATAGTCCCTAAGGACACCATACTGCAGTTGCTCATCTCCATTGATGAAATCATTTGCCTTTCTCTTTGACCTATACACTTGGTTTACACTTAGGTCAACAGATAAATTTTGCATCACATGGTTGTATACACCACTCAACTCCCAATTTGGATTTTTGCTAAAATCCTCAATGAACCTCTTAGCAACATAAGCTGATGTTGCTTGACTGTTTTTAAAAGACTTGGGGCAAGTACAGTCATCAGTCAAGGTCTTAATTTGAAATGTTAGCTCTCCACTTATTTGAGATGCATAACATCTCCACCCACACCCATTCTTGCAGTGAACTGATATCTTGGTCCTCTCATTCAGTTTAAATTTGATGTCAACAGGTTTTTTGATTGCATACTCCCTCAAAGCAGCTCTGAACACCTTTGCATTGGGAAACTTCATCTCCTTCTTCAGTACAACATTTCTCATGTTACTCTTGGCATTAAACTCTACCTGCTCATCATCAGACCCATCCATGCTTACCAGGTCATCCTCAAGGGCTGGCTCAACCCACTCAGGGTCTGCATGGATTGCATTGCTTGATTCTGGGGCTGTGTGGGGTGCATTGCTTGATTCTGGGGCTGTATTGGGAGCAGAACCTTGTGGTGCTGAGTTTTAAGCAGCAAATACATCATCACCAAAGTTAGCCCCCTCTAGGCTGTGTGGGGTGCATTGCTTGATTCTGGGGCTATATTGGGAGTAGAACCTTGTGGTGCTGAGTTTTGAGCAGCAAATATATCATCACCAAAGTCAGCCCCATCTAGGCCTTCATTTAGCCAATCATCATCATCATCATCTTCTCCTTCAACATCCTCAACATCTTCTTCTTCATCAGTCTCATCATCATTCTCATCATCATCCTCATCATAATCACTATCCAAATCTATTTCATCCCTTAATGCATCACTACCTAAACCCCCTACATCAACACCTGCACCAACTGCCACTCCCCCTCTATCACCACCTACACCAGTTGCCACTCCACCTCCATCACCACCTACACCACCATGTGCCACTCCCCTTCCATCAGGATACTCAACTGCCAGTGGCTCCACATCTATGTCAGTATAGATTATGATTTTTTCAGCTGGCCATGCCTTATGAAGGGTAGTCATGTTTAGGACATATGCATCTGTTGCTATGTCTCTTAAATCAACTTGTAGATTACCTTCAGGAAGTAAATACTTATATTTACTGTGTTCTTTAGGAGCACCAACTAGATGGCATAAATCCCGAATTTCAAAGAAACTCAACTTGTCAGGGTTAATCTCTGTCAGTAAATGTACAGACCCACCCACATATTCAATGGTTGGCTCCTCCACAAAACATCCCCCAACATGAATTTCAATGTCAAAGGTGAAGTCAACCATCTGCAATTAAAGAAAGTAGTTTGTTTACACACTAACATGCAGAAAATGACAAGAAGCCAAAAGATACAACAAGTGTAATCATTGACAAATAAACTTGATTCTTTCAGGTATATGCAATCTTTCAGGGTGTTTTTTGTTTTCTTTGTTTGGGTTGAAATAGATGCAGTGTAAGACGATTCAATTTCTGGAAATTTCAAAACCAATTTTTTCCTTTTTTTCTAGAAGGCAGTGGAGGGTGTCTTTTTTTGGTTTGTTAGTGGCAACCATACAAAAGGCAAATTGTGATCATAATCATTTGATTTTAGAACAATTAAAACGATAGATGTTCCTTTCTCAAACAAACACACTCCCAATGTTGGTTAAAGAGTTAAGCTCACTGAAGTGAAGCATGCATGTTTCAAATATAATATATAACATCTTCTAATAGAAATATTCATAATATATAATAAAAATATGAACAACCATAGCAGTACATTAGCTACATCCTAAGCGATTCTACATATAAGCAGCAAAATGCACATTTAACCAACAAAAAAAAAAAATTAAACGTGCAGATGAACAGCAAAACCTAACAATGTGGGTGGGTCGCGATAAAAAATTTACATCAAGAACACAAATGCAGCAGTCACATATACCTTGCCTAGCTTCGATGATGCAAAACAAGTGCTTTCTCTCCCTCCAGACGCTCCAAACCACGACGAACAGTCTGATCGCACCTTGGGTCTCTCTCTCGAAAAGTGTTTGAGTTTTGGGTGTTTTGATTCGCGTTATGTTCTGTTTTGGGGTTAAAAGGTGTTTTTGTAATGGCAGAGACCGAGGTGGGTTACGGAGGGTGACAGAAACATACCTCAGGTGGGTTAAGTGACACTTTTCAAACCACGGGTAGGCAAAGTGATTTTCGCTCAAACCACAGGAGGGTTATCTGTAATTATCCCTAAAAATATTGTAGATATAACACTTTTCTTTCATTTACCTCTATTAAAGAGGTTGTCATTAAGTATCCCAAAATAATATGATTTTGGTAATTTGAATTTCTAAAACAACGTCATTTTAGAATACTTAATGGCATAATGCCATGGAATTTGATGGAAGGAATGTTATAAATCTAAAATAAATAAATCAAAAGTCACAAGATTGAATTGAACTATGAATAAATTTAAATGGTGAAATTTATAATTTAGTTTTTTTTTCAATAAAAAAAATCAATAATTTCAACATAATCTTTCATATTCCTGTTTTAGATCTTCAAGTTTTCAACTTAAAAAATGCTGAAACTAATATAAATTGTATCATAAATGTACGGTTGATGGGTCCAAAAATATATATTGAGCCTTGGGCCTTGTCTGAGGACACCTTATAGTCCAAAGACAAATAAACAGTAATAAAGATGTAAGACTTAGGACTTTTTCAGCAAGCTATGAATGAGAAGTGATACTTGAACAGTAGTGGTCAGAAGCTGTGTTTTGTCATTCATGGTGACATTCCAGGAAATTCTATTGATAAAGATATGCGTTATGGACGTACAGGACAAATGGGAGCTGGGAAATATCTAATGGAAAGCTACTACCAACGCATTGAATGCTCTGCAACTAACTCTCTGGCCACATTAATGAGAAAGTGATACATGAATAGTAGTTATCAGCCTTACAGCTACTCCCCAAAGACTTCAGGGAGGTGCTGATGTGACATGGATCAACACTAACAACCTAATCTACATGTGGAGGGCAGAGATGAAAGGGAAAAGATAGTATAAAATAGAAGAGAGGCCCTAAGAGAAGGGATCGAAAATTTGAGAGAAGAATACTGTAGCATTAAGAAATATACTTGTAATCAAATTCAAGGAATATTTACGAGAACTGATCTCTTCGAACTGTACCGATGACTGTTTTCTTTAATAAGAATCGGTCTATCTTTATCTTATTGTCATTTGGATCTACTATAGTTGCTACCCAACTCATTATAGCCTATTTATCAAATCCACTCTCTACAAATTCATTGTATTGGGCTCTTTGGGTTTAGATCCTTTTAACTTTTGGGCCTAGGACTCAAACTGTGTCCTTACAATAAAATATTTACAAATTGATAAAAAAATCAATATGATTGGTGGATTTAAAAAACATAATTAATAAATGATTGATTTATTTTTTATAATTAGTGGTACATTAGTTTGTAAAAATTATATAGTAAAATTTGTAGTATTTTTAATCTTAATTTTTCAACTTTTCAAAAAACTCATTTTCTTGAATGTAAATTTCTTTTAATATCAAATCTCAATGATAAAAAAATAAAAAGATTAGTTACTAAAGAATAATTATTGTAAAGAATCTCTCTTGTATAAAAAAGGATAAAAGAAAGTTATTGATGTCTTGAATAATTGCTAGAGAGTAGTACTCTTATAGAAATGATGCCATAAGTTCCAATTCTATGCATATATAAATAACTTTGTGTCTCATTTGAAATAAGTTGGTTTAATTACAAATCTAGCTCATCTTCTAACTACATTTATGTATGTTTCACTAGTCACTACCTTGATTGTTTATTTTATTTCCTTTCTTCCTGTTTGAGTAATTCTGTGGTACCCTTTTTTTTGGGGTATGGTACTCACTAGTTGGCAACCTGTTATACCAAGTTACCAAAACATCATATTTGATAGTTTCATCCTCACATTGTGCAATTCTAATATCACATTTGACAATTTTTTTTGTCACATTCGATGGTTCCCTTATTTTTTTTCTTACATTTGACGGTTTCATCGTCTTATTATGCAGTTCTAACATCACATGTGATAGTACTCTTGTCACATTTGATAGTTCCTTTATTTTTTTTTTCTCACATTTGATGATCCCATCCTTACATTGTGCACTACCAACTTCACAAGTGACTGTATTTTTGTCACATTCGATGATTCCTTTATTTTTTTTTTCTCACATTTGACAGTTTTATCCTCATATTATGTAGTTCTAACATCACATGTGACTTTCTTTTGTCAAATTTGGTGGTTCTCTTATTTTTTTTCCTCACATTTGATGGTTCCATTGTCACATTAAGCAGTACCAACATCACATCTTACTAGACTTTTGTCATATTCGGTTGTATCTTATTTTTTTCTCATATTTATCGGTTCTATCCTCACATTATGCAATTCTAACATTACATGTGTCACGCCCCGAACCCAATTATAAAGATAGGTACGTGACAATCGCCACACGCTTATAAAGTAAGCACCTTATAAGCGTGCAAGGCCTTCTTAGTAACTAAAATTTATCCTCAAAAATTTCGTCAATAGAATACCTCAAACATTCTTTATGAATAAATCTCCAATAATTTAAAGGAACAATTCCAAACCTCATGTACATAATGTCACTTGATCAAAAGATATAAGACCATTACAAGACCATATAATCCCGAACTTACTAAGCTTCTTTCATACTCACAACACAATAGCAAAACTCTCAAAACTTGCTATTCTTTACAATTTGAAATTGGATGGGAAAAAGGGGGTGAGTTGACAACTCAATAAGTAACCAAAATCCTAGTAAGTTCTATCAAGCAATAGATCTATAAAGTAATAAGATGTAATATGAGCCTTCAAAAGTTATAATATGCTATGGGTTTTCAAAAATAACTAAAGAAGTTTCATAGTTTTAAAATAATAAGTTGCAAATAGATCACATACTTTAATCTTACACCTATATCATAGATGGTTTAGAAAGTAGTCGGTTTTTCATATATCAAAAGCTATAACTTACAATAGGTTCCAAAAACACATAAGCAGTTTTAGTGACTCAAAATAGTTCAGATACTCAAACACTTTCAAAATCACATATGTAGTTTTAAGGACTCAAAACAGTGCAAATATTCAAACGTAATTCATATTCTTAACAATCTTATGACTATGGTCACGCTATATCCCCATGACTAGGCTTCAGAGTACCAATGAATAACCCCCATTGGCTGGGTATCAAACTACCAATGAATAACTCCCATTGGTTTGGGTATCAGAATACCAATGAATAACCCCCATTGGCTGGGTATCAGAGTACCAATGAATAACCTTCATTGGTTTGGGTATCAGAGTACCAATGAACGACCCCCATTGGCTGGGTATCAGAGTACCAATGAATAACCCCCATTGGTTTAGGTATCAGAATCAATTCGTAGTCAATTTGTTCATAATCATATATATGAAATCATAGTTTCTAACAAAAATATATCTTATTCAAGTACATATATATATACATATATAATCATATATTCAGTATTCAAATATATTTGTGATATTTCTATATTCTTTACTTTAAATAAATATAGCTAACGAAACAATTTAATAAAATAAATCTTATATTCAATGCTCGTATTTATTTGTGGAATTTCTCTATTCTTTACTTGAAATCAATAATACAATAGAAATAAATAGTAACAAATGTAAACAATTTTCAGTAGTTAAATTACACAAAGATAAAATCAATTAGGATAAGGTTACTTACCTCCAAAAGCCATACCAAAATAACTTCTCCCTAACACTTCTTCTAAAATCCTTAGATATCACCTAAAACAATTTGTAGGTATCATTTACTCAATAATCAAATAATTTAAGAATGACTTATAACGGTGTCCGACCAACAGAGCGACTACAAATAATGTCCAATAATTTCTTTTTACTATCTCAAAGTAAAAATCATTGTATATATCCTCTACTACCTCTAATAAAACCTAGGATACATATTGTCATATAGGGTCAAAAGCATCGCCTTTACCATTTTCCATGATCACTTGCTGATTTCCCCAAACGCCTCAATTACCAAACCAAAGAACTAATAATAATAGTAATATAATAATAACAATAGTATTATTAGAGCGTTAGCGTGTTGCTTTGTCAAGGGGATTATTCTATGGATTTATATATATATATATATATATATATATATATATATATATATATTTGCCACTGCCGTCTCTAGCTTTCTTTTGGCATGAGGACAAATCACACAAATCAAGCTCTGACACAAGTTTTTATGGAATCACTATTCTTCCTCTACCAAATCAATAAACAAATAATAATAAATCATAAAGAAGTTGGTGTTCCTTCTTTTCATCAAGCGTTTATTTATTTATTTTTTTTTCTAACTCCATCAATCCGATACTGTTCCTTTAAGAAAAATTACGCACAACAGATCCATGTGGCCATGCCTAAAGAAAGTCTCACTGTTGGCCGAAATACTCCCATAAAATATATATATATATATATATATATATATATATATATATATATATATATATATATATATATTCTAAATCCATATAAAACCTAAATCTGACCAAGAATGAGATTTCTTAGGCTCTTACCTTGAGTGTAGTCCATCCTTATCTACTTTAGTCTTTTGGGTAGTCTCCTCACTCAAAATATCCCTCCATATACGTCCACTTAATAAGCTTATATTGCTAGGGTTTCAACCCTATTTTTCTAAAAACTCCCTTATAATTATAAAATATAAAATTAACCCCACAAAAGATTTACTTAAATACCATTCCTTTTAATCTTTTTTTTTTTTTCGATTATTGTAACATGTGGCTGTTGTTTTGTCACATTTCGTAGTTCCCTTATTTTTATTTTATTTTTTCACATTAGATGGTTTTATTGTCACATTAGGCAATACTAACATCATATTTGACTATACTTTTGTCACATTTGGTAGTACTCTATTTTTTTTTTCCACATTTGACTATTCTATTGTTACATTTGGTAGTACTAACATCACTTATGACCGTATTTTTGTCACATTTGGTGGTACCATTATTTTTTTCTCACATTTGATAGTTCCATTGTCATATTTGACTGTATCAATGCCATATCTGACCATACTTTTGTCACATTCAATGTAACTCTCATTTTTTTCTCATATTTGAAAGTTCCATCGTCACATAGGCAGTACCAACATGATATTTGACTACTTTTGTCACAATCTATGGCACCATTATTTTGTTTTATTTTTTTCACATTTGATAGTTCCATTGTCACATTTGATAGTTCCATTGTCACATTAGACAATACCAACATCACATGTGACCTTACTTTTGACACATTCAATGGTTTCCTTATTTTTTTCTCACATTTGACGGTTTCATTGTCACATTGGGCAACACTAACAGCATATGTGACCGTACTTTTATCACATTTTATGGTTCCCTTATTTTTTTCTTACATTTGATGATTCCATTTTTACATTAGGCAAGATCAACATCATATGTGACCTTACTTTTGATAGTTTCATTGTCACATTGGGCAGTACTAATATCACATGTGACAATACTTTTATCACATTTTATGGTTCTCTTATTTTTTTTCTCACATTTGATGATTCCATTTTTACATTAGGCAAGACCAACATCACACATGACTGTACTTTTATCACATTTGATAGCCCCCTTATATTTTTTTCTTACATTTGACAGTTACATCTTTACATTGGGTGGTACCAACATCACATGTGACCGTACTTTTATCACATTCAACGAATCCCTTATTTTTTTTCTCACATTTGATGGTTCTATTGTCACATTGGACAATATCAATATCACATGTGACCAAAATATCCCCAAAACTCTCAAAAAATATTAGGATGCCCTTAAAACCTAAAAATGACCAAAATACACTTAGAACCTAAATCATGATCAAGATGATCCTAAAGCCAAAAAAATGATTGAAATACTCTCTAAACTTTAAAAATGACCAAAATACCCTTAGAACCTAAAAAATTACCAAAATACCCGTAGAATCTAAAAAGTGACTGAAATACCCTTAGAACCTAAAATACCTTTAGAACCTAAATAATTATGAAACCTAAAAAAATGGCTGAAATGACTTTGTCACCTAAAAAGTGACTTTAATACTTTTAAAACCTAAAAAATGACCATAATACACCTAAAACATAAAAATGATCGAAATACCTATAGAAACTTAAAAATGACCAAAATGACCTTAAAAACCTAAAAAAATGACAAAAATTCCCTTTGAACCTAAAAATGACGGAAATGACCTTGAAACCTAAAAAATGACGAAAATGAACTTATAACCTAAAAAGTGATTGAAATACCCTAAGGACCTAAAAAAATGATTGTAATGCACTTAAAACCTAAAAAATGACCAAAATACCATCGAAACCAAGAAAATGACCAAAATACCCTTGAAATCCTATAAAATTACCGAAATAACCTTAGAAACTAAAAATGATCAAAATACCATTAGCACCTAAAAATGACTTAAATGACCCTAAAACCTAAAAACTAAACGAAATACCTGTAAAACTTTATAAAAAAAAATGATAGAAATGCCCTTATAACCTAAAAACTGACCATGATGCCATTGAAACTAAAAAATAACCAAAATGACCCTGAGACCTTTATTTGCAAGATCAAAATGACAATAAAATTTCTATATAACCTCTCTACTTGCTTCACCCCCACCCCCCCTCCCCCTTAAAAGTCTTAGTGGAACTTATAAAATTTTCTTTTGCCATTAAGTTGTTGTATTTTGTTGTATACTTATTGTAATTTGAAAGATGATAAGTTATTTATAAAAAATTGCACGTGCGCACACACACACACACACTTATTTTTTTAAGTTTTATTTTGAAATTCTTGCCAAAAAACTTAAGGTTGTGTTTGGATGGCAACATTTGGATTTGGATTTGGATTTGGATTTGGATTTTAAACCAATGGATTTAAAATGCCTTGATTTGAAATCCATTGATTTTAAAATTCCTTGTTTGGGTCTTTTTATAAAACTCAAGATTTGAAATTCATTATTTTAAATTCCATTGTTTGGATACCTAAATTTGGATTTGGATTTAGAATTGGATTTAAGATCATAAAATATTTTTTCCAATTATTATTATTCTTAAACCTTCTACATTTTAATTTTAGTAACATTTTTAATAAATACACGAGGTAATGAAAAAGCCATT
Source organism: Quercus wislizeni (assembly GCA_023055345.1). NCBI lineage: Eukaryota > Viridiplantae > Streptophyta > Magnoliopsida > Fagales > Fagaceae > Quercus > Quercus wislizeni. The sequence goes on from JALGQJ010000060.1 coordinate 331,929, forward strand.
GATAACCCAATTGACTAGATGATGACTAAAAATCTATCATCATAGACAACAAATAATTTGCTATTAGTTACAACTTGGACTTGCAAAATATGAATTTATCATATAACCAAAAACAATTTTTATTGTTCCATCATAATAATTATCAATGGAGAGGACAATTATAATCGATCTAGATATTATCAACATTTGAACCCAAAATTTATAACCCACTTTCATGTACTACCAATAGGTCTCTTGTTGTAAAGTATCTAAAGGAAGAAGCCATACTACAAAGAAATCCATTATAAGTATCTTGACTACTACTTTGCTACTTGCTCATCACAAGAAGGAAAAAAATTCATTTGCAATGAAAATCCAGTACTATGTATTTCCTTCAAATTTATATTTGAATACCATCATGGCAATAATTGAAAATGAGACAATCAAAAGCAGCTTGCAATGGGTCTTCATGCCTGGATCATTCATCCCTAAGTTTTCAATAGGGCAACTTCTAACTTGTAGGAATTTCTTATTGTCCCTTCTGCAACTCAAGTGGTAAATGAAATATCTGTATTTGCATGGTATAACTATCAACACTTGGAAAAATGAGATGTTCATAGGAGCACATCTCTTTGCATAGACTCAACTATTTATCTATATAATTGAAATGATTCAACAACTTTGGCTCATCTAGCTCAACCTGAAAATATCAACAAGTTCCAAATCATATAAATAAGTTTAAAATAAATTCAAATAAACAACGGCATGCTAAAAAATAAGGATATGATGAACCTCCAAGAGGTTTCTTATCATTTGAAAGTTGAGTAATAATGTAAATGACTATTGCTACAATTGATATTGGGCATCTTCTAAAATTAGGGAAAAAAAGATTCATTAATATAAACAATTGCCAACCAAAGAAAAATATCAACAAACCTATTTTCAAAGCACGTGAAAATCTCTGTCTCACTCACAAGTCACAACATCATATTATCTCACATTTGTAAGTTACTATAAATTGTAGTCTTCAAATTATACAATCATTTTCAAGTATTTGTGCAGCTTGCTTCATCTTAGTTGGAGTCAGTTACTCTAAAATCCAACATTGATATAATACTAAAAAAACAAGGCTTATTTTCATCTTATATACTTAATTATTCGATCAATATGCCTTGCATTAGATTTCTGGAGGGAAAAAAACAAAAAAAGACCCCTTAAGCAAAATGCAGATGAGTGGGGTAAATGGAGAACCAATAGCAAGATCATAATTAAGGAAATACTTAAACGACAACTGAAGAATGAAGAATTAAAAGTAAGTGAAATTACTTGGAACTTACATAAGACCCATTAATAAACACTTCACTGTACATTTTGGTTGAGTGGTGCAATCTTCCTAGATACCATGATTACTGTCATAGTTCCAGGCAATGCATAACCATTTGAACTCTTCACAAATGCATAACCATTTGAACTCTTCACAACTTTGTTAGAGTACTTCCTTTTACCCTTTATTGTGACAGTCAAGTCTTTCCAAACAATTGAAGCCCTTGTAATTTTCCTTGCTACAATTACACCCTCTAGTAGTGGTGGAGATGGCAAGGATCCACCATTGAGCTTCGAGAGAGATTAGGAGTCTGGAGTGATCGCAATGTTAATAGTGTCACGGTCACCTCCTTGCTCCACCCTCACATCAACATCTGTATCCTCCCATTCTGGTGAATCCTCAAATGAGATGGGTTGTCTTAGTGAACCAGGGTTATGCAAATAGAAAAAGTTACTTGAGGGCACCCTACTTGCTGGACTACTAATAGAATCATGTCATTAAGAGCACATACACATGAGATTTTACTCAATCATGAGTCTTTAAGTGCTATACAAATGTCCTCAACATGAATTTATAGCCTCACATGAAATTTTTGCCTTATTGTAGAGAGTGGCGAATCCAGGAATTTTTTTTTCTTTTTTAGAATTGTCATTAAAAAAAATTAAATTTAATAAAATTTAATAAAAATAAAACTTGCATATATCTATATCACACAAAAAAAAAGGAAAATATATAAAGTTTTAAAATTTTCTTCTATGAATTTCATATTTTAAAATCATTGTATGATAGCTTCATTATCAATACTATTAGTTACATCATCTTTGTCAATATATACAACCAAGCAATCATTAAACTATTGATCTCCCATTCAATTACTAACACCTGACCCCAAAAAGTAACAATATAAACAAAATGCATCATCCTTTTTTATGATATGTTCAACTAATTTTTGTATTCTATAAATTAGTTAGGATTAAACAGATACTGTGCTCCACTAATTTCTTTTTTAAGGGAAGTTATGGCCAAGAGGTTGACAAGAACCTCTTTGTAAATATGCTCTTCTTATTTCTTCTCAATCATTAAGATGAAAAAATGAAACATGTTCCCATAGCTTAGGATAAGAAAGAAGATTATTTAAGTCAATACGAATTTTCTTAGAAAATGAATCTTGCAATACAAGTGATTTCATTATAATAAATTTGTTTGTGGTGCTAGCAAAAGAATAAAGAGTAAACTATAAGTTCATTCAATATATTCAACTTAGGTATTCAACCGTTACATTAATTATGTTTTACAAAGTATTCAGGTATTACTCTGGTACATATGTGTGTGTAGAAAATGTATCAAATAAATTCAACAAATTCAACTAAAGACTAAAGCAAACACTAATAGACTAACTATTTGAAAATGTGTGTTTTTTAGAAAAAAAAAAAATAATGATTTTAAAATATGCATTTTGAAAACACAATTTAAAAAATCACAATTATACATTTGATTTGCGCTTTTGGACTAATTTGCATTTGTTTGGGCAATTTTTGATAAGTGTTATATCCACAACATTTTTATAATACTTTTATAACAAGTCCTAAATGGTAAGTTGTTATTGATTTTAACTGGAGAGATCAAATTTTGTTTTTAATGGGCTCAAATTTTCATTTAGGGTGTTCAAGTTTTTTTTAGGGTGGTCAAGAATTTTTTCTAGGATGGTCAACAAAAACACATATTAATTTAAAATTTATTTTTTTAAGGAATATTTAAAAAAAAAAAAAAATTCAAGTTAGGGTGGCCATGTGACCACCTTGATTAACAAGTATTGTCGCCCTTGATAGTGGAAAATATTGCATAATGGATGAATGGTCAACAAGTCCCAAAAAAAGAAGAGTCAAATCTAGATGATTCTGACATTGATGAATAATCTCTACGCAATTACTTGAAAGATGGTTGTCAAATGAACCTAAAGCAACATCTCATCACTTGTGTGTGGTGAGCATTGGTCCCTAGAGGTTTTGCTTAAAGCCTATATTATCACTAATTTAATCATGTCATTAAGAGCACATATACACATGATATTTTACTCCATTATAAGCCTTAGATTCCAAACAAATGTACTCAACATGAATTTATGGTCTTATATAAAAATTAATGGTCAACAAGTCATCCAACCAAAAAACAAAAGATGTCAATAAGTCAAATTCTTGATGATTTTGATATTGATGAAAAATCTCTACATGGTTACATGAGAGACGGTTGTCAAATGAACCTAGCTCTACATCTCATCACTTGTGTGTGGTGAGCATTGATCTTTGGGAGTTGGGCTTAAAGCCAATATTATCACTAATTTAATCATGTCATTAAGGGCACATTCACATGATATTCTACTCAATCATGATATTCTATTTTTGATGTGAATCTCTTCCATGCCTCTTCAAATTTTTCACAAATCTCAAATGCTTTAGTTGTTCCTTACATCAAAATCAAGAACTCGAGGCAAAAGGACTTGTGTGAGACAATACAAGTACCCCTACTTAACTCTAGGCCAAAGGAGGCAGTTGGGGTTTCAAAGAAGAATTTCACCCTATCATTACCTATATGAATGCACATAAATGACTATAACAGAGTTCCTGCTACTTGTATTAACAACTACTCCGAGCAATAATGTTTTTTTAACTGTCTTCTAATGATGTAATAACTAATTTTATAGCTTAACGTTTCAATTTATAGTTTACAAGTGAACTCGATATACAAGAAAAGATGTGTAATTTAAACAAGTGGAATAAAAATCTACACAATCGTGAAGATGAATAAATATCTTTTGTTCCACTACGAGTGTTTCATATTTCACCAATTATACTATATTATGTCCATGATTTCTTTTGATAAGAACCAGTGAATTCTTAGAAATTAGAGATGAATTTTGAGTAGTTCTTCGAGAGAACTCATTGAAAAGATAAATTAATCAAATTTGAGGAAGAAATGAACGTGCAAGTCATTAATTGACAGCATAACAATGACTTGAACAAGAACACAACATCAGCTACATTGATTTAAGTGAATCTGTTAGGTTCTAAAGACTTAGGTTTTTATGTATTTAGAACTCTAATTTGTATTGTTGGCAAACCATGATCAAAACAATGTGTTTAGTTTGTTTTCTGTTAGGTTCTAAAGACTTAGGTTTTTATGTATTTAGAACTCTAATTTGTATTGTTGGCAAACCATGATCAAAACAATGTGTTTAGTTTGTTTTAGATTTGCTCAAAGTTTGTTTATTATTGTAAAGTTGGAATAAGTTATTGCAGGAATGAAAAAAACAATTTCAGCCTTTTTCGATCGATCGAAGCTTAGGCTCGATCAATCGAAAATCGGGTCTGAACGTTTTTTTCTGCAGAATTCCAACTCAGCCCCATTTTAATTAAAATGTTTTGAGTTTTCTAATTTGCCCTAGGTATAAAAGGCAAACCCTAGCCACATTTTAGTGTTGCTCATATTGCGGTTTATGTGAATCTCTTGTGAGATCTTTGAAGAGCTTTCCTTCACATAAACTTAGGGTTTTCAAGGAGATGAAGTTTTCTACACCTTGAATATCAATTCAGTTGTTGCCATTGAAACCTAAAGAAACACAAGCGGGTGTGCTTGTATCTGGTGGTGAATCCAAGAAAGAAGGAGTCCGTGAATTCGGAGCTTGTACGTGGTCGTGTCAGTAAGTTCTACTGGTGGGTAGCAATAAGAAGTCGAGCGTGGGGGCTTGTAAGTCTTATTGTATGAACTTCGATTCTTTCAAGATAGTGGATTCAAATTTACCTTAAGGATAGTTAGGTTAAATCCTCCCCAGGTTTTTATCGGTTTGGTTTCCTAGGTGATCATATCTTGTGTCTTTTATATTTCCGCTGCTTTACATTATATGATTGTTTGATTGTGTTAACCTAGATTTAATTAATTTGACTAAGTAACAACTTGGCTAATTTCCTAGGTTAATCCAATTGTGGTTTTAAGGGGTCTAAAAACTGTCAGAATCAACTGAACTCTTATCATCTTTCTGGTAAAAATTTTGATTACTTTATTAGGAAGAAATGACACATGGGAAGTTGAAATTAGTAAAGAATGAAGTGGAACTTGGGATTTTTATTTCAACAAATGAAGTGGTGATGTATTAAGCTCTGGGAGTTTGGCTCGAAGCCCATATTATCACTAATGGAATCATGTCATTAAGAGCACATATACATGAAATTGCACTCAATCATGAGCCTTGAGTGCCAGAAAAATGTCCTCAACATGAATTTCTAACCTTACATGAAAATTATGCTGCATAGTGGACAACAGCGGCTTCATAAATTTTTTTTAGGAGTCATTAAAAAACTTAAATTAAACAAAATTTAATAAAAATGAAACTTAAATATATTGACATCACAAAAATATATATATATATATATATCTATATATATAAAGTTTTAAAATTTTTGTTAGGTTCTAAAGACTTAGGAACTAATGTATTTAGAACTCTAATGTGTAATGTTGGCAAACCATGATCAAAACAAGTTTTTGTCTTGTTTAGACTCGCTCAAAGTGTTTGCGTTGTATGTAAAGTTGGAATTGAGTGGCTGTAGAAGTATTAGTGACTTTCGGCCTAGCTCGATCGATCGAAGAATAGGCTCAATCGATCGAATCTCAGGCAGAATGTTTTTTCTGCAGAATTCCAACTCAGCCTTACCTCATTTAAAACGTTTAGGGTTTTATGTTTTTGCCCCAGGTATATAAAGCAAACCCTAGCCACGTTTTAGAGGTTGCTCATATTGCGGTTTGTGTAAATCTCTTGTGAGATCTATGAGGAGCTTTCCTTTACACAAGCTTAGGATTATCAAGAGGAGATTTGTTCAAGAACTTGATGATCATTCAGTTGCTGCCATAAGAGCTTAAAGATAAAAAAGTGGGTGTGCTTGTATTTGCTGGAGAATCCAAGAAAGAAGGAGTTTGTGGTCTCGGAGCTTGCATGTGGTCGTGTCAGTAAGTTTCTACTGGTAGGTAGCAATAGGATGTTAGTGGTCTAAGTCCTATTGTAAAACTTCGATTCTTTCATAGTGGATTCAGGTTTACCTTGAGGATAGCTAGGTTAAATCCTCCTCAGATTTTTACCGTGTGGTTTCCAGGGTCATCATATCATTGTGTTATTTATATTTCCGCTACTTTGCATGATATGATTTTTTTGTGTTAATCTAGATTTGTTAATTTGACTAAGTTAATCACTTGGCTAATTACATAGGTTAATCTAGTTGTGTTTTAAGGGGTCTAAAAACAAACAATTTTCTTCTACGAGTTTTCATATTTTGAAATTGTTGTATGATAGCTTCATTATCATTGTTATTAGCTACATTATCTTTGTCAATATATACAACCAAGCAATCATTAAACTATTTATCTCTCATTCAATTACTAATACCTTACCAAAGTAAGTAAATTAAAATATAAACAAAATGCATCATCCTTTTTTATGATATGTTCCAACTAATTTTTGTATTCTTTAAACTAATTAGGATTAAATCGATACAATGCTCCACTAATTTCTTTTTTAAGGGAAATTATGGCCAAGAGGTTGACAAGAATCTCTTTATAAATATGCCCTTCTTATTTCATCTTGATCATTAAGATGAAACATTTTCCCATATCCTAGGATCAAAAAGAAAATTATTCAAGTCAATACGAATTTTCTTAGAAAATGAATCTTGCAATACAAGTGATTTCCTTATCAGAAATTTGTTCATAGTGCTAGCAAAAGAGTAAGGAGTAAACTATAAGTCCATTCAATATATTCAACTTAGGCATTCAACCATTACATTAATCATGTTCTACAAAGTACTCAAGTATTACTTTAGTGCATATGCATGTGTAGAAAATGTATCAAATAAATTCAACAAATTAAGCTAAAGACTAAAGCAAGCACAAAAAGACTAAGTGACTAACTATTTGAAAATGTGTGTTTTTTAGGGAAAAAAATATAATGATTTTAAAATATGCCTTTTGAAATCAAAATTTAAAAAATCACAATTAAACATTTGATTTGGGCTTTTGGGCTAATTTTTATGTGTTTGGGAAATTTTTTGAGAAGTGCTATGTCCACAACATTTTCGAAATACTTTCATAACAAACCCAAATTGGTAAGTTGTTATTGGTTCTAATTTGAAATTAGCAATGAAATTATCTTTTTGTTCACTAGTATTAGCCAGTAACAATATGCCACTTAGGATTTATTTGTCAAAATGTTGTGAACATAGCACTTCTCACAATTTTTTGGTTCAATCTTCATTGTACCAAAATTTTATTTTTAATGGCTCAAATTTTTATTTAGGGTGTTCAAGATTTTTTTAGAGTGGTCAAGAATTTTTTCTAGGATGGTCAACAACACATATTAATTTAAAACTTATTTATTTTAAGGTATATATATATATATATATATATATATATAAATTCAAGTCAAGTTGGTCACCACCCCGATTAACAAGTAGAGCCGCCCTTAACAGTGGAAAATATTGCATAATGGATCAATGGTCAACAAGTCAAAAAAAGAGAGCCAGATTCTAGATGATTCTGACATTGATGGATAATCTCTACGTGGTTACTTGAAAGATGAATGTCAAATGAACCCAACGCAACATCTCATCACTTGTGTGTGGTGAGCATTGATCTATGGGGGTTTTGCTTAAAGCCTATATTATCACCAATTTAATCATGTCATTAAGAGCACATACACAAGATATTTTACTCCATCATGAGCCTTAGGTTCCAAACAAATGTACTCAACATGAATTTATGGTCTTAGATGAAAATTAATGGTCAATAAGTCACACAACCAAAAAATAAAAGACGTCAATAAGTCAAATTCTTGATGATTTTGATATTGATAAAAAATCCCTACGCAGTTATGTGAGAGACGGTTGTCAAATGAACCTAACACCACATCTCATCACTTGTGTGTGGTGAGCATTGATCTTTGGGGGTTTGGCTTATAGCCAATATTATCACTAATTTAATCATGTCATTAAGTGTACATTCACATGATATGCTACTCAATCATGAGGCTTAAGTTCATGAATTTTGGGCCTTGCATGAAATTATGTCACATGGTGGAAAATATTGCATAATGGATTAATGGTCAATTAGTCAACCAATTAAAAAACAAAAGATGTCAATAAGACAAATGCTTAATGATTTTGATATTGTTGAAAAATCTCTACGCGGTTACATGAAAGATGATTGTCAAATGAACCTAACACTACATCTCTTCACTTGTGTGTGTTGAGCACTGATCTCTAGGGGTTTGGCTAAAAGCATATACTATCACTAATTTGATCATGTCATTAAAAGCACATACACATGACTTGAGATTGTACTCAATAAAGAGCCTTAAGTTCCGAAAACAATTTCCTCGACATGAATTTTTGGCCCTACATGAAAATTATGTCACACGGTGGAAAATATTGCATAATAGATTAATGGTCAACAAGTCACCTGATAAAAAAAAAATTCAATAATTCAAATTCTAGATGATTATGATATTGATGAAAAATCTCTGCATTATTACGTGAAAGATGGTTCTGAAATGAACCTAATACTATGGGTTTGTTTGAGAATAATTTATTTAGTTGAGACTGAAATTTTTTTGCTAAAAATATAGAAAAAAAAAGTTAAAAGCTAGTTGAATAGTATAATTAGGACCTATGGATAGTACCAACTGTACGATGAGACCTATAAATAATAATAAAAAAAGAAAAAAAAAAGCTACAAAATTAAATAAATTTCTTCCCAAACAGACTATACATCTCATCACCTGAGTGGTTAGCATTGATCCTTGTGGGCTTGGCTTAAAATAATATAAAAGCACTAGTCAACAAGTCAAGGTCTTAATTAAAATAATATAATAATAAAAAAAATGAGAAAGGGTTTGAAGAATCACTATATATATATATATTATGACAAGTTAATTACAATACACTCACATTTCAGCTTCTTTTCCTTCAAACTTTCTTCCTTTGCTACTATGGCCGCCTCTTGAAAGATGGAAATCCACTATAATGTATTTCCTTCAAATCTATATTTGAATACCATCATGGAATGAGACAATCAAAAGCAGCTTGCAATGGGTCTTCATGTCTCGATCATTCATCCTTAAGTTTTCAATAGGGCAACTTATAACTTGTAGGAATTTCTTATTAACAACTCAAGTGGTAAATGAAACATCTGCATTTACATGATATAACTATCAACACTTAGAAAAATGAGATGTGGTCACCACCTTGATTAACAAGTAGAGCTACACCTAACATTGGAAAATATTGCATAATGGATCAATTGTCAACTAGTCAAAAAAAGAGCCAAATTCTAGATGATTCTGACATTGATGAATAATTTCTACACAGTTACCTAAAAGATGGAAATCCACCACAATGTATTTCCTTCAAATCTATATTTGAATACTATCATGGAATCAGAAAATCAAAAGCAGCTTGCAATGGGTCTTCATGTCTGGATCATTCATTCCTAAGTTTTCAACAGGGCAACTTATAACTTGTAGGAATTTCTTATTGTCCCTTCAGCAACTTAAGTGGTAAATGAAATATCTGCATTTACATGGTATAACTATTAACATTTAGAAAAATGAGATGTGGTCACCACCTTGATTAACAAGTAGAGCTGCCCCTAACAGTGGAAAATATTGCATAATGGATCAATGGTCAACAAGTCAAAAAAAAAAGAGCCAGATTCTAGATGATTCTGACATTGATGAATAATTTCTACGCGGTTACCTGAAAGATGGAAATCCACTACAATGTATTTCCTTCAAATCTATATTTGAATACCATCATGGAATGAGACAATCAAAAGCAGCTTGCAATGGGTCTTCATGTCTGGATCATTCATCCCTAAGTTTTCAACAGGGCAACTTATAACTTGTAGGAATTTCTTATTGTCCATTCAACAACTCAAGTGGTAAATGAAATATTTGCATTTACATGGTATAACTATCAACACTTAGAAAAATGAGATGTGGTTACCACCTTGATTAACAAGTAGAGCTACACCTAATGGTGGAAAGTATTGCATAATGGATCAATTGTCAATAAGTCAAAAAAAAGAAAAAAAGAACCAGATTCTAAATGATTCTGACATTGATGAATAGTCTCTATGCAGTTACTTGAAAGATGGATGTCAAATGAACCTAATGCAACATCTCATCACTTGTGTGTGGTGAGCATTGATCTTTGGGGGTTTTTCTTAAAGCTTATATTATCACTAATTTATTCATGTTATTAAGAGCACATTCACATGATATTCTACTCAATCATAAGGCTTAAGTTCATGAATTTTTGGCCTTACATGAAATTATGTCACATGGTGGAAAATATTGCATAAAGGATTAACGGTCAACAAGTCACCCAATTAAAAAACAAAAAGATGTCATTAAGACAAATGCTTAATGATTTTGATATTGTTGAAAAATCTCTATGTGGTTACATGAAAGATGATTGTCCAATGAACCTAACACTACATCTCTTCACTTGTGCATGCTAAGCATTGATCTCTAGGGGTTTGGCTAAAAGCATTACTATTACTAATTTAATCATATCATTAAGAGCACATACACATGACTTGAGATTGTATTCAATAATGAGCCTTAAGTTCCAAAAACAATTTCCTCAACATGAATTTTTGGCCCTACATGAAAATTATGTCACACGGTGGAAAATATTGCATAATAGATTAATGGTGAACAAGTCACCCGATAAAAAAAAAATTCAGAGATTCAAATTCTAGATGATTACGATATTGATGGAAAGGCAAGACTTAGATACAGTACTGAAGTTCTGTTCCTTATGTTCCCCTTTTAAGATTCTGCAATGTGGATTTTTCCTTATGGAATGAAAGTGTATTTTTTAATTAAGTAGTCACATGGTTAAATCTTAAGAGGAGAACCTAAGGAACAACATCTAAAGTACTATTCTTAAGTTTTGTCATTAATGGAAAATCTCTACATTATTACGTGAAAGATGGTTTTGAAATGAACCTAATGCTATGGGTTTGAAAACAGTTTATTTAGTTGAAATTGAAATTTTTTTACTGAAAATGTAGAAAAAAAATTTAAAAGCTAGTTGAATAGTACAATAGGATCTATAAATAGTACCAATTGTACAATGAGACCCATAAATAATAAAAAAAAAAAAACTACAAAATTAAATAAATTTCTTCCCAGATTCTCCAAAAAAAAAAAAAGAAAAAAAAAATTTCTTCCCAAACGGACTATACATCTCATCACTTGAGTGGTTAGCGTTGATTCTTGTGGGTTTGACTTAAAATAATATAAAAGCACTAGTCAACAAATCAAGGTCTTTATTAAAATATTAATATAATAATAAGAAAAATGAGAAAAGGTTTGAAGAATCAGTATATATATGGCTGCCTCTTTTGCAATATACTCACACTTCAACCTCTCTTCCTTCAAACTTCCCTTCCTTCGTTACTATGGCCGCCTCTTTTGCAACTCTTCATGTGCTTTTCTTAGTATGGTTCCTTCCCGCTACCTTCAGTTTAAGCTTCTTCTTCTTCAAAGCAGACTCAATCTCAAATGTCTCTTGCAATGAAAAAGACAAGCAAGCCCTTCTAACCCTCAAACGTGGTCTCACTAATCATGACCACGTCCTCTCATCCTGGTCTGACCATAAAGATTGTTGTATTTGGGATGGAGTTTTCTGTGACAAGAAAATAGGCCGAGTCTCTAAGCTCCACCTTAATTATTTGAGGTTAGGTGGTGAGATTAGTGGTCCGTTGCTCCAATTAGAACAATTGAATTACTTGAATTTGAGTCACAATGACTTTAATTGTACTCCGATCCCAACTTTCCTTGGTTCAATGTTCAGTCTCACACATCTTGACCTCTCAAATGCTAACTTCTGTGGACTTATTCCTCATCAGCTGGGGAACCTTTCAAGCCTTCACTATCTGTCACTTGGAAATAATTCTGACCTCTATGTAGATAACCTTCGTTGGATGTCTGGTCTCTCTGCCATTCAGATCCTTGACCTGAACTCAGCTGACCTTCACAGAGAAGTTGATTGGCTTCAAATACTGAGTAAGTTCCCATCTCTTTCAAAGCTATACTTGTATAATTGTCAGCTTGATAGCCTGAATCCATCTCTTGGATTTGTCAATTTCACGTCTCTTCGAGTCCTTTATCTTTATGATAATCATTTCAATCATGAGATACCTAATTGGTTCTCTAATCTCAGTGCAAGCCTCTTAAAGCTTGACCTAACCAACAGTTCTTTGAAAGGCAATATACCACCTAGCATTTTCAATTTAGAGAAATTAGAATCTCTATCCTTGTATTCCAATAGGCTAACTAAACAAATTCCAGAGCCGTTAGGCCAACTTAAGCATCTAACGATGCTTGATCTCGGATTTAATTCTTTAAATGGTCCTATACCTTCTTCCTTAGGGAATTTATCTCATATGAGAATATTATACCTCGACCAAAATCAGTTGAATGGCACCATTCCAAAGAGTCTTTGGCTTCTGTCTAAGTTAGAGACGTTGTATGTCGGAACAAATTCTTTAATGGGTACCGTAGATGAAAGGCATTTCAGAAAACTCTCAAACTTAAAGAAACTCTATATGTTTGAAGTGGGTTTGTTCTTTAATGTCAATTCTAATTGGGATCCCCCCTTCCAACTTGACTATCTCTCCATAAGCTCAATCAAGATAGGTCCTAATTTTCCTTCATGGCTACAATCACAAAGATCCATTAGTTTTTTAGATATGTCCATGTCAGGAATTTCAGGCAAAGCTCCAGGTTGGTTTTGGAATTGGACTTCAAACATTACATTTATTAATCTCTCTAACAACCACATAGAATGTGATGTATTGGACATTTTTCTGAGTTCTACTGTCAAATTGCTCAATATAGCTAACAACTCATTTTATGGAACCATTTCTACTTTCTTTTGCCAAAAGAAAATTAGAAAGAATAAATTAGAGGTTTTAGATGCATCAAACAATCTCTTATCAGGAGAACTTTCTCACTGCTGGAAGTATTGGCAGTCTTTGATCCATTTAAACTTAGGGAGCAACAATCTAGTAGGTAGAATTCCCTACTCCGTGGGGGCTTTAGTTAACCTCCAATCATTGCGTTTACAAAACAATAGCATCTGTGGAGATATTCCTTCATCGTTGAAAAATTGCTCAAATTTGAGGCTCATTGATATGGGTGATAATCATTTGTCCATCATACCACTATGGATTGGAGAAATAACAAATCTTATAGTTCTCCGTCTAAGATCAAGTGAATTCAAGGGTTATATACCTCAACAAATATGCCAACTTTCTTCTCTTAGAGTATTGGATCTTGCCAATAATAGCTTATCAGGATCCATACCAAACTGCTTGAAAAATATTAGCGCCATGGCATTACCAGATTCCTATGGTATTTCATTTTCTTATAATGTGCCTTTTGTATATTCGGATATATATGCATTTTATGTTCAGAATGTTCAGTTGGGTCCCAAAGGGAAAGAAATGGAATACAAAGAGAACCTTAAATTAGTTAGGCTCATAGACCTTTCAAGTAACAACTTGTCTGGATCAATCCCTGCTGAAATTTCAAATCTTTCCGAGTTACGTTTTTTGAATTTGTCTCGAAATCATTTGATGGGAAAGATACCAGAAAAAATTGGGAGTATGAAAGAGTTAGAGTCAGTTGATCTATCAAGAAATCATTTATTGGGTGAAATTCCTCCAAGCATGTCTAATTTGACATTTCTCAGTCTCTTGGACTTGTCATACAACAACCTCTCAGGTAGAATTCCTTCAAGCACCCAACTTCAATCATTTGATGCCCTTAGGTACATTGGAAATCCTCAGCTATGTGGTGATCCTCTTCCAAAAAGCTGCACAATTGAGGAACAATCTTTGAATAGATCACCAACTGGTAGTGTTGAAGATGATTCTAAAAACTCCAGCTTCTACATTGGTATGGGAGTTGGATTTGCAACTGGCTTTTGGTCAATTTGTGGAGCTCTCTTCTTTAATAGGACTTGGAGGCATGCTTATTTTAGATTTGCCGATGAAATAAAAGATTGGATTTATGTGACTACAATGATAAAGATGAATTTACTGGAAAAGCTAAGAGTATGCCTTAGTAAGTGAGGCATCGTTATCTAGCCAAAAGGTATTGCTTCAAGTTATATGTCCTTAATATTGTTTCTTTCATGTTAATGTTGTAGTCAGCTACTTTGAATATACAATTTATTTCATGGCTAAATGTGATAGTCATTTGGATTTTATTTCACAAATATGACATAACTTTAGCCTTGATTTGTGATAACAATTTTACTGAAAATACTGTTCCCTATTTGAAAAAACGGGTTTCTCATTTCGAAACCAACAAACTCTACTCAATTGAGCCAAATCTATGACTGTTATTGAATTGAGTTGGGTTTTTGATTACAATATTAGTCACAAAGATTACAACTTTCTTTCATTTATGCTATGCTTTCTTGTCTTCTTCTTCTTCTTCTTTTTTTTTTTTTCTTTTTTTTTTTGGTGCTTTTGTATGACATTTTTGCTCTTTTGCAAAAAATATTCACAGGCTGTGAAAACTCTTGCAATCCATGACAATTACAATTAGAAGCAAACATAAATAAATTGTTTCTATATACTAGGTCAATGTAACTATGACTTTGTTGTCTGAATTATCTTGTTTTTTAGCTCTGCATATGAACTATATGCGGCTGTTGGTACTGGCTGGTTTCACTAAGGATGTTGTTTGTAATGTGAAAAGATAGTGACCATATCAGTAGTGTAGACCATTTGATTGGTTTTTATTAACCTCTTGAATGAATGTTTTACCCAATTATGTTGATATACATGCTTATGTTTGATGTAGTAATTGTATGGATTTTGATGTTGGTCAAATTAATTAAAGAAAATTTACCATAACAATGAGATCCACCTCAAATGGCTTCCTCTTCCATAATAATGAGATAGAGGGTAAGGTTTTGATTCAAAACTTAACGAATGCATAATATACCAATAATAACAATGATAAATAAAGACCATTCCCTAAGGTTCAACCCTATCAAATGTCATATATTGTGTCAGATCTATTTGTTATAAGTGAATGCATTAGTTAAGGATTTTTATTTTTGTTTTTATTTATTCATTTATTTTAAATTTACTTAAAAGAAGTGGTAAATTATCATTGAGATTGTGTTTGGATGACCTTATTTTGACTATCTTACTTTGTTTAAAAATACAACTATATTTATATATAAAAAAAAAAAGTGAGGCTTTAAAAAACTTTACATAAGTTGTTGGTGAAATTAAATTTACATTTTAATCTAATACAAACAAGACCTTAGCATATAAAGTTCATGGTTAGGCATCTACCATTTTCTAGTTCCTGTCTCTATGGTATTTAAAGATAGAAGTGAATGTAGTGTTATAATAATTAAGAATTTTAGGTTGATTCACCACTATTAAATATATATTTTGTGCCTATTTTGGTTTCAAAACTTCTTAAATCTTAATTACTGAAAAACTTGTATTACTTGCAAGGTGTTCAAAGCCAAATAATAGTAGATGTGACATAACTTGATCTTAATGTTTGTCTCACTTCTATCCAAGTTTTAGCTTGTTTGATTTTGCGCATCTATTTAAAGTACTGTAACAAAGTAAAATTTCTTTTAACTTGTTGATTAAGCCAAAATTGAACTTTTAATCATGGTATTGCATTTTGAGTAGATGTTATTTTGTTTGTTCTCTCTCTCTACTTTACCGCTTGGCTTCATGTGAATTTATGCTACCTTTGTCATTCAGTGTACACTTCATTGGTTGTCCTTTAATCTATTTTTTTTTTCTCTTTAACCGTTTGGGAAGGGATGCTGATGAGGCAAAAGCAGAGGAGTTCAATGAAATGGCTTGTAAAGCCTCTCTTGCTGATCAATAGAAGCAGGTCCGAGAAAACATTCATGCTCAGATTAAAAGTTTCTTGATGTAGGACAGAATATTCTAATTAATTTCTGTAATCTTTTATATTTGACATTTTTATGTAATTTTCATTATTTTAGGTTTAGGGCATTTATTTTCTTATTTTTTGGTGTTTTTAATGTTGTTTAGTCAAATTAGGGTTTTATATACTTTCGTAGCCGCCTTAGGGTTTCTAGTTGCCCTAGGTTTTGTTTTTACTATTTAAACGCATTGTAGCCTCCAAAGGCAATTCAGTTTGAGAGACTATTATCAATAAACACAGACGTTTTGTCAAATTTTCTTCTGGTGGATTCCAGTTTATTTCTCCTTATGAATTCAGGGAAACCCCTTGTGGATTCAAGGTCTATTACCTGGAACTAACAGTTTAGTTTCTGTTCCATCAAGAGAGCATCGTGTGTGCTTTCTTTAGGCTTCCGCGACATCAGTTAGTATCAGAGCCTTGACTTACCCTGCTCTGATGGCTAATCGGCGAGACGGTGACCACCACAACAATGACGGTGGTGACGACGTCAACAACCCAGTCCTCACTAGGGCTGAGTTCCTTAATTTTTGTGATGAGAATCACCAATTTTGTGAAAAGAGTCAGAAAATTATAGGCGAATTCTAGCAAAAGATTGCTACTCTTCTTGCTAGGAAATCATCTTGCAACAACAATGTTCGATATATTCAAAGACGCACTCCTAACTACAAGAAAATTCCATTCTTTGATGGAGATATGTGTAAGATGGATTTTATTGACTGGCTTCTTGATTTGGAAGAGTATTTTAATTTTTGGATGATTTGTGATGAAGAAAAGGTGCGACTTGCATCTAATAAATTAGACAATGAAGCAGAAGAATGGTGGGAAGACATTCAAATTGATAGAAAGTGACGAGGTAAGCATCCAATTCACTCTTGGCAAAGAATGAAAAGAGTATTAATTGATTTATGGTTTCTTAATGACTATTATGATATACAAGATTATACAAGTGTTGATTATAAATCTGTATATTCATATGAAAGACAATATATTCAAAACCAAAATTATGACAGCCAAGTCCATGTGTCAAGTAAAGGAAAGGGTTTGAGGGTTAAGAAGAAGCAGCCTATTTCTAAAGAAAATTTTGAAGTGGTTAAAAAAGATGAAGATTTGCTACAAGTTATTGAATTGAAGATTGAAAATACCACTTGTCAAAAATTTGAAGAAGAAGTCAAAGAAACTAAGGTTGAGTTGATTGTGAATAATGACAGGAATGAAGAAATGGCAATTATTGAGAACATTGTGGAAGATTCAATTGAGGTCAAATATGAGGATGAGTCCACAACTCACAATCCTCAAGTCTCAGTTAAGTCTCAGTTGATTTGTTGAAGATGACTACACCATATGTTGATTTTCTTGGAGTAGAAAATTTTAATTTTACTATCAACCCTTTGTTGATTGATGTTGCAAATAAATTGAAGATAGATGAGAAGAAATTTTATGCTACACTTTATGACATATTCAAGTTTCAGAACCGGATCAATTTTTAAAACATTCAAGGTATTTGTTTATTTGGAGTGGAAGATTTCAGATTTCAAAGATGAACTCGAGGACGAGTTTGTTTCAAGTGGAGGGGTCTGATGTAGGACAGAATATTCTAATTAATTTTTGTAATCTTTTATATTTGGTATTTTTATGTAATTTTTGTTATTTTAGGTTTAGGGCATTTATTTTCTTATTTTTTGGTATTTTTATGTTTAGTCAAATTAGGGTTTTATATACTTTCGTAGCCGCCTTAGGGTTTCTAGTTGCCCTAGGTTTCGTTTTTACTATTTAAACGCATTGTAGCCTCCAAAGGCAATTCAGTTTGAGAGACTATTATCAATAAACACATACGTTTTGTCAAATTTTCTTCTGGTGGATTCTAGTTTATTTCTCCTTGTGGATTAAAGGAAACCCCTTGTGGATTCAAGGTCTATTACCAGGAACTAACAGTTTAGTTTCTGTTCCATCAAGAGAGCATCGTGTGTGCTTTTTTAAGACTTCCGCGACATCATTTCTCCACATGTATAGATGAAATTCTTCTGCCTTATACTAAAAGGATAGGTGAGGCACAATAACTGCCTCCACAACCAATAGATGCTCCTTGTCAGAGTGGCCTTGATTTTGCTGTTGGTAGGAATGGCCAACTTACTAACCGTCCCAGTGAGATTCTTTTTGTAATAAAAAAACCCTTTTCCAATGTTGCATTATTGAACTTGAAGTTGTGTGAATGCAGCTTGAGATGTTCAGGATCTTTGAATTTTCTTTGATTCAAAGGAATAAGATCTGCTTGTATTGATTCTATTATTTACTCACACTTGAAGTAGGGGGATTATCTTGATTCAAAGGAATGATCTTTTGATTTGTCATTGATTACCCTAACTTCTTTAATTATTTCCTTAAACAAATTTAGTTATTTAAAGTTATTCAAGTAGAGTTGAAGTCAACATCCAATCACTTTTGAATTGAAGTGTCAACAAATTAAATTTACATTTGGGTAGCAAAGTGGAGGGAAAGATGCCTTGGGAATACTTAAATTGATTTTATGGAAAGGCATCTTCAATGAGTATTTAATTACTATTTCCAGGATACCTATTGGGAGTTTGTTATCTCTAGCTTCTACAAGGTCTTTCTTGAAATCATGTTTTTGTGTTTGTGATGTGATTTGTTCTATAATTTTTAACCTTCTTACTTCTAAATTAATATTCTTAGATGAACTGTTGATTTTATATTTTTTTTGGGAATGATAATATGCTCTAGGTGATAGATTTCTTGCAAACTTCAATGTTGCAAATGAGCATTTTCCCCGCTTTTAAAAACAAGGTGGCAGGTGAGATTGAGAGTTCATGACCCAGCCATATGTGTAACTTACCAATAAAAACAAAAAGATTACTTGCAAGCTTTGATGCGGTTAATACCTTCTAGAGTATCTCTTGGTTTCTTTTCATTGAAGTTAAAGCTCTAAACTAGTATTTGTTCTTTTTTGAATGCCATTCTTATTACAGCTAAACAAGGAATTAAACTAGTTTGTAACCTAAAACATGACATTATTTGGGTTGAAGCCTAGGAAAGCAAATTGATTTTAAAGGTTATGTGAAGTTCTTAGTTTTGATTAATATTCGACAGGGCCTTGATTGGAAGTTGTTGTATTGGAGGTAACACATATAGAGGTCCATATTATTTTACTGCAAGAAAGTGCTAGATTGTGATCAATCCTCATTTTAGTATTTGGATGGCATGTTGCTGGCTAACAAATACATGGATATGTGGAAAAAAGAAGGGGATCACTATCTCTGGAAGTACAAGGATGTCCAGTAAGCTGGACTTATTGCCCTCCAGTTTAATCTGCTTATGTGGTAAGAACTAATTGGTTTTCTTTCAATTATGTGGTTAATGTTTCAAACTTTTTCCTGAATATATTTCCCAATACATAGCTGTCAAATAAGTTGGATGAGAGGGCTTCAACTAGGTACCTGTTCCACAATACATAGCTTTCAAATATGTTTGATTGTTACAAAATTCATTACAATTGTGCATATTAGCAGTACCCTATATCATAGTCTCTATACTGGAATCAAATTAGAATGTTTCTATACCCAGATTTGATTACAAGGCTATCAGTTTTTTCTTAATGTACTAGAGTATATGTACTTGTTGAGCTTGGATAAATTTCATATCACAGGAAAACATCAAAATCCAGAAATCTGCATTGTTGTCTTCTGCTGAGTTGCTTGTCCAACAATTGTGAAATTTCTTAGGTTTCCTTTGGTGGCAACATTGCTTTGCATTGTTTGCTACACTTAGTTTCATATACATGATCATGTATCACCACTCTCTTCTACATCTTGTGGCGCAGAGGCTCTCAACATTTCCATTATTTGACACTTTCATTTGATTTTTCTTGTTGACTTTGCCGTCTTCAATAATTATCGAATTGCTCCTCCTTGTATTTAATAAATTGCTTTTTTTCATGGTTAGTTTCTTTATCAAATTGTCAACAATAAACTGTTTTTACTTATGCCACTATTAACATAGCTAAGCAATGCCCTTTTTGGCCTACATGTAGAAAACACATGAAGTTAGAATGCAATTTATGGCATTTTAATTTTTATACTAAAACTTATGAATTTATGAAGAGAATAAAAGAGGAAGGTTTATATGTACACAACTTTTTTTTTTTTTACCATAACTGCATTATTTGGGTTTTTAGTACCTATGTTTTGTTTAGGTATAGAAGAAGTCTCATTTAATTATTACAAAATTTCCACATTTAGTTCTAATTACTTAAGAGCTTGTGGGTGTGTCATGTGTGTTCTAGTTCTCCCATTAAAGTACCAATTACAAATGATTTTTCTGCACATCATTGAATTGTGCTGAACTCTCTGAAAGACTAAAGGACCTCATTGTTTACAAGCTTGATGGTGAAATACTTCACAAGGAAGCCAACCAAGATATATGTTTAAACGGCGAAGCTAATGTAGGTATTGTCATAGCCTTCTAGCCTGGTGTAACTTTGAGGATAACCCATTTTTAATAATCAAAATCCTAGGCTCCTTTTGTAATAAGTGAATAAATTAGTTGTTAAGGCCTTTGTTTTATAATAAATTATGTTTACAAAGTAAAAATTGAATAAATTTTCACAAGTCTATTTGAATGAGCTTATTTTGACTGTCTTACTTTGTTAAAAAATAAGCTGTATAACAGTACAACTATTCTTAGAAAAAGTGAGGCATTAAAAAGATTTAAATAAGATGATGGTGAAAAGAAGCTAATGTTTTAAAGCCAAAACAAACAGAATCTTAAGTTGATGTTTTAAGCCAAAACAAACAGAACCTTAGCGTATAACATTCATAGAGGCACCTACTATTTTTTAGGTCCTAGTTAATGGTTTTTAAAGTTAGAAGTGAGAGCAGTACTATAATAATTAGGTATTTTATGCTGAAATCACCACTAATTGATTCATATATTGAGCCTATTTTTGGTTTTCAAGCTTCTTAAAATCAATCCAAAAGTTGTATTATTTGTGTGGTGATACAACATAAATAATAGTAGAAGTTCAAAACTTGACATAACTTGATTTTAATTATTGCCGGACTACCATCCAAAATTTTTGCTTCTTTGATCTTGTGTATCTACGGCAAGTACTTTAACAAAGCTAAATTTCTTTTAACTATTTAATAGATAATGCCAAGAGTGAACTTTTAAATCATGTCTTACATTTTGTGTAGATGCACAAGATCAAAGAAACTAAAACTTGGATGGAAGTTAGGCAATCATTAAAATCAATTTATGTTAAGTTTTGAGCTTCTACTATCATTTGATTTTATCACCATGCAAATAATACAACTTTTGTTTGTTCCCTACTTTGCCACCTGGCTTCATGTGAATTTATGCTACCTTTGTCGCTCATGGTACGACTTCATTGGGTGTCCTCTAATCCCAAATTTTTTCTAATGACAGACTTGAACGTCGAGCTACAACTGTTTAGGAAGGAATGCTGATGAGGCAGAAGCAGAGGAGATCACAGAATGGCTAGTTAAGCCTCTATTGCTGATCAACAGAGCCAACTCCAAGAAAATGTCCTTGCTCAGATTAAAAGTTTCTCCATGACTATGGATGAAATTCTTATTCCTGATACTAAAAGGATAGGTGATGCACATGAATTGCCTCAACAACCAATACTTGCTCCTCGTTGGAGTAGCCTTGGTTTCGCTATTCGCAGGAATGGCCAACCTACTGACCGTCCTAGTAAGGTTCTATTTGCAATTCGGAAACTTTTTCCAATGTTGCATTATGAGCTTGAAGTTGTGTGAGTGCGTCTTGAGATGTTCTAGATCTTAGAATTTTCTTGTGACCCATCCTTTCTATGTTTGAAGTAGTGGGATTATCTTGATTCGAGGGAAAGATCTTTTTATTTGTTCTGTTGATTACCTTAGCTTCTTTACTAGTTTCCTTGAACAAATTTAGTTATTTAAAAAGTTTAAAGTTATTCAAGTAGAGTTAATGTTAACTTCCAATCACTTTTGAATTGAAGTGTTGGCAAAAGAAATCTACAATTGGGTAGCAAAGTGTGGGAAATGGGATGGTGGTCTTCAGGGGTGGGGGAGGGGAGGGGAGGGGAGGGGATGATTTCTTAGGGATACTTAAATTGATTTTATGGAAGGCATATTCAAGGAGTATTTAATTACTGTCCAGAATACCTACTGGGAGTTTGTTGGGGTATCTAATGCTATATCCATTATCTCTAGCTTCTATAACGTCTTTCTTGTTGTGTTTGTCATGTGATTCATAGGTAGTTCTACACTTTTTAACTTTTTTTTCTTCTAAAATAATACTCTTTGATGAACTGTTGGTTTTATATTATTGTAATGATAATAGCTCTAGTTGGAATCAAATAAGAAGTGTTTCTGCACCCAAATTTTCTACAAGACTATAAGTTTTGTTTACTGTACTAGCTTATAGGTACATGTTGAGTTTGGATAAATTTCATATTACAGGAAAACATCAAAATCAAAAAATCTGTGTTGTTGTCTTTTGTTGAGCTGCTTGCTTGTCCTACAATTGTGAAATGCCATAGATCCTTTGGTAGCAACATTTCTGTGTCTTGTCTACTGCACTTAGTTCGATATACATGACCTGTTGTGTAGATAGCACCCTAGGACTCAAATCAATAACAGTAAATAAGCGGAAGTTAAATAACAAGCACACACAAAGAACACAAGAATTTACGTGGTTCGGAAAACTGCCTACCTTCAGGGAGACAATGGAGAAATTTCACTATAAAAATAGGGAGATACAATAGTGCATAAGAACACTCTCAAGAAACCCAAATCCCAATACACCCTAACTCTCTCTCACCCACAAGACAAGAAAACACTATTCTTTCTTCTTATGCAGCTGCTAGGTTATTATCTCATCGCATGGCTGCGCTTAATACAATATATATATATATATATATTAAAGTCGGCAGAAGAGGTTTCCTATTACAACTTGTATTTGGTTTAGATGACCAAATTGGGCTTTGGCAATTCAAGCCACACGGGGCCCAAAATCAACAACCATGTATTGCGCTCTCTTCTGCATCTTGTGGTGCAGAG
Source organism: Quercus wislizeni (assembly GCA_023055345.1). Taxonomy (NCBI): domain Eukaryota; kingdom Viridiplantae; phylum Streptophyta; class Magnoliopsida; order Fagales; family Fagaceae; genus Quercus; species Quercus wislizeni. The sequence goes on from JALGQJ010000060.1 coordinate 355,357, forward strand.
GCTCTCTTGATGTTTCCTTCATCTGACACTTTCATTTGATTTTTCTTGTTGAACTTTCTGTCTTCAATAATACTTGAACTACTCTTCCTTGTATTTGATATGTTCGTTTTTTTTTTATTATAATTATTTATTTCATGGTTACTTTTTCATCAAATTGTCAACAATGAACTGTTTTTACTTATGTCACTATTAAGTTATTAACATAGCTAAGCAATGCCATTTTTGGCCTAATTAAACATAGAAAACACATGAAGTTAGAATGCAATTTATGGCATTTTAATTTTTATGATAACAACTTGTGAATTTGTGAATAGAAAAAAGAGAATGGACTATACGTACAACACATTGTTTTGGATTTTCTGTACCCATCTTATGTTTTCGTACAGAAGAAGTTTCAATTAGTGATTCAAAATGTCCACTGTTTGGTTTTGATTATGTAAAAGATTGTGTGTGATGTTTGTTCTAGTTCTCCCATTTTAAGTACTAACTATTAATGATTATTCAGCACAATTGTACCTGAAACAAAGCCATTGAATCGTGCTGAACTCTCCGAAAGACTACAGGACCTCATTGTTACAAGCTTGATATCAAACCATCTCAAATGCGACACAAGGAAGCCAAGTGCCAGCCAAGGATTATATTTAGATGGTGAAAGTGAAACTGATGTTGGTGCTGTCATGGCCTTCCAGCCTGGTGTAGTATATACTCTACCAGTGCACTATACATTACATTCCTGGATACCCGAGTTGATGTGCAGAACACATATAAGATAACAAGATATGATGGAACTGTGATCAATGCCCAACATTGGGGTTTTGGTGGCTACTAGGGTACTTCATAATGAAGAAGCGCTGTTAGACTACAGAATGAGCAACTTAAAGTGACGACGCATGATATACTCCAATGTATGAAGAGGACCAAAGGAGATGGAGCTTCGTGTATGTTAATTAGCCATTATTTTATTCCACACCTTCTCACCCTGGTGTACTTTTTCCATGTTTATTAGTTTGCAAGCATATTTTTCATTTAACTGTTTTGAAGCTGCAATGGCCAACCTTTGTAAATTACATAGTTATGGCATCTGGATGAAGATTGTACTACTTTATGCTCAAGTTTTCTTTCAAGTTTACTTAATGCTAAGGGGTTGCCTTAGTAGTTCTTAAGGCTTCATGATATCCTTTTCCTAGCATCATGGGGCCACTCCAAAGTGATTCCTCGTAATTACCTGGTGTGTGTGGGATGAGAGGACTGTACATGCTCAAAGGAATAGTCAGATACTCAAAGAGGACTGAATACCCTTGTTATCAAAAAAAGAAAAAAAAAAAAACAGTTTTCTGTATGCTTGAGTTTTCTTCATATACAAAGTTTGGATTAGCAACTGTTTTGGGGGATTGGTTGTGGTTGCTTTCCTTTTGCAATTAATTCTTTTATGAAATGATCAAGATGGAAAGATATTATTAAACAAATGATGACATATTTGGATGTTTGCTGTGAGATGTTGAGGAGGAAACCTGCTTTTGTAGTTTTTAGTATCATTGAGACTATGTAAACAATAATGAACCATTCAGATGCAACATATTTTAAATAAAGGACTGGATTTTGTACTTTGGTGCGGACACCAAGTTAATGCCAATTGATTCCACTAGTCCATATTACGAGATTCAAATTTGTTTTGAGAGTTTTAACTTTTAAGGGTTTAATTGCAATCTTAATTATGATTTTTTTTTTTTTTTTTTTTGCTACAATTATGAATTATGATTTGATTTCCCTTATTTCATGTACTTTGGTACCTTATTTATAGACCCTAGATTAATCCCAAGCTCTCCAAACAAGGCTGTTTTGCATAGTTCAGGACTATGCTCCCTCTCTCTTACAGAGGGGTGGGTCCCACCCACCATGGGGCCCACCTCTCTATGAGAGGTAGGGAGCATAGTCCCAGACTATGCAATAATTTTCCCCCCAAACATTCACCACTAGATCCTACATTAACATTACATTGCGCTCCAAAGTGAAACACCTTATAAACATTCAACATTAATATCAAATACACACTCTTTTTTCTATTATGTGAACCCTCTTATGACTAAAATGTAAATGAATTCACACATTGCACATATCTAAACCAAAAATAAAAGTAAAAATTGTAAGAAACTTTAGATCCAAACGTAATAACACAAGAGAAATTTATTAAAATAGACTAACAGAAAAGTTAGAATTTGCTTCATTTCTAGGGATCTATCACAATGAAAGTGTTTAGAAATCAGAATTGAGATATAGAGTATGTTTTTTTTTTTTTTTGGCAACGAGCCACATGAGTGGTGGAGATTTTTGTGATTTAGTCCTCTAGAGTTGTACAAGTCCACATTATTACAAGTGTTAGATAACGGCGGTATCTAGCCTTCAAAAGACGGTGATTTTTTTATTTTTTTTCAAATCAACAATTCTACCAATTCTTTTGTATTCTTGTCATACTATTTTCAAGTAAACTTTAAATATTCCTGAGATAATAAGGAAAAAAAAAAACCTTTATGTAAGTACATATATTGATGAAAAATATCATTTTTTAATCAATTTATTGAATGTAAAGTTTTATTTTATCAAATAGTAGACATCATATTGAATCTCCCCTAAATATACTTAAAAGAAAAAAAAAAACATTATTGATGCATTTGCAGGAAAAATAATAAATTAAAATTCCATTTAGTGAATTGGGCAATGCACCAACTGATGTTTTGTAGTCTGCTAAAAACAACGTGGCGTGTAGTAATTTGCAATAAACGAAGGATAAAGTGGAACATGGAACTTTCATTTCGTCCAATGAACCTAGCACATCTCATCACTTGTCTTTGGCAAATATTGATCTAGCAGGGTTTGGCTTACTATCACTAAGGGAATTATGCCATTAAGAGCACACATGTATAAAAATGTCCTCCACATGAATTTCTGGATGGGTATTCTTGACCTAACAAGCATATTGCTTAATTATTGTATTAAGTATCAACAACAATAACTCAACTGGAAGAAGAGAATGTAGGGAATAATGATCTCATATTTTGAAAAAACACCCCATAGGCACTTATATTTATGGAGTGACCTTCACACTAAGGGTGTGTGGTGGTGACCATCTTTTAAAATGGTGCCCATTTAATCATTATTTCGTTTGCCAGTTTGTGTGGAGTCACCATTCCTTCGATGCAATGATATCACCAGCAGAAAAATTACCATTATATAACAATAATAAATTTTCATTAAATCTTCCTCCACTTCCTTTAGTTCAAGTTAGTGTAAATATATAAAATTTCAAGGCAAATGAAGGTGAAAAAAAGAATCAACTATTAGGTAGACAAAGTTTTCAATATGACCAGTGGGATTTAACTTTATTGGCTCATCAATGATTGTTTTTGAAAAAATATAATAAAAAGAACACAGCATCTAGAAGTTGGACATTTGAAATATAGTTTTACATGGAAATTATGCCACATGGTAGAAAATGTGCAGTGTTTAACAACTCACCTCCCACCCCAGGATTGGAGTGGGGGTTGAGGCAAAAGAAATCCAAATTTTTTTTTTTTTTTGGGAAACAAGTTAGAAAGTTGATAACATTGATACTGATGAAAAAAAATCTGTGGTTTATATGAAAATTGATAGTCCTTTGTTCCACTATGAATATTCAATTTTATGCTCCACCAATTGTAATACTATGAGTCTTATTTCTTTCCACTTTGATTAATTTATTAGAAAAAGTGGCATGGGGCAAATTGCAATAAGAGTATAGCAATAATAAATATTATGTTTTAACATAAGATATATAAATATAGATTTAAGAGGATATTATCGCATTGTATTAATTTAATGTGTTTTATATATTATTACATTTATAAAGTGTAGATTCCATTAAATAGTAAGTCTTTGTATACATCTTACACGTCATAAAAAGCTATATAGAAAAAACGCCACCTACGATAAATCGTTTGAAACCATTTGTTCTTTGGGTGACTTGGTTATGCTCAACCCATCACCACTGACCAATTATGTGGCGTTTCATTTGCATAAAATGCTAGATTCCATAGAATCACATACATTGAATGTTATGGTTGGTTATTGAACATATCACATATGGGGTTTTGCTCTATCTACCCTGAAATGGTAATTATATTGCAATCATGTTTTTTTTTTTTTTTTTTTGAAGGGTGCAATCATGTTAGTAAGGCCACTAAACAGTAACTCATCTATTTATTATATATATAGGTCATTCTACCGTACCCCCTCTTTTTTTAGGGGGGTACGGTACCCTCTTTAATATTGGCCATAAATTTTACACATTTGCATCCTGACCATTTATTTATTTTTAATGAAAAACTAGTTACTGATTAAGTAGGTAACATATAAAAGCAAGAATAAACTGACAAACGAATTAGTCTTCTCTCTCTCGCGCCTTCTCTCTCGCGTCTTTTCTCTCAAACTGAAAACCTAGTGGGTGTTCCTTCTTTTACTTCACTCTTAAATGGATCTCTATCATCAACCTGTGAGATTTCTTCAATTCTCTTTACTCTTAATAATTTTTTTAGTCTTATCAATTTGTATTTGATATTGGGTCTCTCTTTTCTTCTTTTATTTTTTATTTTTTCTCATTTTGACTCTAAATTTTTGGGTATTTTTAGCATTTTCAGTATCATTTCAATTCTGGGTATGTTTTGTTTTTCCTTATCTTAATTCAAGTTGAAAATTTGTTTTGTTTTGTTTTTGTCTCTAGAATTTGGTTATGCCTTTTGTTTGCACTAGTAAATAGCAATAATTTGTTGGCTCTGAATTGTGGATTATTAGATGCCCATTTGATCGATGATTGAGTTATGAAATGAATCACTAACAGTGAATATTGGGGTTTAAGGTAAAGTGAGACTACATAAAGAGCTGTTCTTCACCTATGGTTTAGCCCTTTTCCTTTTTGTTTCATTTTTCATATATAAAGATTGTTTTGCTTATATTTCGTCCTACCTAACCATGTGGGTTGTTGGGGGTATTTGGATGACATTTATCTATGGAACTGCTAATTTCACTTGGAAAAAATGTGTTTTTTATTTTTTATTTTTTTTAAAGTTAAATTAATTAAGCAATTGTGATAGAAGACCTTTAGGGGTTGATTTGTGAAATGCAATAGATAATGAACTTGTGTATTTGTCTTGATATTGAGAAATGGAGGAATTTCTAGTTATCTATTGAAATGCTAGCTGTAAAGTATGCCTTATCTTGAGTCAAGGAGTATGGAAAGTTGCGAGGGAGTAGAGGGATGACTATTGCAGTTGTGAAAATTTGTAGCCATACCATTCATTTGCTTTTTTTTGATGGGTTAGTTTTGAAACTATCCTTATGGGATTGAACTGAAAACCTTGTGAAACATACCATTCAATAGCTCTGTTTTGGTGGGTTAAATTTGAAACTATCCTAATTGGAATGAACTAAGTTCCTTGATAAAATTCTACCCCATATATGAGTTATTACTAAGAACCTACTCCTAATCCAGTGGTGTAACCAAAGACTAATTCTTTTATTGATGGGTTTATTAAATAAGTTTAATTATTTGCTTACTCTGTGTATTGCTTCTGTAAATGGTTCCAACACTTATAACATGTTTTATCTTCTATGTAATATAAAAAAAAGTTTCTTATAAGTGGCACAAAAAGTGCTTGTTGAAATGCTTCTAAGGGATTCAGTATTTCCAAAACTTGTGGCTTTGTGTTCTGCTCATTAGGGGGTGTGAGTTCTTGTTAGTGTGGTGTTGAAATTTTATTTATTTTTTTTATTTTTTGGGTTAGCAGAGGAAAAAGGCAACACCTATGTATTTAAGGTGGAAGGGTTTTTATAAAGAAATAATTTTTTTCTTCTATGTCCTAGGGAGGACACGGGTATGAGTTGCTATTTCTTTGTTTCTATTTCATTTCTTTTCTATGTGGTGTACATCTAAGTTGTAATATGTGTAGTTGGAATCACAATAAAGAATCTTTTATTGGTAAATAAAATTATAAGATATAGTTGATGATAAATGCAGAGTATGTTTTTTGGTACTAGTGGAGATAAATGACAGAAAAGAAAGAAAGCAGAATGCATAGAGAAGAATAACCTTGTTAAACATTTTAGAGACTACTAAAAGATTAACTTATTCTTTGTATTACTAAAAGAGATTAATTATATATATATATATATATGCATGAGTGACTGCTTGTTAAAAATGATGTTGTGTACAATTTTGAGCTTGCAATTGTGAACTTTTCTTTGTGAAAACTTGCAGCTGATAAACGGGTATGGGGGTCTGCTAGATGAGAAGAGTAAAGCCTAATCACAGCAACCGAAGGCCATAGAAAGATCATGCACAGTGATGTTCCCCTTTCCTACTATACAGGACTTTGGTATGTTGTTTGCTTATTCTATAAAGATTGGAATAACTTGAGATTTAGATGAAGGTGATTATGCTACATACCCTTTTAATATGCATGTCTCAAAGAGTAGTTTCATTAATTTAAGATCTCCTTTGATTTTGTGGGCATCTTGTTCAATTCTCCCTGTAAATGTACACTAATCTTCTAACTTTGGCTTTTCATTTTAAAAAAGGTATGCCTGGTATGACCACCTTTGCTGGTTTCCATGAAGTTTGTTCTTCTTAGAAAGGAGAATATGTCTTCGTTTCAGCAGCATCTGGTGCTGTTGGCCAGCTTGTTGGACAATTTGCAAAATTGTTAGGTTGTTACGTAGTTGGGAGTGCTGGAAGTAAAGAAAAGGTATATTCTATTTGGATAAATACTTTTTAGTACTCATTGGCCCTTCTTTATCTACAAGCTGCTCTTTATCTGAATTCCACATTGATCAATTCGGATAGGATGGAATCTTCCTTCCCCACAAACCCTACTAAAAAACAGTCCTTTTCTCCTTCCGTGATTGCGGAGTGGGCTGGTAGGATGAATGTACCATTCACAAAAGAAGTTAAAAAAAAAAAAAAAAAAAAAAACTATTTTTAAGAATGAAATACTCATCTTCTTTCTGTGATGAATTAGGTCGATCTATTGAAAAATAATTTTGGTTTTGATGATGCTTTCAATTATAAGGAAGAGCATGACTTGGATATGCTGCTTTGAAAAGGTCATTATGTCATATGCATAATAGGAGTTTAAAATTGTAATCTGAAGCTTGAAGGACATACAGGTTCCTTGGCAGATTAAGTTGTTCTTTTTTAGCATTGTGTAATATTTTAACAAACTGGAAGGGCCATTACTTGATATGACACCACATTTTTCAGGTGGTCAATAGTTCTCCGATTCACTAATCTTCGAACTTTTTCTCTTTCCTCTTTCAGGCTAGCTAGGAGTATAATAATTGAAGATGGCATTGAACTCAGGCTTACATGGAATGATGATAGACCCCATTTTGTGTCTGTACATCTGGTGAAGAGGGTCAGATAAAATATTAGTTTGTTGCCTTACTCTTGGAGTTAGAACCTGTTTGTAACCTGCAAAATGGCTTATTTGGCATCAAACTTTCTCTATGTACAATTTTATCTAAAGAAAAAGTGCTTAGTTACTCATATTACATGAAGTATTGTTAATGCATTCATGTCAAAATTTATTGGAATTACTGATTGCATTTGTTGCAATTGAAAATTCAAGTTGAATTGGTAATACAACTTAACTAATGCCAACCCTCTAGGATGTTATTGCAATATTTTTGTATGAACCATTTGACATCCAATTTGCAAGCAGCTGATTTTGTCTTTTGACAGGGAAACAATTATACTTAGTTTCGCTACTGATTTACCTCCAAGGTCCTTAAACTTGGCTTTTCTCTAAAATAAATAAATAGCGACCTAGAAAACATTTATGTGACAAGAAGTGCAAAAGCTGTATGTGTTACTTTGTTAGCATTAGCATACTGATGGAATAGTTTACGGTGCATGCTACATATCTCCCTACAAATAAATAGGGCTGAGGATATGATATAAGTTTTTGGCTAAAATTCAATTTAGTCACCTGACTTCTATTTCAATTTTCACATTAGTCCTTAAGATATTATTTTTCTTAATTTAGTTTATCACCTTGTCAAAATAAGCCAACAACAAGATTTGTTAATAGCGATTGAATGTTTAAACCGAGCTAATTTTTATGATTGCTTACAACGTAATCTAATATTGTCAAATAAGATGTTAGTCCTACCCAATGTGACAATGGAACCATTAAATATGAGAAAAAATAAAATAAAAGAACCACCAAATATGACAAAAGTTCATGTCATGTTGAAATTGCACAATTTGAGGATGGTACTATCCAATGTGAGAAAAAATACCAAGTACAACTGAATGTAACAAAGTACAGTTAAATATGATGTTAGTACTGTCCAATGTGACAATGGAACCATTAAATGTGAAAATAAAGAAGGGAACCATTAATTTTGACATATACTTGTCATCGTATGTATTTTAAACCATTCCAATGTGGGATTGCCATCTTTATCCTCATTTTTTGCTACAAACATATTGTGTGGGTTCTATTCCTTTTTTTTTTTTTTTTTTTTTTGGACACAGGCCCAAGTAGAAAACAAGGATCATGGGCCCAGTACTTATTGTCTTAAGGGACTGAGCTTGGTTCACAGTAACTAAATTGGGCAAAATCTGAACCAGGTGGTGTACAGAGCACAGATCCTACAACACATACATGCTAACATACAAGAAATATATGCATTGAACAGCAAGAAACAGCAAATTAACAAAATGATAAAGAGGGAACATAAAATAAAGCATTAGGGATCCTTAAAATAATGTAAAGTATTTCATTTCTTTATTGATTATGTAATACATTGTGCTCACTAGGACGTGTCACAAGGTTCAAAATAGTTTAAAAATTACAGACCTAGATGGCTCTTCAGGCCTCTAAGACTTGTAAGGTTTAAATTCCTTTGAATCCAAGTGTGTTCTTTAGTGGCTGTTTGGAGATACCGGACGGTATTTCCCTCCCTTTTTTTTTTTTTTTTTTTTTGAATTTTGACAGAGTTTTCTCAATGATTCTTACACGAATTCACTGTTGCTGAATGTCTTTCACTGTTGGCTACTTCCCCTTTTATAGTGCCATTTTAGGGTTTCCAGGGTACCACTGATTCCTCCATTTACTCCCCTGGGTACCAGAAACATTGGTTGGCTGGTCCCTTCCTTATTTCTCATTATTTTCTTATTTTGGGGTTTCTTCCTCAAAAGCCTCTTGCTGACTTTCTGCTCTGAGATGTCCTAAAGAGCTAACCTTTGGTCTTTCTTCTTTCAAGGCTTCTAGATCCCATTTTTTCAGACTTAACTTTTGGCTGTCTTTCCCTTTATCATTTTCCCAAGTGAGTTGATTCCTTCCTGCCATGTTGAAAGTTTCCCAAGCACCTTCCTTCATGGTTCTTCTTTTTGGGTTCCTCGAGGTACCAGCTCCTTATTCATGAACTGTTGGTTCTTAAGCCTTCTGATTCATTTTCTGCATCATTGGGTGGCTGATAGGGACATATCTACTCTCGTTTCTTGTGTTTCTTGGTCCCCCCCCCCCTCTAAACTGTCTTAATCCAACCTTGGCTTTGTTGTACGTCCCGAGGATCCCAAGCTCCTGAAAATCTCCAAGTATCCCGGTCCAGTTCTTATCATTGGGCTCCCCAGCGATTTTCTAACCTCGGCGAGATGGGCTTTCTTCTTCCCTTCATTTCATGAGATCTAAGGCTTACCCATTCATGGGTTTGGGTTCCTCCTTATGACCCTTAATGGATTTAGGCCTATCATCCCATTTCTTTATTGGAGGCTTAAGTATTGTATTTTTCTAGAGTTCAATTCTCTGTGCTATTTTGGGCCTTGGTGCAACATTGTGATTTTTTTTAGACCTCAACACATATATATAAAGAAATAAGTAAGTAATAAAGTGAATTTAGTGGTGGGCCCAAATGTAAAAGTACGGCAAGATATGATATTGGTACTACCCAATGTGATGATAGAACTGTCAAATATGAGAAAAAAATAAGGGAACCACTAAATGTGACAAAAGTACTGTCAAATGTGATGGTGATATTGTTGAATGTGATAATGGAACCATTAAATGTGAGAAAAAAATAAAAGAACCACCAAATGTGACAAAATAAAAGTCACATGTGATATTGGAATTACACAATGTGAGGATGAAACTGTCAAATGTGGCAAAAGTATAGTCACATGTGATGTTGGTACTACACAATGTGAGGATGAAACTGTCAAATGTGAGAAAAAAAAAAAGGGAAACCACTAAATGTGACAAAAGTACTGTCAAATGTGATGTTAGAACTGCACAATGTGAGGATGAAATCATCAAATGTGAGAAAAATAAAGGAACTACCAAATGTGTTAAAATAACTGTCACATGTGATGTTGGAACTACATAATGTGATGATGAAACCGTCAAATATGAGAAAAAAATAAGGAAACCGCCAAATGTGAGAAAAAAAAAACCATTGAATTTGACAAAAATACAGTCATATGTGATATTAGTACTATCCAATGTGATGATAGGACAATCAAATATGAGAAAAAAAAATTAGGATACCACCGAATGTGACAAAAGTACGGTCAAAAGTGATGTTAGTACTGCACAATGTAAGGATAGAATCGTCAAATGTGAGAAAAAAAAATAAAGGAACCATTGAATGTGATAAGAGAACTGTCACATGTGATGTTGGAACTGCACAATGTAAAGATGGAACTGTCAAATGTGAGAAAAAAATAAGGGAAGTACCGAATGTGACAAAAGAACTGTTACATGTGATATTGGAACTGCACAATGTGAGAATGGAACAGTCAAATGTGAGAAAAAAGTAAGAGAAATACCAAATATGACAAAAGAACTGTCACATATGATGTTGAAATTGTACAATTTGAGAATGAAACCGTCAAATATGAGAAAAAAATAAGGAAACCACCAAATGTGACAAAAGAACTATCACATGTGATGTTGGAACTATACAATGTGATGATGAAACCATCAAATATGAGAAAAAGAAAAAAAAAAAGAATCACCAAATGTGACAAAAGTATAGTCACATGTGATGTTGATATTGCACAATGTGAGGATGGTACCATCAAATACGAGAAAAAATAATAGAACCACTAAATGTGACAAAAGAATTGTCTCATGTGATGTTGGAACTGCATAATATAATGATGAAAACATCAAATGTGAGGAAAAAGTAAGGGAACCGCCAAATGTGACAAAAGAACTGTCATATGTGACGTTGGAACTACACAATGTGAGAATGGAACCATCAAATGTGAGGAAAAAGTAAGAGAACTACCAAATGTGACAAAAGAACTGTCACATGTGACGTTAGAACTACACAATGTGATGATGAAACCATCAAATGTGAGAAAAAAATAAGGGAACCGCCAAATGTGACAAAAGAACTGTCACATGTGAGGTTGGAACTGCACAATGTGAGGATGAAACCATCAAATATGAGGAAAAAGTAAGGGAACCACCAAATGTGACAAAAGAACTGTCACATGTGACGTCGAAACTGTACAATGTGGGGATGGAATCATATCAAATGTAAGGGAAAAGTAAGGGAACTGCCAAATGTGACAAAAGAACTGTCATATGTGACGTTGAAACTGCACAATGTGAGAATGGAACCATCAAATGTAAGAAAAAAGTAAGGGAACCGCCAAATGTGACAAAAGAACTGTCACATGTGACGTTAGAACTACATAATATGAGGATGAAATCATCAAATGTGAGGAAAAAGTAAGGGAACTGCCAAATGTGACAAAAGAACTATCATATATGAGGATGGAACTGCACAATGTGAGGATGAAACTATCAAATGTGAGGAAAAAGTAAGGGAACTACCAAATGTGACAAAAGAACTATTATATGTGATGTTAGAACTACATAATATGAAGATGGAACTATCAAATGTGAGAAAAAGGTAACCTGGTAAAGCAGGATACCTACTAGTGGGTACCATACCCCCCCTTTTTTGAGAGGGGTACGATAGAATTACCCTATATATTAATAGCAGAGAGAAAATTAATTAGGTTTTAAATTAAATTTTAATTATTGTCTAATTTTGCGTCACATGTCTTATTTAAGTTTTTATTTTTTATTTTTATTTTTGTTTTAAGTGAGTTAATAAGGTGCAAAAGATGAATATTCTAACATAAATAAATCATAAAAAGCTTAATAAAAAAAGAAAAAGAGTAAACTTATGTGTATATCCAAAAGATATTAAAAAAATAAAATAAAAGAGAGAGTAATTTGAATCTATATATGTGTAATTGTAATTTTTTTTTGTAATTGTATTGTACATATATTCAGATTATATTCTAGTGTCCATAAAAGAAGAATTGAACAGCACATACATGAAATTTTAATCAACCTTGGGCATTACTTTTTTGCTAAACGTGCGGAAGGTTAGAACAAAGCCATATACACTATGCTTATGGAAAAAAGCCTTTCTTCAGACAGAAAGTATTGAACTGTGAGATGTTTGTTGGCAAATAATCATTACAGGCTTAATCATTATTGGAGTATTTTTTATTTAAAAAAACACCTTACAGGATAACTGTGAGATGTCCATTGGCAAATAAGTCACTGAACAAATAAAAGAAAACAACAAGTAGTCAACAAATCAAAGTCTTGAAGTGCGATTCCTATGCAGTTTCGTGAAACGAGTATTGGTCTTTGGCATTTGGTTTAAGTCATCTAGTCAAAAGTCTTCATTAAAATTAATCCATTGGCAAATAAGTCGCTGAACAAATAAAAGAAAACAAAAAAAGTAGTCAACAAATCAAAGTCTTGAACTGCAATTCCTACGCAGTTTCATGAAACCCGAGTATATATATCTATATATATATATATATATATTGACATTTGGTTTAAGTCATCCAGTCAAAAGTCTTCATTAAAAATAAAAGGGTAATTGCAACTTGGAGAGAAATGATTCTCCACCCTAAATTTGAAAGGAGAAAATATTTTTCTCTATCGGTATTCAATTAACTGAATTTTATTAAATTAATATTAAAAATATTGTGTATTATCATGCCATTTGTTTTAGGGGAGATTTCTAAAATTATCTTATTTTCAAAATTTTGAACATGCATTTTTTATATATTCTCATTTTCTAACATTCGGACAAGATTCATTGTTTGTTAGAATTGAATTATTAAATGATTAAGGCTCTGTTTGGTAGAGTTGTTAAACAATTCATTTTTAGTTTTTAAACAACATTACACACATTTCTATACATTTTTTTACCCACATATATTTCAAAAAACTATAAACAACATTACTCAAACTCCTCTACTAAATTAGCCTTAAATTTTTCATATTTCAATAAATTAAATTTTTAGAATAATCAGTAATTTAATATTGCTTAATTATTGTATCAACTACATTGTAATGGAAAATTTTTCACCAAAAACCAACCTTTAGCGTGAAAATTTTGAATCCGATGTTAATTCCACAGTCATATCATAGGCCACTAAATGATATTTCACAGGCACATCAGAAGAATTTAAAAGCACTAGTCAACAAGTCAATGTCTTTATTAAAATAATATAATAATAAGGAAAATGAGAAAGGGTTTGAAGAGTCACTATATATTATGACGAGCTAATTACCATATACTCACACTCAGCATTTCTTCCTTCAAACTTCTCTTCCTTCGTTACAATGGCCACCTCTTTTGCAACTCTTCATGTGCTTTTCTTAGTCTGGTTCCTTCCCGCTGCCTTCAGTTTAAGCTTCTTCTTCTTCAAAGTAGAGTCAATCTCAAATGTCTCTTGCTATGAAAAAGACAAGCAAGCCCTTCTAACCCTCAAACGTGGTCTCACTGATCATGGACACATCCTCTCATCCTGGTCTGATCATAAAGATTGTTGTATATGGGACAGAGTTTTCTGCGACAAGAAAATTGGCCGAGTCACTGAGCTCCACCTCAATTATTCGAGGTTAGGCAGTGAGATTAGTGTTTCGTTGCTCCAATTAGAACATTTGAACTACTTGGATTTGAGTAACAATGACTTTACTTGTACTCCGATCCCAACTTTCCTTGGTTCAATGTTCAGTCTCACACATCTTGACCTCCATTGGGCTAACTTCAGTGGACTCATTCCTCATCAGCTTGGGAACCTTTCAAGCCTTCGCTATCTGTCTCTTGGATATAATTCTTACCTCTATGTAGATAACCTTCATTGGATGTCTGGTCTCTCTGCCATTCAATACCTTGACCTGAGCTCAGCTGACCTTCACAGAGAAGTTGATTGGCTTCAAATAATGAGTAAGTTCCCATCTCTTTCAGAGCTACACTTGTACAATTGTCAACTTGATAGCCTGAATCCATCTCTTGGATTTGTCAATTTCACGTCTCTTTGAGTCCTTTATCTTTTTGGAAATCATTTCAATCATGAGATACCTAATTGGTTCTCTAATCTCAGTACAAGCCTCTCAATGCTTTACCTGTACAACTGTTCTTTGAAAGGCAATATACCGCCTAGCATTTTCAATTTAGAGAAATTAGAATATCTTTCCTTCTATACCAATAAGCTAACTGGAAATATTCCAGAGCCGTTAGGCCAACTTAAGCATCTAATGTTTCTTGATCTCGGATATAATTCTTTAAATGGTCTTATACCTTCTTCCTTTGGGAATTTATCTCGTATAACAAAATTATACTTCGACCAAAATCAGTTGAATGGCACCATTCCAGAGAGTCTTGGACTTCTCTCTAAGTTAGAGACGTTGTTTGTTGGAAAAAGTTCTTTAACAGGTACCGTAGATGAAAGGCATTTCAGAAAACTCTCAAAATTAAAGCATCTCTATATGTCTGAAGCACCTTTGTTCTTTAATGTCAATTCCAATTGGGTTCCCCCCTTCCAACTTGACTATGCCCAAATGAGCTCAATTAAGATGGGACCTAAATTTCCTTTATGGCTACAATCACAAAGATCCCTCACTCTTTTAGAAATGTCCATGTCAGAAATTTCAGGCAAAGCTCCAGGTTGGTTCTGGAATTGGACTTCAAACATTACATTTATCAATCTCTCTAACAACCACATAGAATGTAATGTTTCAGACATTTTTCTGAGTTCTACTGTCAAAGTGCTCAATATAGCTAACAACTCATTTTATGGACCCATTTCTACTTTCTTATGCCAAAAGAAAATTAGAAAGAATAAATTAGAGGTTTTAGATGCATCAAACAATCTCTTATCAGGAGAACTTTCTCACTGCTGGAAGTATTGGCAGTCTTTGATCCATTTAAACTTAGGGAGCAATAATCTAGTAGGTAGAATTCCCTACTCCATGGGGCTTTAGTTAACCTCCAATCATTGCGTTTACAAAACAATAGCATCTGTGGAGATCTTCCTTTATCGTTGAAAAAATGCTCAAATCTGAGGCTCATTGATATGGGTAATAATCATTTGTCCATCATACCACTATGGATTGGAGAAATGAAAAATCTTTTAGTTCTCCGTCTAAGATCGAGTGAATTCAAGGGTTTTATACCTCAACAAATATGCCAACTTTCTTCTCTTGGAGTATTGGATCTTGCCAATAATAGCCTATCAGGATCCATACCAAACAGCTTGAAAAATATTAGCGCCATGGCATTCCCAAATTCCTATGATATTTCATTTTTTTCTATGTCTTTTCCGTATTCATATGTTGTTGAATACTACACTGAGAATGTTCAGCTGGTTCCCAAAGGGAAAGAAATGGAATACAAAGAGAACCTTAAATTAGTTAGGCTCATAGACCTTTCAAGTAACAACTTTTCTGGATCAATCCCTGCTGAAATTTCAAATCTTTCTAAGTTACGTTTTTTGAATTTGTCTCGAAATCATTTGATGGGAAAGATACCAGAAAAAATTGGGAGTATGAAAGAGTTAGAGTCAGTTGATCTCTCACGAAATCATTTATCGGGTGAAATTCCTCCAAGCATGTCTAATTTGACATTTCTTAGTCTCTTGGACTTGTCATACAACAACCTCTCAGGTAGAATTCCTTCAAGCACCCAGCTTCAGTCATTTGATGCCCTTAGGTACATTGAAAATCCTCAGTTATGTGGTGATCCTCTTCCAAAAAGCTGCACAATTGAGGAGCAATCTTTGAATAAATCACCAATTGGCAGTGTTGAAGATGATTCTAAAAACTCCAGCTTCTACATTGGTTTGGGAGTTGGATTCACCACTGGCTTTTGGGCAATTTGTGGAGCTCTCTTCTTTAATAGGACTTGGAGGCATGCTTATTTTAGATTTGCCGATGAAATAAAAGATTGGATTTATGTGACTACAATGATAAAGATGAATTTACTGGAAAAGCTAAGAGTCTGCCTTAGTAAGTGCGGCATCGTTATTTAGCCAAAAGGTATTGCTACAAGTTATATGTCCTTAATATTGTTTCTTTCATGCTAATGTTGTAGTCAGCTACTTTGAATATACAATTTATTTCATAGCTAAATGTGATAGTCATTTGGATTTTATTTCACAAATATGACATAACTTTGGCCTTGGTTTATGACATAACAGTTTTACTAATAATACTGTTCCCTATTTCAAAAATGGGTTTCTCATTTTGGAACCAACAAACTCTACTCAATTGAGCCAAATCTATGACTTTTATTGAATTGAGTTGGGTTTTTGATAACGATATTAGTCATAAAGATTAAAACTTTCTTTCATTTATGCTATGCTTTTTTTTGTGTGTGCATTTGTATGACCCTTTTGCTCTTTTGCAAAAAATATTCATAGGCTGTGAAAACTCTTGCAATCCAAGACAATTACAATTTGAAGCAAACACAAATAAATTGTTTCTATATACCATGTCAGTGTAACTATGACTTTGTCGTTTGAATTATCTTGTTTGTTAGCTCTGCATATGAACTATATGTGGCTATTGGTATTGGCTAGTTTCACTAAGGATGTTTGTTGTACTAGTCATTTAAGGAATAATTATTTCTCCGTCAACATAAATTCAGAGTTCAGGTCACTGAACAAAAAATAGTGCTTCTTGGACTCATTGATTTATTTCACAATGACTTTTCTATTCCACAAATTCCAATAGCCCCCCCCCCCCCCCCTCTCTCTCTCTCATTTTTGTTTTATAGTTTTACTAAAAATACTGTTCCCTATTTAAAAAATGGGTTTCCCATTTTGGAACCAACAAACTCTACTCAATTGAGCTAAATCTATGACTGTATGAATTGAGTTGGGTTTTTGATAACAATATTAGTCATAAAGATTAAAACTATATTTCATTTATGCTATGTTTGCAATTTTGCATTTCTTTTTTCTTTTTTTTTTTCCTCGTGCTTTTGTATGATCCTTTTGCTCTTTTGCAAATGATATTCACAGGTTGTGAAAACTCTTGCATTCCAAGACAATTACAATTTGAAGCAGACATAAATAAATTGTTTCTATATACTAGGTCAGTGTAACTATGACTTTGTCATTTGAATTATCTCTTTTGATACCTCTACATATGAACTGTATGTGGCTATTGCCCGTTGGTACTGGCTAGTTTCACTAAGGATGTTGTTTGTGTTAATGTTCTAAGATAGGGACCATATCAGTAGTGTAGACCATTTGATTGGTTTTTATTAACCTCTTGAATTAATTTTTTACCCAATTATGTTGATATACATGTTTGATTCAAAACTTACTAAAGCATAATATAAAAATAATAATAATAATGAAAAAAAAGACTAGATGCTATGGTTCAACCCTATCAATTTCCATATATTGTGTTAGATCTATTTGTAATAAGTGAATGCATTAGTTAAGGATTTTTATTTTATTTTATTTATTTTAAATTTACTTAAAAAGAAGTGGTAAATTATCATTGAGATTGTGTTTGGATGACCTTCTTTTGACTGTCAAACTTTGTTTAAAAATACGACTGTAGTTAAAAAAATTGAGGCTTTAAAAAGATTTACATAAGTCGTTGGTGAAATTAAATTGACATTTTAATCTAAAACAAACAGAACCTTAGCATATAAAGTTCATGTTAGGCATCGACTATTTTCTAGTTCCTATCTCTATGGTATTTAAAGATAGAAGTGAATGTAGTGTTATAATAATTAAAAAATTTAGGTTGAATCACCACTATTAAGTATACATTTGGTGCCTATTTTGGTTTCAAAACTTCTTAAATCATAATTACTGAAAAAGTTGTATTACTTGCGTAGTGATTAAGCCAAAATTGACTTATAAATCTTGGTATTGCATTTTGAGTAGATGTTATTTTGTTTGTTCTCTCTACTTTACCACTTGGCTTCATGTGAATTTATGCTACCTTTGTCATCTAGTGTACTACTTCATTGGTTGTCCTTCAATCTCAATTTTTTTTTCTCATGAATTGTTTGGGAAGGGATGCTGATGAGGCAAAAGCAGAGGAGTTCAATGAAATGGCTTGTAAAGCCTCTCTTGCTGATCAACAGAAGCAACTCCAAGAAAACATTCATGCTCAGATTAAAAGTTTCTCCATGTGTATAAATGAAATTCTCCTGCCTTATACTAAAAGGATAGTTGAGGCACAAGAACTGCCTCCACAACCAATAGTTGCTCCTTGTTAGAGTGGCCTTGGTTTTGATACTGGCAGGAATGGCCAACCTACAGACCATCCTGGTAAGATTCTAATTGTAAAAAAAGAACCTTTTCCAATGTTGCATTATGAGCTTGAAGTTGTGTGAGTGCAGCTTGAGTTGTTTGGGATCTTTGAATTTTCTTGCGACTCATCCTTGAAGTAGGGGGATTATCTTGATTCGAAGGAATGATGTTTTGATTTGTCCATTGATTACCCTAACTTCTTTAATTGTTTCCTTAATCAAATTTAGTTGTTTAAAATATTTAAAAGTTATTCAAGTAGAGTTGAAGTCAACATCCAATCATTTTTGAACGGAAGTGTAAACAAAAAAAGTCTACATTTGGGCAGCGAAGTGGAGGGGAAGATGCCTTGGGGATACTTAACTTGATTTTATGGAAGGCATCTTCAATGAGTATTTAATTACTGTTTCCAGAATACCTATTTGGAGTTTGTTCGTGTATCTAATGCTTTATCTGTTATTTCTAGCTTCTATAAGGTCTTTCTTGAAATCATATTTTTGTGTTTGTGATGTGATTCATAGGTAGTTCTATACTTTTTAACCTTTGTACTTCTAAATTAATATTCTTAGATGAACTGTTGATTATATATTTATTGGAATGATAATATGCTCTAGTTGTTAGATTTCTTGCAAACTTCAATGTGCGAATGAGTATTTCCCCCTCTTTTAAGAACAATGTGGATGGTGAGATTGAGGGTTCAAGACCCACTCATATGTGTAACTTACCAATAAAACAAAAGATTACTTGCAAGCTTTGATAATATTAATACATTATAGAATATCTCTTGGCTTCTTTTCATTGAAGTTAAAGCTCTAAAATAGTATTCATTCTTTTTTGAATGCCATTCTTATTGCAGCTAAACAAGAAACTCAACCAATTTATAACCTAAAACATGACATTATTTGGGTTGAAACCTTGGAAATCAAATTGATTATAAAGAATATGTGAAGTTCTTAGTTTTGATTGACATTCGTCAGGGCCTTGATTGGAAGTGTATTAGAGGTAACACATATGGAGGTCCAGATTATTTTACTGCAAGAAAGTGCTAGATTGTGATCAATTCTCACTTTAGTATTTGGATGGCTTGTAGCTAATTAACAAATACATGGATATGTGGGGAAAAAAAGGGGATCAATATCTCTAGAAGTACAAGGATGTCCTCCAAGCTGGACTAATGCCCTCCAGTTTAATCTCCTTAAGTGGTAAGAACTAATTGTTTTTCTTTTAATTGTATGGTTAATGTTTCAAACTTTTTCCTGAATATATTTCCCAATAACATCAAATCAACCCTTGCTGCATCAGAGGTTGTATGAGAAGGCTCCAACTGGGTGCCTGTTTTGTAATACATAGCTGTCAAATATGTATGATCGTTACAAAATTCATTTCAATTGCGCATACAAGCAATACCCCATATCATAGTCTCTGTACTGGAATCAAATTAGAATGTTTCAGCACCCAGATTTTTCTACATATCATTAAATTATGTTGAACTCTTTGACAGACTAAAGGACCTCATTGTTTACAAGCTTGATGGTGAAATACTTCACAAGGAAGCCAGCCAAGGTATATGTTTGGATAGTGAAACTGATGTTGGTACTGTCATAGCCTTCTAGCCTGGTGTAACTTTGAGAATAACCCATTTTTAATAATCAAAATCCTAAGCTCTTTTTGTAGTAAGTGAATAAATTAGTTGTTAAGGCCTTTGTTTTAATATAAATTATGTTTACAAAGTTAAAATTAAATAAATTTTCACGATTGTGTTTGGATGAGCTTATTTTACTGCCTTACTTTGATAAAAAATAAGCTATAGAACAGTACAACTATTCTTAAGAAATTAATACAACTTTTGTTTGTTCCCTACTTTGCCACTTGGCTTCATGTGAATTTATGCTACCTTTATTGCTCAGGGTACGACTTCATTGGGTGTGCTTTAATCACAAATTTTTTCTCATGACAGACTTGAACATCCAGCTACAACCATTTGGGAAGGAATGCTGAAGAGGCATATGCAGAGGAGATCATAGAATGGCTAGTAAAGCCTCTCTTGCTGATCAACAGATCAAAGTCCAAGAAAATGTCCATGCTTAGGTTAAAATTTTCGCCATGTCTATGGATGAAATTCTTATTCCTAATAATAAAAGGATAGGTGATGCACATGAATTGCCTCCACAACCAGCAGCTGCTCCTCGTTGGAATGGCCAACCTACTGACCATCCTGGTAAGGTTCTATTTGCAATCCAGAAACTTTTTCCAATGCTGCATTATGAGCTTGAAGTTGTGTGAGTGCAGCATGAGATGTTCAGGATCTTAGAATTTTCTTGTGACCCATCCTTTGATTCCTTTCTATGTTTGAAGTAGTGGGACTATCTTGATTCAAGGGAAAGATCTTTTTTATATTTTTTGTTGATTACCTTAACTTCCTGACTAGTTTCCTTGAACAAATTTAGTTATTTAAAAAGTTCAAAGTTATTCAAGTAGAGTTAATGTTAACATGCAATCACTTTTGAACTGAAGTGTCAGAAAAAGTAATCTACAATTGGGCAGCAAAGTGTGGGAACTATTTCTTGGGGATACTTAAATTGATTTTATGGAAGACATATCAAGGAAAACTATTTCTTAGGGATACTTAAATTGATTTTATGCTAGGCAGTGCTAAAGATGACTCTAAAAATTCCAGCTTCTATATAGGTATGGGAGTTGGATTCACAATTGGCTTTTGGGCAATTTGTGGAGCTCTCTTCTTCAATGGGACTTGGAGGCATGCTTTTTTCAGATTTGCTGATGACATAAAAGATCGGGTGTATGTGACTACAGTGATAAAGATGAATTGGTTATCTAAAAAGGCAAGAGTCTGCCTGAGTAAGTGATAGGCATCATTATCTACCTAAAAGTTATTCTTTCAAGTATTATGTCCTTAGTATTGGTTGGTTCATGTTAATGTAGCTTTGAATATATGATTTGATACGTAGCTAATGTTATAGTCATTTGGATTTTATTTCACAAATATAGATTATCTTTAACTTTAGTCTATATTTGTAGTTAGCCCATTGCGTGTGAAATAAAGTTCATTTATGAATTTATACTTTGTTTTAATGTTTTGAGACCTTTTTTTGATAGGTAGATAGTGGAGGAGGGGAAGATGAGTTTCAACTACAAATGAATCATGCACCATAAAGGATACCATTACCACCATGCTACTATTGGACTTTGTTTAGAGATATTTGAAGTGGACGGAGAGGGAACTCATTGGAATACTCTCAATAGAACGAAAGTTGTACTATGAAAATAGAAATTGTTTCTCATATACATAATGCACCAAATAGGTGGTGTAGACCATCAATAGCATCATCAGCAACACTTGAAGCCTTAAAGATCTTTTTCTTAGTTGTTTTTTCTGTTGGGTTCAAAGAGACTATAATAATGCAGTAGCCCATACTGCTGTCAGGCTCTCCCTTTTATCATCTAAGTCCTTTATAAGTTACAATAAACTCAGTCTCCCTGATGGTCTTAGATCTGCTAGTGAGGTTGACTGATCCCATTTGTATCCTGCTCCAGTTTGATTAATGAAATTGAAGATTATCCACAAAAAAAAAAAGGGGTGGTGTAGAGTACCTTTTTTTTTTTTCTTTTTTCTTTTTTTTTTTCAAATACAATGCGTAGCATGATTTCTCACCTCATATTGTAAGCTTTAATTCCATAGGAAGATTTACTAATAGAATATCAAAGAGGTGGGCTTAACATTAATTCTTATAATTTCGACATGGCGTTATTTGAATTGAAGTTATGATTGAGGCCTAGATATTCATGCTACTAACCTAATACTCACATCACTATATTATTGAATATTGAAATTCATTGTTTATTCTTCAGGAGGTGACACTAGTTCATGCTCTTTTTACAAAAGAAAACTTCTTGATCTTATTTCATTCTGATTTTATCGTAAAATACTCATGAACAAAAAAAAACAGACTATGATTCCTGCATAGGATGTATAAGAACTATTTATCTATATAGTGTTAGTCACTGAGAGAAAAAAAAAAAATTGTTTATCTTTTTCCTTATTTTGACTAAGTTAAGTAGATTGACTAAGTGTTTCTTATGTACTTGTATATCGTAATTGTTTTGCATGTAATGTAAGCTTGTTTTGGTATTTGATTAAAAAAAAAAAAAATACACTATAGTCGCAAATATATGAATAATAATGTTGTCAACTGAGTAAACTCAAAAGTTTATGACACAGTCACTTTTGCATATTTGAGGGATAAATAATTTCCTATAAAAAAAAAAATCTGTATTAAATTTTTAAATATGAAATTTGAAGTGTATTAATTTTGTATTAAAATATTTGAAGTTTACCGAAAGATGTAATTGTATTAAAATTTTAATTGAAGTGTATTTTAAAATATTAAGTATGAATTTTGTTTATTATATTTTTTTTTTTTCAACGGCTTATGGAGATATTTGTTGTACCAATTGTTTTGTTACTTGATAAATTTTGCAACTTTCTAAATTTATCAATTTTTTTATTAACCATGGTTAAACTTTTGTAATGAGATTCTTATACTAGAAAGTTAGAATTTTCGTTACTAATATAAATAAGAGGGGGGGGGGGGGGGAGGTGGAGTTGTTAATTTTTTTCAAATAACACTGAGAGAAATTAAATTTTGTTTTTAACAATTCTTAAAGACACAAGTCTTTTTTTTTTTTTTTTTGGGATAACCGCTCACAAGTCTTAAACAATGTGTTCAGAAAGGTTTTTTCTTTTTTTTTTTTCTTCAATTTTTAGTTTAAATTATAAACTGGACTTTCTATATTTTACCCAAAAATTAATTCAGTTTTTTAGCCTTAGATTAATTAAGTCCTATGCCTTTCGTTTTTTTTTTTTTTTTTTAATGTAGCCATTTCATTTAAAGAAATGGTATGTTTATAATATTTTTACAACAAATCTTAAATGGTAGGTTGTTATTAGTTGTTATGGGTGGATAAAAAAGTAATTTCAATTTTGAACTCAAATTAGAACAAATAACAATGTACCTATAATTTGTTGTGAAATTATTATGAAAAATATTGTGGATATAACACTACTCTTTTGTTTACTTCCTTTAAAGTGGTTGTCATTAAGTATCCTAAAACAACATGATTTTGGTTTTTTGAATTTCTAAAACAACGTCATTTTAGAATACTTAATGGCACAATGCCATGGAATTTGATGGAAGGAAAGTTATAAAAATGAAATAAATAAATCAAAAATTACAAGATTGAATTGAACTATAAATAAAGTTAAATGGTGAAATTTATAATTTAGTTTTTTTTTTTTCAATAAAAAAATCAATAATTTCAATATACTCTTTCATATTCCAGTTTTAGATCTTCAAGTTTTCAACTCAAAAAATGCTAAAACTAATATAAATTGTATTATAAAATATCTACAAATTGATAAAAAAAAATAAATATGATTAGTGGATTTAAAAAACATAATTAATCAATGACTGATTTATTTTTTATAATTAGTGATACATTAGTTTGTAAAAATTATATAATAAAATTTGCAGTATCTTTAATGTTACTATTTCAACTTTTCAAAAAAACCATTTTCTTGAATGTAAATTTCTTTTAATATTGAATCTCAAGGATAAAAATAAAAAATAAAAAAAGGTTAGTTGCTAAAGAATAATTATTATAAAGAATCTTGCTTATATAAAAAAGGATAAAAGAAAATTATTGATGGCTTGAATAATTTCTAAAGAATAGTACTCTTATAGAAAGGATGCCATAAGTTCCAATTCTATGAATATATAAATAACATTGTGTCACATTTGAAATAAGTTGGTTTAATTACAAATCTAGCTCATCTTCTAACTGCATTTATGCATGTTTCACTACCTTGATTGTTTCCTTTATTCCCTTCTTCCCTATGTGCATGGTTTACACGCCATTTCCTAAACTTCCTCAAATCATCTTTCTTTCTTTTTTATTTTATTTTATTTTATTTATTTTAATTTTTAAAATCAATAACGTGGCTCACACTTAACTAATTTTGGTATTCTTTAAATTAATTAAGATTAAACAGACACAATACTCCACTAATTTCTTTTTTAAGGAAAATTATGGCCAAGACGTTGACAAGAACCCCTTTGTAAATATATTATTCTTATTTCATCTCAATAATTAAGATGAAACAATGAAACATTTTCCCACAGCTTAGGATCAGAAAGAAGATTATTTAAGTCAATACGAATTTTCTTAGAAAATGAATTTTGCACTACAAGTGATTTCATTATAAGAAATTTGTTTGTAGTGCTAGCAAAAGAATAAAGAGTAAACTATAAGTTCATTCAGTATATTCAACTTAGGTATTCAACTGTTACATTATTCATGTTTTACAAAGTATTCAGGTATTACTTTGGTGCATATGCGTGTGTAAAAAATGTATCAAATAAATTCAAAAAATTTAGCTAAAGACTATAGTAAACACTAAATAGACTTCTATTTTGAAAATGTGTGTTTTTTAGAAAAAAAAATAATGATTTTAAAATATGCCTTTTGAAAAGAAAAATTGAAAAATCACAATTATACATTTGACTTGGGCTTTTGGGATAATTTGCATTTGTTTGGGAAATTTTTGAGAAATGCTATTGTGGGGACTAATTATCTTTAGAGTACTATTTAAGCTAAATGGACCGGGCCTATGGCTCAATGATCCAGTCCGAGGACGATCAACTAAGGTAGAAGTGGAAATGGCATTGTCGGAAGAGCTGAAAGGTATTTATGATAGGTCTAAACCTATCCGAGGTGGTTTAAAACCATCCTATACTCCTGAATGCTTCTTAAAAGTGACCACATGACAGAGAGTTGGACGTTAAATAAGGGATAATGAAGAAGGATAACAAATATCTGTGAGAACTTTTACCTCCACATTAAATGCTTCCCAGCTAACTCTCTGGCCGCATTAATGTGGAGGTGATACCTGAACAGTGAATAAGCAGCCTTACAGTTGGTGGTAGAAAGTTCAGAGAGGCGTGAGATGGGACAGGGAGAAGTTCCCAGAACCAAATTTACACGTGTATGGTAAGGATGATACTAAAATCATAGTATATAAAATGAGAAAGTGGCAAAGGACAGGGGGTTCGAAAAACCTAGAGCAAAAAAAATTAAGAAATACATCACTAAAAGAAGAACTTTGGACTCGTGATTAAATTACTTGGGTTACTCCGAGGACGATTTTTGTATCCAATACTCTTGATTTCTCTTCCAGACCACCCATAATCGTTACTTCTTTTCTAGAACCAGACTAGTTCTTTTTCCCACGCTCTACAAATTCATTATTTGGGCTGGTTGGGCCAAAACTCAATCCTTTTTAGGGTTCAATCCAAAACTGGTCCTTATAGCTATGTCCACAAAATTTTCATAATACTTTTATAACAAATTCTAAATAGTAAGTTGTTATTAATTCTAACTGGAACCTATCAATGAAATTATCTTTTTTGTTTACTATTAATAGCCAGTAACAACCAGCCATTTAGGATTTATTTGAGAAAATGTTGCGAACATAACATTTCTCACAATTATTTGGTTCAATCTTCAACGGACCAAACTTTTGGAGTGATCAAATTTTATTTTTAATGGGCTCAAATTTTTATTTAGGGTGTTCAAGTTTTTTTTAGAGTGGTTTAGAATTCTTTCTAGGGTAGTCAACAACAACACATATTAATTTAAAATTTAATTTTTTTAAGGTATATATAAAAATAATTTCAAGTCAAAGTGGTCATGTGACCACTCTAATTAACAAGTATAGTCGCCTTTGATAGTGGAAAATATTGCATAATGGATTAATGGTCAACAAGTCCCCAAAAAAATAGAAGATTAAAATTCTAGATGATTCTAAAATGGACGAACAATCTCTACATGGTTACTTGAAAGATGGTTGACAACTGAACCTAACACAATATCTCATCACTTGTGTGTGGTGAGCATTGATCTTGTGAGGTTTTTCTTAAAACCTTATTATCACTAATTTAATCATGTTATTAAGAGCGCGCACACATGATATTTTACTCCATCATGAACCTTAGAATCCAAACAAATGTACTCAACATGAATTTATGATCTTAGATAAAAATTAATGGTCAACAAGTCACCCAACCAAAAAACAAAAGATGTCAATAAGTCAAATCCCTGATAATTTTGATATTGATAAAAAATCTCTACATGGTTACGTGAGAGACGGTCGTCAAATGAACCTAACACTACATCTCATCACTTGTGTGTGGTGAGCATTGATCTTTGGGAGTTGGGCTTAAAGCCAATATTATCACTAATTTAATCATGTCATTAAGAGCAAATTCATATGATATTCTACTCAATCATAAGGCTTAAGTTCATGAATTTTTGGCCTTACATGAAATTATGTCACATGGTGGAAAACATTGCATAATGGATTAATGGTCAACAAGTCATCCAATTTAAAAACAAATATGTCAATAAGTCAAATTCTTAATGATTTTGATATTGATGAAAAATCTCTACACAGTTATTTGTAAGATGATCGTTGAATGAACTAACACTACATCTTATCACTTGTGTGTGGTGAGCATTGATCTCTAGGGGTTTGGCTTAAAGCATATATTATAACTAATTTAATCATGTCATTAAGAGCATGTTCATGGTATTCTACTCAATCATGAGCCTTTAGTTCTTGACAAATTTCCTCAACATGAATTTATGGCCTTAGATTAAAACTATGCCACACTGTGTGACGTAGGCCACAATTTAATATTTCATTTTTGTAACTATTTAACTTTTGTATTTTTATGTAATTTTTGTTATTTTAGATTTAGGTGATTTATTTCCTTGTTTTAGGTGATTTAATGTTTTTTTTAGTCAAATTAAGATTTTATATGCTTTCGTAGCCGCCTTAGGGTTTCTAACCACCTTAGGTTTTCTTTTTACTATTTAAACTCATTGTAGTCTCTAAAGACAATTTATTTTTGACACTATTTTTCAATAAACACAGGCTTTTGTCGAATTCTTTCTCTGATGGATTCTAGTTTATCTCCTTGTGGATTCAGGGAAAAACCTCGTGGATTTGAGGTTTATTATCAGAAGCTAATAGTTTAGTTTCTGTTCCATCAAGAGAGCATCGTGTGTGCTTTCTTCAGACTTCTGCAACATCATAGTGGATTATATTGCTTAATGGATTAATGGTCAATAAGTCACTCAACCAAAAAACAAAAGATATCAATAAGTCAAATAATTAATGATTCTAATATTGATGAAAAATCTCTACGAGGTTACGTGAAAGACCAACACTACATCTCATCAGTTGTGTAGTGAGCATTGACCGATGGCGTTTTGGCTTAAAGCCTATATTATCACTAATTTAATTGTGTAATTTAGAGCACATACACATAATATTCTACTTAATAATGAGAAGTTCCAAAAAAATTTCCTGAACATGAATTTTTGGCCCTACATGAAAATTATGTCACATGGTGAAAAAATATTGCATAATGGATTAATGGTCAACAAGTCACCCAACCAAAAAAAAATCAATAATTCAAATTCTTGATGATTATGATATTGATGGAAAATCTCTATGTTGTTATGTGAAAGACGGATATCAAATGAACCTAACACCAAATCTCATTGGTTAGCATTGATCCTTGTGGGCACTGCCACAGTCTGAAGTGCCCAAATTTGGTTGATGAGTATATCTAAAATAAAAATTACCACAGCACTCTCTCCAATTAATATCCAACGGCTAAATTTAAATACATCTTAGTATTTATATTTACTAGTAGTAAACTGAGCAGAGGAATCTATCTTGAAACAGTAATGAGCCTGCAATGCAATCATGTCATTAACGCCCCTAAACATATATGCATATGCATAACAGAGGAATATAAGAACAGATGCACGAGATTTAACTTGATCATGGGCATTACTTTTGTGCAAAATAGTATGTGAAAACGAAAGAAGAGACCAAAATGCGGATAGTTAGAAGTTAGAACAAATCCATATCAGATCAAGGGAAAAAAGCATATCTTGGTAAAATTATCAAACAATTTACAGGCAAACATAGGTATAATTGGCAAACAAGTCTCCGAACGAACAAAAGTATTCAACAATTTGAAGTTTGGATACAACTATCACTCCATGGTTATGTGAGAGACGGGCATTGGACTCTGTCGTTTGGCTTTAAGTCAATAGGTCAAAGTCTTCACATATATATATAAATAAATAAATAAAAAAGAAGAAGAAAGAAGTGACATTTTAAGTATCACTTACCACAAGCTCTATAAATCTCCAATTGCATCACCACCACTACTCACACTCAGCTTCTTTTCCTTCAAATTTCTCTTTGAACCCTTTTTCTTATCTAAATTCAGGGGAAAAAAAAAAGAAAAACCATTCTCTTCTCTTCCACTGTTCTTGCTCGATCATGGTTGCCTCTTCTGCAATTCATGGGCTTTTCTTACTATGGTTCTTTGTCATAACCTTCAGTTTATGTTTCTTCAAAGTAGAGTCAAATGTTTCTTGTTGTGAAAAAGAGAAAAACACACTTCTAGCCTTCCAACGAGGTTTAACTGATCCTTATAAACTGAGATTAGTCTCATCCTGGTCTGACCAAGAAGATTGCTGCAGGTGGGACGGAGTTCACTGTGACAACAAAACTGCTCAAAGTCACAAAGCTATCAGTAAAATATGTAGTCGGTTAAGATTAGTCCTTCATTGGTTGAATTAGAATTTTTGAATTACTTGGACTTGAGCGAGAATTTCTTTAATTGTACTTCTATTCCAAGTTTCCTTGGATCAATGGTCAATTTGACACATCTTGACCTCCATGATGCCCAATTTTGTGGACACATTCCTCATCAGCTTGGGAACCTTTCAAGCCTTCTCTATCTAAATCTTAAAGAAAATAATGGCCTTTATGTTGATAACCTTCACTGGATGTTTCATCTCTCTTCCATGCAACACCTTGATCTAAGCCACACTGACCTTCATAGAGAAGTTGATTGGCTTCAAATTGTAAGTTCACTCTCATCTCTTTTGGAGCTAATCTTAAACAATTGTCAACTTGATAGTTTGACTCCATCGGTTGGATTTGTTAATTCCACATCTCTTCGGGTCCTTGATCTTTCTGAAATCTTTTCAATCAAGAGATACCTAATTGGTTCTCTAATTGTAGTACAAGTCTCTTAGAATATCTCAATCTTAGGGATAATTCTTTGAGCAGAAAAATTCCAGATTCGCTAGGGCAGCTTAAGCATCTAACAGATCTCGATCTTAGTGATAATTCTTTAAGTGGTCCTATTCCTTCATCCCTTGGGAATTTATCTCAAATGCAAGCCTTACTCCTTGGTGTAAATAAATTAAATGGCACCGTTCCAAATAGTCTTGGACTTCTCTCAAATCTATTTGCGGTATCTATTTCACATAATTTCTTCACAGGCAATCTAGATGAAGCACATTTCTCCAAATTAGGGAAATTAAAAGAACTGGAAATCCCTTATACACCTTTGTTCTTTAACGTGAATTCCAATTCGGTTCCTCCTTTTCAACTTGAATATGTTTCCATGATCTCCTGCAAAATAGGTCCCAACAAATTATATATATTTACTTTAAGCATGCTACAAAGTATAATTATATTTGAAATGTAATCAAACATTAAAGGAAAATTAAACAATGTATACAATTATTGCAAAATATGTAGATGAACAAAAAATATATAATAAATGAATGCTTCCTCAGTACAAATCCTGATAGACAAATATATCATTTTTTTTTTTAATTTAATAAATATATTCCTTATACTCTATAATCTAGAATATTAGATGATACTTATATTCTACGTGAGCACAAAGTAGTTAAAATATAAGAGTTAAAGGAGGAAAAATATCAAGAGAATACAATTTTTCTAAAAAATATAAAGGAAAAAACTCATAGCAAACATTAGGGGTAATAATTTAATGATTAGCTATTTTTAGAGATAATTTTATTACTAAATTCATCCTAATAAGTTATAAATACCCTTTCTCTCGCAAACTTAAAAAAATTGCCATTCAAAAGCAGCATTAAATAGAGACAACTACTAAAATGGTTTTCACATCAATATCTAGAAATTCCTAAGAAAATAATATTCTCATGATAATGTCATTGCATTCTTTGTTGACCCTTTGAAAAGATATTGTGCTATTTCACTTAACAGTTGTCATAAATAATGGCGTGGTTTGTCTTTATAAACAATGGCAAAACGGAATCTTTTGTGCACAATTGCTAATCTCCACTTGAAAATATTATTTGCAAAATAAGAGAATTCATAACTAAAAAATAATTCATTTAGAAGGAAATAAAAGGAATCAATATCTATTTTCTCCTATTAATGGAGACTTGCAATTCGCATGCACTATCCACTTCCCTCCCTTCACCACCCATCCAAAACAATGGTTCCTAAAACGGGGATGTTTTTATTATTGTTTGTATTCAAATCATAATTGTCATAACCCAACCAATTGAGAAACTTGGGAAAAGCAGCTTTCTCAAGTCAATCAATACATTTATGTAACTAAAATTCATTGTGATATGCAATAGAAGTAGTCGCTACAAACACTAATCTAAATCCTTATCCTTATCCATCACAATTTATCCTCAAAAGTAACCACATACCACTTTGACTCCAGGAAAAATTATGAAAAGACCAGGGTAAAAGTTCTAAAATTTTAAACCTCCTACTTATATCAAACGGATGCTCAGATCAATGACCACAACAATTTTGAATCTTACCATTATAAATAACCTAAAATTTACACATGCTAAAATGTTGCTTTATTATTAGGGGGGAAAAATTAGAGTCAAAGATGATTTGCATGGATAGGATTGTGTCTCAAACCCAAAATCAAACTTCAACCTTAATTATTTCAACAGTATACCAAGTATGTTTTAAATGTAAGTTTGCATTTGACAAAGGCTAAAGACATTCATAAAACTAACATCTTGTTATATTATAAGTGTTTCCAGTCACATTTCTTTAATAATATGCAATCATAATTAAGTTTAGGACAATTCCATGTTGTGTTTCAACTATTAGGTCTAGCAAGATGAGTGGGATTTTTTGGTCTAACAACTCATTATGAAACAAACTCCGTAGAACTGAAGCCAAAATTTGCATTAAAAAAGTCATCCCAATTTCCCACAAGCCTAAAGTAGAGGAAATGGATTTGAAATTCAAATATTGTTCTACTTGTAGAATCCTCACTCTACTTTAATGGTAATATGAAACTCACAAATTTTTCCCCAAGTACAAGCATAAAATCATACCTAGATATGCAAAATTTTTCCATCTCAATGAATAGATCATTTTTTTTTTTTAGAAGATGCAGTGGATCATTTAAAACTTGATATGCTTCACCTAATACTGCAAACATAAAAAATAATGAATGAACTTGCATAAATATAAAGAATAAAAGGCATGGTTTACCATTGTCAACCAAGTTCTAAGGGAAAAAGTACTGAGAAGGGGGCAAAAAAGGTTTTTTTTTTTTTTTTTTTCTAATTCATTTACAATGAGGTATGTGCGTAGGAAAATCAAGGAAGAGAGATTATCTTTTGCTCACTATAATAATTTCACACAACAATAGATGACAGATGACAAAGTAAAACACCTTGCATCAAACAACTAAACTTTTATGTCTACTTTAAATGTAGTCTAAATTTTTAAGCAAATTTAGTATAATTTACATCAAGGGCCATTCATATCTCAAAGAATACATGAAATTAAAACCCATAAGAAGAATATAAAAATACAAAACTTTATATCCAATTAAACTAAAAATCCTCAAAGAATACAAAATTAAAACCCAGAAGAAAAATATCAAAATTCTAGGGAATGCCACCATAGATTTTTCTTTGCCTTTTGGTTTCTTAAATTGCTTCAACATTAATGTTGGCAATGGAAAAGAATACTGAATACACCAGATTATGCAATTCCACAAAAACCAATTCTAAACAGAATAGAAGAAGATTAAGAAAGAAAATCTCAAGCACATAGGTAAACAGAAGCTGCCTAAACTTTAATAAATAAATAAATATATATATATATATATATATATATATATTTAAAAGAGAGGAAAGAAACAATGGTAATTTATGAATAGCATACGTACTTGGTTATGAATTCTTATCGCAGAAAAGAATCAGTAAAACCAAAAGAACAAACAAAAAAAGTCAATTTTACAATATAGCAGAATACAGTAAGGAGATATAGCTGGGTTTGATTGAATTGTATTTGATTGAATTGTAGGGTCTTACTCGTAGTGGTTCCACTAACGGTGGTTGTAGGCTGGTGGAGACAGCCCTCTGTTCTGTCTCTCCATGCTTTACAAAACCCATACCCTAATAACAACTCAGGTGGTAGTATTTGAACTTCTAGGGTGCTTCCTTGACTTCAACCAAAAAAAGAATAGAAAGGAAAAAGCATTAGGAATCAAAATCCCAAAATTGACAGCAAACCTAATTATGGACAATAGGAAAAGAAATTAGTCATATATTAATTAAAAATTACGAATAGAGAATGGTTTGATACTGAGGTTGGGTCGGAGATGGCAGACATGGTCATGCCCTTGCAGGATATTACTGTGTTGGGTCTGCGTATGAGAGATTGACAGTGGGAAGAATGACGGATGAGAGAGGGGACAGGTTATGCACAATGTATGAATAAATGCAAATCATGAAAGGTTGGTTTTAAAATTAAAATGAAAAAAAACACTATATAATAAAAATGGAAAATATTACTGCTTGATTGTGCATGTGAGATGAACTAATAACCATTGCTCTAATCAAAATACAACCAAAACTACAAATAAATAACTGAACATTCACACTGGAGTTTTGAAAATATTTGGCGACATATTTGTTTGAATCTTTGAGAGAGATTAAGAACGTTATCTTTAAAGAAGTTTTTTTTTTTTTTTTGGTCTCTTAAGTTTGAAGCGAGCATAATTAGTCTCTCAAGTTTTAAAACTCAGTTGTATTAGTTTTTTTACCAACTACCGTTAGTGGTGGTACATCTTTAAAGAAGTTTTTTATAAGCCAAACATTAAAAAGGATCAACTAAGCCACAAATATCAAATAAAAGGGAACAATGAGAGACATAGATATCAAAAACTCAGTGATCAATAAACTGTGAATTTCTCAAAAACTCTTCTCATAAAATAAAGAGGAAAAAGTTACTTTCCCACCAACAATGAAAACCCAACATTTTGTATCAATGATGAAACAAAATAATAACAAAGCAAAACCACAACAGCATTAAAAAATTTTGTATTGCTTGCCTAGTACATTAGGCATTCAGGATAGTCAGCTTCGTTTGCACCCTTCCTCGTATGCAGAAATTCCCATTCTCACAAGTGGGCAAATATGACCTTAACTTCTTCAACAACTGGTGGTGTTGTTGATGAACTTTCTAAACCAATCTGCAGAGCATTAATAACCACACTTGAATCACCCTAAAAATATTCCTCCAAATTCCCGCTTCCAAGGAAAATTGGGTAAAATTTTAACTAAACCATTACCCCACCATAATTCACAAAAACAAAAACTCAATTAAAAGTAGAAGGGAAAGTTTCATGTACCTAGCATATATCTTCTTGGCTGCCTCTTGCTTTGCACATCCTTCTCAAAACGCACTCTAACTTAAAAAATCTAAGCAATCCCAATCAAAACCAATATATTACCCATTGAAAACTTGTAAAAGACAAACTTCGCACACATACATACACATATACATAGAGAAGGGGAGAGACTTTGTAGTCAGAACTGAAAGGAGTGGTGCATAGGTCTGAAATAGGTGGAAAACTTAGGTGCAAAATACCGCTAATTTTGTTGGGATTTTGTTTGCAGGAAGAGAAGTTACAGAGGAGGCAGACTGCAATAGGTTTGAGAAAAAGAAGAAAGAGAACAGAGACTTGTGAGAGGTAAAGAAGAAGGGTTTATCAGGAGGAAGAAAATTACAAAACCTGAACCTAAAATTAATTACATTATTAATGTAGAGACCTAAATTAAGTGAGAATAACCTAGAGAGATGTCGAGGCTAGGTCAGAGATCGAGAACAATGGCAACCATGTTTGTCTCTTTTCCTCTATATTTTTCTTAATTGATTCCCTAAAAATTCTACAGACTACCAGCAAAACTGCTCCCTCAATATGAGCTGTTATCTGAGTAAGAGTCAACTGAAGAATTATCTTAAACATACTAAACAATTAGAGAGCATCAAACACACCAAATTTATTCAACCCATCATAATTTTTCTTTTCTTTCTCAACTAAGGCTCATATCAACAACTAAGTTTGCTTTCATAGCTTCCAATGCATTCTTATTTAATTTTATTTGTAGGTATTGATCATAATATATTGGGTAGACTTCAAAAATAAGAATGACAGAGCAAACCTACTAAATGGTTGATTTGCAATAGTGTAAAAAAATCAAGTTTTTAAGAATTAGCCAACATAATAACAATTTTAATCAACCAAAAATCACAGCTTTAATTAACAAAACAAAAAAGACACATGAAGCCAAATAAAAAATCACAAAATTTAGACCAAAAAATAAGAAAACACTTAAAAACATAAACCATTGTCTCATAATGTTAACTCTAACTATTAGTAGAATTTTTTTTTTATGACTATTACTATAATGTATGTAGTTCATAAAACCTAACAAAATCCACATGACTATTGTTTCTTCTTACAAAAATCATAATCTCATCGTATTTTGTGACGTTTTCCTTTTACTAAGGCATATTCAGAAACAATAAAAACTTATAAAGGGAGAAGGCAATGAAGATTCGGGTTCAAACAAATCTGACTATGGTTGCGAGGAATATCTAAGGCATAAGAAGATCGCTATTTCATGCAATTCATGCAAATCTGACCATTAGAAAAAATTTACCATTATAATAATGCATTCTTCTGCATCCTTCTGCTTTTCTAGTTACATCAATAGAGTCAATCTCTATTTCATGCAATTCAGCCTCAACATTGCAAGCAAAGGTGTTGCTCACCCTCAGAAGATATTTCTGCAAGAGCAAGGGAATCGATTAAGATAGACGGTTCAATTGCACACATCCACACACACTACTGTCTCTGCATATTTGTAAATGTCATTTGCAGACATATAGGGTCCGTTTGGATTGAGCTTATTGTTGCTGAAAACTGAAAACTGAAAACTGAAAACACTGTAGCAAAATAATTTGTAAATGTGTAAATAGTATCGTGGGACCCATTTTTAATATTTTTTAATATGTGAATAGTGTATGAACAGTGCTAAACAGTGCATAAACAGTACTAAACAGTGCGTAAACAGTAAACCCATGTGAGGTTACTGTTCACGCGCAGAAAAAAAAAAAAAAAAAAAAAAAAAAGGCAGAAAACGTGGACGTGAGAAAACGTGGTATGCAAACGGTCACATAAATGTCCAACTTATAGTATATTTATAACTATTCTGCATTTTAATCTTTCTGAACAAAATATAAAAGCAAGTGATGGTTCAATATTAATGGTAAACAAAAAGACCGGCAAAGATAGAAGTTTTGAAGACAGCCACTGGATGGAGAGAGAAGAGAGCAATTGAGCAATAGGGTTTTTTAGTTTGGGGATTTTATGCGTATTGGTGTTGCGGTCAGGTTTTTTCAAGAGTGTCGTGGATTTTAGTTTTTTTTTTTTTTTTTTTTTAAGCTAAACTTTTTGGGTTAGAAACAATAAGGGGGTGTTTGGCAGAGAAGATTAAGTAATATTGTTTGAGCGTTTTTTATGTATGTATAGGTGGGTAATATTGTTTGAGTGTTTTTTATGTACATATAGGTGATAATGTGTGTAAAAATATGTGTGAAAATATGTGTAAGTGTGTTTGAAATGCTCATAAGGTTGTTCAAAATACTCAAAAAAAATTTTAAATAATGCTGAGGTGTAAAAATGTGAGGGTTAAAAAAAAAAAGTTAAAGCTAAGAGTGGCTTTAGTTTTACATATCTACTAGTCGCTAACCCGTGCGATGCACGGGAAAACTATTAAACATGATTTAAAAAAAATATTTTTATTAATTTTTTTTTTTTTGCTATTGACAATGTTTTCTATTGTAATAGTTTGAAAATTTATTATAGGACAAAGTTTAACATGACTACATATTTTGAAAATCTAATCGTTGATTGCAAATTCTTTATGTTCTTAACACACATATCAAATTTCATACTAATTGGATGTTATTTACTATTAAATCCATAAACTTATTTTTTATGCGTAATTTTAAACTATAAAAAACTTAAAATCTAAACATTTGATTGATGATATAGTTATTGATCTTTGATTTTCTGGAAATTTAGCTATTATTCATATTTTTGTACTTTCTGTTGATTCCTATGCACTAAGAAGGTTTTTTGTTATCCTTAAATTTTCATCAATAAAGTTCCATTACTTACCACACAAAAAACTCAAAGTTTATGAGCATATTCTAACATAAAAAGCAAACCAAAAACTACCCTTTAAGTTGTGCAAACTCAACTCATTTACTACAAACCAAAGCATTATACGTCTTCATCAAAAAGTCAACCTTTTATAATACTGTATAAAAGATTCTCAATGCATTGTCCTAAAAATGCCAGTTTGATATAAGTCTAGCAAATAAAAAATTTGGATATCCTATTGCAAGTCTATCAAATAAAAAATTTGGATATCCTATTGCACTTCTACCGGCCTTAATTAATTTTGTAACTTCAAATCTTTGCATAAAGGTTTAATTTATGCCTTTTGATTTCTCAAGAATCTATAAATGCATTCATGTACCAACAATCACTATCACATATGCTTTAACACCAAATAGTCTTAATTAATTTGATTTCACTTCTCTACAAATTCAAACTTATATTCACCAAAGACCACAAATATTTATATGAAAATCAGCAATTATACTAATTTCCATAGATCATAACACTATAACTTTGAATTTTCGAAACTATTTTTTGTCAATAAAACTCAAGCAAAACCTTAGAAACCAAAAAATGCACAACCTACTAAATGAAACAAAATTGTTCCTGAATCAAATATTATAATATGCTTTTGTTTCTCACCAATTTTGAGCTCCAAAGTATAGACACCACAAGTATTTTCTTTTAATGTTAGCTAAAAATAAGAATTATAATGCGAAGAATGGTGGACAGGTATTTAATCACTATTCAATAAATCATATAATTTTTTTTTTTTTTTAAAAGCTCACTATAACAACATAGAAACATGCAGGGGAAATCTTCGAAAAAGGTTTATTGATAATAAATGTGTCTTACAGGGTATTGCTAAGAATGGGAGGAAGTTCCCCTTGACACATGTGTTCTGAATAGAGTATGTATATGTTGCCATCTATTTTGCTCCTTTGTTTTTGTTAACAGATACAGCATGCCACCTCACATCTTAGAACTTGGAAATTACTTCTCTTGCTTCCTCTATTAGGTGTCCATAGGAAGTAAGCATGGGCAGAGAGAGTGGACACTTGTGTGTTAGGTTTAGGGTTGAAGCATAATTCAAATTTTGTCAAACAGGGGAAAAAGAAAGAAGTCCATCGTTGGAGACAGGAGAATTCGACTACAGAGTCCCCTTATGTTTAGGGTTCGTAGATTTAACTTATAATAAATATATAAGATATAAAGCCTAAAATAAAAACAAAAAGAAAATAGTGCTGATGTGGAAAATTGTGGGAGCTTCAAAGGCTTCGGTTATATATATATATATATATATATATATATATATATTTAGATAATATTAATAACATGATTCTCTGTTTGAGTTTCATTATTTTGCATATTAAAATATTCTCACACAAATTTTGAAACTCTCTAAAATACCTCTATTTTTTAGTTAAATAATTTTCAATTTAAAAACACAAATTGGTTAAAAGAGTAAATTGCTATTTTTAAAAAAGTTCCTAATTTTGAGGCTTTTAAACTTTTATCAATTCTCTTGTACGAAAAAAATATTCTAAAGATTAGAGTATCCACAACATATGTGCCAAATGTGCCAAATGCCAAATATTTGGCACACCAAACACCAAAAAACCTCATTTATGAGATGTTTCAAATCTCGTAATTTTTGCCACATGTGAACAGTACCGTTCTATTTTGAAACGGTACGGACAAGAATGCTAAAAAAAAAATAAATAGTTTTTTATTCATTTCTCTCTCATCCTTTTTTACTTTCTCTCTTCTCTCTCTTTCATTTCTTTTTTCATTTCTCTGCCGTTGTTGTTGTTGTTGTGTTTGATAATGATGATGGTGGGAGGAGTTAATATATTATTTTAATGTGTAGTAAATATTATTTTAATATATAGAATTGAATGATAAAACATTTGATAAATAAGATGTTATAAAATGATGTGGTAAAATAATAAAATAGGCCTTTAGCGTGTCAAAATGGCATTTTTTATAGAACATCTGCTGTGAATGCTCTTAGGATACTATCTCTATCTCACTTTTGAACATTATTTCACTAAATCCAAAAAAAAAAAGTCTAATAGCACACGCAAAGTGTGTGTAATGGGTCTAGTATATATATATATATATATATATATATATATATTAGTTTTATGCCTGTGCAATGCACGGCTTAGTAAAAGAATTATATATAAATTTTAAAATATATATTTTTTCGATAATATAATTAAATTTAATAACATATAAAATAGTAAAAATATTTTATAAATAATGGCAAGTTTTAAATTTCTAAAAGCTCTTAGTAGTAATTTTACCTGAGGAACACTAATTAATGATTGGAGAGAAATGCTATATCCGGTGAGACTAAGACATAACTTTTACTTGTTCAAATAACAATTAAGGCGAAGTAAGGTGAGGAACAACAAATAATAATTATAACATACCGACATAATAACATTTATATTTAATTATAATGACTCGCTTGCATCTCAAAGTGTCAAATTGATATCAACGCGACATGATAGGATGTTTATATTAATTAATGTAAATAAGCAAAAAATTAATATCAACATCTAACACCCTACTATTGAATGAATTATGATTAAAATTGATATAATATTTTTACTTTAATGCCAAGAAATCATCCCGAATTTACAAATTAAAAACATCCCAAATTTATAAATAAATAAAAATTGAAAGCAAAATTCACTACAACACACAAAGAAACTCTGAATTCATTAATTACAAACAATATAAATTTCTAAACATTAAAAAAATACGGAATTAGAATTAAAGTAAAGACACTTATATAAAAAAAATTAGAATTAGAGTTAAAGTAAAGACACTCACATGAAAGTTGAATTAACTTTGACAGAAGGGGGAGACAAGCAAAGAAGGGGGAGACAAGCAAAGTCATGTAAATTTCACATCACCTTAAATATCCATTGTTTTTATATCACCCTTTTTATATTTAATCAATTTTTTGTCTCCATTCTTTGTGGAGTGATGATCATTATCATGGTTTTCAATGCTCAAATCTTGGTCTCATGGCCACTTGTGGATGTACATATTGGAAAAATCAGTAATAGTACCTTACTTTGTCAGTATTTCATATATATATATATATATATATATACACACATATATTACAAATTAACAGCTACCCAAATTTATTTTTAAAAAAATTGAAAGAAAAATTTACTACAACACACACATAAAAATATACACACAAAGAAACTCTGAATTCAATAATTACAAACAATATAAATTTCTAAACATTACAAAAAAAAAAAAAATCTAGAATTACAGTTAAAAGTAAAGATACTCACATAAACATAGATTTTTCAAAAGGCAATAAGATTTTTGTTAAAATTAATCCGTTAGTTCTCATGGAAGATATACTATTGATTCTAAAGACAATATATAATAAGCATATAAATTAGATGAAATTTAACAAAAATAACATAAACAAAAGGCAACCCGCACACAAAACATATTCAATGTGATGAAAAAAAAAATTAAGAACAAAATTTTATGAAAAAACAAAAAGAAGGCAAATACATACATGCAAGTTTCATAGGTAAGGTATGAGAAGGAAATAATATCAACAAATCGTACAGTAGGAAAATGGAAAAATACACCAAAACCATATATATACCACCACTTCTATATTAAATAATTTTAAGTTGTGAAGAAGTTGATAACTTGATATGAACAAAAAGAAAAATGAATTTACCTAATCAAGAAATTTTGGTTAATTACATATTAGTTTTTTATTTTATTTTTTATATACTTTATCCCAAAAGATTAGTTAACCTTATTAGCTAGATTGTTATTAGATTTTTTTTTATTTTTTATTTTTACTTTAAAGTTAATACATATTACTTTTTTTTTTTTTTGTTACTTTATCCCAAAAAAAAACTTTTTAGAAGAAAAAATAAAACTTTTAAATTTGTTACTATTAGAAAATAGATAGTGCAGGATAAATGTTTATCCCACGAAAAAAAAAAAAAAAATTACTAATGTAAGCTAAGAGTAAAATTGTTACTTTATAAAATTTAAATAAAAAAAAATGAAGCTGATACAAACACTTATTGTTACTTTATCCAAACTTTAAAGAAGTTGATAAGATAAAATAAAAAAAAAAAAAAAAATTTATCTAAAAACTTACTGTAGTTTGGTGCAACCACTTGGCTCAACAATTATATATATATATTTTTTCAAAAATTAAAAAAAAAAAAATTCTACAATTTGGTAAAGCCACTTGGTGTAATCACGGTGTCTAAGCCCAACTTTTACTATATAGTATTAGACTCTGAGCACGCACGTGAGAGTCTCTTCTATTTTTTGGATAAGAGTTAATTTAGAGCATTTATTATAATTTGGGATTACTACATTTTCCAATCACAAAAAAACCTAAGGGTGTGATGAGTATTATGTGTGGTGAAATAATTTTTCATCACACCCCTAGGTCTTTTTTGTAATTGGAAAATGTAGTAATCCCAAATTATAATAAATGCTCTAGATTAACTCTTACCCAAAAAACAGAAGAGCCTCTAAGCACGCGCGTGAACGCGTGCTTAGAGGCTAGTCTATATTACTAATGACATGATTCTATATTGCTATTGATGTAGCAACATAGTCATTTATATCACCTAAATATGCAATATGTAAAAATACATCTTTATTTAGGATAAATAGGTGAGAATTATCACCTAAAGCTGCAGAATTATATTAAGGACAAAATACTCATCACACCTCTAGTTTTTTTTTTTTTTTTTTTTTTTTTTGTGATTGGAAAATATAGTAATCTCAAATTATAATGGATGCAAATTATTAACCCTTACCCAAAAAAATAGAAGAGCCTCTGAGCACGCGCGAGTATGAATTTAAATGGTTATCTAAATCCCTCATTACTTTCTTAGATGTATTAGTAATTCAAAATGCATAATATTATTGGACAAACGTGTAAATATCAAATTAGAATAAATGAAAAATTATCACTAATTCCAAAAAAAATATTCTAAATATGTATCACAGAACTAAGGCATAGTACTAAAAATATTACCTACAATGAAATACTAGTAACAATAGAAATTATTTTTGGGCCATAACAACATTTGCACATTTCTTTAAACTACAGGGTTTTAGATAACCATTTAAATTCATAATTGGAAACCTTTGAAACATTCTCATATTTTGCACAACCAAGTTAATACAAAAACTGGAAGTGAGCCATTGAGTTAAAACTTAAAACACTTCAAATTTTAGAAATTCATATGTGAAACTATTAGCATGAATGAACAGATTTTCTTCAAAATCATTCTCTTGTATTCAAAATAGAAAATTAGGACATTGTTAAAAACGTAGTGACCCCTAAATCTTCCAATCCCCCAAATCAAAAATTCAAAAGACGCATTAAAAAATGACAAAATCGATTCCCCAATTTTTACCATCTTCAAAGGATAGCAACTTCTTAAACATTGAATTAAGAAATTGAAATGATTTTGAGTAATCAATCTAATCCAAAATATCATAATAAAGGGAAAACAAAATTCTAAAAGCAAAGTAACTAAAAATTTTGTCTAAATAAATAGAACAAAGCATTAAAATAAAAAATAAAAGATTTTTTTTTGATAGAATAAAAAAATCTTTGAAAAGTAACGAAAGCTTTCAAAAGAGAGTGGAAACTGAACGAAGTGATCATAGGATTTTTAAGCTTGCATATTTCTCAATGTAAACAATATTTCTTAGCGAAAACAGACAAAATATAAACAAATTTTAATAAAGACAAAATACGAACAATTTTGATAAGTAAATGAACAACCTACATATTACATCTTATGCACAACAATTAAAAAAATCCCCACACATCAATAAACCCATCTTGAGACATAAATTATTAATAGAATCAGAGAAAAAAATAAATAAACCCATCACTTTGCTGACGGGATAAGAGGGAGTCCTAGAACTCTATAGAAACAAAGAATGAAATTGGTGATTGCTATTGAATTGCGATTCCTCAGAAAACAAAACTTATATAGCCCTCAATCAATCCATGCCCATCTCTCAAACACAAAACTTATACACCCATTCCCACTGCCCATTAATCATTACTGTGAGGAATAGCATTGGCCTCCGCCTATCCTTCGGCACCAATGGTAGAAGCAATGTATGAAAGTTTGATGAACTGAAACTCAAGCGATGGTAATACTCCTTCTACAAAGAATCTGTAAAAAATTTGAAGTCCTATGAGCGTTTTTATTTTTAATTATCTCATTAGAAAATGACATTAATAGAAAGAAAAATTTGAGAAAATACCTTGTAACTCTATTTTGGGTGGTTGCCTCCCCCTCTCCAGTCACCACTCTTAATAAAATGTTGAAATGGTTACTGCTTTGAGTAACATAGCAAGATTGGCCTCTTCGTGTATGTGTGTTTTCTTTTTTTTGGTAACTTCAAGGAGATTGAGGATAGAAATGGATTGACAATTGTGCATTGAAAGTCTATATAGTGAATTTGAGTTTGTTGAAAGGTTGTGGAGATATTTTTTTGTTCAAGATGAAAGAGAAAAAAAATAATAGAAGAAGCAAGAGGAGGATGTAAACTGAAACTATATACTTTTTTTTTTTTTTTCAATTTGATGAAGGATAAGAGATCAGGTAGTTTTTGGGTTGTAAACTGCCGAAGCAGAGGTGGGAAAAAAAGAAAAAAACAGTTTTATTTTATTAAAACAAACTGTATTGGTACTTGACCATTAATGTGAGAGACAAAATCTGAAGGTGGGACAAAAAACTGAGTTTGTTGAAAGGCTGTGGAGATATTTTTCTGTTCAGGATGAAAGAAAAAAAAAATAGAAGAAGTAAGAGAAGGATGTAAAATGAAATTGTATCCGGTTTTTTTGCAATTTGATGGAGGATAGGGACAAAATTGCCTTTTGCCCTTTTCGGGCAAATTAATCAGCATTTTGCCATTCTTTCCAAACTAAATAGGGAAATGCCCCTCTTTTGAAAATCGAGTTTCTCAAAATCGAGTTTAAAAAAAAAAATTTCAAGGACCTATAGTGACGTTTTTAATGACCTATAGTGGCGTTTTAAGAACCTATAGCGACGTTTTATAGCTTGATATATATCAAGTTACAAAACGTCGCTATAGGTCATTTAAAACGCCACTATAGGTCATTAAAAAGGTCACTATAGGGCTTAACTTGATTTTGAAAAACTCGATTTTCAAAAGAGGGGCATTTCCCTATTTAGTTTGGGAAGAAGGGCAAAATGCTGATTAATTTGCCCAAAAAGGGAAAAAGGCAATTTTGTCCTGGAGGATAGAGATCAGGCAGTTTTTGGGTTGTAAACTGTCGAAGTAGAGGTGGGGGTTTTTTTTTTTCATTAGTTTTTTGGTTTTTAATTTTTAAGAAGAAGTTAAAAACAGTTTAAATAAATTGTAATATATATCTATTTAGATTTTTTTTTTGGATAAACTTGAGGTTGTTTTAAAAAAAAAAATGATTTGAAGTTAATGTGAGGATGATTTATTTTTTGAAAAGAAAAAAAAAATAACAACAAACGTATAGTTACTTTGAAGAAGTGGGTTAGTGGGAGAGTAATCCTATTTTGTAGGAAATGTTTTAGGTGAGAGTTAGAGATATATTTTTACTAAGTTATCCTCAAGTTTTGCCTCTACTTAAACATAGGCTGTAGGGGTATTTTGGAACAAAAAAAAATCCGGTCCAAACAGATGTAGCCCCTTAAATAGTAGTATAGATAATCATTTTCATGTATTTAACTGCAGCATGAGGAAG
Source organism: Quercus wislizeni (assembly GCA_023055345.1). Taxonomy (NCBI): domain Eukaryota; kingdom Viridiplantae; phylum Streptophyta; class Magnoliopsida; order Fagales; family Fagaceae; genus Quercus; species Quercus wislizeni. The sequence goes on from JALGQJ010000060.1 coordinate 400,262, forward strand.
AGAGAAAAGAACAAGTAAAGTTAGTTTTCAAGAGTACACTAAGCAAAAGTTTGGATCAAGATCCTCTAAGGTTCCCAAGTATTCTACCAAATGGAGTTTTCTTAATCTTGACATTTCATTATCTATAATACTATTTAAGGGGCTTCTCCGGTTTGGACATGTTTTTGTTTGACCCAAACTACCCCTATTTCCCTAAATTTAAGTAGAGATAAAACTAAAGGACAACAAAATAAAAATATATCTTTAACTTCCACTAAAACATTGCCTACAAAATTGGATTACTCTCCCACTAACCTACTTATTCAGAAACAAACTTCACATTTAAACTTTTCTCTTTCTTTATTTTTTTAATTGACTGAAAATATTAAAATTATAATTGATGCAAATTATTAAATTTTATCCAAAAAAATAGAAGAGTCTCTGAGAGCGCACACGTGCTTAAAGGTTAGTTGGATTTTGATACGGATGATATAGTATCATTCAATATAAAATACATTTTATATAAAAAAAAAATACATTTTAGAATAGGAATGACACCACACCACATTTTGTTACTATGTCATGATTCGTGACTCATGAGCCTCGCCTACCCTTTTGGATTTGGCAATATATCCTCTCCAATTAAACCATTGGAATCATCTATACTATTATTTAAGGGGCTTCCCTGTTTGGATTCCTCATTTTAAAAAAAAAAAAAATACCCCTACACTTCTATATGTATGTAGAGACAAAACTAAAGGATAATTTGGTAAAAATACAACTCTAATTTTCACTAAAACATTACCTAAAAAATAAGGTCACTCTCCTATTGATTTTCAAATTACTTTATTCACTTATAAATTAAATTCTAAAAATAAAAATTAAATATAAAAAATAAAGATATATATATTTTTTTGCAATAAAATGGGACCATTAAACCCAACATTTTCACTAAAGTTAAAAAAAAAAAAAAAAAAAAAAAAAAAAAAAAAAAAAACCTCATCACACCCGCAAAGCGCGTGTGATGTGGTTAGTATAATAATAAATGGTAGAGATTATGATATGTCATTTCATTTACTAATGAAATTATTAAAATAATGGTGCCATGTCAATTATAAAAACTAGTCTCTGAGCATGCGCGTGAGGCTCTTCTATTTTTTTGGATAATAGTTAATTTAGAGCATTTATTATAATTTGGGATTACTACATTTTCCAATCACAAAAAAAAAACCTAGGGGTGTGATGAGTGTCATGTGTGGAGAAATAATTTTCCAATTACAATAATTTTTCATCACAAAAAAATCTAGGGGTGTGATTGGAAAATTATTTCTCCACACATGACACTCATCACACCCTTAGGTTTTTTTTGTGATTGGAGAATGTAGTAATCTCAAATCATAATAAATGCTCTAAATTAACTCTTACTCAAAAAATAGAAGAGCCTTTGAGCACACGCGTGAGCACGTGCTCAGAGGCTAGTATTTTTGGTGTTGTTTATCTTTTTTTTTTTTTTTAAAGTTAAAAAGAGTTTAAATTTCAAATATATCAACAACATCAACAACCTTTAAAGCTGAGAAAAAAGTACGTAACATTTTTTATGGAGTAGTAAATTAATACTTATGGAAAAAATTTTAAATTGAATTTGACTTAGAATTATACAAATGATAAATATAGTTTCTGTTACAAACGAAATTTTTTTACAACAATTTTTTTTACAACTTTATGTGAGGTTTAAATCATATAATAATCTTTGTAAAATCTCTTACCCGAACTTATCTAATATTCCATTCCAACGACTCCTCAATGCAATCCAAAAAACTTGTGTGCATACGTGAACCTAAGAGAGATAAAAGAATTAGGGTTAAACCAAGTATTTAAAAAAAAAAAAAATTATTCAACAAACCAAAGTTAGCGTGTGTGGCAATTAAAGATAATAGTATAATTTTGTTAGAGTTTGTGTTTGATTTAAATTTTGATGAAATCATTTTTCCTGAAAATCCTGTTAAAATTGTTCAGAATAAAGATAATTTTTTTTTAGAATTTAACTCTATCATGGACTCTTTAAAATCTTATGACCACATCATCAACTATTTAAATAAATAACTAATGTAGATCTAAAAAAAAAGAAGAGGAGTTAATGTGTCAAAATTACATTTAAAAAAGGAGTTAACATTTCAAAATTACATTTTTAAAAAAAGAAAAAAAAAAGGGAGTTAACTCCCCACTAAACAATCAACGTTGATAAAAATTAAAAAAAAAAAAAAAAAAAAAAAACCCTTCCCACTACCCACGTTTGAAAGAAAATAATTACCCCTCCCATAAAATAAGGAAAATCTATCCCACGTTTAAAAAAAAAAAAAAAAAAAGTTGTCAGACACTATCCCACATTTCTTTTTTAAACTATTACATTATCCATTTTTATTTATTTATTACATTATCATTTTTTTATAACTATTATATTATCAATTGGATTTGGATAAACACGCAAAAGCTTCTAATTGAAAAAGGAATCCTATTCTCTTCTAAAAATAAAAAAATCTTATCTATTTTTTCAAATTGTGATGAAAGAAAAATTATGATAATAAATCTATAAAAAAAATTTAAAAAAAAGCCTCATTAAAGATAATAGCATAAGTTTGTTAGAGTTTGTGTTTGATTTAAATTTTGATGAGATTATTTTTCCTGAAAATCCTATTAAAATTGTTTAGAATAAAGATAAAGATTCTTTAGAATTTAACTCTATCATGGACTCTTTAAAATCTTATCACCACATCATCAACTATTTAAATAAATAACTAATAGAGATCTAAAAAGAGAAAAAAAAAAAAAAAAAAAAAAAAGAAGTTAACGTGATACATAAAAAAAGAAAAAAAAAGTAGAACTCAAGGTTGCTACATACCTAAATAAAAAAATTTAATGCCAAAAACATATACAATGATGGTAAAACAAAAACAAAAAAAAAAAATTTAATGCCAAAAACATATACAATGATGGTAAAAAAAAAAAATTCTTAAAAAGAAAAAAATACGAAGAAGGAATGGAAATTTGTGAAACACAAAAAAGAAAGGAGAGAGTTAAACCAAAAAAAAAAAGTAACCCAGAAAGTAACTGTTCATTAAAAAAAAAAAAAAAAAGTAACCCAGAATGTACCAGAATATATGGTTGCTTTTTATTTTCTTTTTCCTTGTTTTCAAAGTTGGGTACTTTTGAAGTTTGAACGTTGAAACTTGAAACCAACTGCTGGGATTATGGTAACTATTTTTATTTCAATTTTAAATAAAATGTAAACAAAGGCTATTAAAGGAGGTAAGAGAAGTCATATTGTTTAACTGTTTACAAATGATTTTGAATGCTTCTTTTGTAGCATAAAGCAGTCCTTTCTTTGGATCACAATACCTATAACATGAAATTACAATTTATTAAGAAGTACAGTGGTAAAGTATGTGAAGGAATCATTTATTTCAAAATTACATTTAAAAAAAAGAAAAAGAGAGAGTTAACGTGATACACATAAAAAAGAAAAAAAAAAGTAGAACTCAAAGAAAGTCAATCATAAACAAAAGAAAATAAAACAAAGAAGAACTTGCAAAAGATTGAACCTGAAAATTTGTTGGAGCTTTTGATAGTAAATGTCTTTAATCTAAAGAAAAAGAAAGGAGGATGTAGAGCTAAATTAAATGTTTTCAATCTGAAGAAGAATGAGAGATAGAAAGTGAGATAGAAACTGCAAAGTGTACGTGAGTTTGTAGGTTTTAAAGTGTAAGAGTTTTAATTTACATATTTATCTTTGGTAGTTAAAAACTTGTAAGTGGATATGATAAAAATATTTTAGACATAAAAAATGAGAAATCCAAACAGGAAAAACCCCTAAAATAATAGTATAGAAATAGAAACAAATCATGTTTTGAATTTTTATTAATAGATAATAAAATGCGAAAATATTATTTTCGTCATTACATTTTCACCAAATTTTCATTTTGGTCCATATTTTTTATTTTTATCGTTTTTAGTTTCTATTTTGAAAAACACGTTTTGTTTCGGTCCCTACAGTCATCTTTCTAACGGAAATATTCTAGGTGGTTAATAGAATGCACTGTTGACACTTAAAACGCTTATGTGACCATTAAAATAATTTTAATAGTTTTAATTTGACATTTAAATAATGCAAAGTCAACATTTTAATATTAAAAAAAGCCACGTTATTATTTTTTTCTTTTTTTTAATTATTTTAAAATAAAATAAAATTTTGGTTATTATTTAATTATTTAAATAATAATTAAATAATTAAAATAAAATTTTCTTTTCTTTTTCTTTCATGATTTTAGTAAATTATTATTATTTTTCTTTTCTTTGCCTTTCCAGTAATTTCTTTATAACCAAATAAATCAAAATTCAAAACTTTAGATCAAACAATAATCAACACCCACCAACAAAAATCCAAAAATCAAAATACACCCACCAAAATTCAAAACCTAGAAATCAACATACACCAACAATCAAACCCAGAAATAGGTATGCATATCAAGAAATTTGAACCCAACATACACCCACTAAAATCAAAAGATCCGCATCCTCTTTGTTCACAAAATCAACACCAATCTCCAAGTTGGAAACCCACCAATCCATCGAAACACAAAATCAGATCCAAGTTAGAAACCCAACGATCTCCACCATCCCCCAAATCCCACCATTCTCTCGAACCCACCCTTTGGAATCAAAACCCACAAACCCACAAATTTGCTACAGATCAGTGCACCAATCCACCACAAACCCACAACCCAAAAACCCAGATCTACACCACTGAGCTGAGAGATAGAGAGATGAAGGAGAGAGATTTGCCGATCTGTGAATATCAATGACATGATAATTATTTATTTTAATGTAAATTGGCATCTACTGGATATGTCTATAATTGCGATTTTTTCTTCAGATGAGATAAAGAAAAAGGTGGAAGCTGAGATTGAAGCCGAAGAAGCTTATGAGTTGGGGTTGTTTGGACAAGGTGTTTCCACAACTCAATTCTCAGTTTCCATAACTCATAACTCAAAAATGGTGGGACCCATAGCAAAAAGGTTGTTTGGCCAAACGATAACTCTGTTTCCATAACTCTGTTTCCATCACTCAATTCCCTGATTTTTGAGTTATGAGTTATGGAAACTGAAAACAACAAAAGGCTGTTTTCAGTTTTCAGTTTTCATAACTCAATGGCATTTCCGTAAATAAACACACATGTGGGACCCACAGCCGCAACTTTTGACCACCTTTTGACTTTTTTTTTTTTTTTTTTTTTTTTTTTTTTTTTTTTTTTCTGGGTTAACGCTGGCTGTTCGTTCCTTTTTTTTTTTTTTTTTTTTTTTTTTTTTTTCTGGGTTGGCGTTGGGCTGTTTGTTCTTCTTTTTTTTTTTTTTTTTTTACTTGATCGTCTGTTCTGTTCTATTCTTTTCTTTTTTTTTCTTTTTTCTTTAGTACCTAGACTCACCAAACTTAGTGAAATAAAAATAAAAAAATAAAAAAATAAAAAAAATAAAAAAAACCCAGACCGAACAGCCAACCAAGGAGGGAAAAAAAAAAAAAAAGAAGAAGCTGCTGGAAAAAAAAAAAAAAAAAAAGCTGCACTATGACAGGCGTGGGCCCTTCAAATAGTGTGAAAAATAGTGAGTGATGGAAACTGAGTGATGAAGGCAAACGGATGTGAAAAATTGAGTGATGAGTGATGAGTGATAAAATATGAGTGATGAGTGATGAGTGATGAGTGATGGAAATTGAGTGACGGAAATTGAGTGATGGTTTTTTGTTGTCCAAACAGGATGAGTTGTTTAAGAAATTTGAGGATGAAATGGTAATTGAAAGTCAAAAGTTAATGGAAGCTGAGAGGCTTCCCCGGTTTGATGAGACTGCTGTGCCAGACAAGAAAAAGAACTTAGACGACCAACCTTGCAAGGGACCAATCCATAGGTGGCAAACACGGGTAGTCTTTGCTCCTGGTGGTGATGCATGGCACCCAAAAAACACAAAAGTGAAAAATGTCTGTTACTGTGAAAATTTTGGGTTTGGTTGTCAAGAAAATATAAGAAAAGAAAAGAAAGACAAAGAAAAGGCAAGAAAAAAAAGGATTAATTTACTGAGAATATGAGTCATGTTTTGGGGAATAACACAAAGAACATGATGATGGTTCTTCCAAAAAATTTAATGAAAGGAATATAAAAATTAATTTAATTATCTTTTTTTTTTAAATTAGAAATTGAGAATTTTGTTATTAAATTTTTTTTGTTGCGTTTATTTATTTAAATGCTGACATGGATTTTTTTAATGTTAACTAAATTTTTTTTATTATTATTTAAATGACAATGTAGGCATTTTGAGTCAGTGTACTCCGTCAGGCACGTAAGATATTTCCGTTAGAGCAATGATATTAGAAACTAAAAACAGTAAAAATAAAAAATAAGGATTAAAGTGAGAATAAGATGAAAATATAGAGAAAAAAATAGTATTTCCGCTAAAATAAAACTCAGATCTAAAACAAAGGAACGCCAGATTCTGCAAATTCCACCCTCCTCCTTTGTTCTCACAGCCGTGTCGACTCAAGAGCAAAGGTTACCCCTAAAAATCCAGCCCATTGCAAGCCTTACATGGACTGCCTAACGGCCCAAACCATCTGTTATACCCAACAAAACTCAGTGGCAATCTTAGAAATTCGATCATAAACCTTAATAGTTTATTTTCATCTCATACGTGCAAGTGTGCAACATTTTGTCTATACAAAATTACAAATATTAGTTTTCTTTAGGACTTCACTCATTCAAGCCAATTTTGAAATTATCTAGAGCTTTCTGCCGGCTGTGATAAATAGAGGAGGTATGGGCAGTTTGCAATCTTTTCTACGTTTTAGATTAATTTGAGTTTTTTTTTTTTTTTTTTAAGGAAAAGAAATAAAATGAATTAATTGATTTAATTCCATAGGAAGATATACTAATAGAATATCAAAGAGGTGGGCTTAAGATGAATTCTTATAATTTCGACATGGCATTATTTGAATTGAAGTTATGCTTGATGCCTAGATAGTCATTCTACTAATACTCACATCACTATATTATTGAATATTGCAATTCATTGTTTATTCTTTAGGAGGTGACACTGGTTCATGCTTTTTTTACAAAAGAAAACTTCTTGATCTTATTTCATTCTGATTTTATCATATAACTATTTTGTGCAATGCACAGAATAGTTATATAAAATATGCAATATCAATAATTGTTCTAAATTCATAAAAATGAAAATTAAACTAAAATGCAGTATCATTAATTATTTTCAATAAAGAATATAAAAAGAAGTTAAAATATATACTTCCCCATATATATTTAACTATTAATAAGACCACAAATTACATATGCACACTTATTATGATTAGCAATTATGCAAATACAAATCCTTTATACTACTTTTTGTGTCCTACTTTATGTTCCACAAATCACAACTTGCTATATATTTGTTTGATTTTCCTTATAGAATAGCCAAAGCTTAAAGTGGAAAAAAAATTAAATAAATGGCAAGTTATGATTGGTAGAACATAAAGTGGAATACAAAAAGTGGTTCCAAGTATTTGTATTCCAATTATGTTGCAAAGAAAGCATGCAAGATAGGAATAACAATTAGATCAATATAAATTCAAAATGTGAAGACGCACCAACAAGGTGTGGTTGAATGAAAATTTTGAAAAATGTCTCTCTTCACTTGAGACAATCATAATCCTAATGCATTTGGAATTCAAGAAAGTATTCAGCATTGACCAAAATAACTAAAAGTGAAAAAAAATCAAATCAAAAGCAAACCCATTTCACGATTACCTATGTTGGGTAACTTTTTCTTTTCTTTCTCAACTAAGAATAATATCAACACAAATTATAAATAAGAAGAACCATTAGGTGCAAGGGCTACGATTGCATGTGTGGGTTTGAAGGTATTGAAAGTTTCTACCAATCGATGTAATCCACAAATCCATTGAAGTCTTGTAAATTCCGATTGCAAAAAAAAAAAAAAAAAAAAAAGTTTTATAAATAATCAAGAGAGACATAGTCACTACATTAAAGCATAATTCCAATTAACAATTATTAACAAATTAATAGAAATTAAAAATTATTAAGAAAGTTACTATGGATGTGTAGTTGTACCAAAAATCATACAGTATGCTATAATTGTTGACATCACCTCATAAGATTGATTCATAATCTATGTCCATTGCAGCTATGGTTGTCTCCATATGCCAAAAACAGCTATTGAACTTCTATCTTCGAAAGCCCACAATATCAAACCTCCCCTAGGCTGCCAATAAGGCAATAACTAATCCTTCACTCAACAAACGGAAATCCATAGTAAAAGAGTCATTGGTGAAATCCATAGAAATTTGCAAAACTAAATCTATAACAAAGGACACAAGTCAATGATTAAAAAAAAATGAATCATTGATTTATAATCACATAAATTTTCATCATATAACAATATTAATACAATTAGGTTACATATAACACATGGTAAACAAATATCTAAACTTGGTTGCAAGATTTAGAATTGTATTGTATCATTAGAGGTTGAAAAATCAGCAATCATTAAAGCATGTCCAACTGAATTCGATTTCCAATATAATATTATTCAACACTTGCACCAATTATAAATATGTATTGCTAGTTACACAGATTTGTAAATTGCTAAGGTTTATTGAACTAAACCCTAGAAATCAATAAAAAGAAATTAGCAAATAGAAAAGGCCTAATCTTGATTTGATTTCTCAGATGTAGCAACCAAAGAAGGAGTGCTAAAGGAGAAAGTATGAACGGCTGAAACCGTAGCTTGAGAAGGAGAAGCATGGCTAGTAGGGTTTTTGTTCTGAAAAACGAACATGTGCTATGTAGTTAAAAAAAAGTTAAATAATTTTGTTTTAAAAAAATGAGGTAGAAAATTGTGAGACCTCCAAATTTTATGTAATAAGTTCTGGAGAAGTTAATAAAAAATCAAAAGTTTCGATTTTATAGTATATATGAATGAGGCATAATATATTATTCTATTATTTTTTTTTTTTTTTGTATTTGATTAATATTTTTTTAAGTTAAACTGTATTTTTCTTACTTATGTTTTAGTGTATTATATTTTCCTAATATACAACTAAATTTGTTTGCTGCCAATGATACCCACACACGCTAAGGAAGATTCTAGTTGTGGACTGTTTGGGCTTTTTCCAACTAAAAGAATTGATGGGCTTAATTTTTAAAACATACCCAACAGTACACCGTAAAAACATTGAGCTATCATGAACTTTATTTGTGAATTTGTGAATTTACTTTTACGGATGGAGAGAAAATGGGATCACAAAAGTGACTAGCTTTTTGGAATAAATGATCTTTGTGCAACAATGTTCTTTTTTCTTCTTTCACTATTCGTTTTTTCTTCTTTAACTTTTGGCATTTTATGTTACTCCTCCTTCGGGTTTTTTTTTTCCTAATTGTTTTGGTTTTATTTCGTCAAATCATCCATTTTTTTCTCTCTCATATCTTTAAAGAAATGAAGTGTCCATCTATACACAATTTTTTAATAAAAATATAATTTTTACTTTTCATTTATTTATTTATTTATATCTAAGGGAGGTAGGAGAGTAAATTTATACAAATTATATTTTTGATCCTCTCATTTTTTTTCTCAACTAAATAAAGGAGTTTTTTATCCTCAACTTTTCCACTCCCCAATCAAAACACCTGAGAAAATAATAAAATATCTTCTATCATTCCACTTTTTTGCCCCTTCCATATTTTCTACCCCCTCACTTTTTCATCATTTCAACCAAACAAACCTTAAGTGCCTTTACCTTGTAGGGTTATTTCTGATAGTCATTGGTCAATAATCATTTTATGGAGTCTTGGTGTAATGATGAATGGCTTGCAAAGGATTGTAACTGTTAGCATTAATCTCAGATTATTATTTGTTCTTGTTTTATTCTCCTTCAATCAGTTTATGTGGATTATTATTTGTTCATGCTTTTATTGTCAACTTTCTCTTATATAAGAGGAGTGAAAATGCATTTATAGTAATTCAAAAATATTCTATAATTACTCTATTAACTCTATCCTCTTCTCTCAATTTGAGCCCTGGTATTAGCCTAATATTAGGGTATTCTACAGCATACCGCTTTGGTCTATCTTTCCCAAAAATAAGAGCGAGTTCATTGGGGTGGTGATATCGCATATTATATGAACCAAAAACAAAAGGAATAAAGGATGTCCTTGCAAAATGAACATTTTAATCATATCAAATATCAATTAATGCAACTCATTCATACTGTATTATTTTATCTACAAAATTTAATTTAACAGCGCATCTTAACCTAGTCTTCTAAAATGTTTAGGATCACATATCAAACATTTGTATCTATCATGACAACCAAAACCAATTTCTTGAGCCCTAAGGTTACAACCAAATATCTGCTATAAGGAAACCAAACTCCAAAAGGTAACCGATCTTAAAATGACCGTTGTCCGACTTCCATTTAGGACCCATACTAGTCATCTCCACAATCTGCTAGCTTCTTATCCTTAGTAGGTGTCCATTGATGTTTATTGCCACTTTGCTTGGACCATCTTTTGAAAATTTTCCCTTGGGTAGCTTCCGTAGTGTTACCCTTACTTTGTCGCATTATATCACCAGCATCCAAAAAAAAAATTACTATTATATAGTCAGAATAAAGTTTGCTTTCACAATCCACAACAAAATGTTAAGTAAATTTACCTCCACTTCATTAGTTCAGGTCTAAATAAATAAATGGTCAAGGCAAAAGAAGATAAAAAAATTCTACAATTTTATTATGGAGAATTTTTTTTCCCAAAATTAGCAGTGGGGTTCAACTTTATTTGATCAATCAATGATTATTGAGAAAAAAAAATATTTAAAAAAAAATTAAAAAAAAGACTTAAAAAAAGTTTTAGTCCACCTAGAAGTTGGACATTTGACAGTCTTATATAAAATTTGTGCTGCACGGTGGAAAATGCATATTGGTTAACTAGTCACTGGAAAAAAAAAAAGGAAAGGCAAAAGAAGTCAACGAGTCAATAATATTGATATTGTCGAAGAATATCCATGCGATTATGCGAAAAATGATCGTCAAGTAGTGGATTAAAAATGATTTGTTCCACTGTCAACATTTCATTTTATATTCCACTAATTATATGAGATGAGTTCAAGTTACACCTGGTGTAACTCTTATAAACTTACACATTTTTTACACCATAGATTTCTAAGAGATTTAACGGTTAAAAAAAGAGCATTAAATGCTCTTATTTTCCACCTTATTACCTAATTAAAACTAGCATTTTCTCTCTCTCTCTCTCCTTATTTATTGCTTTCCACTGTATAATATTTTCTTCAACACAATCTAACAATATATATATATATATATATATATTTATAAAATACTGCTGGGAGAAACAAGAAAAATACTACTCGGAGAAACAAGAAAAATACACAGCAAGTAGGAAAATGGCCTTATTCTTCTGGAATTACTTTGAACAAGTCTTTCATGCCTTGATTTAATCGACGGGTTTTTATGAAATGGACAAAAGAGTAAAACATAAACATTTAGAACTTATCTAAGCCATGTTCATATATATAAGGTTCCATCGCCAAGGTTTGAGGCTTCCTTAACTACTTGTTTTATCCACACAATAGAAGATAGACTTTTCTCTCTCTCATCAATGCCAAAAATTCTCCAAAAGTTAGTCTCACTTTCCAAGGAGGAACTTATTACTTATATTCTCTTGCACAAATTCAACATTTTATTGACGGTGATGAATTATAGGGAAAAATCAAAGCCATGCATAACCTTAATTAACACCGCACAAGTATACTCTAAAATGGAGTAATTAATTTTTCATTGAGTTACTTACCAAGGAGATTTCTACCGCTATTTATATCCAAGAGCCTAGATGAAGTTCATACGCCCAACTACATATATATCTAGTTCAATCTGTTAGATTCGATGACTCTGATCGATTAAATTAATTACATTAGAAACGGTACATATATATATTCAATACCTGATTAACTTCAAAGATTCTTTCTTTCTTTCTTTCTATTCTTTTTTGTTTTTATAATAAAAAAGATTGAAACTTCATGGATGCTTTCTTTCATTTCTTCTTAGTAGAAATCTTCTTGTTTCTTAAAAAAAAAAAAAAAAAAAAAAAAAAAAAAAAATTTAGGAACAAAACATGAAAGTTCCTTTACTAGATCGCATATTCGTATAGACTTGGACTTTTTATAGTTAATTTTCATTGAGCTAACGTTGTTCCCATGCATTACGTCAAAAGTTCATCGTGAAATCAATGAAAATGGGATTATTTTTCAAAATTTTTTTTTATTAGATTGTGTTGGAGAAAATATTATTTGATGGAAAGCAATAAATAAGGAGAGAGAGAGAGAATGCTATTATTAATTAGGTAATAAGGTAGAAAACAATAGCATTTAATGCTCTTTTTTTAACCGTTAGATTTTTTAGAAATCTATGGTGTAAAAAAGGTGTAAGTTTATAAGAGTTACACCAGGTGTAACTTGAACCCATCTCAATTATATATATATATATATATATTTATATTATGTGCTTGATTTCCTACTAATATAAATTTTAATTACTTCTTGGGAAAAAAATGAAATGTAGAAAATTATAATTGATGAAGCACAAAGTAGAACACAAGATTTTTATTCCATCAAATGGAAGTATGACATCTCATCACTTGTGTGGTATGGATATCTGGGTTGGTTTAGAGCCTATATTATTGCTGATGGAATAATGTGTAGTAAGAACATGTACACATGAGATTTTACTCAACCATGAGCCTAAAGTTCAAGGAAAGTGTCTTCAACATGAATTTTGAGCCACACATGAGAATTATGCCCCACAATGGAAAATATTGCATGATGAATTAATGGTCAATAAGTCACCCGACAAAAAAAAGAAGAAGAAGGAAAATATGTCAATAAGTCAAATTCTTGATGATTTTGACATTGATGAAAAATATCTACGCAATTATGTGAAGGATGGATATCAAATGAACTTGACACTACATCGCATCACTTGTGTGTGGTGAGCATTGATCTCTAGAGGTTAGGGTTAAAGCCTATATTATCACTAATTTAATCATCTATAGTAATATATATCTAAAAGCTAAGCCACATTGACAGTCATATTATCCATTTATTTCTAACACCTTTTCTCTTAAAAAAAATTAAAACTATGTTTTTCCTTATTAATATCTTACCATACAATTACATTCCCCTCCCCCCCCTCCCCCCCATGGGGCGACAATTCCTCTCATTTAACCCTTTTTTTTTAATCTTCCCACTACTCTATACACATTACAATTCATCCATTCCTTCATCTTCATTTTTATTTTAACTCTTTTTCTCTCCATTTTATTTACTATAAAAATTTGCTTTTCTCTTTTCTATTCAATCCATATTTAGCCCACACAAAAAAGTGAATACTCTCTCTCTCTCTATTTTTTTTCTTTCTTTCGGTGAATTTATAATTTTATATTGCGTCTGCACTTTAGATTGATAAATTTTTGTGTCAAACTCTATTTTGGGTTGATGCAATTTGGTTTTGTTTTAATTTGTTATCTTTTTTTCATTTCTTTTATTTAATTGTTAGATATTATCTTACAACATTGTATAGTATATAATAATATAATTTATATAATAATAATATAAAAACAAAATGTTTAACTTTTTTTGTTAACCACTACTTATTGTGCCAGTGACTATGCAAATTTATGCCACATTTATTTTATAAAACACCAAACACTTGTGCCTTTTTGTTTTTCTAATTAAGTTTCAATATCTACTCATTGTTTGGCATAAGATATATATATATATATATATATATATATATATATATATATATTAAAAGAAAAAACTGTCAATGAGAGTAAAAATTAAAAACATAAGGCGTAGGGAGAGTAAGGAGTAACATAGTTCTATATGCTTCAGTTTTCTTCACATACAGTGTTTGGATTGCCAACTTTTTTGAGGTTTTGGTTGCGGTTACTTTTCTTTTGCAATTGACTTTTTTATGAAATAATCAAGATGGAAAGATATTACTAAACAAATGATGACATATTCAAACGTTTGCTGTGAGATGTGATACTTTAGTATCATTGAGATCATGTAAACAATAATGCACCATTCAGATATCTGAATCCAAAGGACCGGACAACTTTCCATAGTCAAATAAGCCCAACGCAGCTAATCTGATCCCCATTCCCCAGCATGTAATTACTGCCACTAATCCACACAGATCACACCCTTTTGCATCCAAATCAAGCACTCATCAAATCCAAAACCAATCCCAAGCTCTCCAGACCACCACCATTAACATTACATTGCACTCCAAAGTGATGTCTTGGTTCAGGTTTAACAATAAATACCTTATAAGCATTCAACAATAACATCAAATACACTGTCTTTTTCTATTATCTGAACCCTATGATCATTAAAAAGTAAATAAATTCACATATTGCACAGTCAAACAAAATATATAATTTAAAATTTGGAATAAACATTAGAACATTTAGAATTTGCTTCATTTCTTCGAATCTATCATACTGAGCAACCAGAGAAATCAAATTAGTACTACTAATGATCAACCACCCATCATTTCCAAAGCCAATCCCAAATCCTCCTACCAAGTCTCACAAGATCCTACATTAATCACATCCTAAAATGGCTAGCATTTCACGGTCACATAAATTGATCTCTTGGTTGAGTTTTAGGTAACACAGTCAAATACACCTAACACAGCCAATGTGATCCTCCTCCATTTAATAACTACTGCTATTGAACATAGATCACACATTGGGACCACCATTTAATTAGTACTACTAATGAACATATATTACACATTGGGACTTAAATCAACAGCCCATCATTTGCAAAACCAAACCTAAAATCTAATAAGAATATTAACATTTCATTGAGCTCCAAAGTGAAGTCTTGGTTCAGTATTAACAACAAACACCTTATAAACAAACATTCAACAACAACAACATCAAATACACACTCTTTTTCCATTATGATCACTAAAATGTAAATAAATTCACACATTGCACAGATCTAAACCAAAAATTTCAAATTGTCTGAAACTTTAGATCCAAAACTAATAACACAAAAAAAGGGGGGAATTTTTATTATGTTAAACTAATGGAACATTTAGAATTTGGTTAATTTCTTCGGATCTATCATACTGAACAACCATAGAAATCATAAAATTTTCTCAGTGACCAAACAAACAGAGATTAACAATAGCCCTAGTTGTATTACTTTGTCTTTGTGGATTCGGAATTTGAAAGTTGAATAAACATTTCGTTGTGTGCAATTGTAAGAGAAATAGAGAGAGAGACTTACGCGAGCCATTGATGAAATATTCAGAACAGAGAGAGAGATATGTTGCAGATTACAGAAGCGTAAGCTTTTTGAGTAGTTTTTGGTAACGAGCTATATGAGAGTGTTTTATTTTATTTTATTTTTTTCGCGGTAGTGATGGTGTTTTTATTTTGTTATTTTTTTGGGGTAAAGTAATTCATCTGTATTAAAATTTTAAATATGAATTTTGAAGTGTATTAATTTTGTATTAATTTTTTTTTTTTTTGCTGAATTGTATTAAAATATTTGAACTTTATCAAAAAGATGTAATTCTATTAAATTTTAATTGAAGTGTATTTTAAAACACACAGTGTGAGAGAAGAGAATGTATTAAAGAAACTGATAATGACGTGTGAAAAAGTGTGTGAAAATACATGTAATGTTATTTAAACGTGAAAAATTGTTGTTCAAAATACACTACCGAATAGCCCTTAAATCTCTTTAACTCACGCTCATTTTCCAAAGTGGGATTAACCCACTATTTTTTTTTTTTTTTAGAATACAAAGTATTTTAACATATACACGAGAAGAAGAGAAAATGTCTTAAAAAATTTTGTTTATTATATTTTTCTTTTTTCAATGGCTTTATGGAGATATTTGCTATTGCAATTATTTTGGTACTTGATAATTTTTTTTAATTCTAAATTTATCAATTTTTTTATTAACCATAGTTAAACTTTAGTAATGAGATTCTTATACTAGAAAGTTAAAATATTCGTTACTAATATCAATAAAAGGGCAGTTGTTAATTTTTTTCAAATTTTAAGGGAGGGTTTTTTTTTTTTCCTTTTAGGTTTGGAGTTGAGTGTCATTCCCTTAAGTCTCAAAGGAGGGGAGTATAACCACCCCATAGTTTTTTTTTTTTCATAAAAACTTTTATGTTAAATATATTGCAAAATAAGCTAAAAATTAAACTGGGGTGGTTATACTAAGAAAAATTATGGGGTGGTTATATTTAAATTTTGTTTTTAACAATTCCTAAACACACACAAGTCTTATATATATATATATATATATATATATATATATAACCGCACACAAGTCTTAGACAATGTGTTCTGAATTTTTTTTTTAAAATTTTTTTCTTCTATTTTAAGGCTAAATTATAAACTAGACTTTCTATATTTTACCCAAAAATTAATTCAGTTTTATAGCCTTAGATTAATTAAGTCCTATACCTTTAGTTTTATTTTTTTTTTATGTAGCCATTTCGTTTAGAGAAATGGTATATTCATAACATTTTCACAACAAAAATCATAAACAGTAGGTTGTTATTAGTTGTTATGGGTGGACAAAAAAGTAATTTCAGTTTTAAATTCAAATTAGAACAAATAACAACATACCATCTATGATTTGTGGTGAAATTATTATGAAAATATTGTAAATATTGTAGCTGCATTGGCATCTCCCTATGCACAAAGTGCTTGGAGGTCTAGAGGGGAAAGGGTTCAAGCTACAGAGTTAGCAGCATGTTGTAATTATTTCTCCAAAAAAAAAAAAAAAAGAAACTTCTATTAAAGAGGTTGTCATTAAGTATTCCAAAATAACGTGATTTTAGTATTTTGAATTTCTAAAACAACGCCATTTTAGAATACTTAATGGCACAATGCCATGGAATTTGATGGAAGGAAAGTTATAAATCTGAAATAAATAAATCAGAAGTCACAAGATTGAATTGAACTATGAATAAATTTAAATGGTGAAATTTATAATTTAGTTTTTTTTCCAATAAAAAAAATCAATAATTTCAACATAATCTTTCATATTCTTGTTTTAGATCTTCAAGTTTTCAACTTAAAAAATACTGAAACTAAAAAAAGGTTAGTTGCTAAAGAATGATAATTGTAAAGAATCTCTCTTGTCTAAAAAAGGATAAAAGAAAGTTATTGATATCTTGAATAATTGCTAGAGAATAGTACTCTTATAGAAAGGATGCCATAAGTTCCAATCCTATGGATATATAAATAACTTTGTGTCACATTTGAAATAAGTTGGTTTAATTACAAATCTAGCTCATCTTCTAATTACATTTATGTATGTTTCACTAGTCACTACCTTGATTGTTTCCTTTATTTCCTTTCTTCCCTATGCGGTCTGAGTAATTTTATGGGTACCCTTTTTTTTTTGGGTATGGTACTCACTAGTTGGCAACCTGTTATACCAAGTTATCAAAACATCATATTTGATAGTTTCATCCTTATATTGTGCAGTTCTAACATCACATGTGATAATTATTTTGTCACATTCAATGGTTCCCTTTTTTTTTTTTTTTTCTCACATTTGATGATTCCATCCTCATATTGTGCTGTTTCGACATCACATGTGACAATATTCTTGTCACATTTGGTGGTTCCTTTATTTTTTTTTTCTTACATTTGACGGTTCCATCCTCACATTGTATACTACCAACATCACAAGTGATTGTACTTTTGTCACATTCGGAGGTTTCTTTATTTTTTTCTCACATTTGATAGGTTCATCCCCATATTTTGCAGTTCTAACATCACATATGACTATTTTTTTGTCACATTTGGTGGTTCTCATATTTTTTTTTCCTCACATTTGATGGTTCCATTGTCACATTAGGCAGTACCAACATCACATCTGACTGGACTTTTGTCACGTTTAGTTGGACCTTATTTTTTTCTTACATTTGTCGGTTCTATTCTCATATTATGCAGTTCTAACATCACATGTGACTGTTGTTTTGTCACATTTGGTGGTTTTTTTTTTCCCACATTAGATGGTTCCATTGTCACATTAGGCAATACCAACATCACATCTGACTGTACTTTTGTCATATTTGGTAGTACTCTATTTGTTTTTTTTTTTTTCACATTTGACAGTTCTATTATCACATTTGGTAGTACTAATATCACTTATGACCGTACTTTTGTCACATTTGGTGGTACCATTATTTTTTTCTCACATTTGATAGTTCCATCGTCACATTGGATTGTATCAATACTACATTTGACCATACTTTTGTCACATTCGGTGGTACACTCATTTTTTTCTCACATTTGAAAGTTCCATCATCACATTGGGTAGTACCAGCATGATATTTGACTGTACTTTTGTCACAATCTGTGACACCATTATTTTATTTTATTTTTTTCACATTTGATAGTTCCATTGTCACATTGGGCAGCACCAACATCACATGTGACCTTTCTTTTGACACATTCGATGGTTCCCTTATTTTTTTTTTCTCACATTTGACTGTTTCATTGTCACATTGGGCAGCACCAACATTACATGTGACCGTACTTTTATCACATTTTATGGTTCCCTTATTTTTTCTCACATTTGATGATTCCATTTTTACATTAGGCAAGACCAACATCACATGTGACCTTACTTTTGACACATTTTATGATTCCTTATTTTTTTTCTCACATTTGACGGTTTTATTGTCACACTGGGCAGCACCAACATTACATGTGACCGTACTTATTTTTTCCTCACCTGAGTGGTTAGCGTTAATCCTTGTGGGTTTGGCTTAGAATAATATAAAAGCACGACAAAAATAGCCAAATACCACTATATTTTGAAATTATTAGTATTTTACCATTGTTTGAAAAATATCTTACAATGCACCACTTTTTTGAAACTCGAGTTTCACAAAATCGAGTTTGACATAGAACTCAATTTTACAAAAATTGAGTTGTCTAAAAAGTTCACTTAGAACTCAAGTTTATGAAACTTGAGTTCCTTGTGATAAAACTATTTGCCTATGTCTAAACAATGAGAAAAAAAAAAAAAAAAAAAAAAACTAGATAAATCAACAGTTGTGGCCTCCCATCCTATGTGACCCTGACAAAAGAAAGAAAAAAGAGAAACCCACACCTGAAAGAATAAGAAACAAGACTAATGGCCCATTTGGATTGAGAGGGAGGAAAGGAGAGTAGAGTAGATTTAGCACAAAATTAACTTATTTTTAGCCAACATTACTCTATTTCCCTCCACTCCTCCCCCACCCCCCTTTCCCTTTCCCTTCATCCAAACAGCCATAAAAGCCAATGAGAAAACTATTTGCCTGTGTTTAAACAATGAGCAAAAAAAAAAAAAAAAAAATAGATAAGTCAAATTGTGGCCTTCCATCCCACGTGACCCTGACAAAGGAAAGAAAAAAGAGAAGCCCACACTTGGAAGAATAAGAAACAAAACTGAAAGCTAATGAGAAAACTATTTGCCTGTGTTTAAACAATGAGAAGAAGAAAAAAAGATAAGTCAACAATTGTGGCCTCCCATTCCACGTGACCGTGACAAAAGAAAGAAAAAAGAGAAACCCACACCTGGAAGAATAAGAAACAAAACTAAAAGTCAATGAGAAAACTATTTGCCTGTGTTTAAACAATGAGAAAAAAATTTAGATAGGTCTACAATTGTGACCTTCCATCCCACGTTACCCTGACAAAAGAAAGAAAAAAGAGAAACCCACACCTGAAAGAACAAGAAACAAAACTAAAAGTCAATGAGAAAACTATTTGCCTGTGTTTAAACAATGAGAAAAAAAATTTAGATAGGTCAACAATTGTGACCTTCCATCCCACGTTACCCTGACAAAAGAAAGAAAAAAGAGAAACCCACACCTGAAAGAACAAGAAACAAAACTAAAAGTCAATGAGAAAACTATTTGCCTGTGTTTAAACAATGAGAAAAAAAAATTAGATAGGTCAACAATTGTGGCCTTCCATCCCACGTTACCCTGACAAAAGAAAGAAAAAAGAGAAACCCACACCTGAAAGAATAAGAAACAAAACTAAAAGTCAATGAGAAAACTATTTGCCTGTGTTTAAACAATGAGAAAAAAAAATTTAGATAAGTCAACAATTGTGGCCTTCCATCCCACGTTACCCTGACAAAAGAAAGAAAAAAGAGAAACCCACACCTGGAAGAATAAGAAACAAAACTAAAAGTCAATGAGAAAACTATTTGCCTGTGTTTAAACAATGAGAAAGAAATTTAGATAAGTCTACAATTGTGACCTTCCATCCCACGTTACCCTGACAAAAGAAAGAAAAAAGAGAAACCCACACCTGAAAGAACAAGAAACAAAACTAAAAGTCAATGAGAAAACTATTTGCCTGTGTTTAAACAATGAGAAAAAAAAATTAGATAGGTCAACAATTGTGACCTTCCATCCCACGTTACCCTGACAAAAGAAAGAAAAAAGAGAAACCCACACCTGAAAGAATAAGAAACAAAACTGAAAGCCAATGAGAAAACTATTTGCCTTTGTTTAAACAATGAGAAAAAAAAAATTTTAGATAAGTCAACAATTGTGGCCTTCCATCCCATGTTACCTTGACAAAAGAAAGAAAAAAGAGAAACCCACACCTGGAAGAATAAGAAACAAAACTGAAAGCCAATGAGAAAACTATTAGAACATTAGATTTAGATTTAATTGGTGAGGACCATTTAGATTTAGAGGAATAGAGGAAGCTGTGAAAGAGTTGAAATGGGGCAGAGCTTATTATCAGAACATTACAATTTTTTGGTTTTCATAACAATCTGCACAGGAAATTTCAACTATGATTTTAATATAGATGATCATGACAACAACAATAATAGGAAGACTATCTCCATATGCAAAACTGAAAGCCAATGACAAAGGGTTTGAAGAATCACTATATATTATATATATTATGACGAGTTATAATTACAATATACTCTTCCTTCAAACTTCTCTTCCTTCATTACTATGGCTGGCTCTTTTGCAACTCTTCATGTGCTTTTCTTAGCATGGTTCCTTCCCGCTACCTTCAGTTTAAGCTTCTTCTTCTTCTTCAAAGTAGAGTCAATCTCTAATGTCTCTTGCAATGAAAAAGACAAGCAAGCCCTTCTAACTCTCAAACGTGGTCTCACTGATCATGGACACGTCCTCTCATCCTGGTCTGACCATAAAGATTGCTGTATATGGGATGGAGTTTTCTGCGATAATAAAATTGGCCGAGTCTCTGAGCTCCACCTCAATTATTCGAGGCTAGGTGGTGAGATTAGTGGTTCGTTGCTCCAATTAGAACATTTGAATTACTTGGATTTGAGTAACAATGATTTTAATTGTACTCCAATCCCAACTTTCCTTGGTTCAATGTTCAATCTCACACATCTTAACCTCTCAGGCGCTAACTTCAATGGACTCATTCCTCATCAGCTTGGGAACCTTTCAAGCCTTCACTATCTGTCTCTTGGATCTAATTCTGACCTCTATGTAGATAACCTTCGTTGGATGTCTGGTCTCTCTGCCATTCAATACCTTGACATGAGCTCAGCTGACCTTCACAGAGAAGTTGATTGGCTTCAAATAATGAGTAAGTTCCCAGCTCTTTCAAAGCTATACTTGCAAAATTGTCAGCTTGATAGCTTGAATTCATCGCTTGGATTTGTCAATTTCACGTCTCTTCGATCCCTTGATCTTTCTGGAAATCATTTCAATCATGAGATACCTAATTGGTTCTCTAATCTCAGTACAAGCTTCTTAAGGCTTGACCTGTACAACAATTCTTTGAAAGGCAATATACCGCCTAGCATTTTCAATTTAGAGAAATTAGAATATCTTGATCTCGGACTTAATTCTTTAAATGGTCCTATACCTTCTTGCGTTGGGAATTTATCTCATATAAGAGCATTATACCTCGACCAAAATCAGTTGAATGGCACCATTCCAAAGAGTCTTTGGCTTCTCTCTAAGTTAGAGTCGTTGTATGTCGGAACAAATTCTTTAATAGGTACCGTAGATGAAAGGCATTTCCAAAAACTCTCAAAATTAAAGAATCTCTATATGTCCGAAACACTTTTGTTTTTTAATGTCAATTCCAATTGGGTTCCCCCCTTCCAACTTTACTATGCCTCCATGAGCTCAATCAATATAGGTCCTAATTTTCCTTCATGGCTACAATCACAAAAATCCCTTAGTATTTTAGATATGTCCATGTCAGGAATTTCAGGCAAAGCTCCGGGTTGGTTCTGGAATTGGGCTTCAAACATTACATATATCAATCTCTCTAACAACCACATAGAATGTGATGTATCAGACATTTTTTTGAGTTCTACTGTCAAATTGCTCAATATAGCAAACAACTCATTTTATGGACCCATTTCTACTTTCTTATGCCAAAAGAAAATTAGAAACAATAAATTAGTGGTTTTAGATGCATCAAACAATCTCTTATCTGGAGAACTTTCTCACTGCTGGAAGTATTGGCAGTCTTTGATCCATTTAAACTTGGGGAGCAATAATTTAGTAGGTAGAATTCCCTACTCCATGGGGGCTTTAGTTAACCTCCATTCATTGCGTTTACAAAACAATAGCATCCATGGAGATATTCCTTCCTCATTGAAAAAGTGCTCAAATCTGAAGCTTATTGATATGGGTGATAATCATTTGTCCATCATACCACTATGGATTGGAGAAATGACAAATATTATAGTTCTCCGTCTAAGATCAAGTGAATTCAAGGGTTATATACCTCAACAAATATGCCAACTTTCTTCTCTTAGAGTATTGGATCTTGCCAATAATAATTTATCGGGATCCATACCAAACTGCTTGAAAAATATTAGCGCCATGGCATTACCAGATTCCTATGATATTTCATTATCTTATTTTATGGATTTTATATATCCGTTTACATCTTATGTTGAGAATGTTCAGTTGGTTCCCAAAGGGAACGAAATGGAATACAAAGAGAACCTTAAATTAGTTAGGCTCATAGACCTTTCAAGTAACAACTTGTCTGGATCAATCCCTGCTGAAATTTCAGATCTTTTCGAATTACGTTTTTTGAATTTGTCTCGAAATCATTTGATGGGAAAGATACCAGAAAAAATTGGGAGTATGAAAGAGTTAGAGTCAGTTGATCTCTCACGAAATCATTTATCGGGTGAAATTCCTCCAAGCATGTCTAATTTGACATTTCTTAGTTTCTTGGACTTGTCATACAATAACTTCTCAGGTAGAATTCCTTCAAGCACCCAGCTTCAATCATTTGATGCCCTTAGGTATATTGGAAATCCTCAGTTATGTGGTGATCCTCTTCCAAAAAGCTGCACAATTGAGGAACTATCTTTGAATAGATCACCAGTTGGTAGTGTTGAAGATGATTCTAAAAACTCCGGCTTCTACATTGGTATGGGAGTTGGATTCACAACTGGCTTTTGGGCAATTTGTGGAGCTCTATTCCTTAATAGGACTTGGAGGCGTGCTTATTTTAGATTTGCCGATGAAGTAAAAGATTGGATTTATGAGACTACAATGATAAAGATGAATTTATTGGAAAAGCTAAGAGTTTGCCTTAGTAAGTGAAGCATCGTTATCTAGCCAAAAGGTATTGCTTCAAGTTATATGTCCTTAATATTGTTTCTTTCATGTTAATGTTGTAGTCAACTACTTTGAATATACAATTTAATTCATAGCTAAATGTGATAGTCATTTGGATTTTATTTTACAAATATGACGTAACTTTAGCCTTGGTTTGTGACAATAGTTTTACTGAAAATACTGTTCCCTATTTCAAAAAATGGGTTTCTCATTTCAGAACCAACACACTTTACTCAATTAAGCCAAATCTATGACTGTTATTGAATTGAGTTGGGTTTTTGATAACAATATTAGTCATAAAGATGAAAACTTTCTTTCATTTATGCTATGCTTTCTTATCTTCTTCTTCTTCTTCTTCTTCTTCTTTTTCCTTTTTTTTTTTTTTTTTTTGGGTGCTTTTGTATGACCCTTTTGCTCTTTTGCAAAAAATATTCATAGGTTGTGAAAACTCTTGCAATCCATGACAATTACAATTAGAAGTAGACATAAATAAATTGTTTCTATATACTAGGACAATGTAACTATGACTTTGTTGTTTGAATTATATTGTTTGTTAACTTTGCATATGAACTATATGCAGCTATTGGTATTGGCTAGTTTCATTAAGGATGTTTGTAATGTGAAAAGATAGTGACCATATTAGTAGTGTAGACCATTTGATTGGTTTTTGTTAACCTCTTGAATGAATGTTTTACCCAATTATGTTGATATACATGCTTATCTTTGATGTCGTAGCCGTATGGATTTTGATGTTATGGTCAAATTAATTAAAGCAAATTTACCATAACAATGAAATCTACCTCTAATGACTTCCTCTTCCATAATAATAAGATAGAGGGTAAGGTTTTGATTCAAAACTTTATGAATGCATAATACACCAATAATAATAATAATAATAATTAATGATAAATAAAGACTATTCCCTAAGGTTGAACCCTATCAATTGTCATATATTGTGTCAGATCTATTTGTTATAAGTGAATGCATTGGTTAAGGATTTTTATTTTTATTTTAAATTTACTTAAAAGAAGTGATAAATCATCATTGAGATTGTGTTTGGATGACCTTATTTTGATTGTCTTACTTTGTTTAAAAATACAACTATAGTTAAAAAAAAAAAAGTGAGGCTTTAAAAAACTTTACATAAGTTGTTGGTGAAATTAAATTTACATTTTAATCTAAAACAAACAGAACCTTAGCATATAAAGTTCATGGTTAGGCATTTACTATTTTCTAGTTCCTGTCTCTATGGTATTTAAAGATAGAAATGAATGTAGTATTATAATAACTATCCGCGAACTCGCGCGTTGCGTGTGATAATTATTTTTAGGGTGGTTGTATTAATTTTTTTTTTTTTACAATTTAAACTAATCTAATAATGAGTAATGTATTTCGTAATTATATTTTTATTTATTATAGGAACAATCATAAATGTAATATATGAACAATCCAAAACACCAAAAAAAACGTAAACTAAAAAAAATTAATAAAACTTAACAATGATTAATTGAACCAATATTAGGATAAAATTTTGTTTTTGATAATCTATTATGGTTATTTTCTTTGTAGAAATTATAATTTCGGCCGCTCAAAACATATTATCAAATAAACAATTATTAGCAAAATCTAAGAATTAAATTTCTATACATGCATTGTTATAAAATAATAATAATAAAAATAAAATTGCAAAAGTTAAAATTTTTCACCTATCTGATTATTTTTGTTTGGCTAACCTTTGCTTTTCTTTAAATAAATGGCATTATAGAGTACTTCTAATACAACTATTAAGAGTACTTTGTCCACCACAAAGGATTAGAAAATAAACAAAAACAAGTAAAGTCTCATAGTTTAACATCTAAATTGAGCACTATAAAAAATCATGCTATGTAATAGAATAAATACCAAATTATCCAAATCATGCTATGTAATAGAATAATATTATATTTTTATATGCTATATTTAATTCTTTAGAACGCAATAGGATAACATTTAACGATCAAAGAGAATAAAAAAAATAAAAACAACAACAACAACAATTTAAAAAACAAAACTAAATTGCATTAACCCAAAATAGAGTTTTAAAGAATAAAAAAAATTATCAACCTAAAATAGAGATGCAAGAAAAATTTTAAAAAAAAAATTCACCAAAAAATTTAGAGAGAGAGAGAGAGAGAGAGAGAGAGAGAGAGGGAACCTTTTTTTTGTGAGGGAAAACTATGCATAGAATAGAAGAGATAGTGACAAATTTATAGTAAGATGGTGTGAATAAGAAGAGACAAAAATAAAGGAAGATGAAGGGAAAGAGGAAGAATGATATTAATGTAGAGGGTAGTGGGGAGATGAAAAGGTAAGGGAGGGAGAAAGATTAAAGTAGTGGGGAGATGAAATGGTAAGGGAGAGAGAAAGGTTGGAGAAGTGTAAATATAAAAAAAATAAATGTTAAAAACAATTATAAGAAAATTGAAAAAAAAAAAAAAAACCCTAAAGGTTAAAAGGCTTCAACGTTTGTTTGTTTGGTTTATTTGTTTGTTTTGTTTTGTGTTTTTTTTTTTTCTTCATTTAAGCTGAAAAGGCTCACACAAAACCCTAAAGTTGAATTGAAAAGGCTTTGGGTTGGATTTGATAGTGGAACTAAATAAATAAGAGGTCGACTGGATTAATTATACAGATTTATTATAGGATGATAGTGGAAGTAAATAAATAAGTAGTGAACTACATTTATAGGACTAAAAATTGTAAAAAACATTTAAAAATTGTAGGACAAATTATATTTTAAAAAAGGAAAGAAAAAAAAAGAATGATGTGGCAGCTGATGTGGCGCAACATGAGAACAGTAGCATTAAACGCTACGCTTCAGCTTTTAGTAATATATAGATTAAGAATTTTAGGTTGATTCACCACTATTAAATATATATTTTGTGTCTATTTTGGTTTCAAAACTTCTTAAATCTTAATTACTGAAAAAGTTATATTACTTGCAAGGTGTTCAAAGCCAAATAATAGTAGATGTGACACAACTTGATCTTAATGCTTGTCTCACTTTTGTCCAAGTTTCAGCTTGTTTGATTTTGCGCATCTATTTAAAGTACTATAACAAAGTAAAATTTCTTTTAACTTGTTGATTAAGCCAAAATTGAACTTTTAATCATGGTATTGCATTTTTAGTAGATGTTATTTTGTTTGTTCTCTCTCTTTCTACTTTACCACTTGGCTTCATGTGAATTTATGCTACCTTTGTCATTTAGTGTACTACTTCATTGGTTGTCCTTTAATCTTAATTTTTTTTTCTCTTTAACCATTTGGGAAGGGATGTTGATGAGGCAAAATCAGAGGAGTTCAATGAAATGGGTTGTAAAGCCTCTCTTGCTGATCAATAGAAGCAAGTCCGAGAAAACATTCATGCTCAGATTAAAAGTTTCTCCACGTGTATAGATGAAATTCTTCTGCCTTATACTAAAAGGATAGGTGAGGCACAAGAACTGCCTCCATATCCAAGAGCTGCTCCTTGTCAGAGTGGCCTTGATTTTGCTGTTGGCATGTATGGCCAACCTACTAACCATCCTGGTAAGATTCTTTTTGTAATAAAAAACCCTTTTCCAATGTTGCATTATTGAGCTTGAAGTTGTGTGAGTGCAGCTTGAGATGTTCAGGATCTTTGAATTTTCTTTGATTCAAAGGAATAAGATCTGCTTGTATTGATTCTATTATTTACTCACACTTGAAGTAGGGGGATTATCTTGATTCAAAGGAATGATCTTTTGATTTGTCATTGATTACCCTAACTTCTTTAATTATTTCCTTAAACAAATTTAGTTATTTAAAGTTATTCAAGTACAGTTGAGGTCAACATCCAATCACTTTTGAACTAAAGTGTCAACAAAATAAATCTACATTTGGGCAGCAAAGTGGAGGGAAAGATGCCTTGGGGATACTTAAATTGATTTTATGGAAAGGCATCTTCAATGAGTATTTAATTACTGTTTCCAGGATACCTATTGGGAGTTTGTTATCTCTAGCTTCTACAAGGTCTTTCTTGAAATCATGTTTTTGTGTTTGTGATGTGATTTGTTCTATAATTTTTAACCTTTTTAGTTCTAAATTAATATTCTTAGATGAACTGTTGATTTTATATATATATATATATATATATATATATATGTATGTATATTTTTGGAATGATAATATGCTCGAGGTGTTAGATTTCTTGCAAGCTTCAATGTTGCGAATGAGAATTTCCCCCTCTTTTAAAAACAAGGTGGCAGGTGAGATTGAGAGTTCATGACCCACCCATATGTGTAACTTACCAATAAAAACAAAAAGATTACTTGCAAGCTTTGATGTGGTTAATACCTTCTAGAGTATCTCTCGGCTTCTTTTCATTGAAGTTAAAGCTCTAAAATAGTATTTGTTCTTTTTTGAATGCCATTCTTATTACAGCTAAACAAGGAATTCAACCAGTTTGTAACCTAAAACATGACATTATTTTGGTTGAAGCCTTGGAAACCAAATTGATTTTTAAGGTTATGTGAAGTTCTTAGTTTTGATTGATATTTGTCTGGGCCTTGATTGGAAGTTGTTGTATTGGAGGTAACACACATAGAGGTCCAGATTATTTTACTACAAGAAAGTGCTAGATTGTGATCAATTCTCATTTTAGTATTTGGATGGCATGTTGTTGGCTAACAAATATATGGATATGTTGAATAAAGAAGGGGATCACTATCTCTAGAAGTACAAGGATGTCCACCAAACTAGACTTATGTCCTCCAGTTTAATCTCCTTACGTGGTAAGAACAAACTGGTTTTCTTTCAATTATATGGTTTATGTTTCCAACTTTTTTCTGAATATGTTTACCAATACATAGCTGTCAAATAAGTTGGATGAGAGGGCTTCAACTGGGTGCCTATTCCGCAATACATAGCTGTCAAATATGTTTGATTGTTACAAAATTCATTACAATTGCGCATATAAGCAGTACCCTATATCATCTATATATATATATATATATATATATATATATATATGTATAAAACTGAAACCTTTGAAACTCCCATAGTTTTCTACGTCAGCATTAATTAATTAAATATTATAATAAATTAATACTATAATTACAAAATATAGTAATTATTCAGCATTATTTAAATATCTTTCTTCCCCCACCAAATACATCGGATACTTCTTTTAAAAAAAAAAAAAAAATCTCTCTCTCATTTGTCACGCTAAAGTCTCCTTCCCCCAAACTTAAAACTCACCCTTTCCTTCCCCCAAAATCAAAACCAAAAACTCAGTTCCTCCCACCGCTGTTGCTATTGCCACCACAGATCACTGCCACCGCATCAATTTCTCTCTGCATCTCCATCGTCTGTTTTCTAATATCTGCGTTCATAGTTTTTTATTTATTTATGGGGTTTTGATTTGGAAAACTGGTTTTGCTGTTGATTCACCACCAATCTCCACTTTCATAGGTAACTTCTTTTCTCTTTTTTCTCTCTTTGGAGCATTGGGCATTCAGGTTTTTCTCTCTCAATCTTTGGGTTTTCAGTTTTGGTAGATATTTGGATTCCAATTGGTTCTTAATTTTTTCACTCCTACTTAGAATTTTGATTTTTAGGTTTTTGAATGTTTTTGTAGATATTAAATTCCAATTAGTTCTTAACTTTTCCACTCCTACTTAGAATTTTGATTTTAGGTTTTTGAATTTCTTGATTTTAGCTAATCAGAGAATGTTTCGTGACAACATAGCTAATAAGAATGCTTTTAAATTTTCTCAATCTTTGCAAGTACCTCAGTGCTAGTGATTGTAAGGGAAAACTTCATATCTATTACCTACAAACTTCTGATTATTCATGCTTTCAAGTAATGTATTCACCTACATGTAGTTTTGAAATATTCCTTTCAAGTTATGCTTTTTGACAAGCGTTTAGGTCCTATGCATCTTAGAATATTAAAATTTTGGAAATTTTGGCAGGGTGCTCATGACGCGGAGATCCTTTCATTGAGCTTTAGCTTATCAAGTAAAAAGGAGGCTAATTTTGAAGAAGCTGCAGATAGCTAGTCCTTCCTTGCATCAGGGGGCCGCGATTGAATGATCCATCTTTATGATGTCAGTAGGTTTGCTACTTTCCTTTGTTTTTTATTTTTATTTTGGTAATCTCTACCCACTCACTAGGGTTTCTATACTGCTGCTTATCTCTGCGAGTTGTGGACTTCTTTCATCGTAATTTTGGATGGTTCTTGCTTCATTTTGAATGAAATTTCCTGAATTTACTGCAATCTTTGATGGGTATTGCTTAATGAAAAGTTATCTGTCTCATATATGTGACTTCAATTTTTTTTTTAATCTAAGTTTATATCAAGGTTAGCAATCTGACACTAACCCAAAAAACAAGTGAAATAAATATGACTTTACGCTTACTTTGTTTTGAAGATTTTCAGTTTTTTATTTTTTATTTTATTTATTTATTTTAAGTGTATGCGATATATGCTTGCATTAATGATTTTTTTTTTTTTTTTTTTGTTGCTTTGCAGATAGCTTTTGTTTGCAACAAATATTTTTTGAAATTCATACATATATTTTTAGGACATGAACTTTCAACTAAGTAGACATATGCTAGGTATATGGAACTTTTCTTCCTTCTAATTTCAATTGGGTATTTGTTCTTGTGCTCTTTATTTTGAATTGTGGCAGGGCAATTGATGTTTGTCATGTTTCATTTGTTGTTGTTGTTTTTTTTGTAGTGTCTGGATTTTTGCTGCCTAGAATGTTACTTTTATGTTAATGAAATATCTTAAAGTGCATATTGGGTTTTCATTATTAGATATTTTGTTGCTCTTATTACAGCAAGGCTGAGTAGAGTCTTCCTTGATTGCATATACGAACATAGATGATTTTGAAGGAATTGGAAATAGCATTTATTTTTTGGCTTTGGAATTGTAACTATTGTGTTGTCTATTTCGACTATACTCTTGATTAGAGTCAGTTATTGTTGAAATTTTTATTTGAATGTTTTGGAGGTATTATGGTATTCTATTATTGTTGAAATTATAGGTAGTTCTTTTGACAACAAGGTAGTTCTTTGATCACATTATATGCAGGGAATGGTAGCAACAATAATGCATGATGGTTACTCCCTATAAGATGCATTTAGATGTTATTTATGCTACCACTTCCCCTATTGTTATATCACTGAATTATCCTCTAGGCTTATTATATTCATAAATGCTCTTGACTGATTTCTATCTTTGAAAGAGACCTGAATAATGGTTGGTGGCCTCCTTTGCAAATCAAATTCTTTTCAAAGCTACTAGCTGAATTCCACTTTGATGATAGAATATTGAAGGGTTGATTTGGAACCATTGTAATGTTTGAACATTAGATTTGCTAGGCAATACTACCAAAAGAGTATAATCAGCCCAACTTAGAGTTATCTAATCTAGAAGAAACTTGAAAGTCACAAATTTTGGAAGCCTTAAAAGGTCAACATCAAGAGGAAGAGAAAAAAACTTTAGGTGGGTTCATTTTCTCATTTTCCTTTACTTTTAATCTCCCAAGTGTGCATACTCTGAATGTGGTACATCTATTTTGTTATGGGTCAATTACATAAAAAAAAAAAAATGTAAAGGGTAGATTCTTCTTAAGAGATGCAACACAACAACCACCTCTCTCTCTCTCTCTCTCTCTCTCTCAATAGTGGAAAGTGATGGTTTCAGCACAATTGTGTAAATTGGCATTATGTTTCCTTTTCAATCCCATTGAGGTCTAGCATCTATGTTTACTGGCAATGTTAGAATTTAGATACATCTTGGATATCAAGAATGATTAATGTAATTTATGAAAGATATTTGATTGAATGAGTATGGAATTAACTATATTTGCGTAATTAATTGTATTGGAGTGTACTTATATTAGTTATATATTTTCTAAATAAGATCTCAAGCTCTTGGTTATCACGATATCTCATTGTATGTGATAGATTAGATTTTATTACTTTGTAAGTGATAGATTTTATTGGTTTGGTATATAATTTATACCATGATCTTGATTTTTTTTTTTTTTTTCATATTGGGGAAGTTATCAATAGCTTTCCCGTGCATCGCACAGGTTAACGACCAGTAGTCTCTGTATTGGAACCAAATTAGAATGTTTCTACATCCAAATTTGATTGCAAGACTATTAGTTTTTGCTTAATGTATTGGAGTATATGTACTTGTTGAGCTTGGATAAATTTCATATTATAGGAAAACATCAAAATCCAGACATCTGCATTGTTGTCTTCTGCTGAGTTGCTTGTCCAACAATTGTGAAATTCCATAGGTTTCCTTTGGTGGCAACATTGCTTTGTATTGTTTGCTGCACTTAGTTTGATATACATGATCATGTATTGCCACTCTCTTCTGCATCTTATGGTGTAGAGGCTCTCGACATTTCCATCATCTGACACTTTCATTTAATTTTTCTTGTTGACCTTGCTGTCTTCAATAATTATTGAACTGCTCCTCCTTGTATTTAATAAGTTGCTTTTTTTCATGGTTTGTTTCTTTATGTGCCATTATAAACATAGCTAAGCAATGCCCTTTTTGGTCTACATGTAGAAAACACCATGAAGTTAGAATGTGATAGGCCAAGAATGTTTTAGCCCTTTGTGATGAGTTAACTAATTAATTAGCCAAGTTAATTAATTAATTCAATTAGCAAGCAATATGCATGGCAGCACAAACAAATCACCAGCTAAGTTAAAATGCAGTGGAAAATAAATTGACACGGTGATTTATTTACGAATGGGGAAAACCTACATGGCAAAAACCCCACCGGGTGATTTTAAGGTCATCACTCCCGAGAATTCACAATTATCACAACAAGCAGTTACAAGTAAAGGAATCTCAGTACCTTATACCAACCTATAGTTGAACCCTTACCCCAATACCCAATTGGACTTGTTCTGTAGCGACAATCTCTCCTTTTCAATGCACGGCTCCCAGTATGTGACTAACCAATTCGATGCGCGGATCCCAGTATGTGGCTTACTCACCAACTTGAGAAGAATGTTGGTTGTAGAGTTCTTCAATTTATCACACGATGAAGATCACGAAGCTCCTTGGTTACAATACCCTACGGTGTACAAACACAACAACTTCTTAAATAGAAAGATGAATTTAGGCATGTCTCTAGTTCGCAATATGCTTGTGAAAAACTTTTGCATTGAGTTGCGTTAACTGTGACGGCCCTAAAGCAATCCTCATATATGTTTAGGGTTGTGAGAAAAGAAAGCCCAAACATCTATACATGGATTGGAGTAAAATCAGATCTGAAAAAATGATTTTCATAAACCTCGATAGATACTCTATCTATCGAGCAGTTGTCGAGCATCGGGCTGAAACAGCTTTTAAACCTCAATAGATACTAGCTATCAAGCTTTAAAATCCAGCACTTCTTCACTTGATTCTTGGACAGACTTGCATGGCTTTAACACTTGAACTTGAAACCTTGTTCCTTGAAGTATTAAACACATCCTAGATCTACCCAATTACAAGTAAAGTGCGCTTTATCAAAGGATTAGCCAATACAATATTGATATATATTCCTAACAATGATTCACATATGTCCTAACGGAATGCAATTTATGAAATTTTAATTTTTATATTAAAACTTGTGAAGAGAATAAAAGAGGAAGGTTTATATGTACAACACTTTTTTTTTTTTTTTTTTACCATAACTGCATTATTTGGGTTTTTAGCACCTATCTTCTGTTTAGGTACAAAAGAAGTCTCAATTAACTATTACAAAATTTCCACATTTGGTTCTGATTGCTTAAGAGCTTGTGGGTGTGTCATGTGTGTTCTAGTTCTCCCATTAAAGTAACAATTAATAATGATTTTTCTGCACATCATTGAATTGTGTTGAACTCTCTGAAAGACTAAGGGACCTCATTGTTTACAAGCTTGATGGTGAAATACTTCACAAGGAAGCTAGCCAAGGTATATGTTTAAACGGTGAAGCTGATGTTGGTATTGTCATAGCCTTTTAGCCTGGTGTAACTTTGAGGATAAACCATTTTTAATAATCAAAATCCTAAGCTCCTTTTGTAATAAGTGAATAAATTAGTTGTTAAGGCCTTTGTTTTATAATAAATTATGTTTACAAAGTAAAAATTGAATAAATTCTCATGAGTCTATTTGAATGAGCTTATTTTGACTGTCTTACTTTGTTAAAAAATAAGCTGTATAATAGTACAACTATTCTTAGAAAAAGTGAGGCATTAAAAAGATTTACATAAGATGATGGTGAAAAGAAGCTGATGTTTTTAAGCCAAAACAAACGGAACCTTAGTGTATAACAATCATAGAGGCACCTACTATTTTTTAGTTCCTATGTTAATGGTTTTTAAAGTTAGAAGTGAGTGCAGTACTATAATAATTAGGTATTTTATGTTGAAATCACCACTAATTGATTCATATATTGAGCCTATTTTTGGTTTTCAATCTTCTTAAAATCAACCCAAAAGTTGTATTATTTGCGTGGTGATACAACTCAAATAATAGGTGAAGTTCAAAACTTGACATAACTTGATTTTAATTATTGCCTGACTTCCATCCAAAGTTTTAGCTTCTTTGATCTTTTGTATCTACGTCAAGTTATTTTACAAAGCTAAATTTCTTTTAACTAGTTAATAGATAATGCCAAGACTGAACTTTTAAATCACGTCTTACATTTTGTGCAGATGCACAAGATCAAAGAAGCTAAAACTTGGATGGAAGTCAGGCAAACATTAAAATCAAGTTATGTTAAGTTTTGAGCTTCTACTATCATTTGGGTTTATCACCACGCAAATAATACAACTTTTATTTGTTCACTACTTTGCTACTTGGCTTCATCTAAATTTATGCTACCTTTGTCACTCAGGGTACGGCTTCATTGGGTGTCCTCTAATCCCAAATTTTTTCTCATGTCAGACTTGAACATCCAGCTACAATTGTTTGGGAAGGAATGTTGATGAGGCAGATGCAGTGGAGATCATAGAATGGCTAGTAAAGCCTCTATTGCTAATCAACAGAGCCAACTCCAAGAAAATGTCCATGGTCAGATTAAAAGTTTCTCCGTGACTATGGATGAAATTCTTATTCCTGATACTAAAAGGATAGGTGATGCACATGAATTACCTCAACTACCAATTGCTGCTCCTCATTGGAGTGGCTGGCCTTGGTTTTGCTGTTCGCACGAATGGCCAACCTACTGTCCGTCCTGGTAAGGTTCTATTTGCAATTCAAAAACTTTTTCCAATGTTGATTTATGAGCTTGAAGTTGTGTGAGTGCGTCTTGAGATGTTCAGGATTTTGAATTTTCTTGTGACCCATCCTTTTTATGTTTGAAGTAGTGGGATTATCTTGATTCGAGGAAAAGATCTTTTGATTTGTTCCGTTGATTACCTTAGCTTCTTTACTAGTTTCCTTGAACAAATTTAGTTATTTAAAAAGTTTAAAGTTATTCAAGTAGAGTTAATGTTAACATCCAATCACTTTTGAATCGAAGTGTCGGCAAAAGAAATCTACAATTGGGTAGCAAAGTGGGGGAAATGGGATGGTGGCCTTCAGGGGTGGGGGAGGGGAGGGTAAGATTTCTTGGGGATACTTAAATTGATTTTATGGAAGGCATATTCAAGGAGTATTTAATTACTGTCCAGAATGCCTACTAGGAGTTTGTTGGGGGTATCTAATGCTAT
Source organism: Quercus wislizeni (assembly GCA_023055345.1). Classification (NCBI taxonomy): domain Eukaryota; kingdom Viridiplantae; phylum Streptophyta; class Magnoliopsida; order Fagales; family Fagaceae; genus Quercus; species Quercus wislizeni. The sequence goes on from JALGQJ010000060.1 coordinate 435,738, forward strand.
ATCCATTATCTCTAGCTTCTATAAGGTCTTTCTTGAAATCATGTTTGTGTTTGTGATGTGATTCATAGGTAGTCTACACTTTTAAACTTGTTTTCTTCTAAAATAATATTCTTAGATGAACTGCAGATTTAATATTTATTGTAATGATAATAGCTCTAGTTGGAATCAAATAAGAAGTGTTTCTAAACCCATATTTTCTGCAAGACTATCAGTTTTGTTTATTGTATTGGCTTATAGGTACATGTTGAGTTTGGATAAATTTCATATTATAGGAAAACATCAAAATGAAGAAATCTGTGTTGTTGTCTTCTGCTGAGCTGCTTGCTTGTCCTACAATTGTGAAATGCCATAGATATCCTTTGGTAGCAACGTTTCTATGTCTTGTCTGCCGCACTTAGTTTGATATGCATGAACATGTATCGCGCTCTCTTCTGCATCTTGTGGTGCAGAGGCTCTCTTGACATTTCCGTTGTCTGACACTTTCATTTGATTTTTCATATTGACCTTGCTGTCTTCAATAATACTTGAACTACTCTTCCTTGTATTTGATATGTTCTTTTTATTATTATTATAATTATTTTTTTCATGGTTACTTTTTTTTATCAAATTGTCAACAATGAATTGTTTTTACTTATGTCACTATTAACATAGCTAAGCAATGCCAATTTTGGCCTAATTAAACATAGAAAACACATGAAGTTAGAATGCAATTTATGGCATTTTAATTTTTATGATAACAACTTGTGAATTTGTGAATAGAAAAAACAAAATGGACTATACGTACAACACATTTTTTTGGGTTTTTTGTACCCATCTTATGTTTTGGTACAGAAGAAGTTTCAATTAGTGATTCAAAATGTCCACTGTTTGGTTCTGATTATATAAAAGATTGTGTGTGATGTGTGTTCTAGTTCTCCCATTTTAAGTACTGACTATTAATGATTGTTCAGCACAGTTGTAGAAACAAAGCCATTGAATCGTGTTGAACTCTCTGAGAGACTACAGGACCTCATTATTACAAGCTTGATATCAAACCATCTCAAATGCCACACAAGGATGCCAGGCGCCAGCCAAGGACTATATTTAGATGGTGAAGGTGAAACTGATATTGGTGTTGTCATGGCCTTCTAGCTTGGTGTAGTATACTCTACCAGCGTACTATACATTACATTCCTGGATACCCGAGTTGATGTGCAGAACACATATAAGATAACAAGGTATGATGGAACTGTGATCAATGCCCAACACTGGGGTTTTTGTGGCTACTAGGGTACTTCATAATGAAGAAGCGCTATTAGACTACAGAATGAGCAACTTAAAGTGACGACGCATGATATACTCCAATGTATGAAGAGGACCAAAGGAGATGGAGCTTCGTGTATGTTGATTAGCCATTATTTTATTCCACACCTTCTCACCCTAGTGTACTTTTTCCATGTTTATTAGTAAGCAATCATATTTTTCATTTAAGTGTTTTGAAGCTGCAATTGCCAACCTTTGTAAATTACATAGTTATGGCATCTAGATGAAGATTGTACTACTTTATGCTCAAGTTTTCTTCATGTTCATAAAGTCACGAGTAACATAGGTCTGCAATACTTTATGCTCAAGTTTCCTTTCAAGTTTACTTTATGCTAAGGGGTTGGCTTAGCAGTTCTTAAGGTTTCAAGATATCCTTTTGCTAGCATCTAGGGGCCATTTCAAAGTGATTCCTCCCTGTAATTACCTGGTGTGTGTAGGATGGGAGGACCATACATGCTCAAGGGAATAGTCAGATGTCTAAACACTCTTGTTATCAAAAAAAAAAAAAAAAACCTGTAGTTTTGTATTCTTGATTTTTCTTCATATACAAAGTTTGGATTAGCAACTGTTTTGAGGGATTGGTTGTGGTTGCTTTTCTTTTGCAATTAATTCCTTTATGAAATGATCAAGATGAAAAGATATTATTAAACAAATGATGAAATATTCAGACGTTTACTGTGAGATGTGATACTATATTAGTTGCTATTTTGAGGTGGAAACCTGCTTTTGTAGTTTTTAGTATCATTGATATCATGTAAACTATAATGCACCATTCAGAAGCAACATATTTTAAACCAAAGGACTGGATTTTGTACTGTGGTGCAGACACCAAGTTAATGCCAATTGATTCCACTAGTCTGTATTATGGGATTCGAATTTGTTTTGAGGGTTTTAACTTTTAAGGGTTTAATTGCAATCTTAATTATGATTTTTAATTTTTTTTTTTTGCTACAATTATGAATTATGATTTGATTTCCCTTATTTCATGTACTTTGGTACCTTATTTGTAGACCCTAGAGTAATCCCAAGCTCTCCAAACAAAGTTGTTTTGCATAGTCCTAGACCATGCTCTCTCTCTCTCTCTCTCTCTCTCTTACAGAGGGGTGGGTCCCATCCACCAACATCATATAAACATTCAACATTAACATGAAATACACTCTTTTTTCTATTATGTGAACCCTCTTATGACTAAAATGTAAATGAATTCACACATTGCACAGATCTAAACCAAAAAAAAGGTAAAAATCGTAAGAAACTTTAGATCTAAACGTAATAACAAAGGAGAAATTTATTAAATTTATTAGAAAAAAGTTAGATTTTGCTTCATTTCTAGGGATCTATCACAATGAAAGTGTTGAAAAATGAGAATCGAGATACAGAGTACGTTTTTTTTGGCAACGAGCCACATGAGTGTTGGAGATTTTAGTGATTTAGTCCTCTGGAGTTGTACCAGTCCACATTACAAGTTGTGAGTTTTTAGACCCTTTAAAACACAACTGAATTAACCTAGTAAATTAGCCAAGTGATTACTTAGTCCAAATTTCAGATCTAGGTTAACACAATCATATAATCATATCAATATAAAGTGCGGAATATAAAGAATAAAAAGATTTGATGACCTAGGAAACCACATCGGTAAAAACCTGGGGAGGATTTAACTTAGCTATCCTCAAGATAAATTTGAATTCACTATGAAAGAATCGAAGTTTTACAATAGCGACTTAGACCACTAACATTCTATTGCTACCCACCAGTAGAAAACTTACTGACACGACCACGCGCAAGCTCCGAGACCACGGACTCCTTCTTTCTTAGCTTTTTCAGCAAATACAAACACACCCGCTTGTGTTTCTTTAAGCTCTTTAGTGCAGCAACTGAATGATCATTAAGCTCTCCATGAAATCTCCTTCTTGATAATCCTAAGCATGTGTGAAGGCAACCACCTCTAGATCTCACAAGAGATTCACATACCCAGCAAATAGAGCAACCTCAAAAATGTGGCTAGGGTTTCCCCTTTATACCTAGGACAAAACATAAAACCTACACGTCATATGGGCTTAGGGCTAAGTTGGAAAATTCTGCAGAAAAAAATTTTGCCCGACTTTTGATCGATCGAGTCTAATTCTCAATCGATCGAGCCAGACTGAATTGCACAATGAATTTTGCAACAACTCGATTCCAACTTTACACAAAAGACCTATACTTTGAGCAAGTCTAAACAAGACTAAAAACCTGTTTTGATCATGGTTTTCTAACAATACAAATTAGAGTTATAATACATAAGTTCCTAAGTACTTAGAACCTAACACAAGTGTTAGACATGGCGGTATCTAGCCTTCAAATGACGGTGATTTTTTTTTTCAAACCAACAATTCTACCAATTTTTTGTATTCTTGCCATACTATTTTCAAGTCAACTTTAAATATTCCTGAGATAAAAAGGAAAAAAAGAAAAAAACAAACCTTTATGTAAGTACATATATTGATGAAAAATATCTTTTTTTTTTTATCATTTTATTGAATGTAAAGTTTTATTTTATCAAATAATAGACATCGTATTGAATCTTGCCTATATATATTTAAAAGAAAAAAAAAAACATTTTTGATGCATTTGCAGGAAAAATAATAATTATTTAATGATCGCTATAAATTAAAATTCCATGTAGTGAATTGGGCAATGCACCAACTGATGTTTTGTAGTTTGCTAAAAAAAGCCATGATTTCTTTCTCTATCTTTGGTACATGCATATTGATAATTGCTTTAGCTTTGGTGGGTTGACTTGAGTAGCTTACTCAACGAAGCCTTGAACCTCCTTCCCGCTTTACATGCTTTTATGCAAGATGGACACAAGATTTCAAGCTAGGGAGCCGGAGTGCAAGAAAAAAAAAACTTTAAATAAGTATCTATATAATATTAACAAACTATGACAAATACACAAAATTATTATTTTTAATACATTTAGATGCAATCATCTACAAAAAAAAAAAAAAAAAAAAAAAAAAACCAAAAACAAAAAAACAAAAAACAAAAAACAAAATATCATTGTTTTTAAATATATTATAGTGCAATCATCTATGTAATCTCAATTTATAGATTTACTAGTTTTCAATTTATGAATTTATCTAATTTAGTGAGCTAATAATCTTGGGGGACAGGGGGCCCAACTATAAATTTTTTTTTTTTTTTTTAAAGGTCATGTTAATGTATGCTCTTAAGACATACATTAGTCATCTGTTTTAGGAAATTTTTTAGGAAAAAGCTTTCCCATAAAAATTTTCTAAAATGGTTTACTAACATATGTCCTAAGGGCATACGATGGTAAAACCCTATGACCCCCCCCCCCCCAAGTCAGTCCATATTTTGTGGTAGAAGATGAAAATTGTATTTCTACTATTTTTCTTAGACTTTTTTCAAGTTCATGCCACCTTCAACGTTCAATTTTTTTTTTTTTTTATTTGAGAAAAAAAACTAACTGCTAAACACACACACACACACGCACACACACTTAATTACACCCTCTCACCAAATGTCCTCAACATGAGTTTGTAGCCTTACATGAAAATTATGCCCCGCAATGGAAAATATTGCATAATGGATTAATGGTCAACAAGTCACCCAACAAAAAAACAAAAGTTGTCAACAAGTCAAATTTTTGATGATTTTGATATTGATGAAAAATCTCTACGTGGTTACATGAAAGACAGTCGTTAATTGAATCCAACACTACATCTTATCACTTGTGTGTGGTGAGCATTGATCTTTGCTCTTTGGGGGTTTTGGCTTAAAGTCTATGTTATCACTAAGTCAATCATGTCATTAAGAGCACAAGCACATGATATTTTACTCAATCATGACTTCCACAGTGAAAAATATTGCATAATGGATTAATGGTCTACAAGTCACCCAAAAAAAACAAAAAAACAAAAAACAAAACAAAAAAATAAAAACAAAAGATGTTAGTAAGTCAAATTCTTGATAATTTTGATATTGATGAAAAATTTGTACGCGGTTACGTGAAAGATGGTCACTAAATGAACCCAACACTACATCCTTTCACTTGTGTGTGGTGAGCATTGATCTTTGGGGGTTTGGCTTAATGCCTATGTTGTCACTAAGTCAATCATGTAATTAAGAACTCAAACTCATGATATTTTACTTAATCATGACTTCCACTCATGCAAATGTCCCAGACATGAATCGTTGGCCTAACATAAAATATTGCATAATGAATTAATAATTTAATGGTCAACAAGTCACCTGACAAAGAAACCAAATATGTTAGTAAATCAATTCTTGATTATTCTAATATTGATGAAAAATATCTATGTAGTCTCGTGAAAGATGGTCATCAAATGAACTTATCACTACATCCCATCTCTTGTGTGTGGTGATATCTTACTCAATTGTGAGCCTTAATTTCCACAAATATTTTGGACGTGCATTTCCTGTACAATCTCATTTTCTGACCTTCTAACAAGTCTCATTGCCTAATTATTGTATGAACAACACCAGGGATGGACACAAGATTTCAAGCTGGAGGGGGGGGGGGCGAAGATAAGCAAATTTTTTTTTTTTCCAAATACGCATCTATATAGTATTAATAAACTATCAACCAAGACAAATACCCAAAAATCATTGTTTCTTAATATATCAAGATCAACTTTTTGAAATTGTGTTTGAGAGATATGGTTATTTTCCGGAATTGGGATATTGGCATTTTCTGGAATTGGGGAATGAATATTTCTTGGGATTGGAACATCGACATTTTCTGGAATTGGGGAATGAATATTTTCTAGAATTGGAACATCCACATTTTTTGAAATTGGAATAGCAACATTAGTTGTTGGCAATCCCACGTTGACTACTGATTATGCTCGGATCGTCAGTCAAATAAGATCGTCCAGAATGAAATCGTCCTCCTGTATCCTGATCCTGAAAATAGACAAAAAGGGCTACGTTGCACCAGTGTGGCGCCTGCCACAAAGCCTCCGATGCTAAAGTTAGAACGAGTAGCTTGTATAAGAAAAACTATGCTTGGTAGGTTTAGAGTGTATCCTATGTGTTTTTTCTTACCCTTTTTTTCCTTCCGGGGCTCCTGTTTTTATACCCATTTCTATGTGTGTGCAAGCGTTCTTCTCTTTATCCGTTGAAGCATTAAAGGTGATATTCATTCCTTCTTTGTAACGCTTCGGCGATGGACTAATGGTGAGTTATTCTTTCAACGGCAGAAAAGGGGGATAAATGTTCTGTAACGGCCCCAAGATGGACGGGGGTGATATTGCTCATCTTGGACCGACGACCATTATTGGGATGACGATCCCAAGGTGTCATTCGTCCTTGGTTACGATTCTGGACGATACCGGTGGTTTGGCTGGACCCATCAACTTTGAAAGAATTTGAATATTTTCTTTTGAAAAAATCAAACATTGTAGTTGATTTTTTTCATGATCTACAAATAAAATAAGAATCATATATATTATCTCACAAACGGTTGTTGTTACTAACTAAAAACAAATACTAGAATCTAGGTAATATGCAAGATGCATTTAATTATAAATTTAGTATTTCTCACTTCTTTTCAATTTATAAATTTATTTAATTTAGCATTATGAGTTAATAATAGGCGCAAGTGAATCACTGTTATTTTCTTAAATTTGTGATGTGTGACAATTTTCTATATTATATGATTTGTTTTTTTTTCTTTTGTCTTTGGTCTTTGCCTTTATTTATCTTGATCTTTGTCTTTGTCTTTGTCTTGTACTCTCCATATTTCAAACACTGACCCAATCCCACTGCAGACGCTATAAATTTATTCTGCACTACTAAAAAAAACTTTTCTTAACTTTACCTTCTTTTTCTTTTTTGTCACTTGTCTTTATTGTTTCCCAACTACCAGTCAACAAAGAACAAACAAACAAACAAACACTACACTAATATATTATCTAATCTTCACAAACTCTACTCTCTTTCTCTCTCTATCTCTCTTTTCTATATAATACAAGAGAGAGTCTCACAAACACAGAGTCACAAAGCCAAAAGGCCAAAAAAAAAAAAAAAAAAAAAACACCATAGGTAGAATAAATTTTTAGATTCACAATCACGGAATTACTAACATTAGTTCACCATTCATCAGTAAAAACACAAACACCACAAGTCCACAAGCATAGATTTTTAGATTCTGAGATTCACAAACATTGTATTAGGTTTTGAAGAAAATGATAGATTAAATACCTGTGAACAGTGAAGGCTGGAGTAGTGGAGCAACAAAGTTGGGCTGGGCAGTGTAGATCGAGCAACCGCTAGCGGCGGCAAGATGGGTCTCCGGTTTGGGTATGTGACAACTGATGGCGGCGTGGGTACTAGGTAGTAAGATGGGTTTCTCTCGCGTGGGCATAGGCAGCAACGTCATGGCGTGGGCAGTGGCGTCGTCACGGCGTGATGGGTCTATCACTTTCTCTGTCTCGCTCTCGCCTCTCCCTTTCTTTTCTTTTCTTTTTTTCTTTTTTTCCTTCGTTTATGGCTTTTCCGTTTGGTTTTGGGGTCTTACTAACTGCTGGATTTTTTTAATTTTTAATTTTTTTTACATATATATATTTTAAGGTTTTCATGGGCTTTGAATACTTTTGGGCTGGCTGGCTGGGATAAAGATGGTTGAGGTTAGGGTGGCCCAAGCTAAAAACCAAGGGGGGCCCGAGCTAAAAACTAAGGGTACCGAAGCCTTTTTTTGAAAATTTTACATACTAGAAAATTTTTTTTTGGGCCTAGGGTGGGCTCGGCCTCCCTTTGCCTTCTACTTGGGTCCGTCCTTGACAACACTGTAATGGAAAATAGCTCCCCGAAAACCTAACCTTTATGATAACTCTACCATCAGATCATAGGTTTTTGGAAAAACTGATTTTTTAATAAACTAACAAGAAGTACATAGTCAATATGGATAAGGATCAACCTTTCTTTCAAGGGTGTAGCCAAGATTTTTTACTTGGGGGGCCGAGTTATAGTACTTTTATAAAATTATCAACGCTAATAAATCCATAAATTGTGTAGTTCACCATAGACATACAAAATATCCAAAAACGAATATTTTGCATCAAAATTATGTCTAACTAGACATAGACTGGTGTATTATGCGTGATAATTTTTTAGGTAAATTACTATTTTGGTCCCTAAACTTTGTAAATAGTTTTTTTTTTTTTTAATAATTAGTTTTATCATAATTTTCATGATCTTATATATAATTTTCTTACCATTATCATATATTTACTGGTTGATGATTTGCATAACATAGACATTAAATGAGAGGTAGAATTGTTCATTAGATTTTTAAAAAGTCATGGTGTATGAAGATTATATATATATATATATATATATATATATATATATATATATATATATATATATATAAGGTTAAATGAAATGTCAAAAAATGAGATTATAAAAATTTTCAACTTTGTTTCTTATATGATTTCCATTATTATTAATTGGAGAACATCTCATTTTTGGTTATGATAGGAAATATAATTACCCTAGTTAGAGTTTGATTAGTTTTAAGTTTAAATTTTGTATTATTATGTTTAATTGTTGGTTATTGATTTAATTAAGTGAATGTAAGGGTTGATTTTATTGCACTGTAAAGTTTTTAATGTCCTCTATATCGTCATCTTTATTTTATTTTTTTACTCCTCTTGACCTCTTCTTTGTTTTTCATTTTTTCTAGAGAAGACTTTCTTTTCCATTTAATGGATACTAATTGACATTTGATTTTACTTCTTTTTATCTTCCTTCGTTTATTCTTTATTACTCTGTATGTTCTCTTGCTAGCTGTAATTTATATGATTATCAGTTATAGATGTAGTTATGTTAGTGGTATGTCAAAGGTTTTTTTATGTTTTTTTTTTCTTCTAAATTGTCAAGGAAATATAAAAGGCATTTCTCTAGTCTGGTCTCAATCAATTAAGACACCCATAATTAATATCTTAACGTAAGTAATAATAAGCCTTAATTTTTTTTTTAAAGTATGAAGTGGTTAGGTTAGTGGTATATCAAAGTTTTTTTTTTTTTTTTTAAATGATTTTCCAAGGAAATGTAAAAGGTCTTTTTTCAAAACAAAAAAAAAAAAATTGGTTACTTTTGAAGAGTAGAAATATGATTTTTTTAATTACCTTGTTCATAGATTTCATTAGTTAGTTATAAACATTTAAAGTAAAGTAGATGAATATATAAATGCAAAATTATATATAAAGTTACAACTGCATAGGATGGATATGTATAGATAATATTTTTTGATTTTGATTCTTCATGAATCAGTATTTCATTTTTTACTTATAAATATCTAAATTAAATTTTTTTATAGAAAAATATAAATTAAAATAGATAAATATGTGAAGGTAAATTATATGAAAAGTTATAAATACCCAAGATGAACATTTAGCCAGTCGTAGATATGTGTTCTTTGAAGGCTAAAAGTATGCTTGATTGCTTTAGTTGGAGCTATATAACTATGAAAATCTTGTTGCGAGTGGTTCCACCATTTGCAAATTATTAAGTTTGGTGGCCTTATAGAATAGGTATTTCATTTTGCAAAAAACTTTACATGAACTCCTCTTTTGTGACAACCCTTTTTTTTTTTTTTTGGCCGAAACAACTTAAGAATATTAAGACTTAAGTTACCACATGTATATGTGGTAGTTGTGAAACACATCATTGATATAAAAAATAGAAAGGTTTAAATATTTTAAAACCATTTTTAGTAGATTGTAAGTAATATAAAAAAAAAAAAAAAAATCTCAATATTATGTAACTTTTCCCATAAGATCAATATTCTTGGCATCCTTTATAGATGATACATAAAAAACTTGGATGATGCTTAATGTTAGCACCATCTTTATAAGCCACACCTCCAAGCCTAAGCCCTTTTTATCAGTTTGGCTCAAGTATTTTGTTGAACACTTTTAGGGTGAAGGGTTGGCCTCTCTTCTCTTCTCATACATGAAAAACTATCAAAGCCTACTGGTTTCCATTATTTATTTCAGGCATTCTGTTAGGACATATGTGTTTCACATGTTAAGAACATATGTCATGATTTTATGTAATTGGCTTATCCTTTGACAAAACGCACTTTACTTGTATTTGGGTAGATTTAGGATGTGTTTAAATACTTCAAGAAACCATGTTTCAAGATCAAGTGTTGAAGCCTTCAAGTTTGTTCAAGAAATCAAGCAAAGAGTGCAAATTCATTAAAGCTCGACAGCTGGTTGATAGCTTCTCGACACCTCCTATTTGTCGAGGTTTAAGAATTTCAGAATTTAACTCTGATTTTCTTGGGATCTATGAATCTGTCTTTGGGCCTTCTTTTCTCCTAACCCTAGACATATAAAAGGATTGTTTTAAGAGCCGTAAAACGGTACACAAGTTGCACAAGCATTGAGAAAACTCTTTCAAGAAAATTGTGACCGGAGACAAGGTTCTTGACCTAGTTCATCTCTTTCTCTTAAAAAAGTTGCTGTGTCTTTGCACCATAGGGTTTTGTAACCAAGCATCTTCTTGATCTTCATCGTGTGGATGAACTGAAGAACTTTGCAGCTAACAATCTTCTCAGTTGGTGTTATTGAAGTCGTGTACTAGGATCCGCGCAACTATTAGTCACGTATTTGGGAGCTGTGCATCAGAAAGGGGAACTGTCACTACAGAACAAGTCCAATTGGGTATTGGGGTAAGGGTTCAACTGTAGGTTGGTAAGGTACTTGGGATTCCTTGTAACTGCTGAAAATCACCCGGTGGGGTTTTTGCCGTTAGGTTTTTCCCCATTCGTAAACAAATCATCGTGTCATTTATTTTCCACTGCATAATTAGTTTATTGGTGATTTGTTTGTGCTACCACGTGTTTGCATGATAAATTGATTAATTAATAACTTGGCTAATTAATTAATTAATTTCTATCATAAGGGGTCATTCAGTTTGTGGCCTATCACATTCCACTGTAAAAAACCATATCTTGTAAAGGGAAAAAAAATTACAGAACAAAGAGTCTTTGTTTGTAGACTTCTCAACCTAGTCTAAAACGAAGACATCAAAAATAGATATCATAGAACATACAAGTGTTGCAATCGAATAGATAGCCAAACTAATTCTCTGCATGCATAATTATGTTGCCTGACCATATTTTAACTTGAGCATTTAGTTAAACACATATACTAATATCTGTGTGCATAAGTAGCTACTTCCCCAAAGGGGATGGTAAAGTTGATCAAAATATAAATTATGGGTTTGAACTACTATAGTTGACAAAGGCACCAAGGACTCCTACCTAACCTTGGAAAGTTGAGAGTCAGGGGTAAAGGGAGCACGATGCAACCCGAGGGAGGAAAAGGGTAACTTGGCACTGGACAAGAAAGAGAAGAAAAAGGAAGGGCAAATCAGCCATCCCCTTTGCATTAAATGCACTGCAACCACTTAGCTAGCCGCATTAATGGGAAAATGACCATGAATAGTGCCTACACAACTCACACCTTGGTGTAAAACCTTCTAGCAAGGCCTTGATAAAACAAGTATCAAGAAAGTCTAATCCTAACCCTCCAAATGTAGAGCCCAGATGCATTTTGGCTAATTATATAAAGCCAAGAGGCACCTGGATCTGGGGAGGTATTCATTTTTTGGAAAGGAGAGAGAGAGAGAGAGAGAGATGAACCAATTGTAACCTCTTCCTCGGACTAAACTAAACCTGAGGATAAACACTTAGCCATTCCAAGGCTTTTTTCTAATTGAATACATTCACATTACACTAGATACTAGTTTGACTATTATTAATTATCACAAAATAGGTATATAGAGATATTAGCAGGAGCAGACGCCATAGATTAAAACTCTCTCTAAAAAAAAAAAAAGGATAACCTTGCACCCCACCTCTAAAAAAGAATTGTGTGAGTAAAAAGTAACACGTTGATTGTCACAACCCAAATCCATGGAACATGAATTTAGATGCATGAATAACTTGCTGAACTTATATAACTCAAAAAAACATAATTGATCCAAAATAAATTAAAACTCCAAAGAAACAACTACTCTTAAAAACCTCTAACAAAAATGTAAACTTCACAAATTGAAAATAACCTCCACTATATAAAACATGAATTACAAAATAAAGGTAACTGAAATTCTATAAGTTTTCCAGTAATACCGAAGTCGTCTACAACTTCCACGCTCTACCTTGCACCTTACAAATCAATCCAAGGGTTCTATATTCCCAACTACACTTTAATCTGAAAATATTAATTGATGAGGTGAGCCACACATCTAGTAAATAATTATATAGAATACACAACAGAATAGAGTCAAGCAAAGCATGGGTATTTTGATTTTTCACAAACTCATTCAATAATATCAAAAATTATTATTTCAAAACATATAATGAATCACTTAATACATATATAATCACATCTTAAAATCATTAGAAAACACACACACACATATATATAATTGATAAGAGCACAGTATCACATATACACATCACATACTTTCACATACAATCCTGTGAGTGGATACCAACATTTAACCCCTACTGGTGAGGGATCAACACATATTCTCACATACAATCCTGTGAGTAGATTTACACATATATCTGATTAATTCTAAAAAGACTTACTTGAGTCACTTATCACAAAACAAAATCTATACAAAATAGAATATTTTTCTTAATATTAGCAATTATTCCAACAATAAAAGCATATTGAATATCTCAATATTAAATTGAAACATAAATCAAAGGATGCTTGACTCTCTTAGGGAATGGATAAGAACTGAAGAGTTTATATAAATTTTTTTTACAATTCTTGAGTAAGTTTGAAAACCCAATTTGCTAAAAGAAACGTCTTAAATACCATTTGGAAAATAAGAATATGTCTTTGTAATCACTTGGTTTTAACAAATTTAAAGAAAAAGAACCTTTTTAGAAAACTTATATCGAAAATCAATTCTTTTCTGAAAATAGTGTAGTTTAGAAATCATCTTTTAAATGAAATTCAGATGTTCAAAACTTTATTTAAAATTCAAAGTTTCTCTTTAAAACATCATTTAAAAGTCGAAATTTCTCTTTCAATGGTGTAAAAATGCTTTTTGATAAACTTTTGAAAAGTAAGCTTAAGAACATAACTTTTAAAAACTTTTGACTTCTAAGAACCGAAAGAACAAAACTTGTGCATATTATGCATAATTACTTACAACACTTGAATCACTCTGAAAATCCAGCTGAAACACCCTCCAAATAGTCTTAAAATATTCTTAAATAGGACCTATAATCAATCGTGAAAATTACTTAATATCCTCCACAAAATATAAATCTTATTGCCTTATACAAATTGACTCACTAAAATTATACTTGCCGAACTAAATGATAACACTAATGCAAAGCATATCTACACAAGAATATGTTTCCTTGAATTTATCAAAACTCAGAGCCAGCAGCCAATACTTTAGGATTTAATATATGTTCTAAACAAAAGTAAAACCTTAAACATGAATTAGGCTCTATAACCATAACTTTGTTCTAAAATACACACTATGGACAAACCTAGGGTTTAATATATATCCCAATGAAAACCGTGGGCCAAAACTAATATGACTTGTTCATGGACTTAATATCATTGACCTTAATGTATTTGTTAGGTTCTAAAGACTTAGGTTTTTATGTATTTAGAACTCTAATTTGTATTGTTGGCAAACCATGATCAAAACAATGTATTTAAGTTGTTTTAGAATTGCTCAAAGTTGGTTCTTTGTTGTAAAGTTGGATTAAATTACTGCAAGAATTAAAAAACTATTTCAGCCCATTTCGATCGATCGAAGCTTAGGCTCGATCAATTGAAAATCGGGTCTGACATTTTTTAAGCAGAATTTCCAACTTAGCCCTAAGTGTTTTAAAAGGTTTTGGGTTTCTAATTTACCCTAGGTATATAAGGGAAACCCTAGCCATGTTTTAGTGTTGCTCATATTGCAGTTTATGTGAATTTCTTGTGAGATCTTTGAGGAGTTTTCCTTCACATAAACTTAGGGTTTTCAAGGAGAAGAAGATTTCTACACCTTGATGATCACTCCAGTTGCTGCCATTGAAGCTTAAAGAAACACAAGCGGTGTGCTTGTATTTGGTGGAGAATCCAAGAAAGAAGGAGTCCGTGTATTCGGAGCTTGCACGTGGTCGTGTCAGTAAGTTCTACTAGTGGGTAGCAATAAGAAGTTGAGTGTGGGGGCTTGTAAGTCTTATTGTATGAACTTCGATTCTTTCAAGATAGTGGATTCAAGTTTACCTTAAGGATAGTTAGGTTAAATCCTCCCTAGGTTTTTACCGGTTTGGTTTCCTGGGTGATCATATCTTGTGTCTTTTATATTTTCGCTGCTTTACATGATATGATTATTTGATTGTGTTAACCTATATTTAATTAATTTGACTAAGTAACAACTTGGCTAAATTCCTAGGTTAATCCAATTGTGTTTTAAGGGATCTAAAAACTAACAGTATTTAATATCTAAGCATTTTGAGATGAAATTAAAATTTGGATAAAAGAAACAAGTCTTTCATTATCCTTAATGGTTCATTGTGTTAGGGAAAGGTCAACACCTAGCATAGACTATCAAAGCTATCAATAAGAGAAAATAGGACTTGACAAAATGAGAACTAACTAGTGACACATGGGTGGGGTCGGGTGCAAATTGTCCAACAATCCAGAATTGACATTATGGTAGATCATCTGCCTTAAAGCCCTTATAGTCCTACGAACACGATGCAGCCTTATTCATGGTTTTAATAATTTCGGCTTTTGTTTTAGACTCCGAACATAGGAAACCTAGGATTCAAGAATATTGAAATAGTATAAAATCGTAATCTAAGAAATTACCAATTCAACAATCTACACATTACTAAAGTTTTCCATGATAAAATTCTAACTCCTTAATTCCTTGTTTCTAATGGTGAGAAATCATACTTTGAACAATCTGATTGCCTCTTCAATTGTATGTGCTCTAAACTCCAAGAAAAAATACCTCTTAGCCTCTTTGATAAAACCTTTCCTATGAAAACCCTGATTATCTCTTCCTCTACCCTGTAGTTCGTATTAGAGATGTGGGCTTAGTGGGGTAACGGGCTGCAGTTACTAATAAAAAAAAATACCAATGGCCTATCAATTATATTTAAAAGAAAATCTAATAATAACCTCAAATAAAAGTATGTGGGTATTACATTAATATCTAATTACTCCTTTAGCTACACTTTTTGCCCGCCACAATAATAGTGATAAAGAAGGGTCAAAGAGAGATGAAGAGGTGAAGGGGTTTAACCCACCAAGTTGTTTAAAATGTTTTTCAATGGTAAAAACCATAATAAATAAATAAAAACTAACAATAATAAAGGCAATGGCACAAAACATAACATTTAGAGAGTGGCTTTGTCAATTTGATCCAACCCTTGCACCAGATCCAATAACCCATTCCACCAAATCATATAACATTGATAATTTCATCACCTCTAGAGTCTCAAATTCTGAGGAAAAATAAAACTTCATTTGATGAAGCTAAATCATAAATAATCAATTGTGTATTATATAAAAACAATCAAATGAAAATAGGGTTTGAAAAGAAAACTGTAAAAAATGTATTACATTTCCCAACACTACCCATTGCGAAGGACAAAAGCCTCTTTCTACACTTGCACCTCTTGGCTTTGCTCTATGATCTAAAAAAAAGTTGGCCCAGTAAGAGAGAATTAGAGAAAAAAATTAAAATTTGCTTTCAAAGATTGAAACATGGCTCAATAACTTGAATTGGAACACCAAAACAGAACATTGCATTATAGATGATAAAAGATTAAATTAAAACATAGTTAACAATTATTGGATATGAAGGTTGTTATTATACTAAATTAATGTATTAAGATTATTTAAAAATAATAATCGATTAGAGTAAATTAACAATAAAAGAGAAAAAAAATAACAACTTAAAATACAAAATTAAATCGCATCAACCAAAAGTAGAGCTATAAAGAATACAAAAATTATCAATCTAAAGTAGAGATGCAAGAAAAATAAATAAAATCAACCAAAAAATAGAGAGAGAGAGAGAGAGAGAGAGAGAGAGTGATAACTTTTTTGTGAGGGAAAACTATATAAATAATGGAAGGGATCGAGAATGATATATTTATAGTAAAATGGTGTGAATAAGAAGAGACAAAATAAGGGAAGATGAAGGGAAAGATGAAGAGTAATATTAAAGTAGAAGGTAGTGGGGAGATGAAAAGGTAAGGGAAGGAGAGAGGTTGGAGAAAATGTAAATATTTAAAAAAAAAAGTAAATGTTAAAAAAATTATAACAAAAAAATTGTAAAGAAATAGGATAATGAAGTGGACACTAATTTGGCTCAACTGGAGCGTAGCAACAATAAATGCTACGCTTCAACTTTTAGATATATATATATATATATATATATATATATATATATATTTATATATATCTATCTATATATATATATATAGAGATAGATATAGATATAGATGTGAGTTTTTCATAGAATAAAAATAATCTATTATCATCAAATTATAAATTCTGAATTTTGTTACAAGCATCTTAAATTCATCCATTATCATCAAATCACTAAAGTAGAACATTTTGCATTAAAAAAAAATTGGTTGTTACAAGTGTCTTAAATTCTGAATGACTAATATCAATTTTCTTAAAGAATAAATCAATTGTTTTTGGTTTGCTCATATTTCTTTTAGCTTTAATATGACTCAAGAATTAACCTAAAAATAACTTTTGTTTTTTTAAAAACTCAATTATATAGATGTTACTCACATTCAAGAAAAACAAATTCCACTATTATTTTAAGTAACATCCACATCATCATTCATATTATTATTAATTTTTTACTTTAATGAATTATTCACCCAACACAACCCCACATTCTCACACTTGCAAGTTCACTCTACTATTTAAGCAGTGAAGAGATGAAAAAAAAAAAAAAGATTTTTTTTTGCTAACTATGAAGGTTTATAGTTTTGTTTGGTTGTGTTGAGATGAGCTTTTGTTTTGTTAATTAACAACTAAACAATGGGGCTGGCAGCAATATTGAGGAGAAAAAGCAAGAGACACGTAACTTGAGAATGAAAAGGAAAATGTAAAGTTTTGTCTTGAAATGGGTTGACATCTATGCTATTTAAAGAGTGGGTCATTGTCTATCGGATTAATTACATGTCTTTGAATAATTGAAGGGCTCAACTATTATTTTATTTGTGAAGAAGCCTTACCTATTAGACTAAGTTTATGTCTTCTGAATAAATAAGGGCGCGGGGGCCGATTATATGTTTTTGAGGAGTCATGTATCTTTTTGCTATGTACATTATGGAAAAAATTTAAAAATTTTGGGGGGGTGAGGGGGGGGGGGGGGGGGGGGGCGGCGCAAGGTGGCTCTCTTTGATGGTCATGCAAAATCATATTGGCAACATTTCAGCACGGACTATAATTAGAATTCAGCTTATAGCATGAAAACATCCAAAGACCATTGCTTATGTTCTTCCCTTCTTCTTTATTATTATTATATTTTTGAAATATCCAGGAAGATTCGTCAGAAAACACTCTCATTTACTAGTACAAAGCTACAAACCTCCTGCTTTCATTCAGTGAAAAAGAAAAGGAACCACGCTTGACCTTTTATTTTGATTTAAAGTTCTAACTATTGTAACAGCAGCGTGCTTCTTTTCATGCTGGCCGAAAAATATAGTTCCTGCATATTCTTGCATTCATTGTATCAGGTCTAAGAATGTTCAAATGTTTCACAACCTGATAGACTGAGGTAACCATTCCTCTTCAATTGTGTCCAAGCTGTCTTAAGCTGTTGGAGCCGAATGTATTAACATGTTTAAAATTAAAGAACTCCATTCTCAAAATGTACATAATCTCCACTTGCCTCTAGTTTTGCAAGATCTTGAGGATCCAAATTACACGTTGTAAAGACAAAGGAAAATGGAGGGATTGGAAGACAAGGGGGATTCCTTCTGGGGGATGGAATCCCCGAAGCAATGGTGTTGGTGTTGTTGAACTGCCGATACAGGTGTGGCAACAAAAGCAGTAATTAGCTGGTCCGGAATATTATGGTTATCGAACACTTGGGGTTCCACTCTTTGTAGCATCCACGGGCATTGCCACAGTTTGAAGTGCCCAAATTTGGCTAATGATAGATCTAAATTGTTGGGAATTAGGAAACCTTGATCACAAAAATTACTAGATAACTCTTTCCAATGGCATATTACTATTATATTCACTAGTAGATATTGGGCATAGGTATCTATCTACCCTGAAGTGGTAATTATATTGCAATCATGTTTTTAAGGCCACTAAACAGTATTTCATATGCATAACAGAGGAGTTTAAGATTTCAATCAATCATGGGCATTACTTTTTTGCAATATAGGAAAAACGAAAAAGAGGGACCAAAGTGTAGAAGGTTAGAATTTAGAACAAAGCCATACACAGTATAATCATGAAAAAACAAAAAGCTGAAATTCTTCAGGAATTATCAACACCTTACCGGTAAACAGTGAGATGTCCATTGGCAAATAAGTCACTAAACAAAATAAAAATAAAAAAAGCAGTCAACAAATAAAAATCTTGAAGTGCAATTAGAGCACGACGTTAATGTAGCCATAATTTTTACTATTTAGTTCCACTAAAAGTTATTTTATCTATTTTAAAGCTCTCAACATTAGATTTATTTTAACTTTGAAGACAATAAAATAACATAAATTACACAATAAAATAATATATATCAACAAACACATATTTATCATTTTTTTTCTCACTATTCATCTCTCTCTCTCTCTCTCTCTCTCTCTTTTCTCCCTCTCTTCCCTCTCTTTGACCCACAGCCCCTCACGACACCACCACTATCACCACCACTCACTGCTGTGTCAAACCAACCCAGCCACCAACTCACAACCAACCCACGGTAAAACCCACCATCGATTTGCCACCAGCCACAATCCATCACCACAAACCTAGCAACCATCAATCACCAATCTGCCACCATCCACGATCCACCATCACAAACTCAGCTACCATCAACCACCGATTGACCACCATGAACCCAACCACGATCCACTACCAAACCCATTAACAAGAAAAAAAATCAAAAACAAAATCTAGAAACCCAAACCACGACCACGATCCACCCATCAAAAACAAAATAAAAAACAAAACCCATTAAACCACGACCATGATCCACCCAAAGAGGGGAGGTATGGCGGCGAAATCCAGCAAACCAGCTACCACGAAACCGAGAAAAAATCCAGCCACACCACCATTGACTCACAATCCACCACAAAACCAACCAAAATCCACTGCCACAAACCCACTACCACGGCCAAAATCCACCACCATCAAACCCACAAACCATTAAACCCGAAACCCACATTGAACACGGCGAAACCCATGGCTTGGGTTGGCAAGAGTGAGGAACTGAAGAGAGAGAGAGGGTTGGCGGCGAGTGAAGGAACATGTTTGGGTAGGGGAGTTGGGCTGGTGAGGAGTGGAGGAAGATCAGTGAGCAGGGTCGGAGCTGGGGAGGCGAGCTGGGTTTGTGGTGGTTGGGCTTGTACAGATCGACGATGGAGGAAAAGAGAGAAACTCAGAGGGAAGATGGAGAAGAAAATGTGAGGAGAGAGACAGCTAGATGAAATGAAAGAAAAAGAAGGAAAAAGTAAGGGAAAAAAAATCATTAAAATAATCAGAGTAATGTGAACATGCGAATATTTTTTTTTTACTTGCTACAGTGCACAGCCAACGATAACGGTATACTGTAGCGAAGAAGCCATAATTTTGGTTCTAGCTCCACTAAAACCTCACTATTGTATTTGATGGTAATAAAAATAGCAATATAATTTTTTGCTACCATCCATACTAATGCTTTCACTATGCTGTTTCTTGAAACAAGACATGAGTATTGGTCTTTGGCATTTGGACTAAGTCAATGAGTCAAAGTCTTTGTTGAAGTAATATATTAATAAGAAAGGAATCAAAGAATCACTATATATTATTACGAGCTAGTCTTCCTTTAAAACTTCTCTTTTGAACCCTTCTCTGGCAAAAATAGTCAAATACCACTATTTTTTTAAATTATTAAGATTTTACCACTGTTTGAAAAATATTTAATAATGTACCACTTTTTAAAAACTCAAGTTTGTGGAACTTGAGTTTGACATTATTAGTGTTTTACCACTGTTTGAAAAATATTTAGCAATGTACCACTTTTTAGAAACTCGAACTTGTGGAACTTGAGTTTGACATGAAACTCGAGTTTATAAAAATCAAATATTTTAAAAATATTCACTTGGAACTCGAGTTTCATAAACTCGAGTTCCTTGTGATATTTTCACCACCATTTCACAATTGTCCCAACCCACGTGACCTTGACAATTGTGGGAGATAAGTTGACAATGAGAAACAAAACTAGAAGCCAATAAGAAAAAAAAAATTCAGAAATTAAAAGAGGTTGAAAGGAGTGCAAATGTGGGAGATAAGTCAACAATTGTGGTTGTGTGAGTGTGAGTGTTGTGGGAATTGTGAGTGCTGTGGGAATTTTTTACATGGTACTTGAGTGTATTAAACTTGAGTAACACATTGCAACGAAGTCGAGTTCCTTATAATCGAGTTCCCTATAACATCATTTTTTATGGAACTCGATTTTCTTAAACTTGAGTTCCATGTCAAACTCGAGTTTCAAAAACTCGAGTTTTAAAAAAGTGGTAGATTGCTAAATATTTTCTCAAACAGTGGTTTTTCACAATAATTTCAAAAAATAGTGGTATTTGACTATTTTTGCCACCCTTCTCTTCCTTCGTTTTTTGCTCTATAATGGGTGCCTCTTTTGCAACTCATGTGCTTTTCTTACTATGCTTCTTTGTAGCTACCCTGAGTTTAAGCTTCTTCTTCGAAGCAGAGTCAAACTCAAATGTTTCTTGCAATGATAAAGAAAAACAACTACTTCTAAGCTTCAAACAAGGTCTCATTAATTCTGAAATCATACTCTCCTCTTGGACTAAACAAAAAGATTGTTGTAGATGGGACGGAGTTCGTTGCGACAACATTACTGGTCACGTCACAGAGCTCCACCTCAATTTTTTATGGGACGGTGATGAAGATTTCAACTACGGAAAAAGGTTAGGCGGTGCTATTAGTCATTCATTGCTAGAATTTGAACATTTGAATTGCTTGGAATTGAGTGAGAATGAATTTAATTGTATTGGTATTCCAAGTTTTCTTGGTTCAATGTGCAGTATGAGACATCTTGACCTCCATGATGCTAGATTTTGTGGAGTCATACCTAATCAGCTTGGGAACCTTTCAAGCCTTCACTATCTAAGTCTTGGATGTAATTTTGGCCTTTATGCAGATAACCTTCATTGGATGTCTAGTCTCTCTTCCATACAATACCTTGACTTAAGCTCAACCGACCTTCACAGAGAAGTTGGTTGGCTTCAAATAATGAGTAAGTTCCCAACTCTTTCTGAGCTATACTTGCAATATTGACATCTTGATAGCCTGAATACATCTCTTGCATCGGTAAATTTCACATCTCTTCAAGTACTTTATCTTTCTGAAAATTATTTCAATCTTGAGATACCTAATTGGTTCTCTAATCTCAATACAAGCCTCTTATGGCTTTACCTGGCCAAAAGTTCTCTGATAGGCGGGATGCCACCTAGCATTTTGCATTTTTAGAAATTAGAATATCTCGATCTCGAAGATAATTCTTTGAGAGGAAAAATTCCAACTTCGCTAGGACAGCTGAAGCATCTAACATGGCTACAACTTTCCTACTTGGCTACATACATAAACATCCCTTTAGGTTTTATTATTGCCCTTGTTAGGAATTTCGGGTAAGGCTCTGAGCTGGTTCTAGGATTGGATTTCAAACATTCATACAGTTGATCTCTCAAATAACCACATAGAAGGGGATGCACTAGACATTTTGTTGAATTCTACTATTTTGAATCTAAGATCTAATCACATTAAGGGGCAGTTACCAAGATTGTTTGAAAATGTTGAAGTGCTCAATCTAGCTAACAATTCATTTTTTGGACCTATTTCCACTTTCTTGTGCCAAAAGATGAGTCAAATAAATAAATTGAAGGTTTTAGATGTATCAAACAAATTATTATTTAGAGAACTTTCTAATTATTGGAGGTACTGGCAATCTTTGATCCATTTAAACTTAGGGAGCAATAATCTATCAGGTAGAATTCCTTATTCTCTGGAGTCTTTAGTTGAACTCAAATCATTGAGTTTACAAGATAATAGCTTCTACAGGGATATTTCTTCATCATTGAAAAGGTGCTCAAAATTAGGGCTTATTGATATAGGTGATAATCATTTTCTAGGGACCATACCACTCTGGATTACAAAAATGATAGAACTTATAGTTCTCTGTCTAAGATCCAGTGGATTCAAGGGCAATATACCTCTAAATATATGCCAAATTTCTTCTCTTCGAATATTGGATCTTGCAAATAATAGCCTATCAGGATCCATTCCAAGCTACTTGAAAAATACCAATGCCATGGTTATGCCCGACTCTGAAAATGAAGATAATTATTTTGACGCTTTAGAGTATGAATTTGACTATGAGTCTTACATTGAGAATCTTATGCTGGCTCCAAAAGGACATGAATTAGAATATGAAGATAACCTTAAATTCATAAAGATGATAGACCTTTCAAGTAACAAAATGTTTGGATCAATTCCTGTGGAAATTTTTGTTCTTTTTGAAACTTTTTTGAACTTTTCTCGAAATCATTTGATGGGCAACATACTAGAAAACATTGGGATAATGAAGGAGTTAGAGTCGATTGATCTCTCACGAAATCATCTATTTGGTGAAATTCCTCCAAGTATGTCTAACTTGACATCTCTTGATTACTTGGACTTGTCAAACAGTTTTTCAGGTAGAATTCCTCTAGGCACCCAACCTCAATCTTTTGATGCTATCAGATATATTGGCAATCCTCAATTGTGTGGTGATCCTCTCCCAAAATACTGCACATTAATTGAAGAATGTCATGATAGAACATCAATTGGAAAAACTAAAAAGGACTCTAAAAGTTCTAGCTTCTATATGGGTATGGGAGTTGAATTCATAGTTGGCTTTTGGGGAGTTTGTGGAGGTGTCTTCTTTAATAGGACGTGGAGACATGCTTATTTCAAATTTGCCAATGACACAAATGATTGTTTTTATGTGACCACAATGCTAAAGTTGAAATGGTTACTAGAAAAGCTAAAAAGCAGTTGCCTTAGTAAGTGAAGGACATCATTATCTAGGTAAAAGGTATTGCTTCAAATAATATGTCCTTAAATATTGGTTCGTTCATGTTAATGTAGTATTGTAATCACTTATTTTGAATATGTGATTTAATTCATAACTAAATGTGATAGTCATTTGGATTTTATTTCACAAATATGACATACCTGTAGCCTCAGTCTTTATTTGCAACTAGTCCATTGTGTTAGAAATAAAGTTCATGTAAACATCTTAAAGGATATCATTACCTTTGAACCACCACTAAACTTCGTTTAGAGATATTTGAAAGGACAAAGAGAGAGATCATGTGAAATTCTCAATAGAAACAAAGGGCTACTATGGAGGAGGAATTGTTTCTCATATAAAAATACATCAAATATGTGGTGGAGTTTTTGTTTTGTTTAAAAAAAAAATTAAAATTAAAATGTTAATTTTATTATAATTATATTTTAATACAATGAATAACATATTTTCTCACCCCATTTGCTATAAGCTTCAATTCCATAGGAAGATTTACTAATAAAATATTAAAGAGATGGGCTTAACATGAATTCTTAGAATTTCAACATGTTATAATTTGAATTGCAGTTAATCTTGATCCCTAGGTAGTCATGCTCCACATACCCGTATAACTATTATTGAATATTGCAATTTATTGTTTATACTTTGGGAGGTGGCATTGGTTCATTCTCTTCAAGAGGCCAAAAAGAATCATTTGCAAAAGAAATCTTCTTGATCCTATTTCATTAATGTTTTATCATTTATTAAACATATAAAAAATGAAATGAATTATGATTCTTGTATATGATGCGTAAAAACTATTTATCTATATAGTGCCAGTCATTGAAAGAAGAAAATATTGGCTTAATATTTTACCTTTTTGCTTGTAATGTAAGATTGTTTTGGTATTTTCTTATTAAAAAAAAGGCTTGTTTTGGTGTTTGAAATAAAAACAATAAATAAAACAACACACTATAATCGCAAACATAAGAATGTTAAATTACTCCACCCTTTTATTTTCCAATCCCTTAAAAGTCAAAATAATCTGGTCAATTGATCATTCAAATTGTGACATGGGTAATTTTGCATATTTGAGTTCAAATAACCTATTAGGCCAAAAATATATACTAACTACACCTTTTTATTTGCCAATCTCTTAAAATTTAAATGATCATTCATTTACAATCCAAAGAAACAACTTTTTTTTTGTTCATCCTGTGGTATATTCGTTAAACATGGAGCTCTCTTGTGCTTTATTTGGGAATTTACTTTTCATGATTGCTCTATGTGTTTTCACTAACTCTAATGAAATTTTATGATTTGGAAGGTGCAAACATCACCTATTGGGATGTTTTTTTTTTTTTTGGATTATTTGTGAAGATGTTATGTAGATTCCGATTATACAGGGGATCTTGATTGTAGAAGGTTCATGACAGGCTATGTGTTTATGTTTACTGGTGGCCCAATCTGCTGGAAATCTACTCTACATGATACAATTGCTCTATCCACTGCAAAGGCATAATATATGGCAGTAACAAAGGAAGCAAAGGAACCAGTTTTGCAAACCACAAACATTTGTATCTCCTTACTATTTTGGTAAAACTTTCTGTATCGTCGCCTGTGGATGTAGGCAGCTTGTTGAACTATATAACTGCTAGGGTTCTTTGTGTGTGTATATGCCTATTATTTATTATTATTAGTTTGAATCTTAGGGTGTTATTTCCACAACAATTTGTGTAGATGTTATTTTTTTTGTTCGCTCGGTGTACAATTTCGTCGATTGTCCTTTAATCTCAAAATTCTTCTCATGAAAGACTTAAACATCCAGCTACCAACATTTGGAAAGGAATGCTGATGAGGCAGATACAGAGGGGATCATTGATATGGCTAGTAAAGGCTTTCTTGTTGATCAATAAAAGCAAGTCCAAGGAAATATTTGTGTCCATGGATGTGATTTTTCTTCCTAATATTGAAAGGATAGTTGAGGAACATGGAATGCCACCACACCCAACAGTTGCTCCTCATTGTAATGGCATTGGTTTGTTGGCAGGAATGACCAATCTACTGACCGTCCTAGTAAGATTATGTTTGGCCATCCAGAAACCTTTTCCATGTTGCATTATAAGCTTGAAGTTGCATAAGTGTGACTTGAGATGTTCAGTATCTTTGAATATTCTTGTGACTTATCCTTTCTATGTTTGAAGTAGTGGGATTATCTTGCAATGAAGGAATGATCTTTTGATTTGTTCCGTTGATTACCTGATATTTTTTGCTAGTTTCCTCAAAACAAATTTAGTTTTTTGAAAAGTTTTAAGTTATTCAAGCAGAGTTCAAGTCAACATCCATTCACTTTGAACTGAAGTGTCAGCAAAAGAAATCTACAATTGGGCATGTTTTTGTGTTTGTTCATAGGTAGTACTATATTGGTTGTTAGATTTCTTGAAAAATTCAATGTTGCAAAGGAGCATTTCCTCCCTCTTTCAAGAACATGGTGACCCACCCACATTAGTAACTTAAGAATAAAAAAAAAAAAAAATCTTGCAAGATTTGATTTTGTTAAAATCGTCAAGAATATCTTGTTGGGTTATGTGAAGTCTAATTGTATTTGATTCGGATTATGACCTGACTCAACATAAAAGTGCTACGATTTTAATGTGAGATTTTCTGAGACTTAGTTAATGAAAATTTTTTGGCCCGTTTTTAGCCCATTGTGAATCCACTGTGTAGGATGAAAGAACTATTGTTTTTTAGATTAGGGTTTGGTTTGTTGATTTGAGAGAAAAAAAAATTGTACTGTCGCATTTTGTATTTTTTTCTTGAAAATAGTAAAATCACTACAACTCTGTGGATGTAGGTAAATTTCTGAACCACATAAATATTATCTTGTGTAATTATTTTTTTTTTGGTGATTGACGTATTTTTTCTTTCTATTTTTTGCATCTTACAGATCTGGAAATTTCGTGTATATTCCCTTCATATCTATGATGTAGATGTTTGCTAATTGCTTGCTCTACAATTGTGAAATGCCGTAGGTTTCCTTGGTGGCTACATTTCTATGTCTAGTCTCATCTGACACTTTTATTTGATTTTTTTTTTTCTTTTTGACCTTGCCATCTTCAATTCTCTCTCTCTCTCTCTCTCTCTCTCTCTCTCTCTCTCTCTCTCTCTCTCTCTCTCTCTCTCTCTCTCTCTCTCATTATTAGCCAGTTGCTTATCTAATAAAAAAAAGGGGAAATAACAAGAAATACATAGAATAATAGTAACATCTAGTATGACTTAAATATTTGCTTTCATTACTTTTACTTCTAAAAATTGACACAAGACCGGCTTAAATATGGAGTCTTAGTTTATTTGTAAAGGCCTGTTTGGCTGGGTCATTTTATAGGACAAACATGTTTTTATTTTTATTTTTTATTTTTTTACTTATTTTTTTTATAATAATAATAATAATCTATATATATATATATATAAAACCGAAGCTTTTGAAGCTCCTACAATTTTCCACATCATCATTATTTTTAAAAAAATTATTTCTATTTCTCAATTCACGTCATCATTATTTTTAAATCATCATAATTATTATAAAAAAAATCAGCTAAAAAAAACCTATTTCTATTTTCCACGGCAATACCAAACCGGATACCCAAAATTTTTGTTCTCCTTCTCCAAAACCCAACTCTGAACGCCATTCCTCTTTTTCTCTATTTCTCTCCCTCATCTCTCTTCTCTACCCTTTCAGCATCCTCTGATTTGTTTTTCAATCAAACCCGATAAAACCCTAAAACCTCTTCAAGAACTGACCGCCCCAATATCTCCCGGTTCAATTTCTGAAGAACTCCTTGGTAAGATCACCTTGAATCCCTCAATCTTCCTTATCTTCTTCCTTTTTTGTTGCTGTTGTCCTAATCTATTTGCTTATAATTAATTTGTGGTTTTTGTTTCCATAGTTTCTGAACATTCTTGAATTAGGACGAAATCAAGATGACTTCTCAGCCTGGAAACACGATTGGAGTCTGCAAGAGAATACGCAGGAAGCCCCAAAACTGAAAACCCTAGACGTAAATCGTTCTTCTTTGTCTCCACTCTCATCTGAGACAATGTCTTCTCGGCAACGGTACGCAATCAAAACCTTGCTCTATAAAAAAATAAAAATTCTAATTTTATATACAAATATTTTGATTTTCTATTTTCTGATCTGTTAGATAGAGAGGTTTTTGTGTGTTTTTGTTGTTGGAATTCTGGATTTTATGTCTTAGTCTTGGAATCCCAGCCTACAAAAATTCTGGTTTTTGTGTATTTTTGTTGATGTTGTGGCAAAGGTAATCCCAGCCTATAAAGACTATTGTCTTACCTTAGTCTAACTCTTTCAAACCCACATCGTTTCAGGGGGTAACTACTTATTGAGAAATATAAGATTTTAATCAAGCAAGATTTTTTATTATTATTTGTAGTTACATGCAAAACTATAGATGTTGAAAAATTATTTGAAGCCAGTGATTCAGGGTTATTCTGTTTTAGTTCAATATAGCCAAACAAATGCATTGAGAATTGAAAAGAGTTTTAGTTTCAGCTGTTTCAAGCATTCAAATTTAGATAGCTGCTTGGTAGATCTTTGTTTCTAAGGTATTTAATTCAAAAAGAGATGCTACCTATATGTTTATTATTTTCACACAACCTTTTAATTGGGGGTAGAATATAGTGAAATGGTTGTCTACCTAATTGTTCTAGAAATAGAGTGCCTTGATAATTTGTATAGTTCTTTATTTATAATGGCAAGCTTAGACTCATTGATCATAGCATATATAATCACATAAAAAGTCTTACATCATTCTTTGTACATTACAATACACCTTTTCCCTTTTAGGAACTCTGGCAATAGAGAATTGCCATTAAACAATGAATTTTTTGAATAAAAAGAATCTATATATATGTCAGATGGTATTTATTTCCGCACTCATAAGATACCATGCTACTTTCCACACCTGTGGAAGGCTCCAATTTCAAGACCTCCATCTATGTGAAGATTAATCATTGTCCTGTAATTGACAGTTCTATTTTTGTTAGCCATTTTGAACTCAAAATAGCCTAACAGGACAGCCGAGAAGATCTTCATTTGCCTATAGGCAAACTCCTTTTCCTACACAAATTTGTGGCCCCGCCTGTAAACCAGTAGAAATTTAATTTGGTTTCTCCAACAAGAAGACAACAAACTTTGATCAAAGGAAAATTTCATATATGTAATTTTGCAATAAATTTGTACAGCTACATGTTTACGTTACTTCAAAGACAATTCAATGTTAGCCTCAAAAATTAAAGCCTAAAGCATGGAAAAGTAGAAATGCAATATGTCCCAACACTAACCTGGAAGGCTGTGAACTTGAAAGGGCTCTCGGGCTGGAATATTCCTTCTTCATTGAGCCATCTCTCTGGTTTGAATTCCTCAGTGTCATCACCCCATATGAATTTCATCCTACCCATTGCATAAGGTTGGTAAGCCACCATATCTCCTTTGTTCACACTGTATCCATCTGGTAGAGTATCATCAGAAAAGCATATCTTTGCATCCTGTAAGCAAGGAAATTTAAGGTTTAGAATTACATTTGGGGGAATCATGTCAAATAAGTGGGAACCTACTAGGAAGCTGCTCTCAGACATTTGGGAAACTAATGGTGGCAATGTACCATGTCCTTATTAGTTAACAACCAATGAATATGAAGTGTTACTTTGCATTAAAAGGAAGAATATTGTGATTCTAGATATTGAAAAATTTTGGTGAACCATTACTCTGGAACCACACACATGGCACATGTTGGTCTTAAAGAGGAAATAATGAAGAAAAAACATACAGTAGGTTCCTTCACTTCTTTTGCAATTTTCGACTGCACAACAGGATGCTTGCAGACCATGTAAATAAACCAAGCAATTGTGATATCTTTTCCAGCACTTGCAAAAACCTTGATAGAATGTCTTCTCTCTTCATCTGCATTGTGCATGATAACAAATTTATCTCATGGATGTACAAACTAATATGAAATAGGAACTTTTAGCTAAAGTCTACTCACATAAGATTATGTCCTCTAAATTCTTCATTTGCTCAATTTTGCTGTGGATTATTTTGAACACGAAATTGTTAAAAATACAATGATGCCAATTTTGTGCCTGCCATGATTACATACAATCACATCAAGGGATCTTAAGTGGATGATGTTAATACCAAACTACAAGTAAAAATTTATAACAAAAAGCTCCTAAGACCAAAGATCCTTGGCAAGTTTATAGAAGGCTTACAACATTTTGTTTCTCTCTGATACTAACAGTCTTTATAGGCTGGGATTACCTCAGCGACAACATCTCCCTAATTTTTATACACTCCATTGGGCATAGCCATTAGATTTATATTTGATAACATTGTGAAGGGGTTTTTTAGATACGTTGGCAAACTGTGAGTTTTGCTTTGTTAATGTTCAGAGTGTTCACTGCTGTGAACATGATATCCTTTTTTACGCAATAAATCGTTGATTACCTATCCAAAAAAAGAGTGAGTTTTGATTTGTTAATTTGTCAATTGTGGATTACTTTACAAGTTTTGGTTGATATTTTTTTAGGTAGAGATTTAACAAAGCAATGAACTATAGTGTTATAATTTTTTCAATAATATGGTTATGATTTAAAATGGTTTGGAGAGTTGCAAAGATATGTTTGATCCAAATTCCAAAAAGAGCAGCTATGCTAATTGTTACTCCCTATAAGATGCATTTAGATGTTATTTATGCTACCACTTCCCCTATTGTTATATCATTGAATTATCCTCTAGACTTATTATATTCATAAATGCTCTTGACCGATTTCTATCTTTGAAAGAGACCTGAATAATGGTAGGTGGCCTCCTTTGCAAATCGAATTCTTTTCGAAGCTACCGGCCGAATTCCACTTTGGTGATAGAATAATGGTAGGTGGCCTCCTTTGCATGCTCTGAACGTGGTACATCTATTTTATTATGAGTCGCTTACATCAAAAGAAATGTAAATGGTAGATTCTTCTTAAGAGATGCATCACAATAGCCACCTCTCTCTCTCTCTCTCTCTCTCTCTCTCTCTCTCTCTCTCTCTCTCTCTCAATAGTGGAAAGTGATGATTTTAGCAATTGTGTAAATTGGCATTATGTTGCCTTTTCAATCCCATTAAGGTCTAGCATCTTTGTTTACAGGCAATGTTAGAATTTAGATACATCTTGGACATCAAGAATGATTAATATAATATATGAAAGATACTTGAATGAATGAGTATGGAGTTAACTATATTTGTGTAATTAATTGTATTGGAGTGTACTTATTTCAGTTATATATTTTTTAAATATGATCTCAAACTTTTGGTTATCACAATATCTCAGGACATGTAATAAATTTTATTACTTTGTAAGTGATAGATTTTATTGGTTTGGTATATAAATTATACCATGATATTGATATTTTTTTTTTCATATTAGGGAAGTTATCAATAGTTTTCCCGTGCATCGCACGGATTTGCGACTAGTAATAATAATTTGTAAGGGTCTATTTGATTGAGTGGTTTTGTAGGACAAACACGTGTTATATATATATATATATATATATATATATATATATATATAATGAAAACGCTAGTAATAGTTTGATAATCAAAGTCATCTTGAATATATATAGGCTAATAGGCTGCAATTTATGTTTACAATATTTTCACAACAAACCATAAGCGGTAAGTTGTTATTAGTTCTAATTTAAATTCATAACTTAAATTACCTTTTTTGTTCAACTGTAATAGCTAATAACAAACTATCATTTAAAATTTGTTGTGAAAATATTGTAGACATAGCATTTCTCTAAGTCCATTATAGTATATTGCACCTATTATCTAAAGAGAAGTTTTACATTCATAACATTTTCACAACAATTCCAAAGTGACAGGTTGTTATTCGTTTTTAACTTTTTAATATGAATTCACTACTGAAAGTCTGAAATTACTTTTTTGCCTACTAATAATACTCCCTCTGTCCCACTTTTTTTGTCCTCTATTCCATTTTGAGATGTCCCAAAATATTGTCCTGTTTCTAAAAATAAAAATCATTAATTTACTAATGTTCCTATTATACCCCTATTAATTTATTAATTCAATTTTTTGATAAATTTTTTTAAGGGTAGTTTTGGAAACTTATACATTTTTAAAAGGTAGACAAGACAATAAATGATGCTCCCTTAAAAATTTTGACTTTTCAAACAGGACAAAAAAAATGGGACGGATGGATTAGTAAATAACAACTTGTCATTTAGAATTTGTTGTGAAAGTATTTGTAAAAATATTGTAGACATAATATTTCTCATTATCTAAATGTTTAATTAATAGAAACACTTTTTAATATATTTGACCATGATTTTAAAAACTAATGGCCCGTTTGGTACTGTTGTTTAAACTGCAGTTTTCGTTATTTAAACACCACAACACATATTTCCTCAATATTTAAATAACGTTACTATAAATCTCTTACCAAACATACTCTAAATTTTTAAAAGTACACTTTTTAAAACCAGCTATTTTTTAAACAAATGCACCTTTTTCAAACATCCTACTCAAGCAGACCTATAAACGCATACTAACAACTTGATAATATAACAAATGGAATTGAGAATCTTCATGAAACATCATTAACATAAATGCACAAATTTTCAATACAGCTTCATAAGTTTTTTTTAATCAATACAAGTTATTCTTAAAATGATAAAGAACAAAAATCACATAAGCAGACATAATAGACTGAAATTCTATAAAATAAAATAAAATAAAATAAAACTTTAGTACACATAAAATTATGGTACGTGCTTCTATAATAATAATAGAAATGAAATTATTTTCCAAATTAAATTCAAATTTACAAATAAAATAAAATACATGGAACTTCACTTTTACATAAGCACCATATTTCCAATTGCAATTTACAGTTTTACTTTTACACACACACTCTTCTCTCTCCGCGCGATGTTTCTTGTATTGTGATTGAAATGCTACGGTTGAAACACTTTTGTTATATGTTTTAATTTCCATGGCTTGGTGGGAAGTTGTTGATGAAACTCGTCTTCTTGCTGCTCCTACTAATGGCATTTCTGTTCCACATTTTCCAAGAGCTCTCTCTCACATAGTCACAATCTCTCTCTGGTTTCAGTTTTACATTTTTACTGAAACGACTGTTCCCCATTCCTCAATAGTAAAAATGGGGAACACAACCAATGAATGTTATTGGAACCACGCCTCGGAACTCCGATCCCCGCCGCCGAGCTCCGATCTCAAAGACCTCGCCACTTCACGCCTCGACCATCTCCGATCTCTGATCCATGCCGTCGAGTACTGCAAGAAGCACGTCGAGGCCGCCGACCTATTGTATACAGCCTGTGTAAGAAAATGTCATTTAAAATCTCCCCAAAATCAAAGCCCAGCCCAGCCCATCCCATTAAAAACTTGAAAATGTCATTTAAGTTTTTGTTGGGTTTCCGACGCCGAGTAAGGAAGACAGCCGTGTCCTCCGCGACACTGATTGAGGAATTTGACTCCTTTCTCGGTGAGTATTTTCTGGTTCCGGTGTCAATCGATGATTTTTTACCTCGTTTTCTTGTCAGTTCATGTTTAGCTGCGGTTTTTGAGAAAATTTGATCGAAAATGAAAATGGGTTTTAGAGTTTTTGTGGGGTTTGTTCATGAGTAGCTGTTGTTTCTTAGAAAAAATTTGATAGAAAATGAAAATGGGTTTTTTTTTTTTGGTTCCCTATTGTATACAGCCTGTGCACTTGGGCAGTGCTTTTTTCTTTTTGGTTTTTAATGAATTTATTTACTTATCCAAAAAAAAGAAAAGAAAAGAGATGATACAAATATTTTAATTCTGCTTGGATGAAGAAATGTGTAATAGGAGATAAAACGAGGTAAACTGCATGATTCTGTTGGTGATGATAGAAAATTCCAGCTATGATGCAGTGAGAGGATGTCTGGGATGAGTTTCTAATCAACTATGGATGTTGTTTCTCAATTTTTATGTGGATTTAGATAAATGGAATTTCCAGCTTAAATCCAAACAATGGAAATTATTATGTTTTTTAATAAGACAAAACAGTGGAATTAATAATTGATGGGATTTTAAATTATGAGATTATAAATCCATTCATTTTAGATTTTCTTTGTAAATATCAATTACTTCATCCAAACACAAGGTCAGTGATCTGACTTAGTTAAAGAAATATTTCTAAGGGGACAATAGCAGAATTTAGAGAAGATCCAATGATTAAGAAAGGAGGATTGGGAGGGGGGTGGGGGGAGAAAAGAACAGTCTAGTATAGAAGACATGTTTCCCAATATGCTTTAAATAATGTCACAACAATAGTGAACTCATAGAAGTCACAGAAAAGCAATCCATCCAAATGCATCAATATAATGAGCTCAATCAAAGGAAGGTATGATAACCACACTCATCTCCCAGACCAAATACATAAGAAATTATTGATTAGATGTAAATTTTATATCTTAATAAACTGGATAAATTGAAATTAAAATCAACAACTTCAGGTGCAGATTCAAGAACTAGTACTGCTAGACATTGGTGCCAGTGACAACTTCACCTTGAGCCTGAAGCAAAAGACTAAATCCTCAGAAATTCTGTTCTTTATATAAAATTAATCTCCTTAATATGAGATGAAAGACTGTAGAATTGCAAATCTCAAGTCACAAGGAAATCTCAAGAACAGACTCTAAGTTTAGTTCGTGAGCTACAGATTCAACTAGAAATGCTCTTGTTCAAGTTGATAGCAAATGGGGGACAAGGAGTTTAACAATTGGAACAAGTAACAACAATTAATCATAATCAATAGTAGGACCATAATTACAAATTACGAACAGGGGCATTGAGTACTGAATTAGTTCATGCAATATATGTTTTCATATATATAATTTTATTTTGCCATAGTTTTTTATTTTGTCATTTTCAGATTGTTGGGCATTCACTTGGTGGTGGTACTGCTGCGCTGTTGACATATATTCTATGAGAACAAAAAGAATTATCCTCGACAACTTGTGTCACATTTGCCCTAGGTATGTACTGATCAAGATTCAAGCCTGTTGCTTATGTTTGCTTTCTATTTCTACTGATAGCTTTGTTTTTAGTTGCTTTGCAAAGTCTTCATAAACTTTTATAACTAGATTTACCTATAAAGGATTAAGAAGGTTATGGGGACAAAGGATTATCAATGTGTGCACCTGCCTTTTTTCCTCATTTTGTGGCATCTTACTTGATGATTATCTTCAGTGAAGTCAGAATGATGTGGATTTCCAAATTAAAAATGACTTTATCCCCTAGTTTGCAGCTTTTGTTTCCATTGTATGTTCCTTCTATCAGTTAGGTTTCAGATGGCAGTGGAAATTGTGAATTATTTCTATAGAGAAACAGAAAAGGCTCTGATAGATATGGTGGCTAATTTATCTAATTATCAAGTGAACACTCAAGTATGAAGAAGATACTCTATAACGTTAGGAATACAAGATATGACATAACTAAGGACACCTGATAAAGTTTATTTGCATGGCATATAAGCCCGAGAAACTTAAGGCCTGTTTTGTAACATTGTTCTTGTAATGTTGTTTGTATTTTTTGGAAATTCGTGTGGATGAAAAAGTGTGTGGAAATACGTGTAATGTTGTTTAAAAACTAAAAATTGTTGCTCAAAATCCCATACCAAACGGCCCCTTAATCTGGAAACTAGATCACGAATATGACAGTTGCTTTTAAACCATAACCTGGAAACTTAATCCGTAGGTTCAAGAAAATGAAAACCAAATAATCACATAATGTTATCAACCATGTGCTGATTGCCTGATCAGATATTTCTTCCATATATGTAACAGTCAACCAACGAATGTCTCTCCCTCTTATTGTTCTTCGTTTCCCTTTTTTTTTTCTTTTTTTCTTTTTTTGGCTGGGCATCAAATTAATTATATAAGTCTGCACCATTTAGCTACAAAATTTCACGTTTACATTAGATAGATCACAAAAGATTGTGACTTCCATACACAAGACTCATCAATTGTAACAGTTTGCTTAAACTGCATATATTCCAGTAGGTGTAGTACAAGAAAAGTTCTCTGATGGAGCTTCCAATGCAAATATTTATAGACCTGGATTTTATGAAAGTCAACTGAAACTGAACCGCTTGTCCAAGTACTTTTCGCATGCCAATATCCTCCCTACTCTAATAGTTAAAACACATTAGAAAGTAGTCCATGTAAAAGAACTAAAAAAGCATTTATATGTATATATATATATATATATATATAAGCTTACCTTCTTGAAATGAAGGTCTACCTTATCTAGGCTGCTTGTAAAAGCTGCTTTATGCAGTAGTAAACATTAGATTCTCAACTTCAGAGCTTAAAATGTGTGAAAATAATGTCATAACAAATATATATATATATATATTATACACCTTCTATTGTACAGATAAAAAGGGAAAGCCAAGCAAATGGTACTCCTAAAGTGATTCTTTCCTAAAGGACTCTATGGTCCATACAACAACCAAGCATTAGTACTGAATTATTTGATTTCAAGTTCTTCCCTTTTTATGGTCTTCAGGAAGTCTATCTCTAATTTATAATAGTTTTTAAAATTCAGTGTTTAATTTATATTATAAAGTTTAATTTGAAATCTCTTCTAAAATATGTTAGTAAAAATAATTCTTTTCTCATTTTTACATCCCTATAGTAGGCCCTTAGTTGATTAGACTCTAACACCAACCTCCTTGTGGTTTTCTAAAATGACACTTCCCCTAAACAGTTTATGAAAGGAAACTTCATTCATTGAGGTTTGTATAAATGCAACATGCAACTTTCCATTAACATAATATTTCATTTTTAAAAAGATTCCTATAAATTATACTTACTTCTAAAAACTACTCCAAAAACTATTCCAAAGAATCCAAAGATAAAAACTATATGGACAGCTCTTCTTCTTGACCCACAACGCCAAATAACAACTATACTGGGAAATTTTGACAATTAATTGAACTTGGGTTAACCATTTTTTATTTACCAACATGGGGCATCGTTTTGTTGCTACTTGCTAGATATGATTGTTGCCAATAAGACAAAATTACTATTAAAAAAAATTAACTTAGTTAATTATAAAACTTATTTGGAAGAAGATGAAATCTTTCGTTCTAACCTTGCTGGCTGCATTGCAGTCTTTGGCCTCTTTAGATATGTGCAAATATAACCATAATGGCTGGCCATTTTGCCTCCTACTTTTGCTTGTTCCACATGTAGTCTGGACGACCTAGAAAACAAACAATGGGGATTGTGAAACAAATTGTTATAATTTATATGATGTTGTTCCACATGTGATTTTTCACCTTGTTTAATGCTTCCATTATTATTATTATTAATATTATTATTATTATTTATTTATTTATTTTTTCTCTCTGTTAAACCTGCTGACACTAATATGTGTCATGGAAATTTCGTGGATTGCAGGTTGGGGAAGAACTTTTTTCCATTGAGTTAGACGAGAACAACCAAGTGTGGTATGAACTACTTTCCTTTTTAAAACCTGCCCACTTTTCTAAGCTCACTATAACTTAATGGCTTAATTGTTTATATTATTTTATTTTCTTCTATTTTTAGGCACTTATTCATGGGTTAATGATTTTTCTAGCTTGAAGAATTTTTGTTAAACAAAATTGCAGCCTGAAGAATCAGAGATATTCTCGAGCCTACATAGACTTCAAGAGGCCGGAAGATGTTTTCGACTTTGCAGAGTTTTTTGATGGACGTGTTTTTGTTAATGAGAAGGGTAACTAATAATGACATGCCTTATTCTTTACCTTACAAGTTTACAATCAGATGTGTTTTATGTTGTTGAAGTGGTTTGATCCAGTGAATATCATTGTATGAATTAATTAAAGTTAAGATTTGGGTTCCCTAACTAGTTATGCTCTTGTACAAGCAATATTGTAATATCATGTTTATATGATTGTGGGAGACTTGATAATGGTAAAAATTGTAATGTATATATCGCACTCATCGTACTTTAGAATCTATAGTATTTTTTGCAAAAGTTTAAACCCGCCATTCTTCTCAGGTGCTTAGTATAAGGTTTAAGTTGAATATGCTCCCTCACAGAAGGCTCCAAAGTCAACTACTAAGAAGGATGGTCGTGAAAGGGACCATATACAAAGGTATTTTTTCAGTTTGCATTCACATTTACTTAGAATACCGTTGTACTAGATTTTGTATTTAATACCTACCTCTTTCTTTTATGAAAAAGTAGATCCTGATTATCTAGAGTTCCTCAAAATTATTGCAAAGCCGGCTGAGCATCTACCTAGTGCAGAAATACAGTTGGAAAGAAAAGAAGCAGAAGCTGGCTTGTAATTATTTTTAATGACTTTGCATGTGTGTGTGTATATATTTTAGTTAGATAATCTCATATTGGAATATAGACGTGTATAATTTTGGGCCAAAATTATAACTTTGTTGCACCCAAGCTCCCTTTATTTATTAATTTTTTAGGCCACCTATTGTATGTAATGATTTGAGTTTCCTATTTTGATGCCACCCTGGTGCCACATAAGGTTGTGTCCAAATGTTGTGGAGTAAATTTGTGTGT
This sequence comes from Quercus wislizeni, assembly GCA_023055345.1. Lineage (NCBI taxonomy): Eukaryota > Viridiplantae > Streptophyta > Magnoliopsida > Fagales > Fagaceae > Quercus > Quercus wislizeni. The sequence goes on from JALGQJ010000060.1 coordinate 474,032, forward strand.
TTGGTCATAACGAAAAGTGGACACAACTAATTATTTGTGTTTGGGAGATTTTTTTTTTTCCTATAGATTTATTAGTTTCTCCATACCTATTTCTAGGTGCTGCAAAAGAAGCTCCTATTGTTAGGCCACTTATGGAATATGTTCGTCAGTAACAAGCCGTTGAGAGTGGAGTCCAGGTAATGTTACCAATTATTTGTGTTAAAGTACTCCACCTTGGACAGACAAGCATACTATGATAACCAGACAGATTAAAAAATATAATAAGCAACTTCCTTGTATTGTTATTCCTTCTCCTAATACATTTAAAATTGTTGAGATAGATGCTTCTGACATAGGTTATGGTGGCATTCTAAAACATGTAGCAAAAAATGATGCTAAAGAATAGATTGTTAAATTCCATTCTAGCTCCTGGTCAGCTACCCAGCTGAAGTACAGCACTATTAAGAAAGAAATTTTATCTATCATATTATGTGTTTCAAAATTCCAAAATGATCTCTTTAACCAAAAGTTTTTAATCCGAGTTGATTGCAAAAGTGCTAAAGGAGTTTTATTCAAGTAAAAAAGAATAGAAAAAGAAAGATCTACTTGACAGACTTCATGAAGCAACCATATTTTCCAAATTTGATATGAAAAGTGGATTTTGGCAGATACAGATAGAAGAGAAAGACATACGAAACTGCTTTTATGGTTCCTTTTGGTCATTATGAATGGAATGTCATGCCTTTTGGTTTAAAAAATGCACCTAGTGAATTTCAAAATATAATGAATGACATATTTACACCTTTCACAGATTTTTCCATTGTTTATATAGATGATGTCTTAATTTTTTCCAAAACAATTGATGACCATTGGAAACATTTAGATATATTTGTCAGAATAATCAAACAAAACGGATTAGTTGTATTAGCCTCTAAAATAAGTTTATTTCAAGACAAAATCCGATTTTTAGGTCATAATATTTATAAGGGAACCTTAAGCCCCATTGACAAAGCTATTCAATTTGCAGATAAATTCCCAGATGAGATAAAAGACAAAAATCAATTACAAAGATTTCTTGGCAGCCTAAATTATGTTTCAGGCTATTTTCAAGGATTAAGAAAAATATGCAAACCCTTGTATAAAAGGTTAGAAAAGAATCATAGCTTCAGGACCATAGGAATTCCACCAGTCAATGAACCATCTTGGAATCATAATGTCTTGCTTTCTATACATATCAAACTGGAAAAACCAAGTATGTCTATAAATATTATTTTGGAATAAAAGGAACCTATCACAAGCTTCCATATAGTCATAATAATTATAAAATTGAGGCTCAAAAGTCACAGATCTTTCTGGATCTTTCTTATTGGGAATAGGATATCTTATCCACTGTAATGTTTTATTTAAAGGTTTATAATTTATAACTAATCTTGGAACTCCTCATTCCAATTTTGCCTGTTTATTAACATAAAAAGCAGCATAGCTTTAGGGAGACTTGCTTTTTCTGATTAATCCTTTAGTTAAAAGATCTTCAATTTCTTTCTTACAGTGTTTTAGTAATTCATTATTCATTTGTATTGGTCTAGCTTTAGTAGGTATCTATCTTTCATTAAAATCTCTTTCATAAGGTAACTATACTATAAGTTTGTGCCTGTGCCAAAAAGCAGTAGGGAGATTAGAACAAATTTCTGTCTCAATCCATTGTCTAAATAATTTTATTTTATGATTCAGTATGGGGTCTGTTAATTGATTAGCAATTCTTTTGTATATTATTTCTGACTTTAGAGATTCCAGATGTCTATTCTTCCTGTCAATTCTTTCTTTATCAATTTCCTTTATTATGGGAATGGTATTAAGTGAATAGATTTCTTTCAGAATAGGTGGCAAAATGAACTTTAAAAGTATGTCTTTTCCTAACACATTGGTTTTAATTCCTTCTTCTGTCGTTAAAAAGGGGTAAAGTAAAGCCATAAAGGGATTTCCTAGAATAATTTTAGAAGAAAGGTCTCTTATTAAAACAAAAACTGTTTCAAAGCAAACTCTGTTATTACATATGTGAACACTAGGTATTTTATAATTAATTATCAACTTTTCTCCATTAGCTTGTGTTAATCTTTCGGATGATTTTTCATAATATTTTAAAGGTATTAACCCTTCTTGTATACAGTTCATGTCAGCACCTGAGTCTATTAAAGCAATCTCTGTCAAAGAAAACTCTTTATTGATTACTAGAGTGATTTTTGTATGCCATTTTTGAAAAATTACTCTGTCAATTAAACTTAAAAAATTCTGTTTATTGTTGTCATTATCCAAAATATCTTTTTCTAATGAAGGGAGTTCTATCATTGGTTTAGAAAGTTCTTTCAAATTTATTATTTCTACAATATTTTGTTCATTTATATTTGTGGAATTATCTTCTTTAATTTTTTTGTTTTACCATTTTTGCTTCTGTCATTAAATCTTGTAAAGTTACCGATTTTATATCTTTTTCTTTTTCTTTCTTTTTTGTCTTTTCTTCTTTTCCACATTCCGTAACATGGTGTCCATATTTCCTACACTTAATACAAGCAATAGGTATTTCTATAGAGTCTTTCAATTTTAGGAAATAATCTTTTTTGTCTTTATGGTCATTTGGTAGATTTTCTATCAGTTTCATCATTATGTCTTTTTGTTTCCTTTTTCTTTTATTAATTTTAAGTGGGCTGGTTGATTTTAATTCCTTCATTTTCTTTACTTGATCTATTTCTTTTTGGTTAACATTAAATATTTCCAAAAACTCATTTATTATATCTTTTTCAAATTCTAATTTACTTATACGTTTTATATTTTTTTTATGTCTATCACATTGTTTTTTAGTATGTCCATATTCTTTACATTTATGACAAATAGTGTTTCTAACATGTTTGTCAGTTACATGTCTATCAGTTCTCTCATTATTTGATAAATTAGTGATATTTAAAACTGTTATATCTCTTGTTCTGTTTATATCTAAAGGTGCATTTAAGATTTCTATCTTTTTAATTAATTCTACCAAGCTATCATTTTGATGAGTTTCTATCATGGATCTTTCAATTGATTTTAATCTTTCATCAATTTTTTTGTTTTAAATTATTACTATTTTTCCCACCTTTGTTGACTATTTTTCTTTCTTTTAGTCCATCTTCTTTTAGCTCTAGCTTCCTACGTAGAGATTCTTCAAGAGTACCATTATCATCTTTCTTTAACATTTCTTTTCCTATCTCTTCATCTCTTGTCTCTATTAGGCTCTTTTGTCTTTCTATGTCTTGTTTCAAAGAAAACTCTTTTTCCTTTTTATGTCTCTTTCTATTTCTAGCTTCTTACATATAACTTCCTTCTTTTCATACTTTTGGCTTTCAATTTTTTTTAAGCATTTCTTTTACTATGCCTTGCCTTATCATACCTCTTTCTTTGTCTTCATCCATTATGTCTGTAGCACTTCTTTCTTTTATGAGATTCTTTCCTTTGTCTTCTATACTCCTTTATCTTCTATACGTGTTGTTCTTTCCTTAATTGGGTCAGTTTTCCCATCAACTCTTCAGTCGGTTGCTTTTAGTGTTTGTAAGTCCATTTCTATCTTTTCCTTATTACTATTATTTTTATGCCAATTATCTATCATAGTTTTTGTTAAAGGTAATCTATGATGGGGTTCAAATTCTCTTTCCTTTTCTACAGGTGAATTTAAAGCTTTCAATCTTTCATAAAGGTCCAAAAAACTATCATTTTTCTTTTCTACTTTAGTATATATAGTAGATCTTTCAATATTTTCTAAAGATTCTAATTTTTTATTAATTATGTTCAAAACACTATTACTGTGTCTATCAGTCTGTCGGTTGATTTTATCTCCTGTTAAAGTACTCCAATTATTTGTGTTACTATTATAGTTATAATCATCAATATCATTGTCAGGATCAGAATCTATTTCATCATAATTCATATTACTATTTAACCAATTATTGTCTATATCTCTCATGCTATAGCCTTCATCATAATCTATATCATCATAGTCCATGTTTCTAATTAGTGTGTGCCTAACCTAAGTGTGAACAAGCAAACAGGCAATGAGCTGATAAACGTATTTATTCTATTTCCAAACAATTAATAATTACTGGTGAAACTATTACTAACCACTGGTATCCTTGCTATCGGGACCACCTCTTTGGGAAACTCCATTGTGGGACTACCCAAACAACGCCTGTCCGTCGGCTAATTAAACGGGCTGACCAACGCGAAACTATGGTTTGCCAACAAGTCTAAGGTTGACCAACGCTATCAAGGAGCAAGTAGTGGCTGGAGTAGTAATATATGTTCCTAGTAACTTCTTAATTGCAAAGAAATAAAACTCATACATCTACCATCCATGGCTCTGATACCATTAACTACCCAGGAGAGAGCATAACAATAATATGGAAGCATAAACAATGATAAAATAGATGATAAAGAAGAAAACAGCAAAATAGATATATTCAAAATAAGTTAAAATGGGATATGGAATATGAAAACAAAAACTAGTAAAATCTTATTTGAATAAAACTTGAAAACAACTATCTTTGATACAAGCTTGAAAATAAAATACTGTCTGAAGAGTTACAAGATTACAAAATAAAATCTGTAAAGGGTTACAAGATTATATCTATCTGGAAGGGAAGGGTTATAAGATTACAAGAGAGAAAACTTTACAAGAGTCTTTGTAAGGGAGAGGGAGAGAGAGCTATCTTGGACCTAAGCTTTGAACCTAAGAGTTGAACTTAAATTTTTGAACTTGACTTCTGTCTTCAGAGTCTGTCCTTTTATAGGTGAAGTGAACCATGGTAAGTTTTCAAAAGTAACCTGAGTTAGTAGAGTCAACTCAAGTTAATCTGTCGGTAGAATCTTGAATAGTAAAATTTTTCCTATTTTTGAACAGCAGTCTATCTCGGAATCTGTCAAGTACGCACGCTAGTGAACAATAGTGATTTAGAAACACCTGTCTGTATCTGTCTGTCTGAAAGCTATTCACGCGTGTTGATGAATAGTGATCTGCATGCAAGTGAATAGTGACCTATCGCTGTTGTCTGTCCGGGAGAGCATTCTATCTGACTGTCTGTCTATCAATCTGTATCCATGTAGTTATCATAATCTAGTGGATCAGAGTTATCCTCATACTGCTCATGCTCATGGACTACTCCATAATTACTACATAGAACGCAGTATGAAATAGGAAGATAAATAGGGACACGATCCTTTGCCGTCATTAATCTAGGATCCTTAACTAGTAATACTGAAAACTTCGTCTGCCTAATAGTTGATTTTCTTACACCTTCTTTTGCCTTTAACTTTTATTTATTTACACTCACTTGAACTAAAGGAAGTGGAGGTAGATTTACTTGATATTGTTGTTGTAAATTGTGAAACGAAAAATTATTATAGTTATATAATGATAATTTTTATAGATGCTAATGATATCAATGCAACGAAGGAAGGGTGACTCCACACAAACTGGTAATGGAAAAAATGGTTAAATCTTAAATGGCCAACAGTTCAAAAGATTGTCCAAGCAAAGTGACAATAAACATGAATGTACACCTCATATGGATAAGAATCTAGTTGAATGTCTTGTGGAGATGAATAATATGGGTCATAACTCATAAATGGAAACTTTCAATGGTCAAATTTATAAATGGTTTCCTTTTTGGAGTTAGAGAAGATATTAAAGAAGATACCCGGTTGTAACCTTGGGGCTCTACCTCATATTTACTCCAAGAACAGGTTTATTGAAAGGGTAGTGCCATTTCTGAGTTGCTAGGACAAGGAAGTGGGTTTGGTTGGGATGATTGATACAAATGTTTGACATGTGATCATGTCATTCTTGAAGATTGCGTGAATTATGGTGAGTTATTCAAGAATATGGTGTGAATGAGTTGTATTAATTGATACTACTGAACTTAAAATGGTAATATGGTAGATTCATCCCATCTGCTATTGGTTTAAGGAATAAGTTATTCCCCCACTACAATGAACTTACCCTTGTTTTGGGGAAAGATAGAGCAATTGAGTAGGCTAAAGAAAACCCTACTGACATGGCTCAAACTGTTAAGAGGGAGAAGGTTGAAACCAATGAAAATGACTCTCTTGCAAATACAAGTCAATTCATAGCTGCAATAACAAATAATCCATTTGGTACTTCAATAGTAGCCTCCTGGAAGAAGAGAATGTAAGGAATAATGATCCCATATTTATGCAATTAGTGGATAACCTAAGTAATACGAGTAAAATTTATGAAGGAGACACTGAAAGTATGAAGAAGCTTGCTGAAACTTTTAAACATGAAGCTGATATGGCACTTAAAAGAATGAAAGTATATAATGAGATCTTTTTCAAGTTGCCTTAGTAATGAAAACATTAAGAAAGCTATTACTTCTTCATAAGGAGAGGGCATTTGAAGAAGTTTTATATGCAAAACTGGCTTAAATAATAGGGTTTAGTTGTGCTTATTAGATGTTATGGTTAAGGAATGGTTACTATGTAAAGCTTTGTTTAAAATGCGACAATAGATCCTCAGCCTATAGCCTCATTTTAAAAACGCGGCTATTGGGTTTGGCTTAATAGCAAGGTTTGGCTTAATATCACTAAGGGAATTATGCCATTAAGAACATACATGCATATATGTGAGATTTTTCACCATCATGGGCCTTATGATCCAGACAAATGTCCTCCAAATGAATTTCTGGATGTGTATTCTTGACCTAACAAGCATATTGCATAAAATATTGTATCATGTATCAAGAACACTAACTCCACTGGAAGAAGAGAATGTAGAGAATAATTATCCCAAATTTTGAAAAGCACCTCAGAAGCACTTATATTTGTTGAGTGACCTTCACGCCAAGGGTGTGCGGGAGTGACCATCTTTCGAAATGGTAACCATTTAACCGTTATTTCACTTGCCAGTTATTGTGGGGTCATCATTCCTTAGTTGCAATGATATCACCAACAGAAAAATTATCATTATATAACTACAATAATTTTTCGTTTCACAATTTAAATCAATATTAAGTAAATCTACCTCCACTTCCTTTAGTTCAGGTTAGTGTAAATAAATAAAAGCTCAAGGCAAAAGAAGGTGAAAAGAAAATAAACTATTAGGCACGCAAAGTTTTCAAGGGAATTAACTTTATTTGGCTAATCAATGATTATTGTTGAAAAAATATAATACAAAGAACACGACATCTAGAAGTTGGACATTTGACACATGGTCTTACATGAAAATTATGCCATACAGTAGAAAATGGATAATGGTTAACAAGCCACCCCCCACTCTAGGATGGGGAGGGGGTTAAAGCAAAAGAAGCTAGAAAGTCAATAACATTGATACTGATGAAGAATAGTCTTTGTGGTTTACGTGAAAAATGAGTATTTAATTTTTTGCTCCACCAATTCTTACAATTTGATTACTTTATTAGAAAACCTGGTGTGTAGTAAATTGAAGTAAGCAAAGGATAAAGTGGAACATGGAATTTTTAATTCATCCAATGAACTTAGCACATCTCATCACTTGTCTTTGGCAAGTATTGATCTAGTGAGGTTTGGCTTACTATCACAAAGGGAATTATGCCATTAGGAGCACACATGCATACGCATGGGATTTTTCAAAATCATGGGCCTTATGATCCAGACAAATGTCCTCCAAATGAATTTCTGGATGTGTATTCTTGATCTAACAAGCATATTGCATAAAATATTGTATCATGTATCAAGAACACTAACTCCACTGGAAGAAGAGAATGTAGAGAATAATTATCCCAAATTTTGAAAAGCACCTCACAAGCACTTATATTTGTTGAGTGACCTTCACGCTAAGGGTGTGCGGGAGTGACCATCTTTCGAAATGGTGACCATTTAACCGTTATTTCACTTGCCAGTTATTGTGGGGTCATCATTCCTTAGTTGCAATGATATCACCAACAGAAAAATTATCATTATATAACTACAATAATTTTTCGTTTCACAATTTAAATCAATCTCAAGTAAATCTACTTCCACTTTCTTTAGTTTAGGTTAGTGTAAATAAATAAAAGTTCAAGGCAAAAGAAGGTGAAAGGAAAATAAACTATTAGGCATACAAAGTTTTCAAGGGATTTAACTTTATTTGGCTAATCAATGATTATTGTTGAAACAATATAATACAAAGAACAAGACATCTAGAAGTTGGACATTTGACACATGGTCTTACATGAAAATTATGCCATACAGTAGAAAATGGATAATGGTTAACAAGCCACCCCCCACTCTAGGATGGGGAGGGGGTTAAAGCAAAAGAAGCTAGAAAGTCAATAACATTGATACAGATGAAGAAAGTCTTTGTGGTTTACATGAAAAATGAGTATTTAATTTTTTGCTCCACCGATTCTTCCAATTTGATTACTTTATTAGAAAACCTGGTGTGTAGTAAATTGAAGTAAGCAAATGATAAAGTGGAACATGAAATTTTTAATTCATCCAATGAACTTAGCACATCTCATCACTTGTCTTTGGCAAGTATTGATCTAGTGAGGTTTGGCTTACTATCACTAAGGGAATTATGCCATTAGGAGCACACATGCATACACATGGGATTTTTCAAAATCATGGGCCTTATGATCCAGACAAATGTCCTCCAAATGAATTTCTGGATGTGTATTCTTGACCTAACAAGCATATTGCATAAAATATTGTATCATGTATCAAGAACACTAACTCCACTGGAAGAAGAGAATGTAGAGAATAATTATCCCAAATTTTGAAAAGCACCTCACAAGCACTTATATTTGTTGAGTGACCTTCACGCCAAGGGTGTGCGGGAGTGACCATCTTTCGAAATGGTAACCATTTAACCGTTATTTCACTTGCCAGTTATTGTGGGGTCATCATTCCTTAGTTGCAATGATATCACCAACAGAAAAATTATCATTATATAACTACAATAATTTTTCGTTTCACAATTTAAATCAATATTAAGTAAATCTACCTCCACTTCCTTTAGTTCAGGTTAGTGTAAATAAATAAAAGCTCAAGGCAAAAGAAGGTGAAAAGAAAATAAACTATTAGGCACACAAAGTTTTCAAGGGAATTAACTTTATTTGGCTAATCAATGATTATTGTTGAAAAAATATAATACAAAGAACACGACATCTAGAAGTTGGACAATAGACAATTGGTCTTACATGAAAATTATGCCATACGGTAGGAAATGGATAATGGTTAACAAGCCACCCCCCACTCTAGGATGGGGAGGGGTTAAAGCAAAAGAAGCTAGAAAGTAAATAACATTGATACCGATGAAGAAAATCTTTGTCGTTTACGTGAAAAATGAGTATTTAATTTTTTGCTCCACCAATTCTTCCAAATTGATTACTTTATTAGAAAACCTGGTGTGTAGTAAATTGAAGTAAGCGAAGGATAAAGTGGAACATGGAATTTTTAATTCATCCAATGAACTTAGCACATCTCATCACTTGTCTTTGGCAAGTATTGATCTAGTGAGGTTTGGCTTACTATCACTAAGGGAATTATGCCATTAGGAGCACACATGCATACGCATGAAATTTTTCACAATCATGGGCCTTATGATCCAGACAAATGTCCTCCAAATGAATTTCTGGATGTGTATTCTTGACCTAACAAGCATATTGCATAAAATATTGTATCACGTATCAAGAACACAAACTCCACTGGAAGAAGAGAATGTAGAGAATAATTATCCCAAATTTTGAAAAGCACCTCACAAGCACTTATATTTGTTGAGTGACCTTCACGCCAAGGGTGTGCAGGAGTGACCATCTTTCGAAATGGTGACCATTTAACCGTTATTTCACTTGCCAGTTATTGTGGGGTCATCATTCCTTAGTTGCAATGATATCACCAACAGAATTATCATTATATAACTATAATAATTTTTCGTTTCACAATTTAAATCAATATTAAGTAAATCTACCTCCATTTCCTTTAGTTCAGGTTAGTGTAAATAAATAAAAGCTCAAGGCAAAAGAAGGTGAAAAGAAAATAAACTATTAGGCACACAAAGTTTTCAAGGGATTTAACTTTATTTGGCTAATCATTGATTATTGTTGAAAAAATATAATACAAAAAACACGACATCTAGAACTTGGACATTTGACACATGGTCTTAGATGAAAATTATGCCATACGGTAGAAAATGATTAATGGTTAAAAAGTCAACCACACTGTAAGATGGGGTGGGGGTTAAAGCAAAAGAAGATAGAAAGTCAATAACATTGATACTGATGAAGAAAATCTATGTGGTTTGTGTGAAAAATGATTGTAAAGTGGAATGAAAGCCCTTTGTTCCACTATGAGTATTTAATTTTTTGCTCCACCATATGTTCCACTTTGATTACTTTATTAGAAAACCTGGTGTGTAGTAAATTGCAGTAAACGAAGGATAAAGTGGAACATGGAATTTTTAATTCGTCCAATGAACTTAGCACATCTCATCACTTGTCTTTGGCAAGTATCGGTCTAGTGAGGTTTGGGTTACTATCACTAAGGGAATTATGCCATTAAGAGCACAGATGCATATGCATGAGATTTTTCACAATCACGAGCCTTATGTTCCAGACAAATGTCCTCCACATGAATTTCTAGATGTGTATTCTTGACCTAACAAGCATATTGCTTAAATTGTTGTATCATGTATCAAGAACACTAACTCCATTGGAAGAAGAGAAGGTAGGGAATAATTATCCCATATTTTCAGAAGCACCTCACAAGCACTTATATTTGTTGAGTGACCTTCACGCCAAGGGTGCGTGGGAGTGACCATCTTTTGAAATGGTGTCCATTTAACCGTTATTTCGCTTGCCAGGTTTTGTGGAGTCTTCATTCCTTCGTTGCAATGATATCACCAACAGAAAAATTATCATTATATAACTATAATAATTTTTCTTTTCACAATTTAAATCAATATCAAGTAAATCTACCTCCACTACCATTAGTTCAAGTTAGTGTAAATAAATAAAAGCTCGAGGCAAAAGAAGATGAAAAGATAATAAACTATTATGCATAAAGGGATTTAACTTCATTTGCCTAATCAATGATTATTGTTGAAAAAATATAATACAAAGAACACGACATCTAGAATTTGGACATTTGACACATGGTCTTACATGAAAATTATGCCATACGGTAGAAAATGGTTAATGGTTAAAAAGTCACTCCCACTCTAAGATCGGGTGGGGGCTAAAGCAAAAGAAGGAAGAAAGTCAATAACATTGATACTGATGAAGAAAATCTATTTGGTTTGTGTGAAAAATGATAGTAAAGTGGAATGATAGTCCTTTGTTCCACTATGAGTATTTAATTTTTTGCTGGACCAATTCTTCCAATTTGATTACTTTATTAGAAAACCTGGTGTGTGGTAAATTGCAGTAAGCGAAGGATAAAGTGGAGCATGGAATTTTTAATTATTCCAATGAACTTAGCACATCTCATCACTTGTCTTTGGCCAGTATTGATCTAGTGTGGTTTGGCTTACTATCATTAAGGGAATTATGCCAAGAAGAGCACACATGCATACACATGAGATTTTTCGCAATCATGAGCCTTATGTTCCGAACAAATGTCCTCCACCTGAATTTCTGGATCTGTATTCTTGACCTAACAAGCATATTGCTTAAATTATTGTATCATGTATCAAGAACAGTAATTCCACTGGAAGATGAGAATGTTGGGAATAAGTATCCCAAATTTTGGAAAACACCTCACAAGCACTTATATTTGTTGAGAAACCTTCAGGCCAAGGGTGTGCGGGAGTGGCCATCTTTTTTATTGGTGACCATTTAACCATTATTTCACTTGCCAGGTTTTTTGGAGTTATCATTCCTTCGTTGCAATGATATCACCAACAGAGAAATTATCATTATATAACTATAATAATTTTTCTTTTCACAATTTAAATCACTATCAAGTAAATCTACCTCCACTTCCTTTAGTTCAGGTTAGTGTAAATAAATAAAAGCTCTAGGCAAAAGAAGGTGAAAAGAAAATAAACTATTAGGCACAGAAAGTTTTCAAGGGATTTAAATTTATTTGGCTAATCAATGATTATTGTTGAAAGAATATAATTCAAAGAACACGACATCTAGAAGTTGGACATTTGACACTTGGTGTGGGGGTTAAAGCAAAAGAAGCTAGAAAGTAAATAACATTGATGCTGATGAAGAAAATCTATGTGGTTTGTGTTAAAAATGATAGTAAAGTGGAATGATAGTCCTTTGTTCCACTATGAGTATTTAATTTTTTGCTCCACCAGTTCTTCCACTTTGAATAGTTTATTAGAAAACCTGGTGTGTAGTAAATTGCAGTAAGCGAAGGATAAAGTGGAACATGGAATTTTTAATTATTCCATTGAACTTAGCACATCTCATCACTTGTCTTTGGCAAGTATTAATCTAGTTAGATTTGGCTTACCATCATTAAGGGAACTATGCCATTAATAGCACACATGCATGCGCATGAGATTTTTCACAATCATGAGCCTTATGTTCCGGACAAATGTCCTCCACCTGAATTTCTAGATGTGTATTCCTGACCTAATAAGCATGTTGCTTAAATTATTGTATCATGTAAGAAGAACACTAACTCCACTGGAAGAAGAGAATGTAGGGAATAAGTATCCCATATTTTGGAAAACACCTCACAAGCACTTATATTTGTTGAGTGACCTTCTTGCTGAGGGTGTGTGGGCGTGACCATCTTTTGAAATGGTGACCATTTAACCATTATTTCGCTAGCCAGGTTTTGTGGTGTCATCATTCCATCGTTGCAATGATATCACCAACAAAAAAATTATCATTATATAATTATAAAAATTTTTCTTTTCACAATTTAAATCAATATCAAGTAAATCAACCTCCACTTTCTTTAGTTCGGGTTAGTGTAAATGAATAAAAGCTCGAGGCAAAAGAAGGTGAAAAGAAAATAAACTATTAGGCACACAAAGTTTTCAAGGGATTCGACTTTATTCGGCTAATCTATGATTATTGTTAAAAAAATATAATACAAAGAACACGACATCTAGAAGTTGGACAATTGACACATTGTCTTACATGAAAATTATGCCATACGGTAGAAAATGGTTAATGGTTAAAAGTCACCCCCAATCTAAGATGGGGTGGGGGTTAAAGCAAAAGAAGCTAGAAAGTCAATAACATTGATACTGATGAAGAAAATCTATGAGGTTTGTGTGAAAAATGATAATAAAGTGGAATGATTGTCCTTTGTTACACTATGAGCATTTAATTTTTTGCTCCACCAATTCCTCCACTTTGATTACTTTATTAGAAAACCTGGTGTGTCGTAAATTGCAGTAAGCGAATGATAAAGTCGAACCTGGAATTTTTAATTATTCCAATGAACTTAGCACATTTCATCACCTGTCTTTGGCAAGTATTGATCTAGTGAGGTTTGGCTTACTATCATTAAGGAAATTATGCCACTAAGAGCATAGATGCATACACATGAAATTTTTAACAATCATGAGCCTTTTGTTCCAAACAAATATCCTCCACCTGAATTTCTGGATGTGTATTCTTGACCTAACAAGCTTATTGCTTAAATTATTGTATCATGTATCAAGAACAGTAATTCGACCGGAAGAAGAGAATGTAGGGAATAAGTATCCCATATTTTGGAAAACACCACACAAGCACTTATATTTGTTGAGTGACCTTCATGCCAAGGGTATGCAGGAGTAACCATCTTTTGAAATGGCGACCATTTAACCGTTATTTCACTTGCCAAGTTTTGTGGAGTCGTCATTCCTTCGTTGCAGTGATATCACCAACAGAAAAATTATCACTATATAAATATTATAATTTTTCTTTTCACAATTTAAATCAATATCTAGTAAATATAGCTCTGCTTCCTTTAGTTCAGGTTAGTGTAAATAAATAAAAGCTCAAGGCAAAAGAAGGTGAAAAGAAAATAAACTATTAGGCACACAAAGTTTTCAAGTGATTTAACTTTATTTGGCTAATCAATGATTATTTTTGAAAAAATATAATACAAAGAACACAACGTCTAAAAGTTGGACATTTGACACATGGTCTTACATGAAACTTATGCCATACGGTAGAAAATGGTTAATGGTTAAAAAGTCACCCCCACTCTGACATTGGGTGGGGGTTAAAGCAAAAGAAGCTAGAAAGTCAATAACATTGATATTGATGAAGAAAATCTATGTAGTTTGTGTGAAAAATGATAGTAAAGTGGAATGATAGTCCTTTTTTCCACTATGAGTATTTAATTTTTTGCTCCACCAATTCTTCCACTTTGATTACTTTATTAGAAAACCTGGGGTGGAATAAATTGCAGTAAGCGAAGGATAAAGTGGAACATGGAATTTTTAATTATTCCAATGAATTTAGCACATCTCTTCACATGTCTTTGGCAAGTATTGATCTACTTAGGTTTGGCTTACCATCATTAAGGGAATGATGCCATTAAGAGCACACATGCATACGCATGAGATTTTTCACAATCATGAGCCTTATGTTCCGAACAAATGTCCTCCACCTAAATTTATGGATGTTTATTCTTGACCAAACAAGCATATTGCTTAAATTATTGTATCATGTATCAAGAACACTAACTCCACTGGAAGAAGAGAATGAAGGGAATAAGTATCCCATATTTTGGAAAACACCTCACAAGCACTTGTATTTGTTGAGTGACCTTCATGCCAAGGGTGTGCAAGGGTGGCCATCTTTTTAAATGGTGACCATTTAACCGTTATTTCACTTGCCAGGTTTTGTGGAGTCATCATTCCTTCGTTGCAATGATATCACCAACAGAAAAATTATCATTATATAACTACAATAATTTTTCTTTTCACAATTTAAATCAATATCAAGTAAATCTACCGCCACTTCCTTTAGTTCAGTTTGGTGTAACTAAATAAAAGCTCAAGGCAATAGAAGGTGGAAAGAAAATAAACTGTTAGGCACACAAAGTTTTCAAGGGATTTAACTTTATTTGGCTAATCAATGATTATTGTTGAAAACATATAATACAAAGAACACGACATCAAGAAGTTGGACAATTGACACATGGTCTTACATGAAAATTGTGCCATACGGTAGAAAATGGTTAATGCATAAAAAGTCACCCCCACCCTAAGATGGGGTGGGGGTTGAAGTAAAATAAGCTAGAAAGTCAATAACATTGATACTAATGAAGAAAATCTATAAGGTTTGTTTGAAAAATGATAGTAAAGTGGAATGATAGTCCTTTGTTCCACTATGAGTATTTAATTTTTAGCTCCACCAATTCTTCCACATTGATTACTGTATTAGAAAACCTGGTGTGTAGTAAATTGCAGTAAGTGAAGGACAAAGTCGAACATGGAATTTTTAATTATTCCAATGAAATTAGCACATTTCAAAACCTGTCGTTGGCAAGTATTGATCTAGTGAGGTTTGGCTTACTATCATTAAGGAAATTATGCCATTAAGAGCACACATGCATACGCATGAGATTTTTCACAATCGTGAGCCTTATGTTCTGGACAAATGTCCTCCACTTGAATTTCTGGATGTGTATTCTTGACCTAACATGCATATTGCATAAATTATTGTATCATGTATCAAGAACAGTAATTCCCCTGGAAGAAGAGAATGTAGGGTATAAGTATCCCAAATTTTGGAAAACACCTCACAAGCACTTATATTTGTTGAGTGACCTTCATGCCAAGGTTTTGCGGGAGTGGCCATCTTTTTAAATGGTGACAATTTAACCGTTGTTTCTCTTGCCAGGTTTTGTGGAGTCATCATTCCTTCGTTGCAATGATATCACCAACAGAAAAATTATCATTATATAACTATAATAATTTTTCTTTTCACATTTTAGGTCAATAACAAGTAAATCTACCTCCACTTCCTTTAGTTCAGGTAAGTGTAAATAAATTAAAGCTCAAGGCAAAAGAAGGTGAAAAGAAAATAAACTATTAGGTAGACAAAGTTTTCAAGGGATTTAACTTTATTTGGCTAATCTATGATTATTGTTGAAAAAAATATAATACAAAGAACATGACATCTAAAAGTTGGACATTTGACACATGGTCTTACATGAAAATTGTGCCATACGGTAGAAAATGGTTAATGGTTAAAAAGTCACCCCCACTCTAAGGTGGGGTGGGGGTTAAAGCAAAACAAGCAAGAAAGTCAATAACATTAATACTGATGAAGTGAGGTGATAGTCTCTTTCAAATCCTATGTGATGAATTTTGTAAACTTTGTGGTTGATTGCTATTCACATATCACCTCACATGTATCTCAAGCTTTTGCTAGTTGCACACACTACACAAGTTACTCTTTGCTAAACTTGGTACATTATATTGTGTGTGATTTTGTTGTGGCCATCCAAGACTAGAAGTTCCTTGATTTTAATGCAAAATGTGTTTAATGTTTGCGCTTTGAGGACAAATTTATTGTAAATCTTGATTTTGGAAGATTTGGGTTGAAGTCAAGTGTTTTTGAAAAACTTTTCGTCTCATACTCATGCCTTTTTTTAAAAAAAAAACAATGTGCTTTGAGGAGTTTCTACATTAAAATGCTATGTTTTTCAAAAATATGATTTTTCTAGACTTTCGATCGATCGAACCTATTTTTCGATCAATCGAAATTGCGATTAAAATTTTTGGTTTGAGTTTGCCTGACTCAATTAATGTTCAATCGATTCTCGATCAATTGCAACTGAAAAATTTTCAGTCTCTATGTTTTTGACCAAATTTTTTTTTATGCATCATTTGTGTTTAGGATTCACATGCATTGCATTGTTTTTGTATCCATCTTGCAGTTTTGCAGTCATATCTTTCATTATTTTCACACAACATGCATACACTTTGCTACATTGGGTACTCAACTTGATCAAAAAATTGATTGATTAATTTTTGAGCTATGTACTTTCTAGTATATGCCTTTTTTATGTGTGAACTGTAGAAAATATTTTTCTTAAGAGATATGATGGATAATCAATGTGCAAATATTTTCTCTACTCATGCAACTGTTTATGGGTCACATAGTGCCATGTTTGCATTTTATTGAAAGAGAGAATATTTTTTCTTCATGTGTATCCTCAACTTAGTTTTTTTTTTTTTTAAACTTGGTTTGTGTCTTTTTATTTATCCCCACCCCCTTTATTTTTCCCCAAAATTGTTTTTCCCAAAACTTGTTTTGTTTTTCCTATTTTTGTAGGGGGAGAAGCTTGTTTTTTTTTTAACCTGTGTTGTTCATAGGGGGAGTTGTCTCTATTTTCTATTGAGTTGAATTATTTTGTGTTCCCTTAATTCTCTATTTTCTCTTATTCTCTGTTGTGTATGTTGTCTATTGACCTTCTGATTGGGTTGTCTTTGTCAATACGTGACAAAAAGGGGGAGAGATATCTAGATGAAATGTGGGAATCCTGTTTGTTTTGTTTAAGGGGAGATACATTGATTGTTTATGATAGTGAAAAATACAAGTATGTTTTGGTGTATTTAACTTAGGGGGAGAGTTAGTTTGCATATTTGTTGTTTTCTTGTTTTCTGTTTATTTTCCACACATGCGTTTAGGTGTATCTAACTTAGGGGGAGAGTTAGTTTGCATATTTGCTGTTTTCTTGTTTTCTGTTTATTTTCCACACATGCGTTTAGGTGTATCTAACTTAGGGGGAGAGTTAGTTTGCATATTTGCTGTTTTCTTGTTTTCTGTTTATTTTCCACTCATGCGTTTAGGTGTATCTAACTTAGGGGGAGAGTTAGTTTGCATATTTGCTGTTTTCTTGTTTTCTGTTTATTTTCCACACATGCGTTTAGGTGTATCTAACTTAGGGGGAGAGTTAGTTTGCATATTTGCTGTTTTCTTGTTTTCTGTTTATTTTCCACACATGCGTTTAGGTGTATCTAACTTAGGGGGAGAGTTAGTTTGCATATTTGTTGTTTTCTTGTTTTCTGTTTATTTTCCACACATGCGTTTATGCGTTTTGTTTAGTGTTTCAGGAAATATACAAGTTGATTTAGTTGTGCTGCTGTCTACACTTGCAACTGATAGATAGTAGTTAGGTTGAATTGTATTTGGGCTATTTGTAACTTTGAGCATTTCATGTTTGTGATGTGTTTTGTCACGGATTGCCAAAGGGGGAGATTGTTAGGTTCTAAGACTTTAGGAACTAATGTATTAGAAATTTAATTTGTATTATGTTGGCAAACCATGATCAAAATATAGAGTCTAGGTTTAGGTTTGCTCAAAGTATGTTTATTTGTAAAATTGGAATCGAGTGATTGCAGAACTTATTGGACTAAATCTGCGAGGCTCGATCGATCGAAAATTAGACTCGATCGATCGAACCACGTACAGATTTATTTTTCTGCAAAGTTCCAGTTCAGCCCAAACTCTACTTAAACGTATTAGGGTTCAAGTAAAACACTCCTATATATAAGGAAAACCCTAAAACGTTTTTATAAGTTTTTTAGAGAGAAAAGAGTGTGCCTCCTTTTGTATTTTAGGGTTTTGTACCCAAAAGCTCTCTAAGGACTTGGTTGCTTATATTGCGGTTTATGTGAATCTCTTGTGAAATCTTTGAGGAGCTTTCCTTAACATAAACTTAGGGTTTTCAAGGAGAAGAATTTTCTACACCTTGATGATCATTCCAATTGCTGTCATTGAAGCTTAAAGAAAACACAAGTGGGTGTGCTTGTATTTGGTGGAGAATCCAAGAAAGAAGGAGTCCGTAGATTCGGAGCTTGCACGTGGTCGTGTCAGTAAGTTCTATTGGTGGGTAGCAATAAGAAGTCGAGCGTGGGGACTTGTAAGACTTATTGTATGAACTTCGATTCTTTCAAGATAATGGATTCAAGTTTACCTTAAGGATAGCTAGGTTAAATCCTTCCCAGGTTTTTACCTGTTTGGTTTCCTGGGTGATCATATCTTGTATCTTTTATATTTCCGCTGCTTTACATGATATGATTGTTTGATTGTGTTAACCTAGATTTGAATAATTTGACTAAGTAACAACTTGGCTAATTACCTAGGTTAATCCAATTGTGGTTTTAAGGGGTCTAAAAAATTGACAAGTGGTATCAGAGCAGGTAGCTCTTTTGTTTTAGATCTTTTGATCTAAGAGTTGATCCTTGACCCCTGTTGTCATGGATAATTTGAAGAGTCTTTTTGATCATGTTTTTGCTCATGCTTCTGTTGATTTTATTGATGCCTGTGAAACTCTTCGTAAGGAATTATTGAAATCTATGAAAATTGCTAAGAAATTCAAGGAATAGTTAAAATTAGCTAATCTTGAAAAAGAGGAACTGATTGTTAGATTAGATGAATCTAATAAAAAGAATGAATATTTGAGAAATCAAATTTCCTCTCAAGATGAGAAGATGAAAAGCTTGGAACAAGAGTTAGTTGAATCTAAAGCTAAAATTGAAAATTTGACTAGTACCAAGCCTGTTGTTGATAACAGAAGTGTTTCTGTTTCTCTTAAGTCTAAAACTAAGAAAGTTTATATCCCTCCTTTTAAGAGGAATAATAAAGAAAAGGCTTATTTTTCTAGGTTAGACAAAGGTAAAAGTTCTGATGTTAACGCTGAAGTTTCTAAACCGATGTCTAAATCTACTATTAGAGAGCATAATAAATCTGTTTTTGTGCCTACCTGTCACCTTTGTGGTGTTGTTGGTCATATTAGACCAAATTGTTCTTTGTTGAGGCAAAAACCAAAATCTGAGACTAGATTTGCTGTTAGGAATACGGATGTTCCTAAATTTGTTCCTGTTTGTCACTTTTGTGGTGTCTCCGGTCACATTCGTCCTAATTGTCATAAGTTAAAATTTAAGCATTCTGTATTTCAATCTAGGATATGTGATGATATTTCTCCTGCCATAAGTCCAAATAAATTGTTTCATATGCTTTTGAAAAATTTAAGCTTGTTGGCTTGTGAAAGGAATTTGCAGGATTTTAGTCTCTCTCAGAAGATTGGTGTAATCCCTCAAATACACTCTGCCTCTCATGGATTTTCACCTACAAAACCGAAGACTCGTGCTATATAGGTGAGAAAAGATTCTCTAAGGTGAGTGTTGCTGACTTGTTCCTGATTTAATTCTTTCAATTGTTTATGGACATGTTTTGTTTTTGTTTTTGTTTGTTTTTATTTTTATTTAAAAAAGAAATCCAAAAACATTGAAAAATTTCAAAAAAAAAGACAAAAAAAAATTTTTGTGTCTAGTTTTATTTTTCTTGAGGATTACATGAATTATGATATCTCTCTTGATTTAGAACATGCTTGACATTGTGGAGAAACTTGAATAGTATGTGTTATATAAGTGCTAAGCTATTTCTGATTTTGTGTGAGTATGTACTAATTTGTACATATACTCAAGGGTTAATTAAGAAATTGATATTTCTTATTTGTGTACCCTCTATAGCTTAGTTAAGCACTGTCATGCATTGCATTTGCATTGTTCATTTAGCATAATATGTGATTTTTTGTTTTTTGGTCATAAATTTTTTAAACCAAAAAGATTTTTGTGTTTTACATTTCACATCTTGGATTTATAATCAAGTATTGGCCATATTATCTTTACATAACATGTTTATGTACCCTGTTTAGCTTGGATGGGCTTCTTTTATTGCATTTTACTAGTTTAAGCTTTGAAGTGCATGTTGTGTGGGAGATGTGTATAGTTTTTGATCACTTTGTCTTGATCTTGAAGTCACATGTCTTTGACTGTCAGACTTGAACCTTTTGAGAAAGGCATAAATAACCATCTCACCACTGTTCACTAGCCAATCATAAACACCTTAGTGCATATCGTAAGATTTTGTGCTCGAGAAAGTGTAGCATATGCACAAAAAGAACATAAGGTGTAGCCTCGGTTTAATTGTTAAATGCTTAAAATTGGTGTGTACTATTAGGCTTGATGCCAAATCACATAATTAAAATTGGTGTGTATATTATGAGGCAAAATTCACGAAACTTATATGATTGCAAGCTTATGTTCTAGGAGATGTGGGAGTTATATGATGTAACTCTTTAGGTGATAGTCTTTTTCAAATCCTATGTGATGAATTTTGTAGACTTTGTGGTTGATTGCTATTCACATATCACCTCACATGTATCTCAAGCTTTTGCTAGTTGCACACACTACATAAGTTACTCTTTGCTAAACTTGGTACATTATATTATGTGTGATTTTGTTGTGGCCATCCAAGATTAAAAGTTCCTTGATTTTAATGCAAAATGTGTTTAATGTTTGCGCTTTGAGGACAAATTTATTGAAAATCTTGATTTTGGAAGATCTGGGTCGAATTCAAGTGTTTTTGAAAAACTTTTCGTCTCATACTCACGCCTTTTTTTATAAAAAAAAACAATGTGCTTTGAGGAGTTTCTGCATTAAAATGCTATGTTTTTCAAAAATTTGATTTTTCTAGACTTTCGATCGATCGAACCTATTTTTCGATCAATCAAAATTGCGATTAAAATTTTTGGTTTGAGTTTGCCTGACTCAATTGATGTTCAATCGATTCTCGATCAATTGCAACTGAAAAATTTTCAGTCTCTATGTTTTTGACCAAATTTTTTTTTATGCATCATTTGTGTTTAGGATTCACATGCATTGCATTGTTTTTGTATCCATCTTGCAGTTTTGCAGTCATATCTTTCATTGTTATATTTGTTTAGTGACCTTCATGCCAAGGGTGTGCAGGAGTCATCATTCCTTCATTGCAATCATATCACGAACAGAAAAATTATCATTATTTAACTACAATAATTTTTCTTTTCACAATTTAAATCAATATCAAGTAAATCTACCGCCACTTCCTTTAGTTCAGGTTAGTGTAAATAAATAAAAGCTCAAGGCAATAGAAGGTGTAAAGAAAATAAACTGTTAGGCACACAAAGTTTTCAAAGGATTTAACTTTATTTGGCTAATCAATGATTATTGTTGAAAAAATATAATACAAAGAACACGACATCTAGAAGTTGGACATTTGACACATGGTCTTACATGAAAATTATGCCATACGGTTGAAAATGGATAATGTTAAAAAGTCATCCCCATTCTAAGTTGGGGTGGGGGTTAAAGTAAAATAAGCTGGAAAGTCACTAAAATTGATACTGATGAAGAATATCTATAAGGTTTGTGTGAAAAATGATAGTAAAGTGGAATGATAGTCCTTTGTTCCACTATGAGTATTTAATTTTTTGCTCCACCAACTCTTCCACTTTGATTACTTTATTTGAAAACCTGGTGTATAGTAAGTTGCAATAAGCGAAGGATAAAGTGGAACATGGAATTTTTAAGTATTCCAATGAACTTAGTACATCTCTTCACTTGTCTTTGGCAAGTATTGATCTAGTGAAGTTTGGCTTACTATCATTAAGGTTATTATGCCATTAAGAGCACACATGCATACGCATGAGATTTTTCACAATCATGAGCCTTATGTTCCAAACAATTGTCCTCCACCTGAATTTCTGGATGTATATTCTTGACCTAACAAGCATATTGCTTAAATTATTATATCAAGTATCAAGAACACTAACTCCACTGGATGAAGAGAATGTAGGGAATAAGTATCCCATATTTTGGAAAACACCACACAAGCACTTATATTTGTTGAGTGACCTTCATGCCAAGGGTGTGCGAGAGTGGCCATCTTTTTAAATGGTGATCATTTAACAGTTATTTCACATGCGAGGTTTTGTGGAGTCATCATTCCTTCGTTGCAGTGATATAACCAATAGAAAAATTATCATTATATAACTACAATAATTTTTCTTTTCACAATGTAAATCAATATCAAGTAAATCTACCTCCACTTCCTTTAGTTCAGGTTAGTGTAAATAAATAAAAGCTCAAGGCAACAGTAGTTGAAAAGAAAATAAAATGTTAGGCACACGAAGTTTTCAAGGGATTTAACTTTATTTGGCTAATCAATGATTATTGTTGAAAAAATATAATACAAAGAACACGACATCTAGAAGTTGGACATTTGACACATGGTCTTACATGAAAATTATGCCATACGGTTGAAAATGGATAATGTTAAAAAGTCATCCCCATTCTAAGTTGGGGTGGGGGTTAAAGTAAAATAAGCTGGAAAGTCACTAAAATTGATACTGATGAAGAAAATCTATAAGGTTTGTGTGAAAAATGATAGTAAAGTGGAATGATAGTCCTTTGTTCCACTATGAGTATTTAATTTTTTGCTCCACCAACTCTTCCACTTTGATTACTTTATTAGAAAACCTGGTGTATAGTAAGTTGCAATAAGCGAAGGATAAAGTGGAACATGGAATTTTTAATTATTCCAATGAACTTAGTACATCTCTTCACTTGTGTTTGGCAAGTATTGATCTAGTGAAGTTTGGCTTACTATCATTAAGGTTATTATGCCATTAAGAGCACACATGCATACGCATGAGATTTTTCACAATCATGAGCCTTATGTTCCAAACAATTGTCCTCCACCTGAATTTCTGGATGTATGTTCTTGACCTAACAAGCATATTGCTTAAATTATTATATCAAGTATCAAGAACACTAACTCCACTGGATGAAGAGAATGTAGGGAATAAGTATCCCATATTTTGGAAAACACCACACAAGCACTTATATTTGTTGAGTGACCTTCATGCCAAGGGTGTGCAAGAGTGGCCATCTTTTTAAATGGTGATCATTTAACAGTTATTTCACATGCGAGGTTTTGTGGAGTCATCATTCCTTCGTTGCAGTGATATAACCAATAGAAAAATTATCATTATATAACTACAATAATTTTTCTTTTCACAATGTAAATCAATATCAAGTAAATCTACCTCCACTTCCTTTAGTTCAGGTTAGTGTAAATAAATAAAAGCTCAAGGCAATAGTAGTTGAAAAGAAAATAAAATGTTAGGCACACGAAGTTTTCAAGGGATTTAACTTTATTTGGCTAATCAATGATTATTGTTGAAAAAATATAATACAAAGAACACGACATCTAGAAGTTGGACATTTGACACATGGTCTTACATGAAAATTATGCCATACGGTTGAAAATGGATAATGTTAAAAAGTCATCCCCATTCTAAGTTGGGGTGGGGGTTAAAGTAAAATAAGCTGGAAAGTCACTAAAATTGATACTGATGAAGAAAATCTATAAGGTTTGTGTGAAAAATGATAGTAAAGTGGAATGATAGTCCTTTGTTCCACTATGAGTATTTAATTTTTTGCTCCACCAACTCTTCCACTTTGATTACTTTATTAGAAAACCTGGTGTATAGTAAGTTGCAATAAGCGAAGGATAAAGTGGAACATGGAATTTTTAATTATTCCAATGAACTTAGTACATCTCTTCACTTGTGTTTGGCAAGTATTGATCTAGTGAAGTTTGGCTTACTATCATTAAGGTTATTATGCCATTAAGAGCACACATGCATACGCATGAGATTTTTCACAATCATGAGCCTTATGTTCCAAACAATTGTCCTCCACCTGAATTTCTGGATGTATATTCTTGACCTAACAAGCATATTGCTTAAATTATTATATCAAGTATCAAGAACACTAACTCCACTGGATGAAGAGAATGTAGGGAATAAGTATCCCATATTTTGGAAAACACCACACAAGCACTTATATTTGTTGAGTGACCTTCATGCCAAGGGTGTGCAAGAGTGGCCATCTTTTTAAATGGTGATCATTTAACAGTTATTTCACATGCGAGGTTTTGTGGAGTCATCATTCCTTCGTTGCAGTGATATAACCAATAGAAAAATTATCATTATATAACTACAATAATTTTTCTTTTCACAATGTAAATCAATATCAAGTAAATCTACCTCCACTTCCTTTAGTTCAGGTTAGTGTAAATAAATAAAAGCTCAAGGCAATAGTAGTTGAAAAGAAAATAAAATGTTAGGCACACGAAGTTTTCAAGGGATTTAACTTTATTTGGCTAATCAATGATTATTGTTGAAAAAATATAATACAAAGAACACGACATCTAGAAGTTGGACATTTGACACATGGTCTTACATGAAAATTATGCCATACGGTTGAAAATGGATAATGTTAAAAAGTCATCCCCATTCTAAGTTGGGGTGGGGGTTAAAGTAAAATAAGCTGGAAAGTCACTAAAATTGATACTGATGAAGAAAATCTATAAGGTTTGTGTGAAAAATGATAGTAAAGTGGAATGATAGTCCTTTGTTCCACTATGAGTATTTAATTTTTTGCTCCACCAACTCTTCCACTTTGATTACTTTATTAGAAAACCTGGTGTATAGTAAGTTGCAATAAGCGAAGGATAAAGTGGAACATGGAATTTTTAATTATTCCAATGAACTTAGTACATCTCTTCACTTGTGTTTGGCAAGTATTGATCTAGTGAAGTTTGGCTTACTATCATTAAGGTTATTATGCCATTAAGAGCACACATGCATACGCATGAGATTTTTCACAATCATGAGCCTTATGTTCCAAACAATTGTCCTCCACCTGAATTTCTGGATGTATATTCTTGACCTAACAAGCATATTGCTTAAATTATTATATCAAGTATCAAGAACACTAACTCCACTGGATGAAGAGAATGTAGGGAATAAGTATCCCATATTTTGGAAAACACCACACAAGCACTTATATTTGTTGAGTGACCTTCATGCCAAGGGTGTGCAAGGGTGGCCATCTTTTTAAATGGTGATCATTTAACAGTTATTTCACATGCGAGGTTTTGTGGAGTCATCATTCCTTCGTTGCAGTGATATAACTAATAGAAAAATTATCATTATATAACTACAATAATTTTTCTTTTCACAATGTAAATCAATATCAAGTAAATCTACCTCCACTTCCTTTAGTTCAGGTTAGTGTAAATAAATAAAAGCTCAAGGCAATAGTAGTTGAAAAGAAAATAAAATGTTAGGCACACGAAGTTTTCAAGGGATTTAACTTTATTTGGCTAATCAATGATTATTGTTGAAAAAATATAATACAAAGAACACGACATCTAGAAGTTGGACATTTGACACATGGTCTTACATGAAAATTATGCCATACGGTAGAAAATGGATAATGTTAAAAAGTCATCCCCATTCTAAGATGGGGTGGGGGTTAAAGTAAAATAAGCTGGAAAGTCACTAAAATTGATACTGATGAAGAAAATCTATAAGGTTTGTGTGAAAAATGATAGTAAAGTGGAATGATAGTCCTTTGTTCCACTATGAGTATTTAATTTTTTGCTCCACCAACTCTTCCACTTTGATTACTTTATTAGAAAACCTGGTGTATAGTAAGTTGCAATAAGCGAAGGATAAAGTGGAACATGGAATTTTTAATTATTCCAATGAACTTAGTACATCACTTCACTTGTCTTTGGCAAGTATTGATCTAGTGAAGTTTGGCTTACTATCATTAAGGTTATTATGCCATTAAGAGCACACATGCATACGCATGAGATTTTTCACAATCATGAGCCTTATGTTCCAAACAATTGTCCTCCACCTGAATTTCTGGATGTATATTCTTGACCTAACAAGCATATTGCTTAAATTATTATATCAAGTATCAAGAACACTAACTCCACTGGATGAAGAGAATGTAGGGAATAAGTATCCCATATTTTGGAAAACACCACACAAGCACTTATATTTGTTGAGTGACCTTCATGCCAAGGGTGTGCAAGAGTGGCCATCTTTTTAAATGGTGATCATTTAACAGTTATTTCACATGCGAGGTTTTGTGGAGTCATCATTCCTTCGTTGCAGTGATATAACCAATAGAAAAATTATCATTATATAACTACAATAATTTTTCTTTTCACAATGTAAATCAATATCAAGTAAATCTACCTCCACTTCCTTTAGTTCAGGTTAGTGTAAATAAATAAAAGCTCAAGGCAATAGTAGTTGAAAAGAAAATAAAATGTTAGGCACACGAAGTTTTCAAGGGATTTAACTTTATTTGGCTAATCAATGATTATTGTTGAAAAAATATAATACAAAGAACACGACATCTAGAAGTTGGACATTTGACACATGGTCTTACATGAAAATTATGCCATACGGTAGAAAATGGATAATGTTAAAAAGTCATCCCCATTCTAAGATGGGGTGGGGGTTAAAGTAAAATAAGCTGGAAAGTCACTAAAATTGATACTGATGAAGAAAATCTATAAGGTTTGTGTGAAAAATGATAGTAAAGTGGAATGATAGTCCTTTGTTCCACTATGAGTATTTAATTTTTTGCTCCCCCAACTCTTCCACTTTGATTACTTTATTAGAAAACCTGGTGTCTAGTAAGTTGCAATAAGCGAAGGATAAAGTGGAACATGGAATTTTTAATTATTCCAATGAACTTAGTACATCTCTTCACTTGTCTTTGGCAAGTATTGATCTAGTGAAGTTTGGCTTACTATCATTAAGGTTATTATGCCATTAAGAGCACACATGCATACGCATGAGATTTTTCACAATCATGAGCCTTATGTTCCCAACAATTGTCCTCCACCTGAATTTCTGGATGTATATTCTTGACCTAACAAGCATATTGCTTAAATTATTATATCAAGTATCAAGAACACTAACTCCACTGGATGAAGAGAATGTAGGGAATAAGTATCCCATATTTTGGAAAACACCACACAAGCACTTATATTTGTTGAGTGACCTTCATGCCAAGGGTGTGCGAGAGTGGCCATCTTTTTAAATGGTGATCATTTAACAGTTATTTCACATGCGAGGTTTTGTGGAGTCATCATTCCTTCGTTGCAGTGATATAACCAATAGAAAAATTATCATTATATAACTACAATAATTTTTCTTTTCACAATGTAAATCAATATCAAGTAAATCTACCTCCACTTCCTTTAGTTCAGGTTAGTGTAAATAAATAAAAGCTCAAGGCAATAGTAGTTGAAAAGAAAATAAAATTTTAGGCACACGAAGTTTTCAAGGGATTTAACTTTATTTGGCTAATCAATGATTATTGTTGAAAAAATATAATACAAAGAACACGACATCTAGAAGTTGGACATTTGACACATGGTCTTACATGAAAATTAGGCCATACGGTAGAAAATGGTTAATGGTTAAAAGTCACCCCCAATCTAAGATGGGGTGGGGGCTAAAGCAAAAGAAGCTAGAAAGTCAATAACATTGATACTGATGAAGAAAATCTATTTGGTTTGTGTGAAAAATGATAGTAAAGTGGAATGATAATCCTTTGTTCCACTATAAGTATTTAATTTTTTGCTCCGACAATTCTTCCACTTTGATTACTTTATTAGAAAACCTGGTGTGTAGTAAATTGCAGTAAGCGAAGGATAAAGTGGAACATGGAATTTTTAATTATTCCAATGAACTTAGCACATCTCTTCACTTGTCTTCGGCAAGTATTGATCTAGTTAGGTTTGGCTTACTATCATTAAGAGAATTATGCCATTAAGAGCACACATGTATACGCATGAGATTTTTCACAATCATGAGCCTTATGTTCCGAACAAATGTCCTCCACCTGAATATATGGATTTGTATTCTTGACCTAACAAGCATATTGCTTAAATTATTATATCAAGTATCAAGAACACTAACTCCACTGGATGAAGAGAATGTAGGGAATAAGTATCCCATATTTTGGAAAACACCACACAAGCACTTATATTTGTTGAGTGACCTTCATGCCAAGGGTGTGCAAGAGTGGCCATCTTTTTAAATGGTGATCATTTAACAGTTATTTCACATGCGAGGTTTTGTGGAGTCATCATTCCTTCGTTGCAGTGATATAACCAATAGAAAATTATCATTATATAACTACAATAATTTTTCTTTTCACAATGTAAATCAATATCAAGTAAATCTACCTCCACTTCCTTTAGTTCAGGTTAGTGTAAATAAATAAAAGCTCAAGGCAATAGTAGTTGAAAAGAAAATAAAATGTTAGGCACACGAAGTTTTCAAGGGATTTAACTTTATTTGGCTAATCAATGATTATTGTTGAAAAAATATAATACAAAGAACACGACATCTAGAAGTTGGACATTTGACACATGGTCTTACATGAAAATTAGGCCATACGGTAGAAAATGGTTAATGGTTAAAAGTCACCCCCAATCTAAGATGGGGTGGGGGCTAAAGCAAAAGAAGCTAGAAAGTCAATAACATTGATACTGATGAAGAAAATCTATTTGGTTTGTGTGAAAAATGATAGTAAAGTGGAATGATAATCCTTTGTTCCACTATAAGTATTTAATTTTTTGCTCCGACAATTCTTCCACTTTGATTACTTTATTAGAAAACCTGGTGTGTAGTAAATTGCAGTAAGCGAAGGATAAAGTGGAACATGGAATTTTTAATTATTCCAATGAACTTAGCACATCTCTTCACTTGTCTTCGGCAAGTATTGATCTAGTTAGGTTTGGCTTACTATCATTAAGAGAATTATGCCATTAAGAGCACACATGTATACGCATGAGATTTTTCACAATCATGAGCCTTATGTTCCGAACAAATGTCCTCCACCTGAATTTATGGATTTGTATTCTTGACCAAACAAGCATATTGCTTAAATTATTGTATCATGTATCAAGAACACTAACTCCAGTGGAAGAAGAGAACGTAGGGAATAAGTATCCCATATTTTGGAAAACACCTCACAAGCTCATTATATAACTACAATAATTTTTCTTTTCACAATTTAAATCAATGCCAAGTAAATCTACCGCCACTTCCTTTAGTTCTGGTTAGTGTAAATAAATAAAAGCTCAAGGCAATAGAAGGTGAAAAGAAAATAAACTGTTAGGCACACAAAGTTTTCAAGGGATTTAACTTTATTTGGCTAATCAATGATTATTGTTGAAAAAATATAATACAAAGAACACGACATCTAGAAGTTGGACATTTGACACATGGTCTTAGATGAAAATTTTGCCATACAATAGAAAATGGTTAATGGTTAAAAAGTCACCCCCACTCTAAGATGGGGTGGGGGTTAAAGCAAAAGAAGCTAGAAAGTCAATAACATTGATATTGATGAAGAAAATCTATGTGGTTTTTGTGAAAAATGATAGTAAAGTGGAATGATAGTCCTTTGTTCCACTATGAGCATTTAATTTTTTGCTCCACCAATTCTTCCACTTTGATTACTTTATTTGAAAACCTGGTGTGTAGTAAATTGCAGTAAGCGAAGGATAAAGTGGAACATGGAATTTTTAATTCGTTCAATGAACTTAGCACATCTCATCACTTGTCTTTGGTAAGTATTGATCTAGTGAGGTTTGGTTACTATCACTAAGGGAATTATGCCATTAAGAGCACACATGCACACGCATGAGATTTTTCACCATCATGAGCCTTGTGTTCCAGACAAATGTCGTCCACATGAATTTCTGGATGTGTATTCTTGACCTAACAAGCATATTGCTTAAATTATTGTATCATGTTTCAAGAACACTAACTCCACTGGAAGAAGAGAACGTAGGGAATATGTATCCCATTTTTTTAGAAACACCTCACATGCACTTATATTTGTTGAGTGACCTTCACTTCAAGGGTGTGTGTGAGTGACCATCTTTTGAAATGGTGACCATTTAATCATTATTTCACTTGCCAGCTTTTGTGGAGTCATCATTCCTTAGTTGGAATGATATCACCAGCAAAAAAAATTATCATTATATAACTATAATAATTTTTCGTTTCACAATTTAAATCAATATCAAGCAAATCTGCCTCCACTTCCTTTAGTTCTGGTTAGTGTAAGTATATAAAAGTTCAAGGCAAAAGAAGGTGAAAAGAGAATAAACTATTAGGCATACAAAGTTTTCAAGGGATTTAACTTTATTTGGCTAATCAATGATTATTGTTGAAAAAAATATAATACAAAGAACACAGCATCTAGAAGTTGGACATTTGACTCATGGTCTTACATGATAATTATGCGATACGGTAGAAAATGGTTAGTTGTTAACAAGTCACCCCCACTCTAGGATGGGGTGGGGGTAAAAGCAAAAGAAGCTAGAAAGTCAATAACATAGATATTGATGAATAAAATCTATGTGGTTTATGTGAAAATGGGTTGTAAAGTGGAATGATAGTCCTTTGTTCCACTATGAGTATTTAATTTTTTGCTCCACCAATTCTTCCACTTTGATTACTTTATTAGAAAACCTGGTGTGTAGTAAATTGAAGTAAGCGAAGGATAAAGTGGAACATGCAATTTTTAATTATTCCAAAGAACTTAGCACATCTCATCACTTGTCTTTGGCAAGTATTGATCTAGTGAGGTTTGGCTTACTATCACTAAGGGAATTATGCCATTAAGAGCACACATGCATACGCATGAGATTTTCACCATCATAAGCCTTATGTTCCAGACAAATGTCCTCCACTTGAATTTCTGGATGTGTATTCCTGACGTGAGAAGCACATTGCTTAATTATTGTATCAAGTGTCAATAACACTATATTGGAAAAAATAGTTACCCAAAAAACCATCCGTTAGCATGCAATTTGAACTTCCACTATGAGTATTTAATTTTTTTGCTCCACCAATTCTTCCAGTTTGATTACTTTATTAGAAAAACCTGGTGTGTAGTAAATTGTAGTAAGTGAAGGATAAAGTGGAATATGAAATTTTTAATTCGTCCAATGAACTTAGCACATCTCATCACTTGTCTTTGGCAAGTATTGATCTAGTGAGGTTTGGCTTACTATCACTAAGGGAATTATCCCATTAAGATCACACATGCATACGCATGAGATTTTTCACCATCATGAGCCTTATGTTCCGGACAAATGTCCTCCGCATGAATTTCTAAATGTGTATTCCTGACGTAAGAAGCACATTGCTTAATTATTGTATCAAGTATCAATAACACTAGCAAATACTTGTAGGCTGCCTATACATGTGTGGCAACAATAGCTGTAATTGGCAAGTTGGGAATGTTATGGTTGGTTATTGAACATATGGGGTTCCATTCTATCTACCCTGAAATGGTAATTATATTGCAATCGTGTTTTTTTTAAAGGGTGCAATCATGTTAGTAAGGCCACTAAACAGTAACTCATATGCATAAAGGAAGAATTGAATAGCACATACATGAGATTTTAATCATGGGTAATACTTTTTTGCTAGATGCCATATACATTAATACTATGCTCATGGAAAAATGCCTTCCTTCAAGCAATTTTATCAAACACCTTACAGGCTTAATCATTGTTGGAGTATTTTTTATTTTTTATATAGAAGAAAAATACCTTAGAGGCAAATTGTGAGATGTCCATTGGCAAATGTTTGGGAGCAGTGTTTAAGTATTGTTGGTCAGTTTTCAGTGTTGTGGATGATAAGGGTAATTCTGGAAGAAGGATAAACTCGTTCACATATGAGGAAGCCGACGGTCCCAATAAACCCGTAAGCTTTACTTATGCATTAGAAGGATGATATCATAGGCCGACGACTCCACCTCGACGCCTGACGACATCTGTGTGAGACAACTAGAATGCTAAGACAAGATATAAAGCTGGCAGAAGGAAGCTGATGTGGAGAAAGAAGCTTGTGACGGTTCCTACAAGGAAAGGATCTTACAAGATACACGTGTTAATGAGGATCTTCCCTACAAGAAAAGACCTTCTTCGCCAAGGAACCAATGTCAACTCTACGCTACTATAAAAACCCCAAAGCCCTCACAAACCAAGGTACACATAATTTATCCCAACTCTGACACTCTATAGTTGTGAAAGTTCTCTAACTTAACCTTCGGAGGGTATTTGGCCGTTACCACACCGGTACTCTCTGTAGGGTCTTCTTCTTCTTTGTTTTGTAAGTCTTGTCTAGAGCACGTGAGGACCCTGTAGCTTACTGACAATTTTCGGCATCATCAATTGGCGCCGTCTATGGGAAACAAGTAAGCCATACTACCACTTCCCAGACAAAGAGTTGCATGGTACTTACTCATTCGATGACGACCACCAACAATAACCAAGGAGACAAACCGCGTACCACCACCCTTGAGAGACAAGTTCAGACTCTCGCCACGGCTATGGAACGCCTCACCAAGAAAAACCACGATCTAGAGGAACAACTGCACCAAAAGAACGCAGGACTTAACACTTAGGAGGAGGACCAAGAAGGTACCAGCGCTGAGAGAAGGGACCAAAAAGGACCGGAGGGCAGCAACACCCCAAGTAGACAAGAGCGACAGGATACAAGCCGTCCTTCCACTGCAAATACGGCTCCACCATACATGGTTGTGGAGATGCAGATGATGAAGGAACAGATGGACTTCATGATGAATGCCCTCAGAGGATGGATTTCTAACGACCTCGATGAATTGGTCCATCGGACAAATTCGCCCTTCACTGCATCCGTCACTTCATTCCCCCTTCCGCCGATGTTCCACATGCTGTAAGTAAAGGCCTACGACGGATATAAGGACCCCTTAGATCACCTGAAGTCTTTTAAAACCTTGATGCACTTGCAAGGCGTGGTGGACGAGATCATGTGCTGGTCCTTTCCAACTACGCTGATGGGTCCCGCAAGGGTATGGTTTAGCTAGCTGACGCCAAACTTTATTAGTACCTTCAAGGAGTTGAGCACACAATTCGCCTCGCACTTTATCGGGGGCACAGGTATAAGAAGTCCACTGCATTCCTAATGAACATCAAACAATGGGAGGATGAGACACTGAGGTTTTACAGAACTCGATTTAACAAGGAGGCCCTCTCGATTGATGAAGCTGACGACAAGATACTCGTGGCTGCATTCACCAATGGGTTACGGAAGGGCATGTTTTTGTTTTCTCTATATAAAAATGACCTAAAGACCATGTCGGATGTACTATACAGGGCTACTAAGTACATGAACGCAAAAGACACGCTGCTAGCCCGAGATGAGAAGCCTAAGAAAAGGGAAAGACAGGAGGAAGCGCGGCAGGACAGGGGACAAAAGACAACAAGGACTGGAGACCGACGGGAGGATAAGCACTCAGAACCCCCCACTGGGAGGTTTGCAAGCTTCACCCCATTAAATGCCTCAATCGATCAAGTTTTGATGCAGATCAAGGACAAAGGAGCCTTAACATTTCGTGGCAAGCTAAAGGGAGACCCCAGTAAGAGGCCCAGAGACAAGTACTGCTATTTTCACCGCGATCATGACCATGATACGTCTAACTACTACAACTTGAAGCAACAAATAGAAGCTCTTATCAGACAAGGAAAGTTGTAGAGGTTTGTTAGCAAGGAAAGACTGGACCCACCAAAAGAACAAGTTGCCCGAAGGGAGAATGAGCGTCCCAGGCCACCCCTAGGAGACATAAGAATGATTGTGGAAGCTACTACAGCTTCTGGCTCATCTAAAAAGGTCTATAAGATGTACCTCAGGATGGTTCAAAACATCTAACTAACAGGCTTCATCCCGAAGATGGCGTAGGTCAACAACCCTGTAATTGGATTCTCAGAGGAAGATGCTCAACGTCTCCACCACCTGCATGACGATGCACTCGTTGTTAGCATACGGGTAGGGGACTACAACACACACCGGGTACTAGTTAACAATGGAATCTCTGCTGACATCCTCTACCACCCGACATTCCAGCTAATGAGGATTGAGAGAGAATGACTGGTTCCGACCAACACCCCACTCGTTGGGTTTGGAGGAACAAGAGTATACCCCCTTGGTGCAGTCACATTGCAGTCACAAGAGTATACCTTCAGCAAATCACTAAGGATGTTACATTTCTTGTTGTCCACTACTCATCTGCCTACAATGCCATCCTAGGTCAACCTACTCTCAACTCGTGGAAGGCCGTGACTTCGACCTACCATCTGATGATCAAATTCCCCACTAAGTACGAAGTAGGAGAGGTACGTGAGGACCAAGTGGCAGCACACGAGTGCAATATAGGGATGCTAGAAATGGACAACCATTTACAGACCATGATCATAGAAGAACAACAGATGGTTGCAGAGCCCGTCAAGGGATTGGAAGAGATACTCCTCGATAACTCAAGGCCTGAGCGAATGACTAGAATCGGCACTCTCACCAGTCCACCAATCTGTCAGGCGCTCACCACGTTTCTAAAAGAAAACAATGACATCTTTGCTTGGAGCCATGAAGACATGCCCAAGATCGACCCTTCATTCATGGTGCACAGATTGAATGTGTCGCCCACTTTTCCCTTTATCCGTCAAAAGAAGCGAGTGTTCGCCCAAGAATGAGACCGTGCTATAGTGGAAGAAGTCCGCAAGTTGCAAGATGCAGACTTCATTAGAGAAGTATACTACCCCGACTGGCTGACCAACGTGGTGATGGTTAAGAAAGCCAACAGGAAGTGGAGGATGTGCGTAGACTTCATGGACCTGAACAAGGCGTGCCCCACGGATAGCTACTCCCTCCCGTGAGTTGACGTCCTAGTCGACTCTATAGCCCAACACCAGTTATTGAGCTTCATGGATGCTTTTTTTGGCTACAACCAGATCAAATTGGATGAAGCTCTTATTTCCTAAATTTTGGATGTGCATTTTGATATACTCTTATTTTCTAACCTTCAGACAAGGCTCATTACTTGTTAGAATTGTTTGTTAAATGATTAAATTTTTTAGATTCTAAAAAATTTAAATTTTTGGGACAATCAATAATTTAACATTGCTTAATTATTGTACCAACAACATTGTAATCAAAATTTTTTCACCAAAAACCAACCTTTAGCGTGAAAATTTTGAATTAAATGTTAATTCCACCGTCATATCATAGGCCACTAAATGGTGTTTCACAGGCATATCAGAAGAATTTAAAAGCACAAGTCAACAAGTCAAGGTCTTGATTAAAATAATATAATAACAAGGAAAAGGAGAAAGGGTTTGAAGAATCACTATATGTATACGTTTGGATTCAGATTATCTCCCTGCGCTTGCATTTTTTTCTTTTTTTATTATTTTATTTAACTAGCGCCTCTTGCACTGTTCATGAGACATGAACAGTGCATTTAGGCAAATGAATAGTAACACGTGCGTGAACAGTAACTTTTTTATTATTTTTTATTGTTTTCAGTTTTCAGCAAAATAAGCGGTATTCAAACGGACTTTATATATTACGATAAGCTATACCTATATACTCATACTTGAACTTCTCTTCCTTCAAACTTCTCTTCCTTCGTTACAATGGCTGCCTCTTTTGCAACTCTTCATGTGCTTTTCTTAGTATGGTTCCTTCCCGCTACCTTCAGTTTAAGCTTCTTCTTCTTCAAAGCAGAGTCAATCTCAAATGTCTCTTGCAATGAAAAAGACAAGCAAGCCCTTCTAACTCTCAAACATGGTCTCACTGATCATGGACACGTCCTCTCATCCTGGTCTAACCATAAAGATTGCTGCATATGGGATGAAGTTTTTTGCAACAAGAAAATTGGCCGAGTCACTGAGCTCCACCTTAGTAATTTGAGGCTAGGTGGTGAGATTAGTGGTTCGTTGCTCCAATTAGAACAATTGAATTATTTGAATTTGAGTCACAATGACTTTAATTGTACTCCGATCCCAACTTTCCTTGGTTCAATGTTCAGTCTCACACATCTTGACCTCTCAAGCACTAACTTCTGTGGACTCATTCCTCATCAGCTTGGGAACCTTTCAAGCCTTCGCTATCTGTCTCTTGGAAATAATTCTGACCTCTATGTAGATAACCTTCGTTGGATGTCTAGTCTCTCTACCATTCAACAGCTTGGCCTCGGCTCAATTGACCTTCACAGAGAAGTTGATTGGCTTCAAATAATGAGTAAGTTCCCATCTCTTTCAGAGATATACTTGTACGATTGTCAGCTGGCTAGCCTGAATCCATCTCCTGGATTTGTCAATTTCACATCTCTTCGAGTCCTTTATCTTTTTGGAAATCATTTCAATCATATACCTAATTGGTTCTCTAATCTCAGTACAAGCCTCTTAGTGCTTAGCCTATACAACAATTCTTTGAAAGGCAATATACCGCCTAGCATTTTCAATTTAGAAAAATTAGAATACCTTGATCTCGGACTTAATTCTTTAAACGGTCCTATACCTTCTTCCTTTGGGAATTTATCTCGTATGAGAACATTATTTCTTGACCATAATCAGTTGAATGGCACCATTCCAAAGAGTCTTGGGCTTCTCTCTAAGTTAGTGACGTTGTCTGTCGGAAAAAATTCTTTAACAGGTACCATAGATGAAAGGCATTTCAAAAAACTCTCTAAATTAAAGAATCTCTATATGTCTGAAGCAGGTTTGTTCTTTAATGTCAATTCCAATTGGGTTCCCCCCTTCCAACTTGATCGTGCCTCCATGAGCTCAATCAAGATAGGTCCTAATTTTCCTTCATGGCTACAATCACAAAGATCCCTCAGTTTTTTAGATATGTCCATGTCAGGAATTTCTGGCAAAGCTCCGGGTTGGTTCTGGAATTGGGCTTCAAACATTACATTTATCACTCTCTCTAACAACCACATAGAATGTGATGTATCAGACATTTTTCTCAATTCTACTGTCAAAGTGCTCAATATAGCTAACAACTCATTTTATGGACCCATTTCTACTTTCTTATACCAAAAGAAAATTAGAAAGAATAAATTAGAGGTTTTAGATGCATCGAACAATCTCTTATCATGAGAACTTTCTCACTGCTGGAAGTATTGGCAGTCTTTGATCCATTTAAACTTAGGGAGCAACAGTCTAGTAGGTAGAATTCCCTACTCCATGGGGGCTTTAGTTAACCTCCAATCATTGCGTTTACAAAACAATAGCATCTATGGAGATATTCCTTCATCGTTGAAAAGGTGCTCAAATATGAGGCTTATTGATATGGGTGATAATCATTTGTCCATCATACCACTATGGATTGGAGAAATGACAAATCTTTTAGCTCTCTGTTTAAGATCAAGTGAATTCAAGGGTTATATACATCAACAAATATGCCAACTATCTTCTCTTAGAATATTGGATCTTGCCAATAATAGCCTATCAGGATCCATACCAAACTGCTTGAAAAATATTAGTGCCATGGCATTACCAGATTCCTATGATATTTCATTTTCTTATGCTGTGCCTTTGGTATATTGGGATATATATGCATTTTATGTTGAGAATGTTCAGTTGGGTCCTAAAGGGAAAGAAATGGTATACGAAGAGAACCTAAAATTAGTTAGGCTCATAGACCTTTCAAGTAACAACTTGTCCGGATCAATCCCTACTGAAATTTCAAATATTTTGGAATTGCGATTTTTGAATTTGTCTCGAAATCATTTGATGGGAATGATACCAGAAAAAATTGGGAGTATGAAAGAGTTAGAGTCAATTGATCTCTCACGAAATCATTTATCGGGTGAAATTCCTCCAAGCATGTCTAATTTGACATTTCTTAGTCTCTTGGACTTGTCATACAACAACCTCTCAGGTAGAATTCCTTCAAGCACCCAGCTTCAATCATTTGATGCCTTTAGGTACATTGGAAATCCTCAGTTATGTGGTGATCCTCTTCCAAAAAGCTGCACGATTGAGGAACAATCTTTGAATAAATCACCAATTGGCAGTGTTGAAGATGATTCTAAAAACGCCAGCTTCTACATTGGTATGGGAGTTGGATTCGCAGTTGGCTTTTGGGCAATTTGTGGAGCTCTCTTCTTTAATAGGACTTGGAGGCATGCTTACTTTAGATTTGCCGGTGAAATAAAAGATTGGATTTATGTGACTACAATGATAAAGATGAATTTAGTGGAAAAGCTAAGAGTCAACGTTAGTAAGTGAGGCATCGTTATCTAGCCAAAAGGTATTGCTTCAAGTTATATGTCCTTAATATTGTTTCTTTAATGTTAATGTTGTAATCAACTACTTTGAATATGCAATTTAATTCATAGCTAAATGTGATAGTCATTTGAATTTTATTTCACAAATTGACATAACTTTAGCCTTGGTTTATGACATAACAGTTTTACTAATAATACTGTTCCTTATTTCAAAAATGGGTTTCTCATTTTGGAACCAACAAACTCTACTCAATTAAGCCAAATCTATGACTTTTATTGAATTGAGTTTGGTTTTTGATAACAATATTAATCATAAAGATTAAAACTTTCTTTCATTTATGCTATTCTTTTTTTTTTCTTTTTTTCGGGCTTTTGTATGACCCTTTTGCTCTTTTGCAAAAAATATTCACAGGCTATGAAAACTATTGTAATCCAAGACAATTACAATTTGAAGCAGACATAAATAATTTGTTTCTTTATACCAGGTCAATGTAACTATGACTTTGTCGTCTAAATTATTTTGTTTGTTACCTTTGCATATGAACTATATAAGGCTATTGCCTATTGGTACCGGCCAGTTTCACTAAGGATATTGTTTGTATTATTGTGAAAAGATAGGGACCATATTAGTAGTGTAGACCATTTGATCGGTTTTTATTAACCTCTTGAATGAAATTTTTACCCAATTACGTTGATATTCATGCTTATGTTTGAAGTAGTAACTTTATGGAGTTTGATGTTATGGTCAAATTAATTAAAGCAAATTTACCATAACAATGAGATCTTCCTCAAATGACTTCCTCATCCATAATAATGAGATAGAGGGTAAGGTTTTGATTCAAAACTTACTGAATGCATAATATACCAACAATAATAATAAATGATAAAAAAAGACTAGATGCTAAGGTCCAACCCTATCAATTGCCATATATTGCGTCAGATCTATTTGTAATAAGTGAATGCATTAGTTAAAGATTTATATTTTTATTTAACTTTTTATTTTAAATTTAATAAAAAAGAAGTGTTAAATTATCATTGAGATTGAGTATGGATGACCTTATTTTGACTGTCTTGCTTTGTTTAAAAATACAACTATAGTTAAAAAAAGTGAGGCTTTAAAAAGCTTTACATAAGTTGGTGGTGAAATTAAATTGACATTTTAATCTAAAACAAACAAGACCTTAGCATATAAAGTTCATGGTTAGGCATTTACTATTTTCTAGTTCTTGTCCCTCTGGTATTTAAAGATAGTATTAAATATGTATTTTGTGCCTATTTTGGTTTCAAAACTTCTTAAATCTTAAATTCTGAAAAAGTTGCATTATTTTCATGGTTATAAAAGTCAAATAATAGTAGATGTGACATAACTTGATCTTAATGTTTGCCTCACTTCTATCCAAGTTTCCACTTGTTTGATGTTGCACATATCTTTAAAGTACTGTAACCAAGTAAAAATTCTTTTAACTTGTTGATTTAGCCAAAATTGAACTTTTAAATCATGGTATTGCATTTTGAATAGATGTTATTTTGTTTGTTCTCTCTACTTTACCACATGGCTTTATGTGAGTTTATGCTATCTTTGTCATTTAGTGTACTACTTAATTGGTTGTCCTTTAATCTCAATTTTTTTTTCTCATTAACAGTTTGGGAAGGGATGCTGATGAGGCAACCGCAGAGGAGTTCAATGAAATGGATTGTAAAGCCTCTCTTGCTGATCAATAGAAGCAGCTCCAAGAAAATAGTCATGCTCAGAACATTCTTGTGTATAGATGAAATTCTTCTTCCTTATACTAAAATCAGGTCCAAGAACTGCCTCCACAACCAATAGCTGCTCCGTGTTAGAGTGGCCTTGGTTTTGATATTGGCAGGAATGGCCAACCTACAGACCGTCCTGGTAAGATTCTATTTGTAAAAAAGTAAACCTTTTCCAATGTTGCATTATGAGCTTGAAGTTGTGTGAGTGCAGCTTGAGATGTTTGGAATCTATAATTGTTTCCTCAAACAAATTTATTTATTTAAAAATATTTAAAGTTATTCAAGTAGAGTTAAAGTCAACATCCAATCACTTTTGAACTGAATTGTCAACAAAAGAAATCTACATTTGGGCAGTGAAGTGGAGGGGAAGATGCCTTGGGGATACTTAACTTGATTTTATGGAAGGCATCTTCAATGAGTATTTAATTATTGTTTCCAGAATACCTATTGGGAGTTTGTTGGTGTATCTAATGCTCTATCTGTTACCTCTAGCTTCTATAAGGTCTTTCTTGAAATCATGTGTTTGTTATGTGATTTATAGGCAGTTCTATACTTTTTAACCTTTGTACTTCTTAATTGATATTCTTAGATGAACTATTGATTTTATATTTTTTGGAATGATAATATGCTCTAGTTGTTAGATGTCTTGCAAACTTCGATGTTGCGAATGAGTGTTTCCCCCTCTTTTAAGAACAAGGTGGCAGGTGAGATTGAGGGTTCATGACCCACCCATATGTGTAACTTACCAATAAAACAAAAAGATTACTTGCAAGCTTTGATGCTGTTAATACGTTCTATAATATCTCTTTGCTTCTTTTCATTGAAGTTAAAGCTCTAAAATAGTATTTGTTCTTTTTTGAGTGCCATTCTTATTGCAGCTAAACAAGGAATTCAACTAGTTTGTAACCTAAAACATGACATTATTTGGGTTGAAACCTTGGAAACCAAATTGATTATAAAGGTTATGTGTAGTTCTCAGTTTTGATTGATATTCTTCAGGGCCTTCATTGGAAGTTGTTATATTGGCATGTTGCTGGCTAACAAATACATGGATATGTGGGAAAAAAAGTGGATCAATATCTCTAGAAGTACAAGGATTTCCTCCAAGTTGGACTTATGCCTTCCAGTTTAATCTCCTTATGTGGTAAGAACTAATTGGTGTTCTTTTAATTATATGGTTAATGTTTCAAACTTTTTCCTGAATATATTTCCTGATCACATCAAATCAACCCTTACAGCATAAAAGGTTGGATGAGAGGGCTTCAATTGGGTGCGTGTTCCGTAATAAGTTTCATTCTTTCCCCCTTTTTGTCAACTGTTTTGGTTAGTTTGAATTCCGTAGTTTGTTGGGATTTTTGTTTAGTTTATGGACCTTAAGTTTTTTGTCCCACAATCTTGCTTGTTGGGCAGCACATTGTATGTGAGTTAAGCGGCTTGGTAATTTAGGAATACTTTGGTCATTTTCAAGTTTTAGGGGCAATTTGGTAATTTTGATTATTGGGTAATTGGGTGGGTTGAGGTCTACCCATAATAATTTGGTTGAGTTGGATTTGAGTTAGAGTTAATTACTTAAATGGGTAAATGGGTAATATCCAAACCCTACCCAATTACCTTCTACCCATTAAGAACTAGGTATTACCCAAAATAATTGGATTGAGTAGGGTTAGATATCCATTACCCAATGGGTATGGCCATCCTTAGTTAAACCCATAGCTAGAGATGGGTCAGGGCCCTCGTCTTTCTTTGGTCAATCAGTTTACAATCTAGTCACTAGTTGAAACATGTATCATCGTTCATTGGGTTTAGGACTGGATAGATGGATTTAGGACTGGATCTTGGCGAAGGAAGAGGAGTATTGATAGCAAAGTATCCCGGCATGGTCGTAGGTGATAGATTGACTTGTTCAAGTGCTTGAAATTGAAGCTGTGCTGGGTATTTTTGAACACATCCAATACGAGGAGCGGCACCCTTAGTCCACCCTTAGTCCATTTACATGACAAACACTTAGCCAATTTGAATGTTAATGCTTTCATTGTTTCTAAGGTGTCAATTTAAGTTAGCGTGTCATGTCAAGGTAGGAGTATTCAGTTAAATAGCTCAATCTAAACCTGATCCATTTAATGATCTGTCATGACCCTTCAACTCTAACATGGCTTGTTAATTAAGCGAGTTGATACGACACTTAATCAAAGCCCAAAATGGCTAACATTTCATAGCCCCCGTAAGCTTAACTCTTTAGTTGAGTTTACATCACAAACATTGTCGAATATGCCTAACACAGCCAATGTGATTCCCATCATTTAAATACCACAACTATTCAACATAGATCACACAATTTGGAGTTATAACAACCCCCATCATGTCCAAAACCAATTCCAAAGTCTCCTACCAACTGCCACAAAGTCCTACATTGATCAAAAGTTCAAAACCCCAAACTGGATAATGTTTCATAGTTAAATAAGCCTAACACAGCCAATCTGATCCCCACCATGTAATTACTACCACTAATCACACAAATCACATATTTTAGAGCTCAACCAACCACCCAGCATTTCCAAAACCAATCCTAAACTCTCCCAATGGCTGCCACGGCATCCTACATTGAGCAAAACCCCAAAATTGGCTACAGTTTCATAGTCAAATAAGCATAACACAGCCAATCTGATCCCCCACCCCCCACCATGTAATTACTACCACTAAGTCACACAGATCACACCCTTTTGCATCCAAATAAAGCACCCATCAAACCCAAAACCAATCCCTAGCTCTCCAGACCACCACCACTAGATCCTACATTAACATTTCATTGAGCTCCAAAGTGAAGTCTTGGTTTAGTATTAACAACAAACACCTTATAAACAAACATTCAACAACAACATCAACTACAAACTCTTTTTCTATTATGATCACTCAAATGTAAATAAATTCACACATT
The DNA here is from genome assembly GCA_023055345.1 of Quercus wislizeni. Lineage (NCBI taxonomy): Eukaryota > Viridiplantae > Streptophyta > Magnoliopsida > Fagales > Fagaceae > Quercus > Quercus wislizeni. The sequence continues at coordinate 517,468 of JALGQJ010000060.1, forward strand.
GCACAGATCTAAACCAAAATTTTCAAATTGTCCGAAACTTTAGATCCAAAACTAATAACACAAAAAAAAGGGGGGATTTTTATTATGTTAAACTAATGGAACATTTAGAATTTGCTTAATTTCTTCGGATCTATCATACTGAACAAGCATAGAAATCATAAAATTTTCTCAGCGACCAATCAAACAGAGATTAACAATAGTCCTAGTTGTATTACGAATTTGAAAGTTGAATAAACATTTCGTTGTGTGCAATTGTAAGAGAAATAAAGAGAGAGAGAGAGAGAGAGAGAGAGACTTACGCGAGCCATTGATGAAATATCTGTTGCAGATTATAGAAGCGTATGCTTTTCGAGTAGTTTTTGGCAACAAGTTATATAGTGGTCCTATTTTGTAAAAAAAAAAAAAAAAACTGTGTTTTTTATTTTATATATATATATATATAATTTTCATATTGAAAATCTAATTTATAAGTAAATAAATCAATTTGAAAATTAATAGGAGAGTGGTATTATTTTTTAGGTAATATTTTAGTGGGAGTTAGAGTTTCATTTTTACCGGATTGTCCTTTGATTTTGTTTCCACTTAAACATAGGGGTGTGAGGACATTTTTGAACTAAAAAATGAGGAATCCAAACAGGGAAAAGTCCTTAAATAATAATATAAATATAAATAAATAAATAGATATAAATGAGAGTGTTTTATTCCGTGGTGGTGATGCTGTTTTTATTTTTATTTTTTTTCCGGGGAAAGTAATCTATATATCTATATATCTATACTATTATTTAAGAGAATTTTTCTATTTGGATTCCTCATTTTTTAGTTCAAAAATGCCCCAAAACCTTTATGTTTAAGTAGAGACAAAACTAAATGACAGTTCAGTAAAAATGCAATTCTAACTCCCACTAAATCATTGCCTAAAAACTAGGACTACTCTCCTATAAATTTTTAAATTATTTTATCCACTTATAAATTAGATTTATTCTCAAAAAAAAAAAAAAAACTTATAAATTAGATACTTAAAATAAAAAATTATACATATAAAATAAAAACATGGGATTTTTTTTTTTTTCTAAAAAAAAAGCTTCATCGCACGCGCGTAGCGCGTGTGATGAGGCTAGTATATAATTGAAGTCTCTGAAACTTCCACAATTTTTTCACGTCAGCATAATATTTAAATAAAATTATCATTTTATTTAAATAAAATTATTTTTGTTTAGTCCAAACTTAACAAAGAGTGAAACTCAATCTCTCTAACAAGTCCAACTTAAACTCAAACTCATCATTTTTTTTAAATAAATTTATTTTTTGTTTAATCCAAACTTAATAAGGTGTGAAACTCTATCTCTCTAACAAGTTCAACTTAAACTCAAACTCAACATTATCATTTTTTTAAAACAAAACTATTTTTGTTTAATTCAAACTTAACAAAGAGTGAAACTCTATCTCTCTAACAAGTCTAACTTAAACTCAAACTCAAACGTTGATTTTTTTTTTTTTTTTTAAAACAAAAACTGAATAAATCCTATATTAAGATTATCCTAAACGTGGCTTTATTTGGATAAATATAAAAATCATCAACTATTGATAAAGTTCAACTTCTTTGGATAATAGAACAATTCTACTGCAACTTCTTTAAAATGTAATTTCGTACATAAACCACCAAACTCCTTTTAGCTATTTTTAACAAGATAAAAAAAACTTGGAATAATTGAAATTATTCTTTTGAATGTAACCAATCTTTCTTTTATATTTCTCTATTATTTAGTCATATATATTTTATTTTGTTTCAATAATTTCTAAGCAGTGAATCATCTTATTCTTTAATATTTTTTGGTCTTTTAGAAGTTTTAATATCTGAATTTTTGAGTTATTTTTTTGCAGAATTTGAAATTTTCTGACAAATTTTTTTAAGCCATTGCACGTTCAAGCAATGACTTCTTCATCAAATTGTAACACAAATTGAAGTCATACAAAAGCAAATTATGCAATGGTGTAGTTTCTTAATCAATTTAAGATTTTATAAAATTATTTTAGTCTACCACACAAATATATAGGTTCCCGTGCATAGCACTAGTTAGCGACTAGTTAATCCATATATGAGAGTGTTTTATGTATTAAAATTTTTAAATATGATTTTTTTTTTTTTTTTTTGACGTCAATGATAGAAAAATAACATGAATTTTGAATATGAATTAATATTAAATATGAATTTTGAAGTTTATTAATTTTGTATTGAAATATTTTGGATTTTATCAAAATATGTAATTGTATTAAATTTTTAATTGAAGTGCATTTTAAAATATTAAGAACGAATTTTGTTTATTATATTTTTCTTTTTTCAATGGCTTATGGAGATATTTACAGTACCAATTGTTTTGGTACTTCATAAATTTTACATTTTTATTCTAAATAAAGAAAGAAAGTTGGAATATTCGTTACTAATATAAATAAAGGCGGGAGTTGTTAATTTTTTTTCAAATCTTAAGGAAGGGGGATGTTTTTTCCATTTAGGTTTGCGGTTGAGTGTCATTCCCTCAAATCTCAAGAGAGGGGAGTGTAACCACCAGTAACTTTTTTTTTTTTTTTTAATTATGTTAAATATATTACAAAATAAGCTAAAATTAATTTATTTTAAAAATATATATAATTTATATTATTAATAAAAAAAATAACACTAAGAAAAATTAAAATTTTTTTTTAACAATTCCTTTTTCTTTTACTTTTTTTATACAAGATAGAATTCTATTCTAACCTAATTTAAGTGAATATGTATGTAAAGCTCCCTCCTGGAAACTTGAACCCTTACCCCCCACACTCCACAAGCACTTATACTTATAGAATGACCATCGCACCAAGGGTGTGCGGTGGTGTTTTTAACAATTCCTAAACACACACAAGTCTTAAACAATGTGTTTAAAAAAGTTATTTTTATTTTTATTTTTATTTCATTTTTAGGCTAAATTATAAACTGGACTTTCTATATTTTACCCAAAAATTAATTCAGTTTTTTAGCTTAGATTAATTAAGTCCTATACATTTTTTTTTTTTTTTAACGTAGCCATTTCGTTTAAAGAAATGATATGTTCACAACACTTTCACAACAAATCTTAAATGGTAGGTTGTTATTAGTTGTTATAGGTGGACAAAAAAGTAATTTCAGTTTTGAATTCAAATCAGAACAAATAACAATGTACCATCTATGATTTGTTATAAAAGTATTATAAAAATATTGTAAATATAACACGTCTCTTTCATTTACTTCCATTAAAGAGGTTGTCATTAAATATCCCAAAACAACGTGATTTTGGTATTTTGAATTTCTAAAACAACGTCATTTTAGAATACATAATGACACAATCCCATGGAATTTGATGGAAGGAAAGTTATTAATCTGAAACAAATAAATCAAAAGTTACAATATTGAATTGAACTATGAGTAAAGTTAAATGGTGAAATTTATAATTTAGTTTTTTTTTTCAATAAAAAAATCAATTATTTCAACATAATATTTCATATTCTTGTTTTAGATCTTCAAGTTTTCAATTCAGAAAATGCTGAAACTAATATAAATTGTATTATAAAATATTTACAAATTGATAAAAAATATATATATGATTAGTGGATTTAAAAAACATAATTAATGAATGACTTATTTATTTTTTATAATTAGTGATACATTAGTTTGCAAAAATTATATTGTAAAATTTGTGATATCTTTAACGTTACTCTTTCAACTTTTCAGAAAAATCATTTTCTTGAATGTAAATTTCTTTTAATATTGAATCTCAATGATAAAAAAAAAGAAAAAAAAAGGTTAGTTGCTAAAGAATAATTATTATAAAGAATCTTGCTTATATAAAAAAGGATAAAAGAAAATTATTGATGTCTTGAATAATCGCCAAAGAATAGTATTCTTATAGAAAGGATGCCATATGTTCCAATTCTATGGATATATGAATAACTTTGTGTTATATTTGAAATAAGTTGGTTTAATTACAAATCTAGCTCATCTTCTAACTACATTTATGCATGTTTCACTACCTTGACTGTTTCCTTTATTCCCTTTCTTCCCTATGTGCATGGTTTACACGTCATTTCCTAAACTTCATCAAATCATCTTTATAAAAAAAAAAAAAAAAACCCAATAATTTGGCTCACACTTAACAAATTTAGTTCATTCTTGAAGAAAAAAAAAAGTTCATTTGCATTTAGAGCTTTCTCTATCCTTGTTGAGACCCTTCTAGCATTATATCCTAAATCCTGAGACTTGGTGCAAAGATTGGTGTAAGGGCACAACTTGACCCACGGCCCAAAAATGGCTCAGACAATGGCCCAATAAGCCCACCATAATGGATTGGTTAGAGAAAGGGTTGGATATTGATTACTCAATAAGTTAAAGTTAATCACAATGAGATAAAACACATATGGAATGACTAGGGCAACAAATTATGAAGAAAGGAGGCCTCTCGGTCTGGCTCGAGGAAGGTCTATTTTTTATATATGTGTGTTTCTTTATCACTTATACAAATATTTCAGCTCCTGAGTACAAAGTCCTTTTCCCCTTTTCCTCGATCCCCTTCATGTGGATCCCAATCTTTCTTTTATATTTCAACACAAATCATCCTAATCCTACACTTGAAGGGTTGAGATTGCATTCTTGGGACTTCTGTCTCATTCAGAACATGCTAGTAAGCTTTTACCCTGCAATCTTAGCTGTGCCACCACTGTTCACGGTCATTTCCTCATTAATGCGGCCAAGGAAGTGGTTGCCTTGTATTTAATGTAGAGGGGATGGCTTCTACACCCTTCTTCCTTCATCCATCTCATACTCTGTGCCGAGTCTGCTTTCTTCCCTTTGTGATATTTTAACTTCATGCGCCTCAGACAACTAATGCTCGCCCCCGAGGTCCGAGGTGTATCCTCGGGAATAATATTGGTCGCCCATTTAAATTAGATTAGGGATCCTCGTCCTTACAATAGCCCCCTAGAACCTCATTTTTCACTCCTGACTAAGAAAAGTGAGGTTTTGGCCAATAAAAGTCATTGCCAATGGTACATTTGTAAATAAGTTCCCCTACAAGCTAGTCTTTTCAACTGACCGCGACCTATTCCTAACGCTTTGGAATCTGCAACTCTGCAATAAATGCAACTGGCGGCTTGTTTTTTCCCACATTCTACGGTGAGATCAGGATCGAACGACTCAGAATTCACCATTAGAAGGGGCGGGAAGATTACCGCTCCTTCTTTTTCTAGCCTATATATAGGGCAATGTGAGATTATTTTCTCCATTTCATCTCCTTAGAGGCAGAAAAGAATATAAATACTCTCTTCTCACTTGATAACCTTGCTCGAGGAGTCCTTCTTCTTTGAACTCGTAAGTGTGCATTTTTTGTTAACTAGAGTTCTTCCCTTATGCTTTCACATTAGTATGTTTTTTCTTTTTTTCCCAAATGGGTAGATTCTTTAGTTTGGTAGACACTCCCGAACACCGAGTGGAGTTCAAGAGGTTTTATAGGATTCCCAACAATGTATCCATACAACATTGCAACCCAGGTGAGTGGCATGAGAAGAGGCCTATTGGTGCTGTTGTAATTCCTATGATTGCCTTCATTAAAGGGGGCATGAGGATTCCTATGGGTAGAGTTACTAGGGATTTTCTAAATCTTTTTAGACTGCGTCCTACCCAGTGCATTCCGAACATGTTTAGAATATTAGGTAGTGTAGATGCCCTAAATGAAAAATTAGGCATACAACTTACCCATCACAACGTGAATTTGGTGTATAATTGTCAGAAAGGTGTCAATTGGGGGGGTGGGGGGGGTTATTACTTAAAAACTAGGGTTCCTGCTGTTAGACTGATCTCTTGTCTCCCTAAGACGAACAAAGGCATGGACGAGGACTTTCTCATCGTTTCAAGGGAGTGGCACGACGGACTCCATTGCCCTACCAAGGATGGAACTCCAGGTGGGATGGCTTAGGGACACTTAACAAAAATCAATATTAGATTAGGAAACTATAAACCCCTATTATCGTTTTACCCTTGCAAATGTATGTTTTTCTTTTACTTGCTTAGATTTGGGCTTGCCCGACCTGCAAATTAACGTGAATTCTTAATTTTTCTTCATCAGAGAAAAGAGCCACCACTAACAGACGAAGTTTGGTGAACTTCGACTTACTAAACTGAGTCTTAAGGTCCGAAATCTTCCTACATCGAGACGGTCAGCTCTGCGTAGTTCATGTGATCCTAGGCTTCACCCTCATATCCAATCGCTTCCAAACATCCAAGCAGGTGATCAAGGCCCAAGACTCTTGCCTTGCTCTGGTTGATGTGGCCATCAAAGGTTTCATAAGTAAACCTCCTCCAGAAGGAACACAAGTAGTCAAGCTCCCTACCTTTAAGGATCCTCAACCTATTGAGCTCCCTGCCCCCGAGAATCCTCAACCTGTCATAGAGGAGATTACATCCTCAGAAGAAGAGGGCGAGACAGAATCTAAGGATCATACCTTGAAGGAAGGTACTGAAAATCCCATCCGAGACGAGGATTTTGAAATCTTTTACCACACCAACGTGTTTGAGGAGAAAGGACTCAGACCCCAGCTAACTACAGCCTTAGTTAGTGAAGAACAAAGGGATACCAGTGTACAAGAAGGGATGGTAATAGAGAAAAAGTTACCAGATTTACTTTCTTTGCTAGAGTCCCATGCTGGGATAGCAGCCCCTGAGGTTTTTATAATTCTCAAACCTCTAACTCCAATTCCTCTTGCCCCCGCACAAATCGAACCAGCTGACAAAAAACAAAAAAGGGACAAAAAATGAGGCAAGGGAGTTATGGAAGAAGGAGAAGTCCAAGAGGAGACCCCTCCCGAACCCACCAAGGTGACTAAAATGACCAGTGCCCAAAAAAGGAAGGGAGTGGAAAGCTCAAGCGTAGCCTCTGAGCAAAGGTCTCGGGCTTCGAACTGGAACCCCATCTTTGAGTTGGATGACTCGCCTCTATGGGAGGATGCCTTTATCCGCGACTTTGATGGCGGAAGAGTAGGCTACGTAGCCAATGTTGTGGAACAAGCCCTTCTTCTCCCAAAGGACATGGACGAGCTTTGAAACTTAAAGAAGCATGAACTCTTCCTGTCCATGAAAAGGGACTTAGCCCTGGTGAGATTTCTCTATCTTTAAAATTCCTTCTATGCATGCTCTCCTACTAACTCTTACGTTAATTGTTCTTACACAGGCTACCCAAGCAACGCATATGGCAGAGGAGTGGGTCAACCAGGCTTTCCAAGATCTGAAGGAGGAGGAGTCCAAACACTTAACTGCGCAGAAGTCCCAAGCTCTTACGGATAAAAAGTTGAAGGAGACTTTCATCAAACTGGCTGAGTGCAACAAGGCCAGAAGAAGTGCTGAGTCTGCCATTGAAAGGTCAGAAAGGCAAGCTCAGGAGCAACTCGCGCAATTGAAGGTGGCAGAGAGCCAACTTTCCATTGCCCGATCAACCATTGTTAAGCTGAAGAAGGAACTCAGCCAAAAGGCTAAGGACATGGACAAGGTCGAGCAGGTAGTATACGACCAAGGGCAAAAGGAGACTGAGACCCACCTCAAATCCCAACTCCCAGTTATATGTCACAGCTTCTACCTCCAAACATAAATTGAAGCCCTGAATGTTGCTGGAGTGGACTCCAACTTTGAGCTGAGGAATTCGGAGAAGGCTTTCTTCCCTCCAGCAATCAGACCTCGTCTTGTCAGTCAGCCTTTTGTTAGCATCTCTACTCCAGCTCCAATCAAACCAATTGAACAACAGCCCAGCACTACTACTCTTGCCAAAGCCAAACCTACTGAGCAATAGCCCAACCACACTACCCCTACCAAAGCCAAACCCACGGAGCAACCACCCAGCACCACTGCTCTTGCTAAGCCAAAATAGACCGAGCTAGCGATCTCCAAGCCCAGTATAGCTACTGCCCAAGGTCCTGAGGTGACAACCGAAGTATCCCAAATAGCAGGAGATTCCTCCACCAGTGCTGGACTAACCATAGTGGCTCCTTCTGCCCAAGCCCTAACCTCTGAAGTGCAACCCACTATAGGGATAGAGACGCAGAAAGTTCCCAAAGCCTAAGGAATATGGCAGTGGGTCTACAAGCTACTTTTGTTGTTTGGTTGTTTTTTTTTTTTTTTTAACAGAAGGCATTTTGCCCTTACTGGGCTCCTTCCCTATGTGTATTTCCTTAAATTTAGCTTAATGGGAAACTTTTTGTTAAAGCTATGTTGTTCTAATTTTTGTTTACATTTCTAGATTTACTATTCAACTACCATGTCTATATATATGAGGATGTGTTTGTATTGAGGTTTTACTTTCCAAGGTAGGTGACATAAGAAACAGAATATAACTAAGGTTAATCTGAATACCAAAACCATAACTTAAATACTATTTTGCCCCAAAGCAGGCAGCCCCATACATTTGATTTAACCAAGGCCTCGTTTAGTACATAAAAACCACTTGAGTGCTAACTTACCCAGGTCAGGTATCCCATGGAGTGGAACCTAGTTAAGGCTTTGTTATATGTATAGATGATCTCCATGTTAATTTACCCAAGGCAGATAACCCAAGGAGTTAAATCTAGCCAAGGTTCTGTTTAACATAAAAAATGAACCAAGTGTTAATTTACTCGAGGCAGGTGACTCGAGGAGTTGAACCTAGCCAAGGTTCTATTTAACATAAAAAACAAACCAAGTGTTAATTTACCTAAGGTAGGTAACCCGAGGAGTTGAACCTAGCCAAGGAACCCGAGGAGTTGAACCTAGTCAATGTTTTGTTTAACATAAACAACGAACCAAGTGTTAGTTTACCCAAGACAGGTAACCTGAGGAGTTGAACCTAGCCAAGGTTCTGTTTAATACCTAGAACAACCTTAGTGTTAATTTACCCGAGGTATGTGGTCCGTGAAACCAGGCATGATCGAGGTTCTATTTAACATTTCAACAAATAATTGAGATAAGACATGCAATGATTGAAATAGAAAATGGCATGACTGCCCTTCATTAATAATAATACATTCGTAGATTATTTACATTCCATGGATGTGGTACAGCATTTTCATCTAAATCCTCCAAAAAGTAGGCACCTATTCCAGCTATCGAGGTGATGCGATATAGCCCTTCCCAATTGGGCCCCAACTTTCCCCATAATGGATTCTTTGCAGTACCCACCACTTTCCTTAGCACTAAGTCTCTTGGGACTAATGTCCTTACCTTCACACTAGTATCATACCATTGCTTAAGCTTCTGTTGGTAGTACGCCAATTGAACCATGGCCGCCTCCCTTCGTTTGTCAACTAAGTCTAAATTTTTCTCCAATAATTGATCATTACTATCTGGAGTGAACAAGCTCGTCCTTAATGTTGGAAACTTGGACTTTAGAGGGATCACAGCCTCGGACCCATAGGTTAATGAGAAGGTTGTTTCCCCCATAGACTGTCAAGAGGTGGTCCGATATGTCTAAAGGACATGTGGCAGCTCTTCTACCCATCTACCATTTGCTTCATCCAATCTCTTCTTAAGCCCATTTACTATGACTTTGTTGACTACTTCAACTTGACCATTTCCCTGTGGGTAGGTTGGAGTTGAATATCAGTTTCTAATACTCATCTCACAGCAGTATCTCCTGAAGGCCTTGTTGTCAAATTGGAGCCCATTGTCTGAAATAAGGGTGTAAGGAATCCCAAATCGAGTAATGATGTTCTTCTAGATGAACTTTTTTGCGTCTGCATCTCTGATATTGGACAATGGCTCGGCCTCTACCCACTTGGTGAAGTAATCAGTCCCGACCAATAGCCATCTTCGGTTTCCCATAGCCTTGGGAAATGGTCCCACAATGTCCAAGACCCATTGAGCAAATGGCCATGGGCTAGACAAATGATTGAGTATCCCCCCGGGCTGATGAATATTTGGAACGAATCTCTAGCATTGATCACACTTTTTAACGTACTCTTGTGCTTCCTTCTGCATACTTGGCCATCAATACTCTTGAGTAAGGGCTCTATTTGATAATGATTTGCCCCCTATATGACTTCCACATATCCCCTCATGTAACTCCTTTAGAAGTGGTTCCACTACCTTAAGATGAACACAAAGCAAGTATGGTTTAGAGAAGGAGCGCTTGTACAACTTTTGCTCCACGAACAACCAAAATCGAGGAGCTTTCCTCCATATCTTCTCCGCCTTTCCTTTCTCATTAGGCAAAACACCCTCCTTGAGAAATAGAACCAAAGGATCCATCCAACTAGGCCCGACTATGATATGGTGAACTTGGAGTTTCCCCTTCTTCTCCTCAGTAGGCTTATGTAGGTCCTCAACAAGTATAACCCGAGGTAGATCTTGCCTAAAGGAAATTGCCAGAGTTGCCAAGCAATCAGCATGGGTATTATTGCTTCTTGGGATGTATTGTATGGTGAAGAATTCAAAACATGACTGCAAACACCGAGCTTGATTCAAATACCCTTGCATTCTCAAAGCCCTAGCTTCCAATTCTCCCTTCACTTGTCCTACAATCAACCTTGAGTCCGAGAATACTTCAATAACCTTTCCTTCCATCTTCTGAACCATAGTAATCCCTTCCAACAAAGCCTCATATTCAACCTTATTGTTTGTGGCCAAGAGACCTAATCTTAGAGATTTCTCAATGGTGATCTTTTGCGGGGACACTATTACCAACCCCACCCCAGATCCCCTCTGATTTGCGGCACCATCAACATACAACTTCCAGGATGGGCGCCCCCAAAGAGAGATTGTCTGAACCTGCCTTTTCCCAAGGCCATGTTCTTCGTCTACCCCCTCTATTGGAGGCTCAGTAAACTCGGTCACCAAATCTGCAAAAACTTGCCCTTTAATAGAGGTCCGAGACATGTACTTGATGTCAAATGCCCCTAAGATCGTGCCCCATTTGGCAATTCTCCCCGTATAATCAACCTTTCAAAGCAACGATTGCAGATGGAGTTGAGTTATGACCACAATTGTATGGGCCTGAAAATAATAGGGAAGTTTTCGTGTGGCGTGCATCACTGCCAAAATGGCCTTTTCCAAGGGTAAATAACAAACCTCTGCTTCATGTAATGACTTAGTCACATAATAGACTGGCCATTGTACTCCATTCTCTACCCTCACTAATACCAAACTAACTGCATGAAGTGCCACAGCAATGTAGGCGAAAAGAACTTCATCTTCCTCGGGCCTAGACATAATGGGTGGCCGAGAAAGGTATTCCTTTAATTGCTAAAAAGCTAGGACACACTCCTCATTCCACTCAAACCCCTTCCATTAATGCAAGAGTTGGAAGAATGGCCTACATCTATTCGCGGACCGGGAGATAAATCTGTTCAGGGCTGTAGTCATTCTTGTCAACTTTTGGACCTCCTTTGGATTCCAAGGATGTTGCAAGTCATTGATTGCCTTAATTTGATTAGGGTTAACCTCAATCCTGTGATGGGTAACCATGTAACCTAGAAACTTGCCTGAACTAATGCCAAAAGAACACTTAGAAGCATTAAGGCACAATTTATGCTTTCTTAACACCTAAAAAACACTTCCAAGGTCACTAACATGCTCGGTCTCTTCCTTACTCTTCACCACCATGTCATCAATATAGACTTCAATATTCTTGCCAAGCTGGGGTTCAAACATCTTGGTCATCATCCTCCGGTAAGTAGACCCAGCATTCTTCAATCCGAATGGCATCACCTTGTAATGATAATTCCCAGTGGGCGTTACAAAAGTAGACTTTTCCTAGTTAGCCAGAGCTAATGGTATTTGATGGTACCCCTGAAAAGCATTTAAAAAACTCACTTGAGGATAATCAACTATCGTGTCCACCAGCTGGTCTATCTGAGGTATCGGGAAGGGGTCCTTGGGGTAAGCTTTGTTTAGATCTGTGAAGTCCATACACACTCGCCATTTCTCATTCTTCTTTTTTAACACCACTGTATTGGCCAGCTATTCTGGTTTAAAAAAAAAAAAAAAAAACCCTCTTTTATTGCCCCTGTGTGCTTAAACTTCACCACCTCCTCTTTGACGACATTGGAATGTTCCTTGGAGGAGTGCTGAGGTGGCTGTTTCTTTAGGGTGACAGAAGGATTAACATTTAGATGGTGACAAATGAAACTTGGATCCACCCCGGGAGCTTCATAAGTACTCCAGGCAAAACACATCAACTTTCTTTCTAAGGAAAGCCACCAACTCTTCCTTCTCCCGAGGAGGCAGCTGAACTCCCACTTGAAAATATTTATCATCATCATTATCAATAATGATCTTTTCCAACTCTTCGCATCTCGCCCCCTCAACTTCAGTGTCCGAGGACATTTCCGTCTTCCTTAGTTGCTATAAAGTCCTGTCCGTAGTGGCCGAGGATTCACCCTCAAACTGATGTCTAATTGCCGCAATTAGGCATTTCCTGGCCATATCCTAACTTCCAATCAGCTCCTCGACCTGGTCCCCTGCCCTGAAGGATATTTCACCTTGCCATGATAGTAGTATAGGGGGAATATGCATCTACCATAATAAAATCTACCACAACTACCTCTTATCTGACTTGAACAGGCAGTCTGATCTAGCCCCTTGGGACAACCATCTTCTCATCAAACCCTACCAGAGGAGAATCATAGCTGACTAAATCCTTAGGCTTCTGCTTAAGCCCCTTATACAGATCAAGATACATGATCTCAGCCCCATTGCCATGGTTTACCAAGACTCTCTTCACATCAAACCCCCCATATTCGGAGGGTAACCACCAAGGCATTATCATGAGGTTGAAAGGTTCCAACCTTATCCTTATCAGAGAAGCTTAGAGCTAGTCGGACTTCAATTCTTCCTCACTTAGAATCAGGGATCAAATCATCAGCCTGTGGCCTTGCTATAGACATAACCCTCGATGGGTATGAACTAGTTTGACCTGGGGTAGTAAGAATAACACTGATCACTCCCAAGGGTGGTCTTGAGGAAGCATCCCTTTGGTGGGCTGATCCAACCTGACTCCCCTACCCCGTGGGCTGATACAAGAAATGCCCCAACTTCCCAACTTTGACTAACTGCTCAAGGTAGTCACGTAGAGTCTTACAATTTTCAGTAGTGTGTCCTCGGTCCTGATGGTACTGGCAATGAAGACTTTGATTTCGCTTCATGGGGTCTCCTTCTTGATAGGCCAAAAATATATTGACCCCTTGTGATAAATTAACCAATTAATTAACCAAGTGAATTAATTAAGTTAATTAACATGCAAAATGCGTGGTAGCACAAACAAATCACCAACTAAGTTAAATGCAGAGAAAAATAAAGTTGTCATGATGATTTGTTTACAAATGAGGAAAACCTCCAAGGCAAAAAAATCCACCGGGTGATTTTAAGGTCACCACTCCCAAGAATCCACTATTATCACAACAAGCGGTTACAAGTAAAGGAATCTCAGTACCTTATACCAACCTACAGTTGAACCCTTACCCTAATACACAGTTGGACTTGTTCTGTAGTGACAATCTCTCATTTTTAATGCACGGCTCCCAGTACGTGGCTAACCAATCGATGCACAGATCCAAGTACGTGACTAACCACCAACTTGAAAAGGATGTTGGTTGCAAAGTTCTTCAATTCATCAACATGATGAAGATCACGAAACTCCTTTGTTACAAAACCCTATATCGTACAAACACAGCAGCTTCTTCAAGAGAAAGATGAACTAGGGCATAAGTCTCTGGTCACAATATGCTTGAATAAAACCTTTTCATCAAGTTTCATCAATTGAGACGACCCTTAAAATAATCCTTATATATGTTTAAGGTTGTGAGAAAAGAAAGCCTAAACACATACAAATGGATATGCGTGAAATCAGATTTGAAAAACTGATTTTCGTAAATCTCGATAGATAAGGTATCTGCTAAGCAGTGGGCTAAAACTACCTTTTAAATCTCAATAGATGCCATCTATCGAGCTAGCTGTCAAGCTTTAAAATACAGCACTTCTTCACTTGTTTTTTGGACAGATTTGCATGGCTTTAACTCTTGACTTGAACAACATGTTTCTTGAAGACTTAAACCATCCTAGATCTACCCAATTACAAGTAAAGTGCGTTTTGTCAAAGGATAAGCCAATTTTAAATGACATATGTTCTTAACATGATTCACATATGTCCTAACACTCCCATCTTGTATGATAGCTTCATTATCAATGCTATTAGCTACATTATCTTTGTCAATGTACACAACCAAACAATCATTAAACTATTGATCTCCCATTCAATTACTAATATCTTACCAAAATAAGTAACAATATAAATAAAATGCATCATCCTTTTTTATGATATGTTCCAACTAATTTTTGTATTCTTTAAACTAATTAGGATTAAATTGACACAATGCTCCACTAATTTCCTTTTAAAGGGAAATTATGGCCAAGAGGTTGACAAGAACCTCTTTATAAATATGCTCTTCTTATTTCATCTTGATCATTAAGATGAAACGTTTTCCCATATCCTAGGATCTAAAAGAAAATTATTGAAGTCAATACAAATTTTCTTAGAAAATAAATCTTGCAATACAATTGATTTCCTTATAAGAAATTTGTTCATAGTGCTAGCAAAAGAATAAAGAGTAAAATATAAGTTCATTCAATATATTCAACTTGGGCATTCAACCATTACATTAATCATGTTCTACAAAGTATTCAAGTATTACTTTAGTGCATATGCGTGTATAGAAAATGTATTAAATAAATTCAACAAATTCAGCTAAAGACTAAAGCAAGCACTAACAGACTAAGTGACTAACTATTTGAAAATGTGTGTTTTTTAGAAGAAAAAAAAATATAATGATTTTAAAATATGCCTTTTGAAAACACAATTTTAAAAATCACAATTAAACATTTGATTTGGGTTTTTGGGCAAATTTGTATTTGTTTATGCAATTTTTGAGAAATGTTATGTCCACAACATTTTCATTACAATTTCATAACAAACTTTAAATAGTAAGTTGTTATTAGTTCTAATTTGAACCTACCAATGAAATTATCTTTTGTTCACTACTATTAGCCAGTAATAATATGTCACTTAGGATTTATTTGTGAAAATGTTATGGATATAGCACTTCTCACAATTTTTTGGTTCAATCTTCATTGGACCAAAATTTTATTTTTAATGGCTCAAATTTTTATTTAGGGTGTTCAAGATTTTTTTAGAGTGGTCAAGAATTTTTTTCTAGGGTGGTCAACAACACATATTAATTTAAAATTTAATTTTTAAGGTATATATATATATATATATATATATAAAATCAAGTCAAGGTCGTCACCATCCAAATTAACAAGTAGAGCTGACCCTTAATTGTGGAAAAATATTGCATAATGGATTAATGGTCAACTAGTCAAAAAAAAAAAAAGTCAAATTCTAGATGATTCTAACATTGATGAGTAATCTCTATGCAGTTACTTGAAAGATAGTTGTTAAATGAACCTAATGCAACATCTCATTACTTGTGTGTGGTGAGCATTGATCTCTAGGGGTTTTGCTTAAAGCCTATATTATCACTAATTTAATCATGTCATTAAGAGCACAAACACAAGATATTTTACTCCATCATGAGCGTTAGGTTCCAAACAAATGTACTCAACATGAATTTATGGTCTTAGATGAAAATTAATGGTCTACAAGTTACAAAACCAGAAAAACAAAAGATGTCAATAAGACAAATTCTTGATGATTTTGATATTGAGGAAAAATCTCTAAGCGGTTATGTGAGAGACGGTCGTCAAATGAACCTAACACCACATCTCATCACTTGTGTGTGGTGAGCATTGACCTTTGTAGGTTTGGCTTAAAGCCAGTATTATTACTAATTTAATTATGTCATTAAGAGCACATTCACATGATATTCTACTCAATCATGAGGCTTAAGTTCATGAATTTTTGGCCTTACAAGAAATTATGTCACATAGTGGAAAATATTGTATAATGGATTAATAGTCAACAAGTCGCCCAATTTTAAAACAAAAAATGTCAATAAGTCAAATTCTTAATGATTTTGATATTGATGAAAAATCTCTACACAATTATGTGAAAGATGATCGTCAAAAGAACCTAACACTACATCTCTTCACTTGTGTGTGCTGAGTATTGATCTCTAGGGATTTGGCTTAAAGCATATATTATCACTAATTTAATCATATCATTAAGAGCACATTCACATTACATTCTACTCAATCATGAGCCTTATGTTCTTGACAAAAATCATTTTCAAAAAAAGAAAAGTCCTTGACAAATTTCCTCAACATGAATTTATGGCCTTAGATCAAACAAATTGAATTATATTGCAAAATGATTTAATGGTCAAAAAGTCACACAACCAAAAAACAAAAGATATCAATAAGTCAAATTATTAATGATTCTGATATTGATGAAAAATCTTTATGTGGTTACATGAAATACCAGCACTATATCTCATCACTTGTGTGTGGTAAGCATTGACCCATGGGGTTTGGCTTAAAGCCTATATTATCACCAATTTAATCATGTCATAAAGAGCACATACACATGACTTGAGATTCTACACAATAATGAGCCTTAAGTACCAAAAATAATTTCCTCAACATGAATTTCTGGCCCTACAATAAAATTATGTCACACGGTGGAAAACATTGCATAATGGATTAAGGGTCAACAAGTCACCCAACAAAAATGAAAAGAAAAAAGAGTCAATAATTGCAATAAATGAAGGATAAAGTGGAACATATAACTTCTACTTCGTCCAATGAACCTAACACATCTCATTACTTGTCTTTGGCAAATATTGATCTAGTAAGGTTTGGCTTACTATCACTAAGGGAATTATGCCATTAAGAGCACACATGCATACATATGAGATTTTTCACCATCATGGGCAGGGCCTGTCTGGTACTGTTGTTTAAACAACATTTTTTGTTGTGTAAAAAATAGTACACGTATTTCCACAACACTTTTTCATCCAGATGTATTACCAAAATACTTAAACAATGTTACTAGAAATCTTTTATCAAACAGGCCTTCTGGACAATGCCCTCCATATAAATTTTTGGATGTGTATTCTTGACCTGACAAGCATATTGCTTAATTATTGTATCAAGTATCAATGATACTAACTCAACTAGAAGAAGAGTATTGACCTCTAGGGATGAGTATTGATCTCTAGAGATTTGACTTAAAGCATATGTTTTCACTAATTTAATCATATTGTTAAGAGCACATTCACGTGGTATTCTACTCAATCATGAGCCTTATGTTCTTGACAAAAATCTTTCCCAAAAAAAGAAAAGTCCTTGACAAATTTTCTCAACATGAATTTATGGTCTTAGATCAAACATAATGAATTATATTGCATAATGATTTAGTGGTCAGAGAGTCAC
The DNA here is from genome assembly GCA_023055345.1 of Quercus wislizeni. Taxonomy (NCBI): domain Eukaryota; kingdom Viridiplantae; phylum Streptophyta; class Magnoliopsida; order Fagales; family Fagaceae; genus Quercus; species Quercus wislizeni. The sequence continues at coordinate 534,875 of JALGQJ010000060.1, forward strand.
ACAACCAAAAACCAAAAGATATCAATAAGTCAAATTATTAATGATTCGAATATTGATGAAAAATCTTTATGTGGTTACATGAAATACAAGCACTACATGTCATCACTTGTGTGTGGTTAGCATTGACCCACCGGGATTTGGCTTAAAGCCTATATTATCACTAATTTAATCATGTCATCAAGAGCACATACACATGACTTGAGATTCTACTCAATAATGAGCCTTAAGTTCCAAAAATAATTTCCTCAACATGTATTTCTGGCCCTACAAGAAAATTATGTCACTCGGAGGAAAACATTGCATAATGGATTAAGGGTCATCAAGTCACCCAACCAAAAAAGAAAGAGAAAAAAGTGTCAATAATTGCAATAAATGAAGGATAAAGTGGAACATGTAACTTTTATTTCGTCCAATGAACCTAGCACATCTCATAACATGTCTTTGGAAAATGTTGATCAAGTTGGGTTTGGCTTACTATCACTAAGGGAATTATGCCATTAAGAGCACACATGCATACACATGAGATTTTTCACCATCATGAGCGGGGCCTGTTGGGTACTATTGTTTGAACAACAATCTTCATTGTTTAAATAACAGTACATATTTCCACAACACATTTTCATCCACACATATTTCTGCAATACTTAAACAACGTTATTGGAAATCTTTTACCAAACGGGTCTTCTAGACAAATGTCCACCACATAAACTTTTGGATGTGTATTCTTGACAAAAGAAGCATATTGCTTAATCATTGTATCAAGTATCAACAACACTAACTCAACTGGAACAAGCGTAATGATCTCTAGGAATATGTATTGATCTCAAGGGATTTGGCTTAAAGCATATATTGTCACTAATTTAATCATGTCTTTAAGAGCACATTCACATGGTATTCTAATCAGTCAAGAGCCTTATGTTCTTGACAAAAATCTTTCTCAAAAAAAGAAAAGTCCTTCACAAATTCCCTCAACGTGAATTTATGGCCTTAAATCAAACACAGTGAATTATATTGCATAATGAATTAGTGGTCAAAAAGTCACACAACCAAAAAACAAAAGATATCAATAAGTCAAATTATTAATGATTCTGATGTTGATGAAAAATCTTTATGTGGTTACGTGAAATACTAGCACTACATCTTATCACTTTTGTATGGTAGGCATTAAACCATGGGGGTTTGATTTAAAACCTATATTATCACTAATTTAATCATGTCATCAAGAGCACATACATATGACTTGAGATTCTACTCAATAATGAGCCTTTAGTTCCAAAAATAATTTCCTCAACGTGAATTTCTGGCCATACAAGAAAATTATGTCACACGGTGGAATCATTGCATATTGGATTAAGGGTCAACAAGTCATCCAACCAAAAAAGAAAAAGAAAAAAGTGTCAATAATTGCAATAAACGAAGGATAAAGTGAAACATATAACTTTTATTTTGTCCAATGAACCTATCACATCATGTCACTTGTCTTTGGAAAATATTGATCTAGTAGGGTTAGGCTTACTATCACTAAGGAAATTATGCCATTAGGGGCACACATGCATACACATGAGATTTTTCACCATCATGCACGGAGCTTGTTTGATATTGTTGTTTAAACAATAGTACACGTATTTCCCCAACACTTTTTCATCCACACGTATTTCCGCAATACTTAAACAACGTCACTAGAAATCTTGACAAATGTCAACCACATAAATTTTTGGATGTGTATTCTTGATCTAACAAACATATTGCTTAATTATTGTATCAAGTATCAACAGCACTAACTCAACTGGAAGAAGAGTATTGATCTCTAGGGATTTGGCTTAAAGCTAAACTTATCACTAATTTAATCTTGTCATTAAGAGCACATTTGCATGGTATTTTAGTCAATCATGAGTCTTATGTTCTTGAAAAAAAGTTTCTCAAAAAAAGAAAAGTCCTTGACAAATTTCCTCAACTTGAATTTTTGGCCTTAAATCAAACATAGTGAATTATATTGCATACTGATTTAATGGTCAAAAAGTCACACAACCAAAAAAAAAAAAATCAATAAGTCTAATTATTAATGATTATGATATTGAAGAAAAAATTTTATGTGGTTACGTGAAATACTAGCACTACATCTCATCACTTGTGTGTGGTAAGCATTGACCCCCCATAGGGGTTTGGCTTAAAGCCTATATTATCACAAATTTAATCCTGTCATCAAGAGCACATACACATGACTTGAGACTCTACTCAATAATGAACCTTAAGTTCCAAAAATAATTTCCTCAGCATGAATTTCTGGCCCTACAAGAAAATTATGTCACTCGGTGGAAAATATTGCATAATGGATTAAGGGTCAGCAAGTCACCCAACCAAAAAAAAAAAAAAGTAAAGAAAAAATTGTCAATAATTGCAATAAACGATGGATAAAGTGGAACATATAACTTTTATTTCGTCCAATGAACCTAGCACATCTCATCACATGTCTTTGGCAAATATTGATCTTGTTGGGTTTGGCTTACTATCATTGAGGGAATTATGCCATTAAGAGCACACATGCATACACATGAGATTTTTCACCAACATGATTAGGGCTTATTTGGTACTGTTGTTTGAACAATAGTTTTCATTGTTGGAACAACTATACACGTATTTTCACAACACATTTTCATCCACACGTATTTCTGCAATACTTAAACAACGTTATTGGAAATCTTTTACCAAACGGGTATTCAAGACAAATGTCCTCCACATAAACTTCTAGATGTGTATTCTTGACAAAAGAAGCATATTGCTTAATTATTGTATGAAGTATCAACAACACTAACTCAACTGGAAGAAGAGTATTGATCTCTTGAAATATGTATTGATCTCTAGGGATTTGGCTTAAAGCATATAATGTAACTAATTTAGTCATGTCTTTAAGAGCACATTCACATGGTATTCTAATCAGTCATGAGCCTTATGTTCTTGACAAAAATCTTTCTCAAAAAAGAAAAGTCCTTCACAAATTCCATCAACATGAATTTATGGCCGTAGATCAAGCTTAGTGAATTATATTGCATAATGATTTAATGGTCAAAAAGTCACACAACAAAAAAACAAAAGATATCAATAAGTCAAATTATTAATTGTTCTGATGTTGATGAAAAATCTTTATGTGGTTACGTGAAATACCAGCACTACATCTTATCACTTTTATGTGGTGGCATTAACCCATGGGGGTTTGGCTTAAAGCCTATATTATCACTAATTTAATCATGTAATCAAGAGCACATACACATGACTTGAGACTCTACTCAATAATGAACCTTAAGTTCCAAAAATAATTTCCCCAACATTAATTTATGGCCCTACAAAAAATTATGTCACTCGGTGGAAAATAGTGCATAGTGGATTAAGGGTCAACAAGTCACCCAACCAAAAAAAAAAAAAAAGAGTCAATAATTGCAACAAACGATGGATAAAGTGGAACATATAACTTTTATTTCATCCAATGAACCTATCACATCTCTTCACATGTCTTTGGCAAATATTGATCTAGTAGGGTTTGGCTTACTATCACTAAGGAAATTATGCCATTAAGGGCACACATGCATACACATGAGATTTTTCACCTTCATGAGCGGGGCCTATTTGGTACTATTATTTAAACAATAGTACGCATATTTCCACAACATTTTTTCATCCACACATATTTCCGCAATACTTGAACAACGTCACTAGAAATCTTTTACCAAATAGGCCTTCTTGACAAATGTCCTCCACATAAATTTTTAGATGTGTATTCTTGATCTAACAAACATATTGCTTAATTATTGTATCAAGTATCAACAACACTAACTCAACTGGAAGAAGAGTATTGATCTCCAGGGGTGAGTATTGATCTCAAGGTATTTGGCTTAAAGCTTATGTTATCACTAATTTAATCTTGTCATTAAGAGCACATTCGCATGGTATTCTACTCAATCATGAGCCTTATGTTCTTCAAAAAAATCTTTCTCAAAAAATGAAAAGTCCTTGACAAATTTCCTCAACATGAATTTTCGGCCTTAGAAAACACAGTGAATTATATTGCATAATGATTTAATGGGCAAAAAGTCACACAACCAAAATACAAAAGATATCAATAAGTCTAAAGGTCTGTTTGGATATAGCTGAAAACTGAAAATACTGTAGCAAAATAATTTTTAAATGTGTGAATAGTATCGTGGGACCCATTTTTAATGAAAAAGTTGCTGAAAAGTGAGGTTTGTGGGTCTCGTGAACAGTGCACGGGAGCCACTGAAGTGCTGAAAAGTCAAATATTACGGCTACTGTTCATGAATAGTAAATGAACAATAACTGTAGTAATGAAATTTGTCTCCTGAGACGCGTGCCAAAAAAAAAAAAAAGAGTAAAACGCTAGAAACGCAGACGTGGGTAGAAATTATTTCTACCCAAACGCACACTAATTATTAATGATTCTGATATTGATGAAAAAAATTTATGTGGCTACGTGAAATACCAGCACTACATCTCATAACTTGTGTGTGGTAAGCATTGACCCCCCATGGGGGATTGGCTTAAAGCCTATATTATCACTAATTTAATCATGTCATCAAGAGCACATACACGTGATTTGAGACTCTACTCAATAATGAACCTTGAGTTCCAAAAATAATTTCCTCAACATGAATTTCTGGCCCTAGAAAAAATTATGTCACTTGGTGGAAAACAGTGCATAATGGATTAAGGGTCAACAAGTCACCCAACCAAAAAAAAAGAGTCAATAATTTCAATAAATGATGGATAAAGTGGAACATATAACTTTTATTTCGTCCAATGAACCTATCACATCTCTTCACATGTCTTTGGCAAATATTGATCTAGTAGGGTTTGGCTTACTATCACTAAGGGAATTATGCCATTAAGAGCACACATGCATATACATGAGATTTTTCACCAACATGATCGGGGCTTGTTTGGTACAGTTGTTTAAACAACAATTTTCATTGTTGAAACAACTATACACGTATTTCCACAACAAATTTTCATCCACACATGTTTTCGCAATACTTAAACAACGTTATTGGAAATCTTTTACCAAACAGACCTTCTAGACAAATGTCCTCCACATAAATTTCTGGATGTGTATTCTTCACCTAACAAGCATATTGTTTAATTATTGTATCGGGTATCAACAACACTAACTCAACTGGAAGATGAGTATTGATCTCTAGGGATTTGGCTTAAAGCTTATCTTATCACTAATTTAATCTTGTCATTAAGAGCACATTCGCATGGTATTCTACACAATTGTGAATTATATTGCGTAATGATTTAATAGTCAAAAAGTCACACAACCAAAAAAAAAAAGATGTCAATAAGTCTAATTATTAATGATTACGATATTAATGAAAAATATTTATGTGGTTACGTGAAATACTAGCACTACATCTCATCACTTGTGTGTGGTAAGCATTGACCCCCCATGGGGGTTTGGCTTAAAGCCTATATTATCACTAATTTAATCATGCCATCAAGAGCACATACACATGACTTGAGACTACTCAATAATGAGCCTTAAGTTCCAAAAATAATTTCATCAACATGAATTTCTGGCCCTACAAGAAAATTATGTCACACAGTGGAAAACATTGCATAATGGATTAAGGGTTAACAAGTCACCCAACCAAAAAAGAAATAGAAAAAATTGTCAATAATTGCAATAAACGAAGGATAAAGTGGAACATTTAACTTTTATTTCGTCCAATGAACCTAGCACATCTCATTACTTGTCTTGAGCAAATATGGATCTTGTTGGGTTTGGCTTACTATCACTAAGGGAATTATGCCATCAAGAGCACACATGCATACACATGAGATTTTTCCCCATCATGAGCGGGGCTTGTTTGGTACTGTTGTTTGAACAACAATTTTTGTTGTTTAAACAACAATACACGTATTTTCACAACACTTTTTCATCCATATATATTTCCACAATGCTTAAACAACGTTACTAGAAATCTTTTACCAAACGGGCCTTCTAGACAAATGTCCTCCACAAAAATTTCTGGATGTGTAGTCTTGACCTAACAAGCATATTGCTTAATTATTGTATCAAGTATCAACAACACTAACTCAACATGAACAAGAGTATTGATCTCTAGGGATTTGGCTTAAAGCTTATATTATCTCTAATTTAATATTGGCATTAAGAGCACATTCGCATGGTATTCTACTCAATCATGAGCCTTATGTTCTTGACAAAAATCTTTCTCAAAAAAAGAAAAGTCCTTGACAAATTTCCTCAACATAAATTTATGGTCTTAGATCAAACACTGTGAATTACATTGCATAATGATTTAATGGTCAAAAAGTCACACAACCAAAAAACAAAAGATATCAATAAGTCAAGTTATTAATGATTCTGATATTGATGAAAAATCTCTATGTGGTTACGTGAAATACCAGCACTACATCTAATCACTTTTGTGTGGTAAGCATTGACTTATGAGGGTTTGCCTTAAAGCCTATGTTATACCAAATTTAATCATGTCACATAGTGGAAAACACGGCATAATGGATTAAGGGTCAATAGGTCACCCAACCAAAAAAAAAAAAAAAAAAGAGAGAGAGAAAGAAAAAAGGTTCAATAATTGTAACAAACGAAGGATGAAGTGGAACATATAACTTTTCTTTCATCAAATGAACCTAGCACATCTCATCACTTGTCTTTGGCAAATATTGATCTAGTAGGGTTTGGCTTACTATCACTAAGGGAATTATGCCATTAAGAGCACACTTGCATACACATGAGATTTTTCACCATAATGAGTGGGGCTTGTTCGGTACTGTTGTTTAAACAACAGTACATGTATTTTCACAACACTTTTTCATCCACATGTATTTCCACAATAGTTAAACAACATTACTAGAAATCTTTTACCAAAATGGCCTTCTAGACAAATGTCCTCCACATAAACTTTTGGATGTGTATTCTTCACCTAACAAGCATATTGCTTAATTATTGTATCAAGTATCAACAACACTAACTCAACTGGAAGAAGAGTATTGATCACTAGGAATGCATATTGATCTCTAGGGATTTGGCTGAAAGCATATATTGTCACTAATTTAATCATGTCTTTAAGAGCACATTCACATGGTATTCTACTCAGTCATGAGCCTTATGTTCTTGACAAAAATCTTTCTCAAAGAAAGAAAAGTCCTTGACAAATTCCCTCTACATGAATTTCTGGCCTTAGATCAAACACAGTGAATTATATTGCATAATGATTTAATGGTCAAAAAGTCACACAACCAAAAAACAAAAGATATCTATAAGTTAAATTATTAATGATTCTGATGTTGATGAAAAATCTTTATGTGGTTACGTGAAATACCGGCACTATATCTTATCACTTGTGTGTGGTAAGCATTGACCCATGGGGGTTTGGCTTAAAGCCTATATTATCACTAATTTAATCATGTCATCAAGAGTACATACACATGACTTGAGATTCTACTAAATAATGAGCCTTAAGTTTCAAAAATAATTTCCTCAACATGAATTTTTGGCCCTACAAGAAAATTATGTCACACGGTGGAAAGCATTGCATAAGCGATTAAGGGTCAACAAGTCACCCAACCAAAAAAATAAAAAGAAAAAAGAGTCAATAATTGCAATAAATGAAGGATAAAGTAGAACATGTAACTTTTATTTCGTTCAATGAACCTAGCACATATCATCACTTGTCTTTGGAAAATATTGATCTAGTAGGGTTTGCCTTACTATCACTAAGGGAATTGTGCCATTAAGAGCACACATGCATACACATGAGATTTTTCACCATCATGAGCAAGGCCTTTTTGGTATTGTTGTTAAAACAACAGTTTTCTTTGTTTAAACAACAATACTCGTATTTCCACAACACTTTTTTATCTACACGTATTTTCACAATACTTAAACAACATTATTAGATATCTTTTACCAAACGGGCCTTCTAGACAAATGTCCTCCACATAAATTTTTGGATGCGTATTCTTGACCTAACAAGCATATTGCTTAATTATTGTATCAACGACACTAACTCAACTGGAAGAAGAGAATGTAGGTAATAGTGATCCCATATTTTGAAAAAACACCCCACAAGCACTTATATTTGTAGAGTGATCATCACACCTAGGGTGCACGATGGTAACCATCTTTTGAAATGGTGCCCATTTATGCCACATGGTAGAAAATGTATAGTGGTTAACAAGTCATCTCCCACCCTAGGATTGGAGTGGGGGTTAAGGCAAAAGAAGTCAATAAGTTTTTTTTTTTTTTTTTTTTTTCAGAAACTAGTTAGAAAGTTGATAACATTGATACCGATGAAGAAAATTTGTGGTTTATGTGAAAACTGATAGTCTTTTGTTCCACTATGAATATTCAATTTTATGCTCCACCAATTGTAATACTATGGGTCTTATTTCTTTCTACTTTGATTACTTTATTAAGAAAAGTGGCCTGTAGCAAATTGCAATAAGAGCACCATAATAATAAATGCTACGCTTTAACTTTTAAATATATAAATATAGATTTGAGAGGATATATTGCATTGTATTAATTTAATGTGTTTTATATATTATTACATTTATAAAGTGTAGATTCCATTAAATAGTAAGTCTTTGTATACATCTTATACGTCATAAAAAGTGATATAGAAAAAAAGCCACCTACAATAGATCGTTTGAAACCATTTGTTCTTTGGGTGACCTGGTTATGCTCAACCCATCACCACTTACCAATTAGTTGGCGTTTCATTTGCGTAATGCTAGATTCCATGGAATCACATACATGGAATGTTATGGTTGGTTATTGAACACATGGGGTTCCACTCTATCTACCCTGAAATGGTAATTATACTGCAATCGTGTTTTTTTTTTTTTAAGGGTACAATCATGTTAGTAAGGCCACTAAACAGTAACTCATATGCATAAAGGAAGAATTGAAATGCACATACGTGAGATTTTAATCGACCATGGGCATTACTTTTTTGCTAAACGTGTGGAAGGTTAGAACAAAGCCATATACACTAATACTATGCTCATGGCCATGGGCCTTTCTTCAAACAATTTTATCAAACACCTTACAGGCTTAATCATTTTTGGAGTATTTTTTATTTTTAAAAAAACACCTTACAGGCAAACTGTGAGATGTTCATTGGCAAATAAGTCATTGAACAAAAAAAAGAAAACAGCAAATAAGTCACTGAACAAAAAAAAAAGAAACAAAAAAGTAGTCAACAAATCAAAGTCTTGAACTGCAATTCCTATGCAGTTTCGTGAAACACGAGTATTTCGTGGAACACGAGTATTGGTCTTGTCAAAAGTCTTCGTTAAAATTAAAAGGGCAACTGCACTATCTTCTGGGGGAGAAATGACACTAGACCCTATTTAAAGGGAAAAAACACTTTTCTTTTTTGATATCCGATTGGTTAAATTCTATTAAATTAATATTAAAAATATTGTATATTATCATGTCCTTTGCTTTAAGGCAGATTTCTAAAATTATTTTACTTTCAAAATTTTGAATATGCATTTCCGATATACTCTCATTTTCTCACATTCCGATAAAGCTCATTATTTGTTAGAATTGTGTTATTAAATGAATAAATTTTTCATATCTTAATAAATTAAATTTTTAAGACAATCAATAATTTAATATTGCTTAATTATTATATCAACAACACTGTAATGGAAAATTCTTCACCAAAAACCAACCTTCGCGTGAAAATTTTGAATCAAAAGTTAATTCCACCGTCATATCATAGGCCACTAAACGGTATTTCACAGGCCATCAGAAGAATTTAAAAGCACAAGTCAACAAGTCAAGGGTCTTTATTAAAATAATATAATAATAGGGAAAAGGAGAAAGGGTTTGAAGAATCACTATATATATTATGATGAGCTATACTCACTTCAGCTTTCCTCAACATGAATTTCTGGCCCCATATGAAAATTATGTCACACGATGGAAAATATTGAATAATAGATTAATAGTCAACAAGTCACCCAATAAAAACAAAAATTCAATAATTCAAATTCTTGATGATTATAATATTGATGGAAAGTCTCTACATTGTTACGTGAAAGACGGTTCTGAAATGAACCTAACACTACGGGTTTATTTGGGAATAGTTTATTTAATTGAAATTGAAAACTTTTTATTGAAAATGTAAAGAAAAAAAAAGTTAAAAATTAACTGAATATTATAATGAGACCTATAAATAGTACCAATAGGACAATAAGACTTATAAATAGTAATTAAAAAAAAATTGCTACCAAATTAAATAAATCTCTTCCCACGGAATCTACATCTCATCACCTGAGTGGTTAGCGTTGATCTTTGTAGTTTTGGCTTAAAATAACATAAAAGCACTGGTCAACAAGTCAAGGTCTTGATTAAAATAATATAATAATAAGGAAAAGGAGAAAGGGTTGGAAGAATCACTATATATATTACGATAAGCTAATAACTAGATACTCACACTTGAGCTTTTCTTCCTTCAAACTTCTCTTCCTTCGTTACAATGGCCGCCTCTTTTGCAACTCTTCATGTGCTTTGCTTAGTATGGTTCCTTCCCGCTACCTTCAGTTTAAGCTTCTTCTTCTTCAAAGCAGAGTCAATCTCAAATGTCTCTTGCTATGAAAAAGACAAACAAGCCCTTCTAACCCTCAAACGTGGTCTCACTGATCATGGAAACGTCCTCTCATCCTGGTCTGACCATAAAGATTGCTGTATTTGGGACAGAGTTTTCTGCGACAAGAAAACTGGCCGAGTCACTCAGCTCAGCCTCTATGATTTGAGGTTAGGCGGTGAGATTAGTGGTTCGTTGCTCCAATTAGAACATTTGAATTACTTGGATTTGAGTTTCAATGACTTCAATTGTACTCCGATCCCAACGTTCCTTGGTTCAATGTACAATCTCACATATCTTGTCCTCTCAGGCGCTAACTTCTGTGGATTCATTCCTCATCAGCTTGGGAACCTTTCAAGCCTTCGCTATCTATCTCTTCAGAATAATTCTGACCTCTATGTAGATAACCTTCGTTGGATGTCTGGTCTCTCTGCCATTCAAACCCTTGACCTGAGCTACTCTGATCTTCATAGAGAAGTTGATTGGCTTCAAATAATGAGTAAGTTCCCATCTCTTTCAGAGCTATACTTGAAAAATTGTCAGCTTGATAGCCTGAATCCATCTCTTGGATTTGTCAATTTCACGTCTCTTCGAGTCCTTCAGCTTTCTGAAAATCGTTTCAATCATGAGATACCTAGTTGGTTCTCTAATCTCAGTACAAGCCTCTTAGAGCTTCACCTGATAAACAATTTTTTGAAAGGCAACATACCGCCTAGCATTTTCAATTTAGAGAAATTAGAATATCTATCCTTGTTGTCGAATAAGTTAACTGAACAAATTCCAGAGCCGTTAGGCCAACTTAAGCATCTAACGTTTCTTGATCTCGGATTTAATTCTTTAAATGGTCCTATACCTTCTTCCTTTGGGAATTTATCTCGTATAACAACATTAATGCTCGACCAAAATCAGTTGAATGGCACCATTCCAAAGAGTCTTGGGCTTCTCTCTAAGTTAGAGAGGTTGTATGTCGGAACAAACTCTTTAACAGGTACCGTAGATGAAGGGCATTTCCAAAAACTCTCAAAATTAAAGTATCTCTATATGTCTGAAGCACCTTTGTTCTTTAATGTCAATTCCAATTGGGTTCCTCCCTTCCAACTTGACTATGCCTACATGAGCTCAATTAAGATAGGACCTAAATTTCCTTCATGGCTACAATCACAAAGATCCCTCAGTACTTTAGATATGTCCATGTCAGGAATTTTAGGCAAAGCTCCGGGTTGGTTCTGGAATTGGGCTTCAAACATAACATTTATCGATCTCTCTAATAACAACATAGAATGTGATGTATCAGACATTTTTTTGAGTTCTACTATCAAATTTCTCAATATAGCTAACAACTCATTTTATGGACCCATTTATACTTTCTTATGCCAAAAGAAAATTAGAAAGAATAAATTAGAGGTTTTAGATGCATCAAACAATCTCTTATCAGGAGAACTTTCTCACTGCTGGAAGTATTGGCAAACTTTGATCCATTTAAACTTTGGGAGCAATAATCTAGTAGGTAGAATTCCCTACTCCATGGGGGCTTTAGTTAACCTCTAATCATTGTGTTTACAAAACAATAGCATCTATGGACATATTCCTTCATCGTTGAAAAAGTGCTCAAAGCTGGAGCTCATTGATATGGGTGATAATCATTTGTCCATCATACCACTATGGATTGGAGAAATGACAAATCTTATAGTTCTCCGTCTAAGATCAAGTGAATTCAAGGGTTATATACCTCAACAAATATGCCAACTTTCATGTCTTAGAGTATTGGATCTTGCCAATAATAGCCTATCAGGTTCCATACCAAACTGCTTGAAAAATATTAGCGCCATGGCATTACCAAATTCCAATGTTATTTCATTTTCTTCTTTGTCTTATTTTTATCCATATAAGCATGCATCTTATGTTGAGAATGTTCAGTTGGTTCCCAAAGAGAAAGAAATGGAATACAAAGAGAACCTTAAATTAGTAAGGCTCATAGACCTTTCAAGTAACAACTTGTCCGGATCAATCCCTGCTGAAATTTCAGATCTTTTCAAATTACGTTTTTTGAATTTGTCTCGAAATCATTTGATGGGTAAGATACCAGAAAAAATTGGGAGTATGAAAGAGTTAGAATCAGTTGATCTCTCAAGAAATCATTTATCGGGTGAAATTCCTCCAAGCATGTCTAATTTGACATTTCTTAGTCTCTTGGACTTGTCATACAACAACCTCTCAGGTAGAATTCCTTCAAGCACCCAGCTTCAATCTTTTGATGCCGTTAGGTACATTGGAAATCCTCAGTTATGTGGTGATCCTCTTCCCAAAAACTGCACAATTGAGGAACAATCTTTGAATAAATCACCAATTGGCAGTGTTGAAGATGATTCTAAAAACTCCAGCTTCTACATTGGTATGGGAGTTGGATTCGCAACTGGCTTTTGGGTAATTTGTGGAGCTCTCTTCTTTAATAGGACTTGGAGGCATGCTTATTTTAGATTTGCCGATGAAATAAAAGATTGGATTTATGTGACTACAATGATAAAGATGAATTTACTGGAAAAGCTAAGAGTCTGCCTTAATAAGTGAGGCATCGTTATCTAGCCAAAAGGTATTGCTTCAAGTTATATGTCCTTAATATTGTTTCTTTCATGTTACTGTTGTAGTCAACTATGACAGAAGAAATTGTTTCTCATATACATAATACATCAAATATGTAGTGTAGAATTTTAATTATTTATTTATAATGATTATTATAAATAGGATGCATAGCATGATTTATCACCTCATATGCTGTAAACTTCAATTCCATTGGAGGATTTACAAGTAGAATATCAAAGAGGGCTTACCATGAATTCTTAGAATTTCAACATGGTGTATTTTGAATTGAGGTTAAGCTTGATGCCTAGGTAGTCATACTTCTCATACTCACATCACTATTATTGAAAATTGCAATTCATTGTTTATACTTCAGGAGGTGGCATTGGTTCATGCTCTTCTAAAGGCCAAAAAGTCATTAACGAAAGAAATCTTTTTTTTTTTTTAATATTATTTCATCCTGCTTTTATCATAAAACATGCTATGGATTATGATTCTTGGATATGTGTGTGAGAACTATTTATCTATATAGTGCTAGTCATTTAAAGAAGAATTATTTCTGCAAAAAATAGTGCTTCTTGGACTCATTGATTTATTTCACAATGACTTTTCTATTCCACAAATTCCAAGAGGCCCTCTCTCTCTCATTTTTGTTTTACAGTTTTACTGAAAATACTGTTCCCTTTTTTAAAAATGGGTTTCCCATTTTGGAACCAACAAACTCTACTCAATTGAGCCAAATCTATGACTATTATTGAATTGAGTTGGGTTTTTTATAACAATATTAGTCATAAAGATTAAGACTTTCTCTCATTTATGCTATGTTTTCTTATCTTCTTCTTCTTCTTCTTCTTCTTCTTCTTCTTCTTTTTTTTTTTTTTTTTTTCTCGTGCTTTTGTATTACCCTTTTGTTCTTTTGCAAATGATATTCACAGGCTGTGAAAACTCCTGCAATCCAAGACAATTACAATTTGAAGTAGACATAAATAAATTGTTTCTATATACCAGGTCAGTGTAACTATGACTTTGTTGTCTGAATTATCTTGTTTTTTACCTCTACATATGAACTATATGTGGCTATTGCCTATTGGTACTAGCCAGTTCGCTAAGGACGTTGTTTGTGTTGATCTGCAAAGATAGGCACCAAATCAGTAGTGTAGACCATTTGATTGGTTTTTATTAACCTCTTTAATGAAATTTTTACCCAATTATGTTGATATACATGCTTATGTTTGAAGTAGTAACTGTATGGAGTTTGATGTTATGGTCATATTAATTAAAGCAAATTTACCATAACAATGAGATCTACCTCAAATGACTTCCTTGTCCATAATAATGAGATAGAGGGTATGGTTTTGGTTTAAAACTTACTGAATGCATAATATACCAACAATAATAATAATGATAAAAAAAGATTAGATGTTAAGGTTCAACCCTATCAATTTCCACATATTGTGTTAGATCAATTTGTAATAAGTGAATGCATTAGTTAAGGATTTTTATTTTCATTTAATTTTTATTTTAAATTTACTTTAAAAGAAGTGGTAATTTATCATTGAGATTGTGTTTGGATGACCCTTTTTTTTTTTTGAGGGAGGTGTTTGGATGACCTTGTTTTGACTGTCTTACTTTGTTTAAAAATATGACTATAGTTAAAAAGAAAAAGTGAGGCTTTCAAAAGATTTACGTAAGTTGTTGGTGAAATTAAATTGACATTTTAATCTAAAACAAACAGAATCTTAGCATATAAAGTTTATGTTTAGGCATCTACTATTTTCTAGTTCTTGTCTTTGTGGTATCTAAAGATAGAAGTGAATGTAGTATTATAATAATTAAGAATTTTAGGTTGAATCACCACTATTAAATGTATATTTTGTGCCTATTTTGGTTTCAAAAAACTCCTTTAGTCTTAGTTATTGACAAGGTTGTATTACTTGCATGGTGATAAAAGCCAAATAATAGTAGATGTGACATAACTTTGATGTTGCGCATCTATTTAAAGTACTGTAACAAAGTAAAATTTCTTTTAACTTGTTGATTAAGCCAAAATTGAACTTTTAAATCATGGTATTGCATTTTGAGTAGATGTTATTTTGTTTGTTCTCTCTAATCTACCACTTGGCTTCATGTGAATTTATGCTACCTTTGTCATTCAGTGTCCTTTAATCTCAATTTTTTTTGCTCATTAACTGTTTGGGAAGGGATGCTGATTAGGCAAAAGCAGAGGAGTTCAATGAAATGGCTTGTAAAGCCTCTCTTGCTGATCAACAGAAGCAGGTCTAAGAAAACATTCATGCTCAAATTAAAAGTTTTTCCAGGTGTATAGATGAAATTCTTCTGCCTTATGCTAAAAGGATAGGTGAGGTACAAGAACTGCCTCCACAACCAATAGCTGCTCATTGTCAGAGTGGCCTGGATTTTGCTGTTGGCAGGAATGGCCAACCTACTGACCATCCTGGTAAGATTCTGTTTGTAATATAAAACTCTTTTCCAATGTTGCATTATGAGCTTGAAGAATGCAACTTGAGATGTTCAGGATCTTTGAATTTTCTTGTGACTCACCCTTGAAGTAGGGGGATTATCTTGATTCGAAGGAATGATCTTTTGATTTGTCCATTGATTACCCTAACTTCTTTAATTGTTTCCTTAAAAGATGCCTTGGGGATACTTACACTGATTTTCTGGAAAGGCATCTTCAATGAGAATTTAATTACTGTTTCCAGAATACCTATTGGGAGTTTGTTATCTCTAGCCTCTATAAGGTCTTTCTTGAAATCATGCTTTTGTGTTTGTGATGTGATTCGTTCTATAATTTTTAACTTTTTACTTCTAAATTAATATTCTTAGATGAACTATTGATTTTATATATTTTTTTTTGAATGATAATATGCTCTAGTTGATAGATCTCTTGCAAACTTCAATGTTACGAATGAGCATTTCCCCCTCCTTTAAGAACAAGGTGGTAGGTGAGATTGAGGGTTCATGGCCCACCCATATGTGTAACTTTCCAACAAAAACAAAAATATTACTTGCAAGCTTTGATGCTCTAGAATATGTCTTGGCTTCTTTTCATTGAAGTTAAAGCTCTAAAATAGTATTTGTTCCTTTTTGAATGCCATTCTTATTGCAGCTAAACAAGGAATTCAACCAGTATGTAACCTAAAACATGAAATTATTTGAGTTGAAACCTTGGAAACCAAATTGATTATAAAGGTTATGTGAAGTTCTCAGTTTTGATTGATATTCAACGGGGCCTTGATTGGAAGTTGTTTTATTGGAGGTAACAAGTATAGAGGTCCAGGTTATTTTACTGCAAGAAAGTGCTGATTGTGATCAACTCTCATTTTAGTATTTGGATGGCATGTTGCTAGTTAACAAATACATGGATTGATGGATATGTGGGAAAAAAAAGGGGATCAATGTCTCTAGAAGTACAAGGATGTCCTCCAAGCTGGACTTACGCTCTCCAGTTTAATCTCCTTATGTGGTAAGAACTAATTGGTGTTCTTTTAATTATATGGTTAATGTTTCAAACTTCTTCCTGAATATATTTCCCAGTAACATCAAATCAACCCTTGCCGCATCAGAGGTTGGATGAGAGGGCTTCAACTGAGTGCCTGTTCTGTAATACATAGCTGTCAAATATGTTTGATTGTTACAAAATTCATTACAATTGTGCATATAAGCAGTACCCCATATCATAATCTCTATACTGGAATTAAATTTGAATGTTTCTTCACCTAGATTTGATTGCAAGACTATCAATTTTTGCTTAATGTACTAGAGTATATGTACTTGTTGAGCTTGGATAAATTTTGTATTACAGGAAAACATCAAAATCCAGAAATTAGTAATGTTGTCTTCTGCTGAGTTGCTTGTCCAACATTGCTTTGCGTTGTCTGCCGCACTTAGTTTGATATACATGATCATGTATCACCGCTCTCTTCTGCATCTTGTGGTGCAGAGGCTCTCAACAATTCCATCATATGATACTTTCATTTGATTTTTCTTGTTGACCTTATTGTCTTCAATAATTATTGTATTGCTCCTCCTTGTATTTAATAAGTTGTCTTTTTTTCATGGTTAGTTTTTATTTATTTATTTTTATTTCATTTTATTTATTTATCAAATTGTCAACAATGAATTGTTTTTATTTATGCCACTATTAACATAGCTAAGCAATGCCCTTTTTGGCCTACATGTAGAAAACACATGAAGTTAGAATGCAATTTATGGAATTTTAATTTTTATAATAAAACTTATGAATTCGTGAAGAGAATAAAAGAGAAAGGTTTATATGTACAACACATTTTTTATTGACCATAACTGCATTATTAGGTGTATATGTACAACACATTTTTTATTGACCATAACTGCATTATTTGGGTTTTTAGTACCTATCTTCTGTTTAGGTATAGAAGAAGTCTCAATTAATTATTACAAAATTTCCACATTTGGTTCTGATTACTTATGAGCTTGTGGGTATGTCATGTGTGTTCTACTTCTCCCATTAAAGTACCAATTACTAATGATTTTTTTGCACATCATTGCATTGTGCTGAACTCCAGCTACAACTGTTTGGGAAGGAATGTTGATGAGGCAGATGCAAAGGAGATCATAGAATGGCCAGTAAAGCCTCTCTTGCTAATCAACAAGTCCAAGAAAATGTCCATGCTCAGATTAAAACTTTCTCCATGTCTATGGATGAAATTCTTATTCCTGATCCTAAAAGGATAGGTGATGCACATGAATTGCCTCCACAACCAATAGCTGCTCCTCCTTGAAGTGGCCTTGGTTTTGCTATTGACAGGAATGGCCAACCTACTGACCATCCTGGTATGGTTATATTTGCAATTCGGAAACTTTATCCAATGTTGCATTTTGAGCTTGAAGTTGCGTGAGTGGGGCATGAGATGTTCAGGAGTTTAGAATTTTCTTGTGACCCATCCTTTCTATATTTGAAGTAGTGGGATTATCTTGATTCGAGGGAAAGATCTTTTGATTTGTTCTACTAATTACCTTAACTTCTTTACTAGTTTCCTTGAACAAATTTAGTTATTTAAAAAGTTTAAAGTTATTCAAGTAGAGTTCATGTTAACATTTAATCACTTTTGAACTGAAGTGTTGGCAAAAGAAAATCTACAATTGGGTAGCAAAGTGTGGGAAATGGGATGGTGGCCTTCGGAGGTGGGGGAAGGGAACGGAAGATTTCTTGGGGATAGTTAAATTGATTTTATGGAAGGCATATTCAAGGAAAACTATTTCTTGGGAATACTTAAATTAATTTTATGCTAGGTAGTGCTGAAGATCGACTCAAAAAATTCTAGCTTCTATATAGGTATGGGAGTTGGACTCACAACTGGCTTTTGGGCAATTTGTGGAGCTCTCTTCTTCAATAGGACTTGGAGGCATGCTTTTTTCAGATTTGTCGATGACATTAAAGATTGGATGTATGTGACTACAGTGATAAAGATGAATTGATTATCTAAATAGGCAAGAGTCTGCTTTAGCAAGTGAAAGGCATCATTATCTACCTAAAAGGTATTACTTTGAGTATTATGTCCTTAAATATTGGTTGGTTCATGTTAATGTAGCAGTTACTTACTTTGAATATATGATTTAATTTGTAGTTAATGTGATAGTCATTTGGATTTTATTTCACAAATATAGATTGTCTTTAACTTTAGTCTATATTTGTAGTTAGCCCATTGTGTTTGAAATAAAGTTCATTTGTAAATTCAGACTTTGTTTTAATGTTTTGAGACCTTTTTTTGATAGGCAGATAGTGGAGGAGGTGAAGATGGTTTCAACTACAGATGGATCACCATAAAGGATACTATTACCACTATGCTACTATTGGACTTAGTTTAGATATATTTGATGTGGACAAAGAGGAAACACATGGGAATACCCTCAATAGAACCAAAGTTGTACTATGACAATAGAAATTGTTTCTCATATACATAATGCATCAAATAGGTGGTGTAGAGTGCTTTTTTATATATTTTTTCAAATACAATGCATAGCATGATTTCTCACCTCATGTAAGCTTTAATTCCATAGAATATCAAAGAGGTGGGCTTGACATGAATTCTTATAATTCTTTAGCTTATATTTTCTTTCTATCTTTTACATCTCACATATCAGGGAACAATGAATTTCGTGTATATTCCCTTCAGATCTATAATGTTGTTGTCTGTTGATTTTTGTTTTTGTTGATAATCTTGTCTGCTGATTGCTTGTCCTACTATTATGAAATAGCATAGGTTTCCTTGGTGGCTACATTTCTATGTCTAGTCTGCCACACTTAGTATATAAAACAAAAAAGTTCTAGAATAGTTTGATATACATCATCATTATGTATTGCCTTCTGCATCTTGTAGTGCATCGGATATATATACACACATATATAATTTATAATATTATAATTTTATATTTCATTTTATCCAATTAACCAACGTAAAGTTTAAAATATGATATGGGAATAAAATGAGTCAAATGATGAATTTGGGCTTCAATGTTTAAAAAAAAATCCAACATAGTCCGTAATATCCTGGAATAGGCCGGAGTTTAGAGACCGGAATTACCAGAATTCTTTCGAAACGCCATTATAGTCTAGAACAAACCGTAATTTAGACTGAAATGGAACAAGGGGGTAAATGCACCGAATTAAACACTGGAACATAACAAAATTTAAAACATTGGTTTGTTTACTGTGGAGTTAATTTAAAACATTGGTTTGTTTACTGTGGAGTTTGGGAATTCTGATGTGAAACGGTGTCATAAGTTTGATTGTGTTTTTTGTTTCTTCTTGGGCGAAACAGTGCCATTTAGATATGGTTGATTTGTCAGTGTGCCAACATTTCACTTTACAACCAAAAATAATTGAGGATGTGTTTTTGCTGACAGAACCAAACTTCAGGGTGTTAAATCAAAATTCTCAAACTTTAGTGTATAAAATCTAAGCAATTCCAAACTTCAAGAGTGTACTTTGCAAATGTAACATGACTTGGATAATTTTGTATTTATACACACACACACACACACACACTATTTCTATCATGTTCTCTAAAAAAAAGGTGATTATTTTATCTCTCTCTATTATTATTTCTTGCAACTTTACTTTAGATTGATGATTTTTTTTTTAAATTTATTTATTATTTATTATTTTTTTGGTATACCTACTTTAGGTAGATATAGACAAGTTGTGTAAATAGTTGTGGTCCTAGCATTTTTCCTTGCATTCATCCTATCAGGACTAAGAATGTTAAAATGTTCACAACTTGACCGAGGTAGCCATTTCTCTTCTGTGGTGCCCTGTCCAAGCTGTCCAGAGCTTTTGGAGCCAAATGTATAGTGTTTAAAATTAAGGAACACCATTCTCAAAATGCACACAATCTCTACTTGCCTCTAGTTTGCAAGATCTTAAGGGTCCAAATTACACAACTGTAAGGACATGAAGAACAATGGACTCCCCGAAGAAATGGTGTTGGTGTCGTTGAAACTTGAAATGTTGATACAGGTGTGGCAACAATAGTAGTATTTGGCTGGTCAAGAATGTTTTATTGAATAGTAGGGGTTTCACTCATTATAGCACCCATAGGCACTGCCGCAGTTTGACGTGCCCTAATTTGGTTGATGATCAGTACTCTCTCCAATGAATATCTAATGGCTAAATTTAAATACATCTTATTATTTATATTTACTAGTAGTAAACTAAGCAGAGGTATCTATCTTGAAACAGTAATCAGCCTGCAATCATGTCATTAACGCCCCTAAACATATATGCATATGCATAACAGAGGAATATACGAACAGATGCACAAAATTTAACTTGATCATTGGCATTACTTTTGTGCAAAATAGTATGTGAAAACGAAAGAAGGGACCAAAGTGCGGATGGTTAGAAGTTAGAACAAAGCCATATCAGGTCAAGGAAAAAAAGCCTATCTTGGTACAATTATCAAACAATTTACAGGCAAACATAGGTATAATTGGCAAACAAGTCTCCGAACGAACAAAAGTATTCAACAATTAGAAGTTTGGATACAACTATCACTTCATGGTTACGTGAGAGACGGGCATTGGTCTTTGGCGTTTGGCATTAAGTCAACAAGTCAAATTCTTCATAAAAATAAAATAGTCACTTTTTAAGAACCACTTGACACAAGCTCTAGTAATCTACAATTGCATCACCACCACTACTCACACTCAGGATCCGTTTGAATACATCTGAAAACTGAAACTGAAAACTGAAAAACACTGTAACAAAATAATTTTTAAATGTGTGAATAGTATCGTGAGACCTATTTTTAATGAAAAAGTTGATAAAAAGTGATATTTGTGGGTCTGTGAACAGTGCACGAATACACTGTTCACGATTGAAAAAGTCAGCCTTTACTGCTGAAAGCAAAAAAAAAAAAAAAAAAAAAAACTGAAACGTGTTTTGCGCCCAGACATGGACACAAAACGTGCAAACCAAACATACACTCAGTGTCTTTTCCTTCAAACTTCTCTTTCAACCCTTATCTTCTCTTATCTTCATTCAGCCCCCAAAAAAAAAAAAAAACCATTCTCTTCTCTTCCTCTGTTCTTGCTTTATCATGGGTGCTTCTTTTGCAATTCATGTGCTTTTCTTACCATGGTTCTTTGTCATAACCTTCAGTTTACTTCAAAGCAGAGTCAAATGTTTCTTGTTGTGAAAAAGAGAAAAACGCACTTCTTAGCCTCAAACAAGGTTTAACTAATCCCTACAACTGGAGCTCACTCTCCTCCTGGTCTGACCAAGAAGATTGCTGCAGGTGGGACAGAGTTCACTGTGACAATAAAACTGCTCAAGTCAAATTATAAGTTCACTCTCATGTCTTTTGGAGCTAATCTTAAACAATTGTCAACTTGATAGTTTGACTCCATCGGTTTGATTTGTCAATTCCACGTCTCTTCGGGTCCTTGATCTTTCTGAAAATCTTTTCAATCAAGAGGTACTTAATTGGTTCTCTAATCATAGTACAAGTCTCTTAGAATATCTCGATCTTAGGGATAATTCTTTGAGCAAAAAAATTCCAAATTCACTAGGGCAGCTTTAGCATCTAATGGATCTCGATCTTAGCGATAATTCTTTAAGTGGTCCTATTTCTTCATCCCTTGGGAATTTATCTTAAATGCAAGTCTTACTCCTTGGTGTAAATAAATTAAATGGCACTGTTCCAAAGAGTCTTGGACTTCTTTCAAATCTATTTGCAGTATCTATTTCACATAATTTCTTCACAGGCATTCTAGATGAAGCACATTTCTCCAAATTAGGGAAATTAAAAGAACTGGAAATCTCTTATACACCTTTGTTCTTTAACGTGAATTCCAATTGGGTTCCTCCTTTTCAACTTAAATATGTTTCCATGATCTCCTGCAAGATAGGTCCCAACAAATTATATATATTTACTTTTAAGCATGCTACAAAGTATAATTATATTTAAAATGTAATCAAGCATTAAAGGAAAATTAAACAATTGTATACAATTATTGCAAAATATGTAGATGAACAAAAAAATATATATAATAAATGAATGCTACCTCTGTACAAATCCTGATAGACAAATATATCATTTTTTTTTATTTAATAAATATATTCCTTACACTCTATAATCTAGAATATTAGATGATACTCATATTCTACATGAGCACAAAGTAGTTAAAATATAAGAGTTAAAGGAGGAAAAATATCAAGAGAATACAATTTTTTCTAAAAAATATAAAGGAAAAAACTCATAACAAACATTAGGGATAATAATTTAATGATTAGCTATTTTTAGAGATAATTTTATTACTAAATTCATCCAAATAAGTTATAAATACCCTCTCTCTTGCAAACTTAAAAAAATTGCTATTCAAAACCAGCATTAAATAGAGACAACTACTAAAATGGTTTTCACATCAATATCTAGAAATTCCTAAGAAAATAATATTCTCATGATAATGCCATTGCATTCTTTGTTGACCATTTGAAAAGATATTGTGCTATTTCACTTAACCGTTGTCATAAACAATGGTGTGGTTTGTCTTTATACACAATGGCAAAACAGAATCTTTTGTGCACAACTGCCAATCTCCACTTGATAATATTATCTGCAAAATAAGAGAATTCATAACTAAAAAATAATTCATTTAGAAGGAAATAAAAGGAATCAATATCTATTTTCTCCTGTTAATGGAGACTCGCAATTCGTATGCACTATCCACTTCCCTCCCTTTACCACCCATCCAAAACGATGGTTCCTAAAACGGGGATGATTTTATTATTGTTCATATTCAAATCATAATTGTCATAACCCAACCAATTGAGAAACTTGGGAAAAGCAGCTTTCTCAGGTCAATCAATACATTTATGTAACTAAAATTCATTGTGATAAGCAACAAAAGTAGTAGCTACAAACACTAATCTAAATCCTTATCCTTATCCATCATAATTTATCTTCAAAAGTAACCACATACCACTTTGACTAAAGGAAAAACTATGAAAAGACCAAGGTAAAAGTTCTAAAATTTTAAACCTCCCACTCATATCAAACAGATGCTCAGATCAATGACCACTACAATTTTGAATCTTACCCATTATAAATAACCTAAAATTTACACATGCAAAAATGTTGCTTTATCATTTGCTTTTTAATAGGTAAGAAAAAAAATATTATTGAAGCTGGAAAAGCATGAAAAATACATAAGGTTCACAATAGTGAACAATGAGGAGAGAGAGATAAAAATAAACGAAACTATTCTAAGAGACAAAAGAAAATCCTTAAGTGTAGAACAATCCAAGAGATCCCAACACCGAGACCGATCAAAAAGTGTCCAATGACATAAATCTAACAACTAAGCCAAAAATTTTCCGGTATTCTCAAAAGAACACCGATTCTGTTTAGTCCAAATAGTCCACATTAAGCAACTAGGAACCAAATTCCAAATGTCAAAATTATGTTTCCCAAGCCAATGATACCAACAAAAAAATAAGACTGTAACTGAACCTGACATGACCCAATCAATCCCAAATAGCCAAAGCATACACATCCACAAAGAATGAGCTACCAGACAAGAAATCAACAAGTGATCCACAGATCCCTCATTACAACAATACATACAACAACAATTCGCGAAAGTGCAACCACAAAGCATAAGATTATCCAAAATTAAAATCTCGCCATGAGCTGCTATCCACATAAAGAATGCCACCCTTTTTGGAACCTTCACTTTCCAAATGCCCTTCCAAGGGAAAGTAGGAAGAGTTACATTTCGAATCTTATGATAGAAAGACCGAACATCAAACTTCCCACTTCCATTGAGTCACCAACAAAGCCTGTCACTACTTCCACCCCTAAGAATAAGAGTTTGAATGAAATGAAGAAGGGAGTAGGAAGTCACTAATTCCCAATCATTGAATTCCCTATAAAATCTTAAACTCCAAACTTTATCATTATCACAAATTAGAAGACTTAATATTTCAGAAATACAAGCTTCCTTATTGGCTAAGCATACAAATAACTGTGGATAAAGAGTTTTAAGATAATTTTCCCCAGTCCACTTATCATGCCAAAAAAGAATAAGAGAACCATCCCCTACCACAAATGACAAATGCTTAGAAAAACTTTCCCACCCTTTACTAATACTTCCTCATAAACCACAACCATGAGCCCTTCTACAAACTCTAGTGCTCCACCCCCTTGTCCCCTCCCCAAATTCCATGGATATGACCCTCCACCTTAGATGAGTAGTTTCATGGCAATACCTTCAAAGCCATTTCCCTAATAAAGCCTAATTAAACGACACCAAGTTCCGAATTCCCAAACCACCCAACTCGCGTGGTAAGCAAACATTTTCCCAAGCCACCAAAGGGTATTTAAAGCATTCAACTGAGGAACCCCACAAAAAATTTCTCTGAATACGTTCTAATCTCACTACCACAGCTTTAGGAACGATAAAAAGGGAAAGATAGTAAGCCGGAAGGCTTGAAAGGGTACTTTTTAACAAAGTGAGCCTGCCACCCTTTGACAAATAAAGTTGCTTCCAGCCCAAAAGCTTCTTCTCCATCCTCTCTAGAATCGGATTCCAAATAGAGGCTGTCTTATACAAGGTACCCAATGACATTCCCAAATAAATCATAGGCAAACTACCCACCCTACACTACAGGATATTAGCCAAAGTTTGAATGTTGCTCACCTCCCCAATAGGGACAATTTCACTTTTTCCCACATTCACCTTTCAAACCAGTAAAAGCTTGAAAACAAGTCAAAGCAAGCTTGAATATTGCTTTATTATTAGGGGGGAAAAATTAGAGTCAAAGATTATCTACATAGATAGGACTGTCTCAAACCCAAAATCAAACTTCAACCTTAATCATTTCAACAGCATACCAAGTGTGTTTTAAATGTAAGTTTGCATTTGACAAAATTCAAGTAGCTAAAGACATTCATAAAGCTAACTTCTTGTTATATTATAAGTGTTTCCAGTTGTCTTATAAAAAAAAGTGTTTCCAGTCACATTTCTTTAATAATATGCAATCATAATTAAGTTTATGAAAATTCCATGTTGTGTTTAACTGTTAAGTCTAGCAAGATGAGTGGGATTTTTTGGTCTAACAGTTCATTATGAAACAAACTCCGTAGAACTGAAGCCAAAATTTGCATAAAAAAAGTCATCCCAATTTCCCATAAACCTAAAGTAGAGGAAATGGATTTGAAATTCAAATATTGTTCTACTTGTAGAATCCTCACTCTACTTTAGTGGTAATTTGAAACTCACAAATTTTTGCCTAAGTGCAAGCATAAAATCATACCTAGATATGCAAGATTTTTCCATCTCGATCAATGGATCATTTTTTTTTTTCAGAAGATGTAGCAGATCATTTAAAACTTGATATGCTTCACCTAATACTGCAAACATAAAAAATTATGAATGAACTTGCATAAATATAAAGAATACAAGAGATGGTTTATCATTGTCAACCAAGTTCTAAGGGAAAAAGTATTAAGAAGAGAGCAATTTTTTTTTTTTTTTCTAATTCATTTAAAATGAGGTATGTGCGTAGGAAAATCAAGAGGGCAATCTTTTGCTCACTATATAGTTGTTTGAAGGATTGTACCGCACTATTTGATGTGGTGTATCTGGCAGGAGCGGAATTCGAGAAGCTTTGAGGATCATGAACGGTCCATTCTTGAGTTTAAGTCTTTTTTCTTTTCTACTCTTCTCGAATGGTGTTTGGTTTTACCTTCTTTTTCTTGTATTTCCCTTTCTGGGTTGCTTGAGCATTGTACTTTGTTTTCTTGATGTTTTTGCCTTTTTAGTACATTTCCTATGTACGGGGCTGTGTTTTTTCAATATACTTTTAAGTTACTTATAAAAAATTAAAAAAAAATTTCACACAGTGATAGATGACAGATGACAAAGTAAAACACCTTGCATCAAACAACTAAACTTGTGATTCTACTTTAAATGTCGTCAAAATTTTTAAGCAAATTTAGTATAATTTACATCAAGGGCCATTCATCTCTCAAAGAATACACAAAATTAAAACCCATAAGAAGAATATAAAAATACAAAACTTCATATCCAACTAAACTGAAAATCCTCAAAGAATATAAAATTAAAACCCAGAAGAAAAATATCAAAATTCTAGGAAATACCTCCATAGATTTTTCTTTGCCTTTTGGTTTCTTAAACTGCTTCAACATTAATGTTGGCAATGGAAAAGAATACTAAATACACCATATTATGCAATTCCACAAAAACCAATTCTAAACAGAATAGAAGAAGAAGATTAAGAAAGAAAATCTCAAGCATATAGGTAAAGAGAAACTGCCTAAACTTTAATATATATATATATATATATATTTAAAAGAAAGGAAAGAAACAATGGTAATTTATGAATAGCATACTTACTTGGTTATGAATTCTTATCGCAGAAAAGAATTAGTAAAAGCGAAAGAACAAACAAAAAAAGTCAATTTTACAATACAGAAGAATACAATAAGGAGATATATCTGGGTTTGATTGAATTGTAGGGTCTTACCCGTAGTGGTTCCACTGTCTAACAGTGGCTGTAGGCTGGTGGAGACAGCCCTCTGTTCTGTCTCTCCACACTTTACAAAACCCATACCCTAATAACAACTCAGGTGGTAGTATTTGAACTTCTAGGGTGCTTCCTTGACTTCAACCAAAGAAAGAATAGAGAGGAAAAATGGTAAGGAATCAAAATCCCAAAATTGACAGCAAACCTAATTATGGACAATTGGAAAAGAAATTAGTCATAGATTAATTAAAAATTACCAATAGAGAATGGTTTGATACTGAGGTCGAGTAGGAGATGGCAGACATGGTCATGCCCTTGCAGGGTATTACTGTGTTGGGTTTGTGTATGAGAGACTGACAGTGGGAAGAATGACGGATGAGAGAGGGGACAAGTTATGCGCAGCGTATGAATAAATGCAAATCGTGAAAGGTTGGTTTTAAAATTAAAATATAAAAAAACACCATACAATAAAAATGGAAAATACTACTGCAGGAAGAGAAGTTACAGAGGAGGTAGACTACAACAGGTTTGAGGAAAAGAAGAAAGAGAACAGAGACTTGCGAGAGGTAAAGAAGAAGGGTTTATTGGGAGGAGGAAAAAATGCAAAACCTGAACCTAAAACTAATTACTTTATTAATGTAGAGACCTAAATTAATTGAGAATAACCTAGAGAGATGTCGAGGCTAGGTCAGAGATCGAGAACAATGGCAACCATGTTTGTCTCTTTTCCTCTATATTTTTCTTAATTGATTCCCTGAAAATTCTGTAGACTACCAGCAAAATTGTTCCCTCAATATGAGCTGTTATCTAAGTAAGAGTTAACTAAAGAATTATCTTAAGCATACTAAACAATTAGAGAGCATCAAACACACCAAATTTTAATCAACCCCTCATAATTTTTCTTTTCTTTCTCAACTAAGAGTCATATCAACAACTAAGTTTGCTTTCATAGCATCCAATGCATTCTTAATTAATTTTATTTGTAGGTATTGATCAAAATATATTGGGTAGACTTCAGAAATAAGAATGACAAAGCAAACCTACTAAATGGTTGATTTGCAATAGTGTAAAAAAAATCAAGTTTTTAAGAATTAGCCCAAATAATAACAATTTTAATCAATCAAAAATCACAGCTTTAATTAACCAAAAAAAAAAAAAAAAAGGCACATGAAGCCAAATAAAAAATCACAAAATTTAGACCAAAAAATAAGAAAAAACCTAAAAACATAAACCATTGTCTCATAATGTTGACTCTAACTATTAGTAGAACTCTTTTTTTATGACTATTACTATAATGTATGTAGTTTGTAAAACCTAACAAAATCCACATGATTATTGTTTCTTCTTACAAAAACCATAATCTCATCGTATTTTGTGACGTTTTCCTTTTACTAAGGCATATTCAGAAACAATAAAAACTTAAAAAAGGGGGAAGGCAATGAAGATTCAGGTTCGAACAAATCTGACTATGATTGCGAGGTATATCTAAGGCATAGGAAGATCACTATTTCATGCAATTCATGCAAATCGGACCATTAGAAAAAACTTACCATTATAATAGTGCATTCTTCTGCATCCTTCTGCTTTTCTAGTTACATCAATAGACTCAATCTCTATTTCATGCAATTTAGCCTCAACATTGCAAGTAAAGGTGTTGCCCACCCTCAAAAGGTATTTCTACAGGAGCAAGGGAATCGATTAAGATAGATGGTTCAATTGCACACATCCACACACACTACCATCTCTGCATATTTGTAAATGTGATTTGCAGACATATAAATGTTCAACTTGTAGTATATTTATAACTATTAGTATATTTATAACTATTCTGCATTTTAATCTTTCTCAACAAAATATAAAAGCAAGTGATGGTTCACTATTAATGGTTTGAAAGTATATTTTAGTTTTTGGTGGGCTAACAATAAAAAAAGTAGATAAAGGAAATCACATGTCGCATACTGATCTCTAGCACACCAATATAGGCTCCAATAGCAAAGCTTCTTGAATGGCAAATTGTCCACTTTGTAAATTGTAATGGATCAAACTCTGGCTTTGCAAACTAACCCACAATTCAACCAACCTGTAAAAACAATTATAATACAAAACTCACAACCCAAATCCAATACTCAAAAGTTTGATTTTTAGGGACCATGAGAAGTGTTTTAGCAGTGAAGTGATACAAATCTAAATTAGTCAAAAGAAAGAGCGAGGAGGAAGTGTTCTATCGACTATGAATTATATTAACAAACAAACGCAATCTAATTTACAAATTTTTTGGGTGCATATCACACTCTTTAAATCCAAATTGACTTTAGAAATCAATAATACTCAAACTAAAAGTCAATTGACAACAGTTAATAAATTAAAATTGAAACTAAAACTGAAAAAAAAACTAAACTGAATAAAAGTCAAAACGCTTTACAAATATCTAATGCATTGAACCTGTCATGTTGTTCTGGCCTTGCAATTTCCATTATTTTTTTTCCCAAACAGAGGGCAATGCACCGAATAATTGAATTATCAAAAACCACTCTACCTCATTTATCTCTGCTAATTATTCAAAATAAAAGCACCCCCAAACGTGACCCTAAATCAAAATCAAGCCAATTGAAATGCCAAAAGCCTAAATCATATTTAACTGGCAAGCAAAAAACAAAAAAAAAAAATTGGAAACATTACCAGTAAAGCTTTTGGAGAAAGACCGGTCTGATCACAGTAAACATGTTCTTGACGTCGAACTGTAAGGCAGTGACTTTGAAAAGATGGTAGCAGGATGATATACAATTGGAGGAAGTAGGCCTAATGGGGAACTACAGTCCGATAAGCAAAGAGGAAAGCTTTTTGTCAGAAGTCAGCCTGACTTTTAGGGACCTAAGAAGACATGGATGCACTAGTTCAACAAAAATGAGCTAGATAGTGCTTTGAATAGCAGACTTGATCACTTTCATTAGCCATTACCAACAAAATATTGGGCGAGTCAACATGATTACAAAACTTGTGTAAAAAACCATTCTGACCAATCAAAAATTTCATTAGACTTCTAGTACTTGTTTGAGCAAGAAAATAAACACATAAGGAGGAAAACCAAGGTTTAAACCCTCCTATCATTGGCCTTCTCCACCAAAATTCCCAAAAAAGAAACAGTACTCAAGGCAGTTTCATACCCTTAAACACTTCTACCTTTCTGCATAACATTGATTTTTTTTTTGCTACTAAGCATGGTGCTCAAAAACTACAACATGGCCGTACAACTGAACTGCAAGCAGTAGCAAGGGGCAATCACAAATTTAAAAATAGTTGATTTCTAAGGACCACGCTATCAACAACTTATCAATGAAAACTCATAACAAAATGAATTGCATGGTCAACATTGAAAATAAGGCCCAAATCTAACACTAACCCTGGTCCCATAGGCCATAAATTCAATCATGCAGGCCATACTCTGTAATTATTGAATCAGCCCATATAGCTGATTATGTACATACTTTCAGATCAATCCTCACGTGCCACTATTTTACAAATATAAATAACCATATATCTTAGGCTACAAACTTAAGTGGACCTTGAGGTCGTACAAAACTTGAACTTAAGGCCATTCTTAGGACCTAGCAGTTGCATCCACTGCAAAAATGCCTACATTGGATAAGTTTGATTGGATCAATTTCAAGCTTAGCTTTTGTTCCAATTAAACACTAACAATCTATTATTAACCCAATAAGTAAGCATTTCATGCACATACTAATTTGATTTCAAAAAAAGTTCTAGAGAATTACTACAATAAGTAAACCATTTAGCAAAATATTCCAGATAATATAATCTTTTTGAGGCATTTTATCAAGCACACATCGTGCATTATTGTTGCAACCACTGCTGCATATAATCTTATCAAAGAACTACCCACAAATACATTCAAAACAAAACCCAGCAACTAAATCCTTTGATAGACTAAGTTCTCCAAACTCTTTAACAATACCCAACTCCAAAATTTTCCTAGAAACAGCATTAGCTTAGCTCTTCCCATATTCTAATCAAAAGTGAATCAGCCAAGTAAAAACTATAAGGTAGCTAATCAAAATCATAACTCAGCCCACTTCATGATTATTAAAAAAAAAAAAAAACCCAATCTCGGAGAGCCTGACCTGACCTTGTCACCAGAGAATAGTCGGGAATGGTGGAGCATACTCGTTGCCATAGAGGACAAAGTCGCAATATTAGGAGAGGAAGGAAGTGAGAATTGGTGAGAGACGTTTGTGGGTCTGCGTTTGATAGTAATATATCAAAAAGCACTCGAATGGTTTGGTTTGGTTTATCAGAGACAGAGAGGTTATCGGGTTTTGTTTGTAAATTAGAGAAAAGAAAGAGAGGGGAGAAGCAGATTCAGTAAAGGTAGCAAATTGATGACTGAAGGCAGTAATAGGGGAGGGTTGGTGGAAACGATGGAGACTGGATAAATATTGGGGGTCGAAGGTTGAGAAAAGGAGAAAAATTTTGTTATTGAAAGAGAGTCAAATAAGGGTGGCTTTTTATCAAAAAAATATATATAAATGAATGTTGCGACGCCGATGGAAAGAGCGAAAGCAAGCCTGCCTCAAAGAACAGTAATAAAACCACCCTTTGGTAAACAAAAAGACCGGCAGAGGTAGAAGTTTTGGAGATAGCGACTGGATGGAGAGAGAAGAGAGCAATTGAGCAATAGGGTTTTTCAGTTTGGGTTTTTTTTGGCGTATTTTAGGCTTCGTTTGTTATATGTGCTTAAGAACTACTGTAAAAGTTATTATTTGAAAATATTTGTGAAAATACGTGTAACTGAAAAAATATGTAAAAATGCGTGAAATGTTATTTGAAAACTAAAAATGGTTGTTTGAAAATACAAACCAAACACCCTTTTAGTATTGTAGTCAGGTTTTTTCAAGTGTGTTGTGGATTTTAGTTTTTTTTTTTTTAAGCAAAAATTTTTGGGTCAGAAATAATAATTTTTATTTAAGTAATACTGATGTGGGAGTTTTTTTATTAAAAAAAAAAGTCAAAGCTAAGTCGAAGGTTTCGTTTATACATACATATATATATATATATATATATATAACTAGTTGCTAATCTGTATGATGCATGAAAAAACTATTGACTTTGAAAAAAAATTCAACAATGAGTAAATAGACATTCTAAAAATAATAAGGTAAAAATGCAAAACTGACCCTCTAACTTTCAGTTTTTTTCATTTCAATCCTCTAACTTTTATTTTTGTCATTTCAGTCCTTTAACTTTCAATTTTTGTCAATGCGGGACTCCATTAGAACTCAGTTAAGGGCTGTCATTAATTGAGCCAAAACGACATTGTTTTGGCTTTTTTTTTTTCTTTTTTTTAATAAATTTCAAAATTTGAAAAAAAATATCTGTAAACAAAATATATAAAAAAAACCCCAAACCAGAGAACTTAGTAGCAGCGAAATCAAAAACCAGAAGAAGAATCAGCACACACAAATGTCTTCCTCAACTGTTATTCGAGAGCTACAGCGCTATCTCAACAAACGCCAAAAAGAATGGGCTATTGCAAAGCTCGGAGTTTCGAGTTTTTGGTGTTTTAAAGGTCTTATTATGTGAGATCGGACCTTAAAGAGAGAAAGGAAAGAATGGCATCGTCATTTCAATGGTGGGCGAAAGAGAGCCACCGTGGCACGGTAGTGGTGGTGAAGATGGAGAATCCGAATTGGTCAATGGTGGAGCTGGAGGGTCCGATGGAGGACGTTTTTCTTATCACAACGGACTCGCCCGGGTCGAGTCATACCAGAGACAAAGGCCACCAAGGACGCAAAAACGCCAAGCAGCTCACTTGGGTCCTAATGCTCAAAGCCCACCGTGCCACTGGTTGCTTGACCTCCATCGCCTTCGCAATGTTCAGCCTCGCCGCCTTGATCCATCGCCATCTCACTTCGGGTCGAATCGACTCCGACGAAATCGAAAACGAGAACGACGCTGCAGTGGAGGGAATGGGGAGAGAGAAAGAGAACCCGGCAGTGAAAACCAGGTTCTATTTCTGTAACAAAATGTTCTTGTGGGTGTTTGTGATTTTACTCGGGTTTGGGTTTTTTTTTTTTTTTTCCGAAATTTATTAATTAAAAAAAAAAAAAACTAAAACGACGTCGTTTTGACTCAATTAACGGCAGCCCTTAACTGAATTCTAACGGAGTCCTTTATTGACAAAAATTGAAAGTTAGAGGACTAAAATAACAAAAATGAAAGTTAGAGGACTGAAATGAAAAAGATTGAAAGTTAGAGGGTTAGTTTTGCATTTTTGCCAAATAATAATTATTTGAAATTCATCCAAACAAATAATTAATCAACCAAAAATATAGCTTTTAAAAAGAAAACAAAAAATTAACATGAATCTAAATAAAAAGCATTTAAGGTGAAGAATTAAGATCAACCTACTAAGACGCAAATACCAAAAATCCCAAGACTTAAATCTTCAAAATTTATAGAATTCCCAAATTCTACTTTAGAACCAAACCAAATTCAACAAATTTATATATAACATACCAAATAAAAATTTATCATTCCCTAGGCTGGAAGACATAGGTTGCATCTTTAATTTTTCTCTAAAAAATAAGAGATGATTTATCTGCCATGTACAATATAAAAAAATAATTAGTAGAAATTTTAATCCAAAAACCAAACCCACGATTATCAATGTAAGTCTAACATACCCAATAAAAATTTATCGTTCCCTAGGCTAGAAGACATAGATTGCATCTTTGATTTTTCTCCAAAAAATAGAGATGTTTTATCTGCCATGTACAATATAAAAAAATAATTAATAGAAATTTCAACCCAAAAACCAAACCCATGATTATCAACGTGAGTCTCTTTTTTTTCAACCTTAGTTTTTTTTTGTTTTTTTTGAGTCTTATCATAATTTTTGTTGTTATATAGATTATCAACGTTTGAGATGGAACTTCATTTTATCAAGTTCCGTACAACAAAAGTGAAATCACATAAGCGCAATATTTCCAATTGCAATTTACAGTTTTACTTTTACACACACACACCTCTCTCCTTCACGCGATATTTCCCATAAGTGTCTCTTTCAATCTCTCACTCCCTCATTTTCCAACAGCTCAATTGTTTCTTGTGTTTGTGATTGAAATGCTATGGTTGAAACACTTTTGTTATATGCTTTAATTTCCATGGCTTGGTGGTAAGGTGTTGAATGAAACTCGTCTTCTTTCTTGTTGCAACTGCAAAACTGCTAATGGCCTTTCTGTTCCACAAATTCCAAGATCTCTCTCTCACACTCTTTCTCTGGTTTTAATTTTACATTTTTTTATAGAAAATACTGTTCCCCATTTCTCAATAATTAAATGGGGAACACAATCAATAACTGTTATTGAACTAATTTGAGTTCAGTTTTTGGTTTTTTTGCAAACCCAGATCAATATTAGTCATAAAGATCAATACTTTCTTTCTATTTTCCTTTGTTTTCTTCTTTTCTAGTATATGTTTGGGAACAATTTATTTAGCTAAAATTGAAATTTTTTTACTGAAAGTATAGTAGATAAAGCTAAAAAGTAACTGAAATAGTATAGTGAAACTTATGAATAGTACCAAAAAGTGTAATAAAACCTATCAATAGTAGGAAAAATAAGCTAAATAGTAAAAAAATTTAACTTTTTAAGCCAATGTCAAACACACACCTAGGGTACATTTGGTACACTAAGGTCTCGTTTGGGAGAAGGGAATTGAATGGAATAAAAAGAATCATTTTAGAATATTATTTCCTTCCCTTGTTTTGGAGTTTTAATGGAGGGAATGGAAAACTCATTCCCTTATTTGAGAATTTAAGTAGGAGGAAATGAAATGAGTAAGAAGGAAAACTTATTCTTTTTTATTCTCTTAAAACCTCAAATTTTCATTCCCCCGAAATTGGGAAGATTGGGAGGGAATGAAATTAGATTTAATAATATTTTTTTACTAAAACTCTCAAAATACCCCTATATATTCAACTCTTTATTTTAAAATAGAGGTCTAATAGTAATATTATTATAAAACGATTCCGTTACATTCCCTCCATGTTGCTCTCAAATAAGATTATTTACATTCTATTCCATTCCTTTATTTTATAACATCCAAACAAGATTTTTAAATTCCATTCCATTTCATTCATTTCCGTACTAAATCTATTCCATTCAATTCTATTCCATTCCTTTAATGATCATTCCATTCCATTCCTTTATAAACTCCCAAACGAACCCTAAATGTAGATTACATTAGGAATAGTAATCTTTATTACTAGGAATAGAAAACATTATAATGGAATAACTATTACTATTCTTAAGTTTGGATGTTACGTATGAAAAACTTGTAAATTATAATATTATTGGGACCAGCCAGGAGACACATACAGCTCTTGTTTAGTGGTAACAAATGGGAGATAATTCAGATAACAAAGTCACAGTCCCAAGTGACCTGGTATATAAGCCATTTACAAAAGTGGGACTTTTTGGTACGTATATACAGCCTGTGTAATAAAATGTCATTTACAATCTCCCCCAAAATCAAAGCCCCTGGTCTGAAATTTTCTCGATGCAGAAACAGAGAGACTCGCCGTTTCGTGTCGTGTCGTGCGACGCCGAGTAAGGAAGACAGCCGTGTCCTCGGCGACGCTGACTGAGGAATTCGACTCCTTACTCGGTGAGTATTTTCTGGTTCCCGTGTCAATCTATGAATGTTTTCCTCGTTTACTTGTTAGTTCATGTTTAGCTGCGGTTTTTGAGAAAATTTGATCGAAAATGAAAATGGGTTTTAGAGTTTTTGTTGGGTTTGTTCATGAGTTGCATAGAAAAATTTGATAGAAAATGAAAATGGGTTTTTTTTTTTTTTGGTTCCCCATTGTATATAGCCTGTGTACTTGGGCAGTGCTTTTATTCTTTTTGATTTTTAATGAATTTGTTTACTTATCCAAAAAGAAAAAGAAAAGAGATGATACAAATATTTTAATTCTGCTTGGATGAAGAAATGTGTAGTAGGAGATAAAACGAGGTAAACAACTGCATGATTCTGTTGGTGATAATAGAAAATTCCAGCTATGATGCAGTGAGAGGATCTCATAGGTTGATGCCAGGCTCCACAATTTATGAAGTGTATCTGTGGAGATAAAAAATAGTAGACTATAATAAGAAACCCTTGAGCTAAATAACAGAAAGGAGTTTAAAACTTGAGAAAAATAGCCTTTTAAATTTTTGCATATTTTCCCTGTAAACTTATGAGGCTTCTGGTTGTTGAACCTTTTGTCTTCATACTAATCATGATGTATGCAATCAAGCATGTATTACTAGTTTGCTTATGTGTTTCGTATTTAAATTAAAATTATAATTGAGTATTGTTTTAATTACCAGAACAATGATTGCAGCTTTTGAAGCCTGCTTTCACAATTATACAAGATAAAGACTCAAAATGTTTCCTTCTATTGATTCGTGGTACTCATAGCATTAAAGATATACTAACAGCAGCAACTGGAGGGGTGGTTCCTTTCACCACTCAGTTTGGTGGAATAGGCAATTTAGTTTTAGGATATGCTCATTGTGGAATGGTTGCTGCTGCTTGTTGGATTGCAAAGCTTAGCACTCCTTTTCTGCTCAAAGCTCTTGATAAATATCCTGACTACAAAGTTAAGGTACGGGCTGTTAGTTATAATTTGACATTATAAATCACTATTTAATTGTGCTAATTCTGCTGATAACTTTTCTTTCTGTCAAACAAATTAAAATGGCATACTTTCTGACTTCTTTGTGCTCCTTTGCATAAAGAAGCTTCATTTATACTGTTTTTCTTTACTTATCAAAAAATAAAATAAAATAAAATGGCATCTTGTGGTAGATCTTAATCTTTTCTTTTTGGATGGATAATAAAAGGATAAAAAGCATAAATTAATTTTCTTGATGTTTTCTTATTAAAAATTTCATTTTTTTTTTAATTTTTTATTTATTTATGTTTCTGCTTGTATTTCTGTGAATACTACATTCAATATTATCTTTTCTGGTTCAACCTATCAAGGAATCTCGTGTTACCAAGCATCTTATGTTATTGACAGTACCGCACTTCCCCTTCCCTGAAGTCTACCTTGTGCAGTTATATCTTCTCTAATAGCCTGCCACAACATAGTTAGAATGACGAATAAAATCATTTGTCACTATTATTTAAAGTACCTACCATGAGGTTCAAAATATCACTATTATTTTCAAAGTTCTGTAAATAAGGCTTAGCAAATATCAAAGAAGACTACTGTTGAAAAATCTGACCTCAACCTATCTGGCATGTTCTCATCCGCCCTTGCCCACATTCACCTCCTCTACAATCTCTGTCGCCACCAATAGTCTCTGGCCCTATCCCCCTAACCTCTGCCCTCTCTACCAATGCTAAAATGTCCAACGCATCAGCAAAAAATTCCTCATAGATCAGATTTCACCCCAATACATCTAAACAACAAGATCAACTTTGACCCTATCATGGGTTAGCTTGAGTACATCTCAAGTTCTTTCTCAAGTTGTTGTTCACTCGTTTGTCCAATTTCATCTATTTCCACCACAGATAGAACAAATGCAGTGAGCTTATTGACCCATCTCTTCAATTTAGAAATTGATTACAAAGGAGGTCGAAAGATAAGAGTTCTAGAGAGAGGGAGAGAGGGAGAGAGGGAGTGATTGAGTCATTCTAAATAAGACTGAATACCCAACCAGCAAAGTAGTTTCTAGATTCAAGAACTTAAGGCAGGACAAACCCACCATAGCTCCTACTCCGTCAAGTTTAACCAGGCAATTTGGAGACCTTGATTTGTATTGTCACATTACTTCTTTTATATACTTAATGGTACTGTATCCTCCTTTTATAGACAATGGTCCTATCAGTTTGGATATATTGCTTTAGTATATATTTGTGTGGAATGCTTTAAGATTTAATCATTCAAAAGATTAAGCTTGATTTGAAAATTTTAAAAATGATTTTTAAAGTCTAATTAGCTTGATGTTAGATGGGATGAGTTTCTAATCAACTATGGATGTTGTTTCTCAATTTTTATGTGGATTTAGATAAATGGAATTTCC
Source organism: Quercus wislizeni (assembly GCA_023055345.1). Lineage (NCBI taxonomy): Eukaryota > Viridiplantae > Streptophyta > Magnoliopsida > Fagales > Fagaceae > Quercus > Quercus wislizeni. The sequence goes on from JALGQJ010000060.1 coordinate 573,253, forward strand.
AGCTTAATTCCAAACAATGGAAATTATTATGTTTTTTAATAAGTCAAAACAGTGGAATTAATAATTGATGGGATTTTAAATTATGAGATTATAAATCCATTCATTTTAGATTTTCTTTGTAAATATCAATTACTTCATCCAAACACAAGGTAAGTTATCTGACTTAGTTAAAGAAATATTTCTAAGGGGACAATAGCAGAATTTAGAGAAGATCCAAAGATTACGAAAGGAGGATTGGGAGGGGGGTGGGGGGAGAAAAGAACAGTCTAGTATAGAAGACATGTTTCCCAATATGCTTTAAATAATGTCACAACAATAGTGAACTCATAGAAGTCATAGAAGATGATCCTAAAATGGGCTTCGGTGTGTACGCCTATTTCCTCAGGTGGATTAGGGATTGGGAAGTTAAGTCTCTTCAATCAAGCTTTGCTTGGGAAGTGGCTTTGGAGATTTGGGATTGAGAAAGATGCCCTTTGGAGGCAAGTGATAGAGTCGAAGTATGGTTCTTTGTGGGGGGGCTGGCGTTCGAGACCTGTGAATGGTCCCTATGGTGTTGGATTATGGAAATATATCAGTCAGGGTTGGTCCTCCTTCTCTAGCCATATTCTGTTCGAGATTGGTGATGGGTCTAGAGTGAAGTTCTGGTATGACCGGTGGTGTGGAGAGTCTTCTCTTGCTGTCAGATATCCTACTTTGTTCATATTTTGCAGGAACAAGGAGGCTAGTGTGGCTGAGCTTATGCTGTTCGCCAACGATGTCCTCTTTTGGGATGTGAGCTTCTTTAGGGGGGTGCATGTTCGGGATTTAGAGGCTTTGTCAGATTTCATGATTTCCATTTATGATTCTCCTCTAAGGGGGCTCGGCGAGGATAAAATGTGTTGGATTCCTAACAAGCATAAGGGCTTCAGGGTTAGGGATTTCTATAAAATTTTAGTTGGCAACTCTCTCCTTGGTTTCCCTTGGAAAAGCATTTGGAAGCAAAAGATTCCTTCTAGAGTAGCTTTCTTTGTTTGGACTGCTGCCTTAGGGAAATGCCTAACGATTGATAATCTTCGGAAGAGGAAGGTGTGGATTCTGGATTGGTGTTTCATGTGTAAGAGAAATGGCGAATCGATTGACCATCTTCTCCTTCATTGTCCTTTTGCTTGGGACCTTTGGTCTATGGTTTTGGGCCTTTTTGGTGTTTCTTGGGTTATGCCGTGCTCAGTTTTGGGGCTGATTGGTTGTTGGCAAGGAAGCTTCGATCGTTATCGAAATGGTCATATTTGGTCCATCATTCCTCATTGCTTAATGTGGTGCCTTTGGAGGGAGAGAAATTGTAGATGTTTTGAAGATCTTGAGAATTCCATTCCGGTCTTTAAGCTTATCTTTTTTAGAACTTTAAGGGATTGGTTATTTGCCTTGCAAAGTCAATCTTTCCCTTCTTTTATTGATTTCCTAGACTCTTGTAACTTTTCTTTGTAGTTTCTTTCCCTTGTTCACTTCCAGTGTACTTGGGTTTCCCTTTTATCAATGCATATTTATTACTTAACAAAAAAAAAGAAGTCACAGAAAATCAATCCATCCAAATGCATCAATATAATGAGGGTGAAAACACCATTTTGGTCTTTACATTTTGGGGTTACAATCAATTTGATCTCTACATTTTGGTAACAGTCAATTTGATCCCTACTATTTTCAACTTGCAGTCAATTTAGTTCCTACCGTTAACTCACTAACGGAAAATGCTTATGTGGCTAACGGATTATATTGTTGGCATGTCTAATATTAAAAAATTAAATATGATGTTGATGTGTTTATATTTTGTTGTCCACATCAGCACTTAAATGACAAAAAAGCCATGTCAATATTTAAAAAATATAAATAACAATTCAAATAAAATTTCAAAACTTTTTAATAACAATTTAAATAACAAAATTATCAATTTCTTATTTTTTTGGCAACCGTTTCTTAAAAAAAAAAAAAAAAAATTCTTGGCATCCAAACACAATAACAAATACAAAAAGAAAATCTTAATACAATACCAAAAAATCAAGAAAATCCACATCCATGCTAATTTCTCTCTACCTTGCTAATGTCTTTGGGTGAATCCCTTTGCTGTGAATCACAAATCCAAGACTCTCCAAGTCACCACCGTTCGCCCCTCACAGACTAACTGCAACTCAATCGCCTGAAGTTTGGCAACCAACAACAACTCAAATTTCAACCCACCTACAAGCCACCAACAACCGTAATAACAAAATCGAAGATATATACCCAAATCGTGATCTAGACCAACAAGAGGCGACCTGAGTGTTGGAATCAACGTCTCCGACTTTGACTTGGAGCAACCATGCTCACTGTGTAGCAAGACGATGACTCTCGCGACGGTGCCGTCGTACATCTTGCTGTCAGTGTGGCGAGCAATGCGGATGCCAGCCTAGGTGGGCTTGAGATGGAGGAACCAGGAGAAAGGAATGAGATAAACTAGAAAGAGGACTAGAGAAGATTTGAGTTCTGGGTTGTCTGTTGATGAATGTTGAGAGAGAGAAGTGAAATTTCGTAAGAAAATTAAAACAAAGAAAAAAAAAAGGAAAATATTAGTAAACAAAAAGGAAAAAAAAAATTTTAAATGCTGGCATGGCTTTTTTGCCATCTAAGATCAAATTTATTTTTTTAATTTTAGACATGCCAACAATGCAATCCGTTAGCCACGTATGCATTTTCCGTTAGTGAGATAACGGTAGGGACCAAATTGGCTGCAAGTTGAAAAAAGTAGGGACCAAATTGACTGCTACCAAAATGTAGGGACTAAATTGACCGTGACCCAAAAATGTAAGGGATCAAAATGGTGTTTACGCCTATAATGAGCTCAATCAAAGGAAGGTATGATAACCACACTCATCTCCCAGACCAAATACATAAGAAATTATTGATTAGATGTAAATTTTATATCTTAATAAGCTGGATAAATTGAAATTAAAATCAACAACTTCAGGTGCTGATTCAAGAACTAGTACTACTAGACATTGGTGCCAGTGAAAACTTCACCTTGTGCCTGAAGCAAAAGACTAGATCCTCAGAAATTCTGTTCTTTATATAATATTTACCTCCTTAATATGAGATGAAAGACTGTAGAATTGCAAATCTCAAGTCACAAGGAAATCTCAAGAAAAGGCTCAAGTTTAGTTTGTGAGCTACAGATTCAACTAGAAATGCTCTCGTTCAAGTTGATAGCAAATGGGGGATATGGAGTTTAACAATTGGAACAAGTAACAAAAATTAATCGTAATCAACAGTAGGACCATAATTACAAATTACGAACAGGGGCATTGAGTTTCAATACATGAGATAAATTAACACTCTGATACAAACTACATTGCTTTGCCAGGATATGATATCTGCAGGTACTTTGCTTTGCTAGGATCTTCTCTGTAACATATAGGGATAAGATCCACTCCATTTATATCCTCCAATTCCTTCCAATTTTTAGCTAGATGGGAGAGGACCCTTTCCCTAAGATATAAACCTCTAATTCTTTGTTACTCTCTACCATGCTATGTCATCATCCAGTCAATTTTGAAATTTAAATTACTGTACTGAATTAGTTCATGCAATATATGTTTTCATATATATAATTTTATTTTGCCTTAGTTTTTCATTTTGTCACTTTCAGATTGTTGGGCATTCACTTGGTGGTGGTACTGCTGCGCTGTTGACATATATTTTATAAGAGAACAAAAAGAATTATCCTCGACGACTTGTGTCACATTTGCCCTAGGTATGTACTGATCAAGCCTGTTGCTTATGTTTGCTTTCTATTTCTACAGATAGCTTTGTTTTTAGTTGCTTTGCAAAGTCTTCATAAACTTTTATAACTAGATTTACCTATAAAGGATTAAGAAGGTTATGGGGACAAAGGATTATCAATGTGTGCACCTGCCTTTTTTCCTCATTTTGTGGCATCTTCCATGATGATTATCTTCAGTGAAGTCAGAATGATGTGGATTTCCAAATTAAAAATGACTTTATCCCCTAGTTTGCAGCTTTTGTTTCCATTGTATGTTCCTTCTATCAGATAGGTTTCAGATGGCAGTGGAAATTGTGAATTATTTCTATAGAGAAACAGACTCTGATAGATATGATGGCTAATTTATCTAATTATCAAGTGGACACTCAAGGATGAAGAAGATGTTCTATAACATTAGGAATACAAGATATGACATAACTAAGGACACCGGATAAAGTTTATATGCATGGCATATAAGCCCGAGAAACTTAATCCGGAAACTAGATCACGAATATGACAGTTGCTTTTAAACCATAAACTGGAAACTTAATCCAGAGGTTCAAGAAAATGAAAACCAAATAATCACATAATGTTATCAACCATGTGCTGATTGCCTGATCAGATATTTCTTCCATGTCTAACAGTCAACCAACGAATGTCTCTCCCTCTTATTGTTCTTCGTTTCCTTTTTTTTTTTTTTTTTTGGCTGGGCATCAAATTAATTATATAAGTCTGCACCATTTAGCTACAAAATTTCACGTTTACATTAGCTAGATCACAAAAGATTGTGACTTCCATGCACAAGAGTCATCTAACAGTTTGCTTAAACTGCATATATTCCAGTAGGTGTAGTACAAGAAAAGTTCTCTGATGGAGCTTCCAAGGCAAATATTTATAGAACTGGATTTTATGAAAGTCAACTGAAACTGAACCACTTGTCCAAGTACCTTTCGCATGCCAATATCCTGCCTACTCTAATAGTTAAAACACATTAGAAAGTAGTCGATGTAAAAGAACTAAAAAAGCATATATATATATAAGCTTACCTTCTTGAAATGAAGGTCTACCTTATCCAGGCTGCTTGTAAAAGCTGCTTTATACAGTAGTAAGCATCAGATTCTCAACTTCAGAGCTTAGAATGTGTGAAAATAATGTCAACTTATCAAAAAAAAAAGAATGTGTGAAAATAATGTCATAACAAATATATATATATATATATATTATACACCTTCTATTGCACAGATAAAAAGTGAAAGCCAAGCAAATGGTACTCCCAAAGTGATTCTTTCCTAAAGGACTCTATAGTCCATGCAACAACCAAGCATTAGTACTGAATTATTTGATTTCAAGTTCTTCCCTTTTTATGTTCTTCAGGAAGTCTATCTCTAATTTATAATAGTTATTAAAATTCAGTTTTTAATTTTATATTATAAGGTTTAATTTGAAATCTCTTCTAAAATATATTAGTAAAAATAATTACTTTTCACATTTTTACATGCCTATAGTAGGCCCTTAGTTGATTAGACTCTAACACCAACCTCCTTGTGGTTTTCTAAAATGACACTTCCCCTATACAGTTTATGAAAAGAAACTTCATTCATTGAGGTTTGTATAAATGCAACATGTAACTTTCCATTAACATAATATTTCATTTTTAAAAAGATTCCTATAAATTATACTTACTTCTAAAAACTACTCCAAAAACTATTCCAAAGAATCCAAACATAAAAACTATATGGTCAGCTTTTCTTCTTGACCCACAACGCTGAATAACAACTATACTGGGAAATTTTGACAACTAATTGAACCTGGGTTAACCATTTTTTATTTACCAACATGGGGCATCCTTTTGTTGCTACTTGCTAGATATGATTGTTGCCAATAAGACAGAAAATTACTATTAAAAAAAATTAACTTAGTTAATTATAAAACTTATTTGGAAGAAGATGAAATCTTACTTATTTCTAACCTTGCCGGCTGCATTGCAGTCTTTGGCCTCTTTAGATATATGCAAATATAACCATAATGGCTGGCCATTTTGCCTCCTACTTTTGCGAATTCCACATGTAGTCTGGGACGACCTAGACTACAAACAATGGGGATTGTGAAACAAATTGTTATAATTTATATGATGTTGTTCCATGTGATTTTTCACCCTGTTTAACACTTCTATTATTATTATTATTATTTCCTGTTAAACCTGCTTGAATTTGATGAACCCTTGCTGACACTAATATGTGTCATGGAAATTTCGTGGATTGCAGATTGGGGAAGAACGTTTTTCCATTGAGTTAGATGAGAACAACCAAGTGTGGTATGAACTACTTTCCTTTTCGAACCTGCCCACTTCACTGAGCTCACTATAACTTAATGGCTTAATTGTTTATATTATTTTATTTTCTTCTATTTTTAGGCGCTTATTCATGGGTTAATGGTTTTTCTAACTTGAAGAATTTTTGTTAAACAAATTTGCAGCCTGAAGAATCAGAGATATTCTCGAACCTACATAGACTTCAAGAGGCCGGTAGATGTTTTCGACTTTGCAGAGTTTTTTGTTGGACATGTTTTTGTTAATGAGAAGGGTAACTAATAATGACATGCCTTGTTCTTTACATTACAAGTTTACAAACAGAAGTGTTTTATGTTGTTGAAGTGGTGTGATTCAGTGAATATCATTGTATGAATTAATTAAAGTTAATATCATTGTATGAATCTCAGGTGCTTAGTATAAGGTTTAAGTTGAATATGCTCCTTCACAGAAGGCTCCAAAGTCAACTACTAAGAAGGATGGTCGTGAAAGGGACCATATACAAATGTATTTGTTCAGTTTGCATTCACATTTACTTATAGAATACCATTGTACTAGATTTTGTTATTAATACCTACCTTTTTCTTTTATGAAAAAGTAGATCCTGATTATCTAGAGTTCCTCAAAATTATTGCAAAGCCGGCTGAGCATCAACCTAGTGCAGAAATACAGTTGGAATGAAAAGAAGCAGAGCAAGCTGGTTTGTAATTATTTTTAATGACTTTGCATGTGTGTGTGTGTGTATATATATATATTAGTTAGATAATCTCATATTGGAATATAGACATGTAACTTTGTTGCACCCAAGCTCCCTTTATTTATTAATTTTTAGGCCACCATGGTGCCTATTGTATGTAATGATTTGAGTTTCCTATTTTGATGCCACCCTGGTGCCACATAAGGTTGTGTCCAAATGTTGTGGAGTAAATTTGTGTGTTTGGTCATAACGAAAAGTGGACACAACTTATTATTTGTGTTTAAGAGACATTTTTTCCTATAGATTTATTAGTTTCTCCATACTTATTTCTAGGTGCTGCAAAAGAAGCTCCCATTGTTACACCACTTAAGGAATATGTTCGTCAGAAACGAGCCATTGAGGGTGGAGTCCAGGTAATGTGTTATATATTTTCGTATCTTCTCTCATTACCTTGACTGTCTATCTTAAAGTAAAATGTTCTTTTATTGCAGTTTAGTTCAACAGAGTTGTTTGTTGCTGATTTTGTGATGTAATTAGATTATTATTGTTGTTCTTTTTGCTTGGCTGCCTTCTTTGGGTTTTTGTTCTTTTTCTTCTCATTTAGATTTCATTGATCATTGTACTCTACACCATGATTGATGGTCTCTAGTATAAGTCCTGTATACGTTGTGTTTTTTTCTTTTCAATTAATTACATTATTTATCAAAAAAAAAAAAAAATTATGAAATAGAACACTGGATTGTTATGCAATCTCCTTGTATCTCATCATTTATACTGTGCTTATACTTTCTGTGTATGGGTTAGTGCTTATTCTATTTTGTTTTCTAAATACATTTAGAGTTAGTGTTTGCTTGGTAATGTCAAGGCTCTGAAAATCAATGAATAATATCAAAAGAAAGGAATGTTGAGATTGACAGTCAATGTAGTCACCACCACTTGGAAGGTTTAAAAAAATAAAAAAAATTACCTGTGCGTGTGGAAAGGAATACAAGGTGGGTGTGGACTATTGTGGAAAGGAATACAAGGTGGGTGTGGACTGCTTGAACATTGGAGAACTGTGAAGGCTAAGAAAAGAAATAGACCACTAGAATATGTGACTTGCTGTATAGGTAATTCTGTAAACGGAAAATAATTTGATTCTCTACTAATATTGCAAGTTGATTGTGATAACCTGTTATTGTTGTTGAAGAGTGAGTTTAAGGGTGAGTTTGGTTTAGCTTTTTGAAACTAGGCATTTTGAAAAAGTTGAGTTTTTAAAAAGTGCAGTATGAAAAAGTGATTTTTCAAAAAGCTAAGGGCCCGTTTGGTATGTGTGTTTAAAAACTGAAAATTGTTGTTTAAAAACATTTGTAGAAATACGTGTGGGTGAAAAAGTGCCTTGAAATACGTGAAATGTTGTTTAAAAACTGAAAATTGTTGTTTAAAAACATAAACCAAACACCCCCTAAGTGTTTGGTAAAAACTGTTAAAAAGTGCTTTTTGAAAAAGTTGAGTGTTTGGCTAATACTTATAAAAGTGGCGGTTTGAATTATAAATTACCAAAAATGACGATATATATGAAGAGAATTCTTTGTTTTAATTACCTCTCTTAATGTAAGTTATGGACACAATATTTTCACAAAAATTTCACAATAAAGTTTATATGACAAGTTGTTAATGGTAGGAAAAAAAATAATAATGTCACTAGTAGGTCTAGATGAGAACCAATAACAACTTATTATGAAATTGTTATAAAAATATTCTGGCAATAGCACTATTTTTTTTCTAAAAAAAAAAGTACTAATTTAAAAAGTTTAGAGATAGAAGAGCAACCGTATCAGTATGTCTAAAAGATTCCGTCTATTTTACAAAAAAAAAACTTAATTTTTTTATTTTACACCATTACTTTTACAAAATACTTATATCAGTTTATCTATTATATACACTTTTTTACTAAAATAATTTTTTTTCTCACTTTTTTTATTATTTCCCACCTACTCCACCTAACCCATGAAGTATTTGCCTCTCACTTTCCCCTAGCCCACAAAGTCTCCGCCCTTCTCTCATCCCTCAAAGTCTTTGTATCTCTCTCTTTTTTTTTTTTTTTTTTTTTTGACAGTTTGAAAGCTACAAGGAAGAGAGAAGAAGACGAAGATGATTGAAACATAAGGAAATCCCTCATCTTTCTCCTTAATTCTTAGATCCCTTAAGTCTCTACCACCATTGGGTTTGTATTTGATTTTGATTTTGGGTTTGGGTTATGGGTTTTCAGTTAATGGTTTAATTTTGATTTTATTTTTTGTGGATTTTGGGTTTGATTTTGAGTTGATTTTTTTTTTTTGGGGTTGATTTTGAGTTGGGTTTGGGATGGGTTTTCCAATGGGGTTTGAATTGATTTTAAGTTGTTTTGTGTTGATTTTGAGTTATTTTTGGTTTGATTTTGTTGATTTTGTGTTTGGATTATCAAATGTTTAAATGGGTTGTGGTGGTAGACCGATGATAGTTGGGTGGTGCTATGTTTGTATTTGGTTGATACTTTCTTGACCGGTGTTGGTCTGTAACAGAGGAGCAAGAATATGAGGGAGAAGAGAAAAGGGCAAAGTTAGAGTTTTAAGTAAAAGTGAGGGCAATTTGGTAACTGAACCAATAACCCAACGGATAGATTCATCAACGCGCAGGAGCTTTTGTAAAATGCTCCTTAGAGCTTCATTTTGCGAATGCGTGTTCTCTTCACGAACTCAAAACGCAACTTTTTCCAAAAAGTTGCTTTTTATACCTAACCAAACGGGCTTTTTGTATTTGTAGTTTCAAAACAGGTTTTTTGGGTTGGGAAAGTTGAAACAAATAGGTACTAAGTAGTTTGAGTAGGGTTTTTATTATTATTTATTATTATTTTTTTGATGTGAAAATAAACAATGGAATGCCTTCTTTGAAATGGTAAATATTGAAAGGTTGATGACTTTATAGTCGCATTTGTAGGTAGGCATTTCTGATTTGCCCAGGGGGGAAAAAAAAAAAAACTATAGTAGCGTTTAAAAAAGGCGACTATAGCCAAATTTAAAATAAAATTAAAAAAAAACCCTGTAGTTGCGTTTTCAAAATGAGGCTGTAGGCTGAGGATCTATAGTCGCATTTTAAAAACGTGCTATAGCCAATTCAAACAAATAAATAAAAACCCTATAGCCGTGTTTTTAAAATGTGGCTGTAGGTTGAGGATCTAGAGTAGTGTTTGATAAACACGGCTAATGTACACCCTATAGTTGCGGTTTAGAAATGCGGCTGAAATAAGACCCATAGACCTATCAGACTTATAGTTATAGGTTTTAGGCAACTGTTAAAAACGCGGCTATAAAAAATGTGGTTATAGACCAAATTGACTTATAGCCACGTTTTTAGGAGCTATAGTTATAGCCAACTTTTCTTGTAGTGAGTAAGGTCTTGAATTCAAAACTTGTTGGCTGTTTAACTCACCAATATTAATAAAAAGGAGTCGATGCTTAGATTCCAACCCTATCAATTTTCATTAAATAATTCCTAACATAGCCATTTAATAACTACTACTACGGAACATGGATCACACATTGGGACCACCATTTAATTACTACTACTAATGAATATAGATCACACATTGGGATTTAAATCAACAACCCATCATTTGCAAAACCAAACCTAAAATCTAGTAAGTCCCATAAAATCCTACATTAATCAAAGCCCAAAATAGCTAACATATCATAGGCCCATAAACTTAACTCATGGTTGAGTTTTCGTCACAAACATTGTCGAATATTGACTAACACAGCCAATATGATTCTCATCATTTGGAGCTAAAACAACCCCCATCATGTCCAAAACCAATTCCAAAGCCTCCTACCAACTGCCACAAGATCCTAAATTGATCAAAACCTTAAACTGGATAACATTTCATAGTCAAATAAGCCTAACACAGCCACTCTGATCCCCACCGCTTAAATTACTACGACTAATCCACACAGATCACACATTCCGAACCCAAATCAACCACCCATCATTTCTAAAACAAATCCCAAACTCTCCTATAGCTGCCACAACATCCTACATTGATCAAAACCCCAAAAATAGCTAAAATTTCATAGTCAAATAATTCTAACACAAAAATGTGATCCCCACCATCTAATCACAACTGCTATTACATATAAATCACACAATTTGGATATAAATCAAACCCCAATCATTCCCAAAACGAATTCTAGAGTCTCCCAACAACTGCCACAAGATCCAACATTGATCAAAACCCCAAAGTGGATAACGTTTCACAGCCAATGTGACACATAGATCACAAAATTTGAACCCAAATCGACCACCCATCAATTCCAAAACCAATCCCAAGCTTTATCCAAAGGAAACCATTGTTAAATTTGACCATTGAAAGTCTCCTTTCATGTTTATGAGGTGTACACTCATTTTTATTGTCACTTTGCTTGGACTATCTTTTGAACGGTTGGCCATTTAAGATTTAACCATTTTTTCCTTTACCAGTTTGTATGGAGTCACCTTTTCTTCTCGTATTGATATCATTAGCATCTAGAAAGATTATCACTATATAATTGTCAAGGACATTTTTTGCAACAAGGGTAAAAAATGTGAGAATGACCTAAATCTCCCATTTGGTTCTTTAAAAGTGATTATTTGTGGAGAATTAAGCCCAAAATTTCAAATGTATAATGAACAAAGGTTAATGGTGCTTTAACAAGAGAGAAATCAAAATGCCAATAACAAAAATGTTGAAAAATGCATAGAAACACAACAAGTCCGAAACTTTGACCCACAGTCAGCGAGAAGAGAAAATTGAGAGAAGTTGTGAGGAAGAGAGGGAAGGTTCTCCTGTACCTGTATTTCCATCCCTAAGCTTCAGAGTTGTGAGAATGTTGGTTGATTGAATGAATTTTTGCTCTAAAGTTGCAGCTATGTGAGTAAAACGTGGTTCATTCATTTGAGCTGAAGAGAGAGTTTTGTATTGAGTTCGGGGTGTTGCTAATGACTGGTTTTTTGGTAGTAGCAGAGGCTTTTATCCAACATGATGCTAATTTGATGTCTTGGCTTGGGTTGTTTTTGTTTAGGGAAGAGTTTGGCATGCATTTAATATGATTTGGGAAATAAAGGGGGTTTGCTCTAATTGGCTGCCTTTTGTCAGCCATTTCAGATTATTGGAATACTCACCTAGCTGAGGGCTAGCAGCTGGATTTGGCCAATAAGAGTCAACTACATTTTAAAAGAAAAAATGGTTTAGGGCAAAAACTTTGGGTTACAAATAGCAAGAGCATAAAAACTCTTTTGGGGTGGAAATTTTGAGTACAAAACCTCGTCCATGAGCCTGAGGTGCTACCATTGTCCCTTACTCACTTGGTAGCCACACTTCCTCAATTTTCCCAATAAATCATATGGGATTGGGCTATACTTAAAAAAAAAATATAATATAATATAATACATTAATTGAGTCCACAAGGAAGTCGGGTTTGGTTGAATTAGGCTTATACAAAATGTGTCTCGAAAATGGATATCAACAATAACTACAATAATATTTCATTTCACAATTTACAACAATATCAAGTAAATCTACCTTCACTTCCTTTAGTTTAGGTTAGTTTAAATAAATAAAATTTCAAGGCAAAAGAAGGTGAAAAAAAATATCAACTATTAGGCCAACAAAGTTTTCAATATTACTACTGGGATTCAACTTTATTTCACTAATTAATGAGTATTGTTTAAAAAATATAATAAAAAGAACACGGCATCTAGAAGTTGGATATTTGACATATGGTCTTATATGAAAATTATGCCACACAGTAAAAAATGCGTAATGGTTGAAAAGTCACCTCCCACCCTAGGATGGGGTGGGAGTTAAAGAAAAAGAAGCCAAAAAGTCGATAACATTGATATTGATGAAGAAAATCTATGCAGTTTATGTAAAAAATGATCGTTAAGTGGAATGATAGTCCTTTGTTCCACTATGAGTATTCAATTTTATGCACCAACAAATGTAATATACTATAGGTCTTATTTCTTTCCACTTTGATTACTTTATTAGAAAATGTGGCATGTAGTAATTTGCAATAAACGAAGGATAAAGTGGAACATGGAACTTTCATTTCGTCCAATGAACCTAGCACATCTCATCACTTGTCTTTGGCAAATATTGATCTAGCAGGGTTTGGCTTACTATCACTAAGGGAATTATGCCATTAAGAGCACACATGTATACAAATGTCCTCCACATTTCTGGATGGGTATTCTTGACCTAACAAGCATATTGCTTAATTATTGTATCAAGTATCAACAACACTAACTCAACTAGAAAAAGAGAATGTAGGGAATAATGATCCCATATTTTGAAAAAACATCCCATAGGCACTTATATTTATGGAGTGACCTTCACACTAAGGGTGTGTGGTGGTGACCATCTTTTAAAATGGTGCCCATTTAATCATTATTTCGTTTGCCAGTTTGTGTGGAGTCACCATTCCTTCGTTGCAATGATATCACCAGCAGAAAAATTATCATTATATAATAATAATAAATTTTCTTTAAATCTTCCTCCACTTCCTTTAGTTCAAGTTAGTGTAAATATATAAAAGTTCAAGGCAAATGAAGGTGAAAAAAAGAATCAACTATTAGGCAGACAAAGTTTTCAATATGACTAGTGGGATTTAACTTTATTGGCTCATCAATGATTGTTTTTGAAAAAATATAATAAAAAGAACACGGCATCTAGAAGTTGGACATTTGACATATAGTTTTACATGGAAATTATGCCACATGGTAGAAAATGTGCAGTGTTTAACAACTCACCTCCCACCATAGGATTGGAGTGGGGGTTAAGGCAAAAGAAGTCAAAAAGTTTTTTTTTTTTTTTTTTTGGAAACAAGTTAGAAAGTTGATAACATTGATACTGATGAAAAAAAATATGTGGTTTATATGAAAACTGATAGGCCTTTGTTCCACTATGAATATTCAATTTTATGCTCCACCAATTGTAATACTATGGGTCTTATTTCTTTCCACTTTGATTAATTTATTAGAAAAAGTGGCATGGGGCAAATTGCAATAAGAGCATAGTAATAATAAATGCTATGTTTTAACTTAAAATATATAAATATAGATTTAAGCTTAGTAATAATTTTATGCTCCACCAATTGTAATACATAAATGCTATGTTCCACTTAAATTATCGCATTGTATTAATTTAATGTGTTTTATATATTATTACATTTATAAAATGTAGATTCCATTAAATAGTAAGTCTTTGTATACATCTTACACGTCATAAAAAGTTATATAGAAAAAAAGCCACTTACGATAGATCGTTTGAAACCTTTTGTTCTTTGGGTGACTTGGTTATGCTCAACCCATCACCACTTACCAATTATGTGGCGTTTCATTTGCGTAAAATGCTAGATTCCATGGAATCACATACATTGAATGTTATGGTTGGCTATTGAACATAACACATATGGGGTTCTGCTCTATTTACCCTGAAATGGTAATTATACTGCAATCGTGTTTTTTTTTTTTTGAATGGTGCAATCATGTTAGTAAGGCCACTAACAGTAACTCATCTATTTATTATATATTAATAGCAGAGGGAAAATTAATTAGGTTTTAAATTAAGTTTTAATTGTTGTCTAATTTTGTGTCACATGTCTCATTTAAGTTTTTATTTTTGTTTTAGGTGAGTTAATAAGGTGCAAAAGACGAAAATTCTAATATAAATAAATCATAAAAAGCTTAATAAAAAAAGAAAAAGAAAAAAAAGAGAGTAAACTTATGTGTATATCCAAAAGATATTAAAAAAATAAAATAAAAGAGAGTAATTTGAATCTATATATGTGTAATTGTAATTTTTTTTTAAATTGTATTGTACATATATACAGATTATATTCTAGTGTCCATAAAAGAAGAATTGAACAGCACATACATGAAATTTTAATTAACCTTGGGCATTTATTTTTTGCTAAACGTGCGGAAGGTTAGAACAAAGCCATTTACACTATGCTTATGGAAAAAAGCCTTTCTTCAGACAGAAAGTATTGAACTATGAGATGTCTATTGGCAAATAATCATTACAGGCTTAATCATTATTGGAGTATTTTTTTTATTTAAAAAAACACCTTACAGGCAAACTGTGAGATGTCCATTGGCAAATAAGTGACTGAACAAATAAAAGAAAACAAAAAGTAGTCAACAAATCAAAGTCTTGAACTGCAATTCCTACGCAGTTTCGTGAAACACGAGTATTGGTCTTTGGCATTTGGTTTAAGTCATCCAGTCAAAAGTCTTCATTAAAATTAATCCATTGGCAAATAATTCGCTGAACAAATAAAAGAAAACAAAAAAAGTAGTCAACAAATCAAAGTCTTGAATTGCAATTCCTACGCAGTTTCATGAAACCCGAGTATATATATATATATATATTGGCATTTGGTTTAAGCCATTCAGTCAAAAGTCTTCATTAAAAATAAAAGGATAACTGCACCCTTGAGAGAAATGATACTCCACCCTAAATTTGAAAGGAGAAAATATTTTTCTCTATCGGTATTCAATTAACTGAATTTTATTAAATTAATATTAAAAATGTTGTGTATTATCATGCCATTTGTTTTAGGGGAGATTTCTAAAATTATCTTATTTTCAAAATTTTGAACATGCATTTTTTATATATTCTCATTTTCTAACATTCTGACAAGGTTCATTGTTTGTTAGAATTGAATTGTTAAATGATTAAGGCCTTGTTTGGTAGAGTTATTAAACAACTCATTTTCAGTTTTTAAATAACATTACACACATTTCTATACATTTTTTCACCCACATATATTTCAAAAAACTATAAACAATATTACTCAAACTCCTCTACTAAATTGGCCTTAAATTTTTCATATTTCAATAAATTAAAATTTTGAAATAATCAATAATTTAATATTGCTTAATTATTGTATCAACTACATTGTAATGGAAAATTTTTCACCAAAAACCAACCTTTAGCGTGAAAATTTTGAATCCGATGTTAATTCCACGGTCATATCATAGGCCACTAAATGATATTTCACAGGCACATCAGAAGAATTTAAAAGCACTAGTCAACAAGTCAATGTCTTTATTAAAATAATATAATAATAAGGAAAATGAGAAAGGGTTTGAAGAGTCACTATATATTATGACGAGCTAATTACCATATATTCACACTTCAGCTTTTCTTCCTTCAAACTTCTCTTCCTTCGTTACAATGGCCGCCTCTTTTGCAACTCTTCATGTGCTTTTCTTAGTCTGGTTCCTGCCCGCTACCTTCAGTTTAAGCTTCTTCTTCTTCAAAGCAGAGTCAATCTCAAATGTCTCTTGCTATGAAAAAGACAAGCAAGCCCTTCTAACCCTCAAACGTGGTCTCACTGATCATGGACATGTCCTCTCATCCTGGTCTGACCATAAAGATTGCTGTATTTGGGACGGAGTTTTCTGCGACAAGAAAATTGGCCGAGTCTCTGAGCTCCACCTCAATTATTCGAGGTTAGGCGGTGAGATTAGTGGTTCATTGCTCCAATTAGAACATTTGAACTACTTGGATTTGAGTTACAATGACTTTAATTGTACTCCGATCCCAACTTTCCTTGGTTCAATGTTCAGTCTAACACATCTTGACCTCACAGAAGCTAACTTCTGTGGTGGACTCATTCCTCATCAGCTTGGTAACCTTTCAAGCCTTCGCTATCTGTCTCTTTGGAATAATGTTGGCCTCTATGTAGATAACCTTCGTTGGATGTCTGGTCTCTCTGCCATTCAATACCTTGACCTCGGCTCAGCTGACCTTCACAGAGAAGTTGATTGGCTTCAAATAATGAGTAAGTTCCCATCTCTTTCAGAGCTATACTTGCAAAATTGTCAACTTGATAGCCTGAATCCATCTCTTGGATTTGTCAATTTTACGTCTCTTCGAGTCGTTGATCTTTCTCATAATCATTTCAATCATGAGATACCTAATTGGTTCTCTAATCTCAGTACAAGCCTCTTAAGGCTTGACCTGTACAACAGTTCTTTGAAAGGCAATATACCACCTAGCATTTTCAATTTAGAGAAATTAGAATATCTTGATCTCGGACTTAATTCTTTAAATGGTCCTATACCTTCTTCCGTTGGGAATTTATCTCGTATAAGAAAATTATTGCTCGACCAAAATCAGTTGAATGGCACCTTTCCAAAGAGTCTTGGGCTTCTCTCTAAGTTAGATATGTTGTATGTTGGAAAAAATTCTTTAACAGGTACTGTAGATGAAGGGCATTTCAGAAAACTCTCAAAATTAAAGGATCTCCATATCTCCGAAACACATTTGTTCTTTAATGTCAATTCCAACTGGGTTCCCCCCTTCCAACTTGACTATGCCTACATGAGCTCAATAAAGATAGGACCTAAATTTCCTTCATGGCTACAATCACAAAAATCCCTCAGTCTTTTAGATATGTCCATGTCAGGAATTTCAGGCAAAGCTCCGGGTTGGTTCTGGAATTGGACTTCAAACATTACATTTATCTATCTCTCTGACAACCACATAGAATGTGATGTTTCAGACATTTTTCTGAGCTCTACTGTCAAAGTGCTCAATATAGCTAACAACTCATTTTATGGACCCATTTCTACTTTCTTATGCCAAAAGAAAATTAGAAAGAATAAATTAGAGATTTTAGATGCATCAAACAATCTCTTATCAGGAGAACTTTCTCATTGCTGGAAGTATTGGCATTCTTTGATCCATTTAAACTTAGGGAGCAATAATCTAGTAGGTAGAATTTCCTACTCCACGGGGGCTTTAGTTAACCTCCAATCATTGTGTTTACAAAACAATAGCATCTCTGGAGATATTCCTTCATCGTTGAAAAAATGCTCAAATCTGAGGCTTATTGATATGGGTGATAATCATTTGTCCATCATACCACTATGGATTGGAGAAATGACAAATCTTTTAGTTCTCCGTCTAAGATCAAGTGAATTCAAGGGTTATATACCTCAACAAATATGCCAACTTTCTTCTCTTAGGATATTGGATCTTGCCAATAATAGCCTATCAGGATCCATACCAAACTGCTTGAAAAATATTAGCGCCATGGCATTACCAGATTCCAATATTAATGCCTTTTTTTCTACATATTTGAGTTTTCATCTATCCTATGTTGAAAATCTTAAGTTGGTTCCCAAAGGGAAAGAAATGGAATACAAAGAGAACCTTAAATTAGTTAGGCTCATAGACCTTTCAAGTAACAACTTGTCCGGATCAATCCCTGCTGAAATTTCAGATCTTTCTGAATTACGTTTTTTGAATTTGTCTCAAAATCATTTGATGGGAAAGATTCCAGAAAAAATTGGTAGTATGAAAGAGTTAGAGTCAGTTGATCTCTCACGAAATCATTTATCGGGTGAAATTCCTCCAAGCATGTCTAGTTTGACATTTCTTAGTCTCTTGGACTTGTCATACAATAACTTCTCAGGTAGAATTCCTTCAAGCACCCAGCTTCAATCATTTGATGCCCTTTGGTACATTGGAAATCCTCAGTTATGTGGTGATCCTCTTCCAAAATGCTGCACAATTGAGGAACAATCTTTGAATAAATCACCAATTGGCAGTGTTGAAGATGATTCTAAAAACTCCAGCTTCTACATTGGTATGGGAGTTGGATTTGCATTTGGCTTTTGGGCAATTTGTGGAGCTCTCTTCTTTAATAGGACTTGGAGGCATGCTTATTTTAGATTTGCTGATGAAGGAAAAGATTGGATTTATGCGACTACAATGATAAAGATGAATTTACTGGAAAAGCTAAGAGTCCGCCTTAGTAAGTGAGGCATCGTTATCTAGCCAAAAGGTATTTCTTCAAGTTATATGTCCTTGATATTGTTTCTTTCATGTTAATGTTGTAGTCAACTACTTTGAATATACAATTTAATTTATAGCTAAATGTGATAGTCATTTGGATTTTATTTCACAAATATGACATAACTTTAGCCTTGGTTTGTGACAACAGTTTTACTGAAAATACTATTACCTATTTCAAAAAATGGGTTTCTCATTTCGGAACCAACAAACTCTACTCAATTGAGCCAAATCTATGACTATTATTGAATTGAGTTGGGTTTTTGATAACAATATTAGTCATAAAGATTAAAACTTTCTTTCATTTATCCTATGCTTTCTTGTCTTCATCTTCTTCTTCTTTTTTCATGCTTTTGTATGACCCTTTTGCTCTTTTGCAAAAAATATTCACAGGCTATGAAAACCCTTGCAATCCATGACAATTACAATTAGAAGCAGACATAAATAAATTGTTTCTGTATACCAGGTCAGTGTAACTATGACTTTGTCATCAGAATTATCTTGTTTGTTAGCTTTGCATATGAACTATATGCGGCTATTGGTACTAGCTAGTTTCACTAAGGTTGTTGTTTGTAATGTGAAAAGATAGTGACCATATTAGTAGTGTAGACCATTTGATTGGTTTTTATTAACCTCTTGAATGAATGTTTTACCCAATTATGTTGATATACATGCTTGTGTTTGATGGATGTAGTAACTGTATGGATTTTGATGTTATGGTCAAATTAATTAAAGCAAATTTACCATAACAATGAGATCTACCTCAAATGACCCATAATAATGAGATCAAGGGTAAGGTTTTGATTCAAAACTTAATGAATGTATAATATACCAATAATAATAATGATAAATAAAGACTATTCCCTAAGGTTCAACCCTATTAATTGTCATATATTGTGTCAGATCTATTTGTTATAAATGAATGCATTAGTTAAGGATTTTTATTTTTATTTTAAATTTACTTAAAAGAAGTGGTAAATTATCTTTGAGATTGTGTTTGGATGACCTTATTTTGATTGTCTTACTTTGTTTAAAAATAGAACTATAGTTAAAAAAAAAAAAAGTGAGACTTTAAAAAACTTTACATAAGTTGTTGGTGAAATTAAATTTACATTTTAATCTAAAACAAACTGGACCTTAGCATATAAAGTTCATGGTTAGGCATCTACTATTTTCTAGTTCCTATCTCTATGGTATTTAAAGATAGAAGTGAATGTAGTATTATAATAATTAAGAATTTTAGGTTGATTCACCACTATTAAATATATATTTTGTGCCTATTTTGGTTTCAAAACTTCTTAAATCTTAATTACTGAAAAAGTTGTATTACTTGCAAGGTGTTCAAAGCCAAATAATAGTAGATGTGACATAACTTGATCTTACTGTTTGTCTCACTTCTATCCAAGTTTCAGCTTGTTTGATTTCGCATCTATTTAAAGTACTGTAACAAAGTAAAATTTCTTTGAACTTGTTGATTAAGCCAAAATTGAACTTTTAATCATGGTATTACATTTTGAGTAGATGTTATTTTGTTTATTCTCTCTCTCTCTCTCTCTCTCTCTCTCTACTTTACCAGTTGGCTTTGTGTGAATTTATGCTACCTTTGTCATTCAGTGTACTACTTCATTGGTTGTCCTTTAATCTCAATTTTTTTTGTTCTCTTTAACCGTTTGGGAAGGGATGCTGATGAGGCAAAAGCAGAGGAGTTCAATGAAATGGCTTGTAAAGCCTCTCTTGCTGATCAACAGAAGCAGGTTCGAGAAAACATTCATGCTCAGATTAAAAGTTTCTCCACATGTATAGATGAAATTCTTCTGCCTTATACTAAAAGGATAGGTGAGGCACAAGAACTGCCTCCACAACCAATAGCTGCTCCATGTCAGAGTGGCCTTGATTTTGCTGTTGGCAGGAATGGCCAACCTACTAACCGTCCTGGTAAGATTCTTTTTGTAATAAAAAACCCTTTTCCAATGTTGCATTATTGAGCTTGAAGTTGTTTGAGTGCAGCTTGAGATGTTCCAGTTCTTTGAGGAGAAAAAGCAAGAGACACCTGTAACACCCCAACCTAATTTCATAATTAATTTATGAGTTTATATGCATGTTATTGTCTTAATTATTTTTAAGTGCATGAAGCTTTGATTTTTGTGATATTATAGAACATATATGCTATTTTAATGTGATGGATATAACTTTATTAAGTTAAGGATATATATGTATGCAAAGTTATATTATTTTTTGGGCCTTTCTAGAATTATAAGTTTTTAAGGGGTGAAATGTATGATTTCCAAAAGTTGGAAAAGGTGGGTGTGATATTTTCCCTAGCAATACACGTATCCCACCCCAAAAGTCCACATCCCTTATCTGATTTTGCTGCCCAAAAGTCTTCTCCTTATCCTATTTTCTTGGCTGCATCTGAAGTCCAGCAACTCCTTTTCTTCTTTCTCTATTCCTCTTTCTTTCTTCTTGTTTCCTTCTTCTCCCCTTCTTACACGGCAGCCCTCCCTCTCTCACCAAAACATTATAACCCTCTCTAAAGAGGAAATTAAAGGATTAACACTAAAATTTCAGCTTCCAAGTTGTGGGTAAGTAATCAAAACTTCATTTGGTTATTTCTATTTCTTTATCCACTATCTTGATTTTAGAGGCTGAATTATGATTCTGTTTTAGTGATTTGAAGGTTTGATGATATTATGGTTTATTGAATGTTTAATAACATATTTTAGCATGTTTATTATAAGTATAAAAACACCCAAATGAAATTAAGGCTTATTGCTATTTTTTGATGATTTTGTAAGTATATGTACTGAAGCTGTTTCTGTGACAGATTTGATGTTTACAACAAGAAAATTATGTATTAAATCATATTCTGTGAATTAAGAGGCTAGGAGTAGTTTTTATGAATGATAAGACACATATGGTTGTTATGGAATTGGTCTCACAGCATTTGGATGAGTAGAAAAATAATGGTTTAATTTCTAAGTTGCATGAATTTCTGTCAGGACAGATTCGAGTATGCTGTTTTGCTTGATTTTTAATAAATCATGGGTTGATGCTTTGACTCCAAAAGTTTTATGGTGTATACTGGACATATAGGGGAGTTGTTCTGTAAAATTTCATAACAATTGGATGTGTGTGGACAGCCCGTTTGTAATTTACAAATGGGGCGTATGCTGCTGGAATGGGCAGTGAACAACATATACTATCCTTGACTTTGTGGATTTAATTCTCAAGTTAGGGTGTATGTTTTGAGCTATAATTTAATATGATTATTCTTTGTTATGTTAGGATCATATATGAATTTTATGAATTGGTTTCTCTATGGTTTGGATGCATAATGTGTTTGATGATTGTATCATATGTTTTGGGGAACTTTATGTGATGAGAATTATGTTTTTCTTGAGTTTGAGAGTTAGGTTGTGATTGAGGTATAAGTTTATATATTAGGAAGAGTTTGTCCGTAATAAGTTTTGGTTTTTCATTTAGGTGACGAGAGCGAGAACACAGACACTTGAGCTCCTCGTGTATAATCTCCCACGCATTCTGTTTTCAGGTAAGGGACTTGTGACATGTGTTTTTAATAAGTATAAAGATTATTTCGAAAACTATTATGCATTCAAACTTTCTAAGTAAAGATATTACATATAAGCATGATTTAAGTAAAATATATGTTCGTGAGTTGTTTAATCTTATATATGATAACTTTAGCATATTAATGCTAGTACCTATATCACGAACATAATATCTCAGAATGAAGTGGATATGCTACTATTATGAAAGAATTATGTAAAAACATAGTTATCAGAAAAATATAGGGTTATTCCATTGTAATGTTCTGAACTTAGCCAGTAGGGGTTAATTACTGGCTTTCCATGGAAAATGTTATCTGTTTGGCCTTCTCTATACAGACTTATCAGATGTGGACTAACCAATATGTTATGAACAACTATATTATGTTATTTATAATGAAAGAATAATTTTATTAAATGCATTATGAAAAGTTAAAAGCTCTCATGAAAAGAAATTTATGATGAAGCATTTTATAATCTTTTTAGGATAAAGTTATTGAATTATGTTTATATTCCTTATTATGTTCTTTTATGATTATTTGAAAGGAAATGAAGTATTTTCATCTAAAAGCTCATAAATTAGTTCAAGAGCAATATGAATAGTATGAAGGCTATTTTATCAAATCTGGCATATCCATAAAATATTTGTTTTACATGCATTCTTATTAAAGGCCCATGGAACTTAAAACCTTACTGGGTTACGCAGCTCACCCTATTACATTTTAGTGCACAGGTTCTTTCTGGAAGCGGCGAGAGTATTAGAGGTGGCAAGGATTCTGTGTTTTCTCGTCTGTTAGATTGTAGAGTTTTTGTTGTATAGTAGTTGAGCTCTTTTGTTGTATAGGAGGAATCAAGATATACTTGATCCTTTGAGCACATATGTAATTCAGTATCTTAGTTTGTTTTGAACCCCAGTTGTATGTCTTTGGGGTTAGGTTTGTAATAAGAGTTTTGCTAAACGTTTAGCTATGTAATATTTACCCATATACCTTAAGTTTCAGCTAGGTGGTAATTTTCCAAGTTCAAAGGAAATGAAATTTTAAGGTTTCCATCATTTTTGTATATTATGACTTTTATGCAAGAATATAAGCAGGAATACAGGAAACAATTCTTGATAAGTACTTTCAGTTTAGGTTGGTTCGTGTTAATATCGAGGTAAACTTGATATTAACATGCCAGTCATGCTCTAAATCCTGAAGTACAGGTTTGGGTCGTGACAACACCTAACTTGAGAATGAGGATGAAAAGGAAAATGTAAAGTTTTGTTTTGAAATGGGCTAACATCTATATATGCTATTCAAAGAGAGTGGGTTATTGTCTATTGGATTAATTATAAGTCTTTGAATAATTGGAGGGCTCAACTATTATTTTATTTGTGAAGAAGTCTTACCTGTTGGACTAAGTTTACGTCTTCTGAATAAATAAGGGGGCCGATTATATGTTTTTGAAGAGGCTTGTATCTTTTTGCTATGTATGTTGTGGAAAAAATTTAAATTTTGGGAGGGGGCAAAGGGGCTGCCTAGCATTTTGCATTTTCAGAAATTAGAATATCTCGATCTCGAAGATAATTCTTTGAGTAGAAAAATTCTAGATTTGCTAGGACAGCTTAAGCATCTAACATGGCGACAACTTTCCTACATAGCTACATACACAAACATCCTTTCAGTTGAAAATTAAAGGGTGGTTGCCAAGATTGTCTACAAATGTTGAAGGTTTTAGATGTATCAAACAATTTCTTATTTAGAGAACTTTCTAATTATTGGAAGTAATGGCAATCTTTGATCCATTTAAACTTAGGGAGCAATAATTTATCAGGTTGAATTCCTTATTCTCTGGGGTCTTTAGTTGAACTCAAATCATTGAGTTTACAAGATAATAGCTTCTACGGGGATATTTCTTCATCATTGAAAAGGTGCTCAAAATTAGGGCTCATTGATATAGGTGATAATCATTTCTAGGGACCATACCACTCTGGATTACAAAAGTGATAGAACTTACAGTGGATTCAAGGGCAATATACCTCTAGATATATGCCAAATTTCTTCTCTTAGAATATTGGATCTTGCAAATAATAGCCTATCAAGATCCATACCAAGCTGCTTGAAAAATATCAATGCCATGGTTATGCCCAACTCTAAAAATGAAGATATTTATTTTGACGCTTTAGAGTATGAATTTGACTATGAATCTTACATTAAGAATCTTATGCTAGCTCCAAAAGGACATGAATTAGAATATGAAGATAACCTTAAATTCGTGAAGATGATAGACCTTTCAGGTAACAAATTGTTTGGATCAATTCCTGTGGAAATTTTTGTTCTTTTTTAATACTTTTTTGAACTTGTCTTGAAATCATTTGGTGGGCAACATTGTGAGAGATCGCGCCCCCGGCCCCTTTTTATAGGATGTTGGGCCAAACCCACGTGAATGGGTGAAGTCGTGTTATTGCCTCTCAAAATGGAGGTTTGACTAGTTATATTTTCCCCCTTAGATTAGGGGTTTTACAATGGAGTCGCCACTTATTTAATTATTGGAAAAATAAGAAAACCATAATTGAAAAAGAATTTCTCATTTTATTAATTTGAAATTGAATTTACATTGATCATAGGAAAATTACATGACTTTGGTCCTAGATACAATCTAAGATAAAGTACATGGCTTTATTTCCTAGTTACAATCTAAAAATAGAAAATTATATGGATAAGCATTTGATCTACTAATCCTTAATTTAAGTTCGGAGGCTATGTTACAAGATGGGAAGGTGTTAGGCACCCACCTTACCCGGTGAAACCGGTCTTCTAGATTATGGTGGCCAACATTCATATCACATCATCCAATATGTCAATCAAGTTACATGTTGAATTTAATGTGTGTGCATGTGATAAACCTTAATTCAATTTATTTAGCATTGCATTTGGATTGAAAAATAAATTCTAGTGAATGTGTGTGGATGGTGATAACCTAGATTTAAGGATTTGAAAGAATTATTAAACAAACATGTTTTTCCTATTTTTGATGTGAATTTAAGATCAAAACTAGTGTTTATGCATGAACATGTGATGAACAATCAAGAACATGTGAAGAACATATAAGAACATTCAAACATATTCAAGAGAATTTGAATAATTACTATCATGCTTTAATCCTAAATTCTCATCATGGCAACACAAAAAACAAGTAAAGGAAAGGGATTATACCTTTATGCAATATCCATACGGTGGAGGAGGAGACTCTTGGTAGAGGTCCTAAGGGTGGAGGAAAAGAAGAGTTAGGAGAGGAAGAGTGAGTCTCACTCAATACCTTGAGTCTCAGGAAGACCAAGATATGACAAGACTACTCAACTTCACTAGAATTCAAGAGAGGAGAAGAGAGGGAGTTTTTGTGTGTCCTAGAATGAATGAGAGGGGGGGTATATATAGTAGTAGTGGATGAAATATGAATGGAAGGCCATTTAATGAGGGTTGACAAAGAATCATGAACCTAGACCTCATTTTAACCTTTGGGGAAATCTGGTGCATTAAATGGAAAGATTGGTGAGAGTGAGGAGCAAGCAAAGTTCGGTTTTCCTGTAGCTGCTGTAACAGCATATAGAGCTAACTTCGAAAAATCATATCTAACTCAATTCTGATCGGAATTGCCTCATTCTTATGCTCAAATTGAAGCCCCGGATGTCTATTTTCTGGGAAAATTAACCTCATTCACAGATTCAAAATATTCTAAGAGATATAGATGAAATGATGAACATAGGTCATTTGTTAGAAAATGGTTTCAGCACAATTAACATCAATATGTCCCAAATTAGCTCCCAATTAACATTAAATAGCTCCAATCACTCCCATTTCAGACTTAATTGGTTCCAAATTTACTCTAATTAAAAGATAATTGCACAAATTACTCATTGAATAATTAATGTTTAACTATCTAATTAATTAGGTGTATGCAACCTCACCATAAAATGTAGTTCTAACTAATCGAATTATGACACATCATCGATCTCAAATTGATTATACTTATAACCAATTGAAATCAATTGATCATAATCACATATAGTCGGACTCAATTTGTGATAGTGCATCTCAGCCATTAAAACTTGATTTGATGATAACTTTCAATTTGATGGTCCGATTAGGGCTCATGACTAGTCGATTTGATCGTTATAACATCAAGATCATTTTGGTGAAATAATATTAAGGATCTAATGACCAAAATCAAGATGCATATTTTCAAGGTGAAATTACCCTTTTACCCTCCATGTGAGGTTAAATGCGGGTTGCAAAATAGGGTGTCAACAAACATACCAGAAAACCATTGGGATAATGAAGGAGTTAGAGTCAATTGATCCCTTAGGAATTCATCTATTTGGTGAAATTCCTCCAAGTATGTCTAATTTGACATCTCTTGATTACTTGGACTCGTCATACAACAATTTTTCAAGTAGAATTCCTTCAAGCACCCAACTTCAGTATTTTGATGCTGTCAGATATATTGGCAATCCTCAATTGTGTGGTGATCCTCTCCAAAAATACTGCACATTAATTGAAGAATGTCATGACAGAACATCAATTGGAAAAACTAAAAAGGACTCTAAAAGTTCTAGCTTCTAAATGAGTATGGGAGTTGGATTCGCAGTTGGCTTTTGGGGAGTTTGTGGAGGTGTCTTCTTTAATAGGATGTGGAGGCATGCTTATTTCAGATTTGCCAATGACACAAAGGATTGGTTTTATGTGACCACAATGCTAAAGTTGAAATGGTTACTGGAAAAGCTAAGAAGCAGTTGCCTTAGTAAGTGAAGGACATCATTATCTAGCTAAAAGATATTGCTTCGAAGAATATGTCCTTAAATATTAGTTTGTTCATGTTAATGTAGTGTAGTAATCACTTATTTTGAATTTGTGATTTAATTCATAACTAAATGTGATAGTCATTTGGATTTTATTTCACAAATACGGCATACCTTTAGCCTCAGTCTTTATTTGCAACTAGTCCATTATTAAGACTCTGTGTAGATATTGTAATTGGGTTGTAATTGATTGTAATAAGCTGTTGTGATTGAATGAGTGTATCGAGTCTGTATAGATGAGTTGGTACAGGGGGTTGTACAATTAGGATAAAAAGGGCAGGAAAGTTAGTTAGAAGGGTTAGTAACTGCCAAAATGTATGGAATTAGCTATAAGAGGATTGTATGGTGTACATGAGAGGACAACAGAAATAATACCAATTTACTTTTCTTGATTCCCTAATTCTCTCTCTGTCTCTTCCCTATTCTAAGGAGGATGGTTCCCTCGAAGTAACCACCCACAATTCCCAAATCCACCATTAATGTTCACTTAAAAGCTTAACATTGGTATCAGAGCAATTCATTGTGGGCGCCAATGGCTGAAACCAAATCAACAACACTTATAAATGAGACCATCACTTCACTCAAGAAAACCTCAGATTACCATACCCATGATATTCAAGAGATTCACCACGAGATCCATCAAATGAAGGAATTACATAGCCAACATTTCCAAGAAGTTCAACAGCAACTTGGTGCGATTCTGCAGAAGTTGTCTAATTCTGATTCAGAGAAATCTTTAGCTCACACTCCACAATCTAATGAAGACATTCTCTCAAATAGTACTCTGGCATTGACATTTCCAAAATCTATCAAATTGGAATTTCCTAAATTTCGATGAGAAGGACTAGCAGCTTGGGTGTATAAAGCCAATCAATACTTCAGGTATTACAAAACCCTTGATCCTGAAAAGCTTTCGATGGCTGCATTCCACATGGAAGGTGAAGCCTTAATATGGTTTCAAGATGGAGAAGAAGCAGGACTGTTTGGGAATTGGTTAGCCTTTGTTCAAGCACTGCAGGTGAGGTTTGGAAGCACTGCCTATGATGATCCAATGGAGGCATTAACAAGATTGAGGTAAACAACTAGTGTCACGCCCCGAACCCAACTATAAAGATAGGCACGTGACAACCGCCGCACGCTTATAAAGTAAGCCCTTTACAAGTGTGTAAGGCCTTCTTCGCAACTAAAATTTACACTCAAATTAAATCAATTAAATCCAAAATACCTCAACAATTTCTTTATGAATAGATCTCCAATAATTTAATAGGAACAAAATCCAAACCTTATGTACATAATGCCAATTGGCCAATAAATATAAAACTATTCAAAGACCATTCAATTCCAAAATCATTAAGCTTCTTTTCCCGCTCACAACACAACATCAAAACTTCTAAAACTTGTTATTCTTCATAATCTGAAATTGGAGGGGAAAAAGGGGTGAGTTGACAACTCAATAAGTAACCAAAATCCTAATAAATTCTATCAAGCAATAGATCTATAAAGTAATAAGATGTTATATGAGCCTTCAAAAGTTATAATATACTATGGGTTTTCAAAAATAACTAAAGAAGTTTCATAGTCTTAAAATAATAAGTTGCAAATAGATCACATACTTTAATCTTACAAAGAAGTAGTCAATTTTTCATATCGAAAGCTATAACTTACAATAGGTTCTAAAAATACATAAGCAGTTTTAATGACTCAGTAGTTCAAATATACTCACACATTTTCAAAATCACATATGTAATTTTAAGGACTCAAAATAGTTCAAATGTTCAAATGTAATTCATATTCTTAACAATCTTATGATTATGGTCACGCTATATCCCCGTGATTGGGTATCAGAGTACCAATGAATAACCCCCATTGGTTTGGGTATCAAAGTACCAATGCATAACTCTCATTAGCTGGGTATCAGAGTACCAATGAATAACCCACATTGGTGGGGTATCAGAGTACCAATGAATAACCCCCATTGGTTGGGTATCAAAGTACCAATGAATAACCCCCATTGGTTTTGGGTATCAGAGTACCAATGAATAACCCCCATTGGGTTGGGTATTAGAGTACCAATGAATAACCCCCATCAGAGTACCAATGAATAACCCTCATTGGCTGGGTATCAGAGTACCAATGAATAACCCCCATTGGTTTTGGGTATCAGAGTACCAATGAATAACCCTCATTGGCTGGGTATCAGAATTAATTCATAGCCAGATTATCCATAACCATGTATAAGAAATCATAATTTCTACCAAAAATATATCTTATTCAAATACATACACACACACACACACACACACACATATAATCATATATTCAATATTCAAATCTATTTGTGATATTTCTATATTCTTTACTTTAAATCAATATAGCTAAAAAAAACAATTAAATAAAATAATTCTTATATTCAATGCTCATATGTATTTGTGAAAATTCCTTATTCTTTACTTTGAATCAGTATAGCTAAAAACAATTAAATAAGATACATCATATATTCAATAATCAGATATATTTGTGATAATTCTTTACTTGAAATCAGTATTACAATAGAAATAAAATTGTAACATTTGTAAACAATTTTCAATAGTTAAAATACGCACAATAAAATCAATTAGGATAAGGTTACTTACCTCCAAAAGCTATTTCAAAAAGAACTTTACCCCAACACTTCCTCTAAAAAAATCCTTAGATTTCACCTTGTGTTCCATTGAATTGATAGTGGTCATGATGTTGATCTGTGAATCATTGTGCTCTACTTGATTTATGAGATTCTAGATTACTTCAAGTGTGAAAGAAATTTGGAAAGACTATGGGGTCTAGCAATAGCTTCACAATATCCTTATTATTCGAAATAGGGAGAATCTCAGATCTCAAAGCCCTATAAGCTTCCAAACCAAATATCCCAGCAATTGCAATCTCAGAGCTATGTTTCGTTTTTGGGGATAGGATGCCTATTGGGATTTCCATAGACTTTTCCAATTAACCCGTGCTTACATTTATGATTTACCTTATGGTCTTGACTTGTCACCTTTGCTGATATAAAACAAAACTTTCCTTTGGGTCTCTAATTGATATCAGTCAATCTTGTCTTTCGTGAGGAAGGGATGACAATCTTCTTCTTAATAGCTTCCACAGATTTAGCATCAAATAGCTCCACCAATCTCTCAGAAAACATATCCAAGTTTTAGAGAAAGTGAGAACAAGAGAGAGGGCTGTATAGCCAAGACGTGGTTTAACAGAAATTTTTTAATCAAGAATGTTAACTAAGCACAAGGAGTTAAATAGTTTGGCTGGTATATATGGATTGGCTAGTGTTTTGACATAAGGTGTATATATATATTGCTAACCCCAAAATCAAAATTACTAAGCTGCCCCTATAAAAAAAAAAAAACTCCTTTTTATTTATTATTTATTATTATTTTTTGGGAACCGGGTATTACAACTAGTGTGATTGCTTACAACAGTCAATTTGAAGCTCTCTCAAACAGGATTAAGGGTCTCTCTAAATCTCACAAACTCAGCTGTTTTTTGAGTGGGCTCAAGGATGAAGTGAGACTAGCAATAAGGATGTTTGCCCCTTAATCTTTGAATGCAGCTTTTGGTTTGGCTAAAATTCAAGAGGAATACTTACTCAGCTCCAAAAAAGGATCTAAATCCTTTCAAGAAGTTATCAAACCTTCCATTCTTGGGGCACCTCCTAAGCTAGATTGGAAGGGAGAGTAGAAAATGAGATTGCCACTAAGGAGATTGACACCTGCTCAGATGGATGAAAGGAGGAAACAAGGTCTTTGCTTTAATTGTGATGAGAAGTACCAGGCTGGTCATCGATGCAAAGGTGGAGCAAAGGTGTTTTTGTTAGAGGGTTTTCCTATTGCTAATGAGCCATCATCTCAAGCACAGTTGTTAGAATTGGAGGTCAATGAGGTGGAGGTTCAAGTGGAGTAAGAATTAGAAAATAATGCTTTGGAAGCTGAAATTACCCTCTATGCCTTAGTGGGTAGTCCTTCACCAAATACAATGAGGGTTAGAAGCAAGATTAAGGAATTAGGGTTGGTCTCCCTTATTGATTCAGGGAGTATACATAATTTTCTTGATCTTTCTGTGGTGTTAACCTTGAAAATGCAGATAGATACTTCTCAAATGATGGAAGTAAAGGTGGCTAATAGGGCTGTGATTCAGACTAAGGGTGTTTGTCCTGGTGTGTCTTTATGGATTCAAGGTCATCAATTCTTTGTTGACTTGAATGTTCTTTCCTTGGGGTGATGTGGTGTTAGGGGCTCGATGGTTGAGCACATTGGGGGAAATCTCACAGAATTTCAAGTTGATGACTATGAAGTTTTGGTACCTGCAAAACTTGGTGCTGCTACAAGGGTTATTGTCATCAGGGTCTTCAATTTTGGGAAGCGAGGAGATGTTTAAAACTCCCATCAAGAAAGGTTTAATCTTGCAGATCACCACACCTGAGTCAAGGGCAGCAACAGCTCCAGATCAGCTTTGAGCAGCTTTGCAAGATCTGCTCAAGGAGTTTGGTGCTGTGTTTGATGTTCCAATTGGTCTATCACCCATCCGAGGTCATGAGCATGGCATTACACTCAAGGAAGGAGCTCAACCAGTTTGTGAAAGACCCTACAGGTACCCTTACTATTAGAAATCTGAGATTGAAAAAATTGTGAAGGAGTTATTAGAAGTAGGCTCAATTAGACCTAGCCAAAACCCTTTTTCATCACCTGTTTTGTTAGTTAGAAAGGCTGATGGTAGTTGGAGAATGTGCATAGACTATAGGTCTCTCAATAAGGCTACTGTGAAGGATAAATTTCCTATTTCTGTTGTGGATGAGTTGCTTGATGAACTCCATGGGGCTAGTATATTTTCTAAACTAGATTTAAGGTTTGGTTATCGTTAGTTTAGGATGAAGGAAGGTGATGTGCATAAGATAGCTTTTCGTACTCATGAGGGTCACTATGAATTCTTGGTCATGCCCTTTAGGTTAACCAATGCACCCTCTACATTTCAAGCCTTAATGAATAATGTTTTCAAGCCATTCTTGAGACACTTTGTTTTAGTGTTTTTTGATGATATTTTAGTCTTTAGCAAGAACTTATGTGATCATGTAAGTCATTTGAGGGTTGTTCTGGAATTGCTTCTTAAACATCAGCTTTTTGCTAAGAAATCCAAATGTGTCTTTGGTTGTCCTGAGGTGGAGTACCTGGGGCATGTCATTTCTGGTGAAGGTGTCAAGGCTGACCCAAAGAAGACAGTTGCTATGTTGCATTGGCCAAGACCCCAGAATGTTAAGGCTTTAAGGGGATTTCTAGGTTTGATTGGATACTATAGAAAATTCATTAGAGGTTATGGTTCCATTGCTCGTCCTTTAATTGAGTTGCTTAAAAAAGACTCTTTTCACTGGAATGATGCAGCTGAATCTGCCTTCAATCAGTTGAAAGAGGCAGTCTTTCACCCTCCTGTTCTAGCCTTACCAGATTTTACTAAGCACTTTATTATTGAGTGTAATGCATCAGGAGTTGGATTGGGGGCTGTCTTAATGCAGATTATGAGGCCTATAGCTTTCCATAGCCAAGTTTTGAGGGGTAAGAGTCTGCATTTTTCTACTTTTGAAAAGGAGTTGTTAGCTTTAGCTATTGTAGTGAAGAAATGGAGGCCTTATGTGCTTGGAAGTCCTTTTATTGTTCGAACTGATCATCAAAGCCTAAAGTTTTTGTTGGGGCAGAGAGTGGGTATCCCAACACAATAGAAATGGACCACTAAACTGTTGGGTTATGTTTTTATTGTGGAATATAAGAAGGGTAGTAAGAATAGAGTTGCTGATGCTCTTTCAAGATAGATGGAGTCAGAATTGAAACCCTTTACATATTAGGTTGACCTCACTCATGGCACAGTTAGATGCTATTTGTTGTTGTCATTTCCAGATCCTACTTAGTTGGATAAGCTCAAGGACAGCTATCATCAAGATGCAAAAGTTATGCAATTGATTCAATCCTTGCAATCAGGGGTAACTACTCCAAAAGGTTTTTCTCTGCATAATGGATTTCTCTTGTATAAGGACAGGTTCTACTTGGGCTCTCAATGCTCCTTAAAGCCCTTGGTTCTTGCTCATGTTCATAGCAGCCCTGTTGCAGGTCATTCTGGCTTTCTTAAGTCCTTTCATAGAGCTAAACAAGAATTTTATTGGAAGGGCATGAAGTCAGACATCAAGAAGTTTATTAGAGAATGTGATGTTTGTCAAAGAATAAAGGCTGAGACTGTTGCTCCTGCAGGTTTGTTACAGCCTTTAGCTATTCCTACTAAACCATGGTCTGATGTGAGTCTTGATTTTGTTGATGGGTTACCAAAGTCTCAAGGGTTTGAAGTTATCTTGGTTGTGGTTGATAGACTGACCAAATATGTCCATTTTATACCCTTGAGTCATCCTTTGCTAAAGTTGCTGGGCTATATATGCAATATATTTTCAAATTGCATGGTCTTCCAACTTCTATAGTGAGCGACAGGGATGCCACTTTTACTTCAAAATTATGGTCTGAGCTGTTCAAGTTGCAGGAAGTTGATTTGGACATGTCTACTACATATCACCCTCAGTCAGATGGCCAAACTGAGATTGTGAACAAAAGCTTAGATCAATACTTGAGAGCCTTTGTTGGAGATAGACCTCACAGGTGGGTTGATTGGCTTTCATTGGCTGAGTATTGGTTTAATACCAATTTTCACACTTCCATTAAACTCACCCCATTTGAAGCATTATATGGCTATCCTCCTCCTAGACTTCAAGATTATATTCTAGGCACTTCAAGGGTGGCAGCAGTAGATTCTCTTCTTACTCAGAGGCAGAAGATTTTGGCTACACTAAAGGCTAATCTGGTGGCTGCTCAAGAGAGAATGAAGTTTTTTGCAGATAAACATAGAACTGAGAGGTCTTTTCAGGTGGGAGATTGGGTGTTTTTGAGGTTGCAACCTTATAAGCAGATGTCCTTAGCTTTTAAGGGAAAATGGAAGTTATCTCCAAGGTTTTATGGGCCTTTCTAGGTGCTTCAAAGGGTAAGGGAGGTTGCCTACAGGCTGGATTTACCTAGTGACAGTAAGATACATCCAGTTTTTCATGTATCTTGTTTGAAGCTGAAGTTGGGACAACAAGTTTCTCCACTACCTACTTTACCACCATTAGATGAGACTGGTCAAATCATTTCAGAACCTGTAGCTATTCTACAAACCAGAACTAAGACTTTGAGATCCAGGTCTCTTACTAAAGTTCTAATACAATGGTTGGGCACTGCACCTGAGGATGCTACTTGGGAATCATTGCACCAATTGAAGCTCAGGTTCCCTCACCTTGTGGGCAGGGTCTTTTAGATGGGAAGGGGTATGTTAAGACTCTGTGTAGATATTGTAATTGGGTTGTAATTGATTGTAATAAGCTGTTGTGATTGAATGAGTGTATTGGGTCTGTATAGATGAGCTGGTACAGGGGGTTGTACAGTTAGGATAAAAAGGGCGGGAAAGTTAGTTAGAAGGGTTAGTAACTGCCAAAATGTATGGAATTAGCTATAAGAGGATTGTATGGTGTACATGAAAGGACAAAAAAAATAATACCAATTTACTCTTCTTGATTCCCTAATTCTCTCTCTGTCTCTTCCTATTTTAAGGAGGATGGTTCCCTCAAAGTAACCTCCCACAATTCCCAAATCCACCATTAATATTCACTTAGAAGCTTAACATCCATTGTGTTAGAAATAAATTTCATGTGAATATCTTAAAGGATATCATTACCTTTGAACCACCACTAAACTTCATTTAGAGATATTTGAAAGGACAAAGAGAGATCATGTAAAATTCTCAATAGAAACAAAGGGCTACTATGGAGGAGGAATTGTTTCTCATATTAAAATACATCAAATATGTGGTGGAGTTTTTGTTTTGTTTGATAAAAAAAAATTAAAAATTAAAACGTTAATTTTATTATAATTATATTTTAATACAATGCATAACATATTTTCTCACCTCATATGCTATAAGCTTCAATTCCATTGGAAGATTTACTAATAAAATATTAAAGAGATGGGCTTAACATGAATTCATAGAATTTCAACATGGTATAATTTGAATTGCAGTTAATCTTGATCCCTAGGTAGTCATGCTCCACATACCCGCATTACTATTATTGAATATTGCAATTTATTGTTTATACTTTGGGAGGTGGCACTGGTTCATTCTCTTCAAGAGGCCAAAAAGAATCATTTGCAAAAGAAATCTTCTTGATCTTATTTCATTATTGTTTTATCATAACTTAAACATATAAAAAATGAAATGAATTACGATTCCTGTGTATGATGTGTAAAAACTGTTTATCTATATAGTGACAGTCATTGAAAGAAGAAAATATTGGCTTAATATTTTACCTTTTTCCTTATTTAACTAAGTTTCAAAACAAGTGTTTCTTATGTACTTGTTGATCATAATTATTTTGCTTGTAATGTAAGATTGTTTTGGTATTTTCTTATATATAAAAAAAAGGCTTGTTTTGGTATTTGAAATAAAAACAATAAATAAAACAATACACCATAATCACAAACATAAGAATGTTAAATTACTCCACCTTTTTATTTTCCAATCCCTCAAAAGTCAAAATAATCTGGTCAATTGATCATTCAAATTGTGACATGGGTAGTTTTGCATAATTGAGTTCAAATAACCTATTAGGCCAAAAATATATACTAACTACACCCTTTTATTTTCCAATCTCTTAAAATTTAAATGATCATTCATTTACTATCCAAAGAAGCAACTTTTTTTTTGTTCATCTTGTGGTATATTCATAAAACATGGAGCTCTCTTGTGCTTTATTTGGGAATTTACCTTTCATGATCGCTCTATGTGTTTCCGCTAACTCTAATGAAATTTTATGATTTGGAAGGTGCAAACATCACCTATTGGGATGTTTTTTGGATTATTTGTGAAGATGTTATGTAGATTCCGATTATACAGGGGATCTTGATTGTAGAAGGTTCATGACAGGCTATGTGTTTATGTTTATTGGTGGCCTAATCTGATAGAAATCTACTCTACATGATACAATTGCTCTATCCACTACAAAGGCAAAATATATGGCAGTAACAAAGGCAGCAAAGAAACCAGTTTTGCAAACCACGAACATTTTTATCTCCTTACTTTTATAGTGAAACTTTCTCTATCATTGCCTATGGATGTAGGTATTTTGTCGAACTACATAACTGCTGGGGTTCTTTGTGTGTGTATATGCCTATTATTTATTGTTATTAATTTGAATCTTGAGGTGCTATTTCCACAACAATTTGTGTAGATGTTATTTTGTTTGTTCGCTACTTTACCACTTGGCTTCATATGAATGCATGCTAGCTTTGTCACTCAGTGTACAATTTCATCGATTGTGCTTTAATCTCGAAATTCTTCTCATGAAAGATTTATACATCCAACTACCAGCATTTGGAGAGGAATGCTGATGAGGCAGATACAGAGGAGATCATTGATATGGCTAGTAAAGGCTTTCTTGCTGATCAACAGAAGCAAGTCCAAGAAAATATTTGTGTCCAAGGATGTGATTTTTCTTCCTGATACTGAAAGGATAGGTGGGTGAGGAACATGGAATGCCACCACACCCAATAGCTGCTCCTCATTGTGGTGGCTTTGGTTTTTTGGCAGGATTGACCAATCTATTGACCGTCCTAGTAAGATTATGTTTGGCCATCTAGAAACCTTTTCCATGTTGCATTATGAGCTTGAAGTTGCATAAGTGTGGCTTGAGATGTTCAGTATCTTTGAATATTCTTGTGACTTAACCTTTTTATGTTTGAAGTAGTGGGATTATCTTGCAATGAAGGAATGATCTTTTGATTTGTTCTATTGATTACCTGATATTTTTTACTAGTTTCCTCAAAACAAATTTAGTTATTTGAAAAGTTTTAAGTTATTCAAGCAGAGTTCAAGTCAACATCCATTCACTTTTGAACTGAAGTGTCAGCAAAAGAAATCTACAATTGGGCATGTTTTTGTGTTTGTTCATAGGTAGTTCTATACTGGTTGTTAGATTTCTTGAAAAATTCAATGTTGCAAAGGAGCGTTTCCTCCCTCTTTGAAGAACATGGTAACCCACCCACATTGTAACTTAACAAAAAAAAAAAAAAAAAAATCTTGCAAGATTTGATTTTGTTAAAATCATCTAGGATATCTTGTTGGGTTATGTGAAGTCTAGTTGTATTTGATTCAGATTATGATCCGACTCGACATAAAAGTGTTACGATTTTAATGAGAGATTTTCTAAGACTTAGTCGATGAAAATTTTTTGGCCCGTTTTTAGCCCATTGTGAATCCATTATGTAGGATGAAAGTACTATTGTTTTTTAGATTAGGGTTTGGTTTGTTGATTTGAGAGAAAAAAAATTGTACTGTTGCATTTTGTATTTTTTTTCTTGAAAATAGTAAAATCACTACAACTTTATGGACGTAGGTAAATTTTCGAATCACGTAAATATTATCTTGTGTAATTGTTTTTTTTTTTTTTTTTTTTTTGTGACTGACGTATATTTTCTTTCTATTTTTTTGCATCTTACAGATTTGGAAATTTCGTGTATATTCCCTTCATATCTATAATGTTGATGTCTTCTAATTGCTTGCTCTACAATTGTGAAATGCCATAGGTTTCCCTGTTGGCAACATTTCTATGTCTAGTCTCATTTGACACTTTTATTTGATTTTTTTTTTCTTTTTGACCTTGCCATCTTCTCTCTCTCTCTCTCTTGATAGGCCAAGAATGTATTGACCTCTTGTGATAAATTAAACACTTAATTAGCCAAGTGAATTAATCTATATATATATATATATATATATAATCGAAGCTTTTGAAGCTCCCACGTTTTTCCACATCAGCATTATTTAAAAAAATAAAACTATTAAAAAAAATAAAACCCTAAAAAAAATAAAACCCTAAAAAAAATTAAAACTATTAATACATCAGCGTTATTTTTGGCGGCCACAGTCCTCATCGTTGTTTTAACAGGTTGCAGGACCTTATGGAATTCCTCCAAACCCAGCAAGACGTGCTATTTTCATTGTCTACCAGACAGTGGTTCCTTATACTGCAGAATGAATTAGGTTCGACAGTTCCATCTCTTTGATTTCTATTTTTTACACATAATATTTTTGTAATTGTGATTAAGTTTGAGCCTGCATTGAAACTTTACTCATAGAAAGTGACGAATTTCCTGTTTTGACAGTTCTAGAGTAGTTTCCCATGCCATTGTTTTGGCTGATTCACAGTTTGATGAGCCCTACAACAATGATGCTCCGGGAAGCAGTCATGTTCAATCTTCCACTGTGACTAATCTTCCACCCTCCTCCACATCAGGGGTGTCTGTTTCTCTGATAAGGTTGAAAGAGAAATTCAATGGATTATGGTTGTATGCAGTTCAGAGATGGCCTACGATATAGTTGTTATTTAGGCATCTTGCTAACTCCGGTCTTAATATATGAAAATATGATATAACCTTTTGAAACTAAGTCATGTTTTTATATGCAGTTTAATTGAATTACAACTTTTATTTTATATTTATTCTTAAAGAAAACCCATGTCTACAAGGTATATGATGAGATTGTTCCTTTTATATTATTTTTTTCCATGGAACAATGTCCATTCCCTCCCCCCTCCCCTCTCTTCTAATTCCCTCTCAGTTTTAGTGCTTTGTATTCAATTTAGCTTCCTTTAATTGGGTATTAGAGCACCTAGTGAACTGCTTTTCTTATTTAAGATTTATATGTCCAGGTGCTCCCTATAGCTCGAGAATTTTTGCAATTTGTTCTTCGTGTTAACCTAATGTTCTTCTACTTTGAAGGTTATTCCTGTCTTTCAGAATTTATTTAAGGGAGTAGAAATTCAAAATCTTAACAATTCAAATTTTTTTCTCTCCAGGCCTCTATTATCATATATCAAAATGTGCTGCAGGTATTCGTTTTGTGTTCATTCATTATTTGATTTTTAAATAGTTTTTATGTTTGTATTTGTGATTAAAATGAGTCGTACTCACAACCATTTTTGACAATTTTGAGTCCAACCTTAGGAACAAACTCTGGTAGCCATGGTATGACTCCATTGTGTAGGTTAACCCTATCCTCTAAGAACTTTCTCGTGCATCGCACGGGTTAGTGACTAGTTAAGTTAATTAACATGCAATACGCATGGTAGCATAAACAAATCACCAACTAAATTAATATGCAGCGGAAAATAAAGTTGACACGGTGATTTGTTTACGAATAGGGAAAACCTCTAGGGCAAAAATCCCATCGAGTGATTTTAAAGTCACCATTCTCAAGAATCCACTATTATCACAACAAGTGGTTACAAGTAAAGGAATCCTAGTATCTTATACCAACCTACAGTTGAATCCTTACCCCAATATCCAATTGGACTTGTTCTGTAGTGACAATCTCTCCTTTTAGTGCACGGCTCTCAATACGTGACTAACCAATTGATGCATGGATTCAAGTACGTGACTAACCACCAACTTGAGAAGGATGTTGACTGCAAAGTTTTTCAGTTCATTAACACGATAAAGATCATGAAGCTCTTTGGTTACAAAATTCTACGGCGTACAAACGCATCAGCTTCTTGAAGAGAAAGATGAACTAGGGTAAATTGTCTTCGGTCACAATATGCTTGTGAAAAACCTTTGCATCAAGTTGCACTTACTTGCATTAGCTGTGACGGCTCTTAAAATAATCCTTATATATATGAAAAAAGAAAGCTTAAACATGTATACAAGGATTGGAGTGAAATCAGATCTAAAAAACTGATTTTCTTAAATCTTGATAGATAGGGTATCTATCGAGCAGCTATCGAGCATTGGTCAAAAGCTGCCTCTTAAACCTCAATAGATGCTATCTATCGAGCTAGCTATCAAGTTTTAAAATCTAGCACTTCTTCACTTGATTCTTCGATAGATTTGCATGACTTTAACACTTGGACTTGAAACCTTGTTCCTTGAAGTATTAAACATATCATAGATCTACAAAATTACAAGTAAAGTGCATTTTGTCAAAGGATTAGCCAATTTTATATTGACATATGGTCCTAACATCTCTCTCTCTCTCTCTCTCTCTCTCTCTCTCTCTCTCTCTCTCTCTCTCTCTCTCTCTCTCTCTCTCTCTTAGCTAGTTGCTTATCTAATAAAAAAACGGAAATAACAAGAAATACATAAAATAATAGTAACATCTAGTATGACTTAAATATTTGCTTTCATTACTTTTACTTCTAAAAATTGACACAAGATTGGCTTAAATATGAAGTCTTAGTTTATTTGTAAAGGTCTGTTTGGTTGGGTGGTTTTATAGGACGAACACATCTTTTTTTTTTTTTTTTTAAGGGTCTGTTTGGTTGAGTAGTTTTGTAGAACAAACACGTTTTTTTAAAAAAAAATATATATTTTGAAAACACTAGTAATAGTTTGAAAATCAAAGTCATCTTGAATATATATAGGCTAATAGGTTGCAGTTTATGTCCACAACATTTTTACAACAAATCATAAATGGTAAGTTGTTATTAGTTCTAATTTAAATTCATAACTTAAATTACCTTTTTTGTTCAATTATAATAGCCAATAACAAACTAACACTTAAAATTTATTGTGAAAATATTGTGGACATAGCATTTCTCTAAGTCCATTATAGTATATTGCACCTATTATCTAAAGAGAAGTTTTACATTTATAATATTTTTACAATACTTTCACAACAATTCCAGAGTGGCAGGTTGTTATGAGTTTTTAACTTTTTAATCTGAATTCACTACTAAAATTACTTTTTTGCCTACTAGTAATAACAAATAACAATTTGTCATTTAGAATTTGTTGTAAAAGTATTGTAAAAATATTGTAAACATAATATTTCTCATTATCTAAATGTTTAATTAATAGAAACACTTTTTAATATATTTGACCATGATTTTAAAAACTAAGGGCCGTTTGGTACTGTTGTTTAAACAACAGTTTTCATTATTTAAACCCCATATCACATATTTCCACAGTACTTAAATAAT
Source organism: Quercus wislizeni (assembly GCA_023055345.1). NCBI lineage: Eukaryota > Viridiplantae > Streptophyta > Magnoliopsida > Fagales > Fagaceae > Quercus > Quercus wislizeni. Next base: position 614,370 of record JALGQJ010000060.1, read on the forward strand.
GTTACTAAAAATCTCTTACCAAACATGCCCTAAGTTTTTAAAAGCACACTTTTTAAAGCTGTTATTTTTTTAACAAATGCAATTTTTCAAACATCCTACTCAAGTAGACCTGTAAACGCATGACTAACAACTTGATAATATAACAAAAGTAATTGAGAATCTTTGTGAAACATCATTAACATAAATGCACAAATTTTCAATACAGCTTCAGAAGTTTTTTTTTAATCAATACAAGTTATTCTTAAAATGATAAAGACCAAAAATCACATAAGCAACGGAATAGACTGAAATTCTATAAAATTTTTTAAAAAATACTTATTTTTATTTTTATTTTTGAGAATAAAAAAAAAAACTTGAGTATACATAAAATTATGGTACGTGCTTCTATAATAATAATCGAAATGAAATTATTTTCCAAATTAAATTAATTAGAGCAATTTTACAATAATAATGAGTTCTATCTCAAATTACGCTTCCTCCTCCTAATAATGGGATCAATCCGATCTCTTCATGCCTCGACCATCTCCGATCTCTGATCCATGCCGTCGAGTACTGCAAGAAGCGCGTCGAGGCCGCCGACCTATTGCATACAGCCTGTGTAAGAAAATGTCATTTAAAATCTCCCCCAAAATCAAAGCCCCTAGTCTGAAATTTTCTCGATACAGAGTGTCGTGTCGTGCGACGCCGAGTAAGGAAGACAGCCGTGTCCTCTGCGACGCTGATTGAGGAATTCGACTCCTTTCTCGGTGAGTATTTTCTGGTTCCGGTGTCAATCTATGAATGTTTTCCTCGTTTTCTTGTTAGTTCATGATTAGCTGCGGTTTTTGAGAAAATTTGTTCGAAAATGAAAAGGGGTTTTAGAGTTTTTGTTGGGTTTTTTTCATGGGTTGCTGTTATTTCTTAGAAAAAATTAGATAGAAAATGAAAATAGGTTTTTTTTTTTTTTTTTTTTGGTTCCCTATTGTATACAGCCTGTGTACTTGGGCAGTGCTTTTTTCTTTTTGATTTTTAATGAATTTATTTACTTATCCAAAAAAAAAAAAAAAAAAGAGATGATACAAATATTTTAATTCTGCTCGGATGAAGAAATTTGTAATAGGAGATAAAACGAGGTAAACTGCATGATTCTGCTGGTGATGATAGATCTTAATCTTTTCTTTTTGGATGGACAATAAAAGGATAAAAAGCATAAATTAATTTTCTTGATGTTTTCCTATTAAAAATTTCATTTTTTATTTTTATTTTATGTTTCTGCTTGTATTTCCGTGAATACTACATTCAATATTATCTTTTCTAGTTCAACCTATAAAGGAATCTCGTGTTACCAAGCATCTTATGTTATTGACGGTACCCCACTACCCCTTCCCTGAAGCTTACCTTGTGCAGTTAATCCCTCTCTAATAGCCTGCCACAACGTAGTTAGAATGAAGAATAAAATCATTCTTCACTATTATTTAAAGTACCTACCATGAGGTTCAAAATATCACTATTATTTACAAAGTTCTGTAAATAAGGCTTATCAAATATCAAAGAAGACTGCCGTTGAAAAATATGACCTCAACCTATCTGGCATGTTCTCATCCGCCCTTGCCCACATTCACCTCTTCTACAATCTCTGTTGCCACCAATAGATCAGATTTCACTCCAATACATCTAAACAACAAGATCAACTTTGACCCTATCATGGGTCAGCTTGAGTACATCTCAAGTTCTTTCTCAAGTTGTTGTTCACTCATTTGTCCAATTTCATCTATTTCCACCACAGATAGAACAAATGCAGTGAGCTTGTTGACCCATCTCTTCCATTTAGAAATTGATTACATGGGTGAAAAAGAGGTCGAAAGATAAGAGTTCTAGAGAGAGTGAGAGAGGGAGAGAGTGAGTCATTCTAAATAAGACTGAATACCCCACCAGCAAAGTAGTTTCTAGATTCAAGAACTTAAGGCAGGACAAACCCACCATAGCTACTACTCCGTCAAGTTTAACCAGGCAATTTGGAGACCTTGAATTGTATTGTCACATTACTTCTTTTATATACTTAATGGTACTGTATCCTCCTTTTATAGGCACTGGTCCTATCGGTGTGAATATATTGCTTTTGTATATATTTGTGTGGAATGCTTTAAGATTTAGGCCTTGTTTGGTAGGTGTGTTCTAACACACATTTTCACATTTTAAACAACATTACACACATTTTTATACATTTTTTCACCCACACGTATATCAAAAACACTCAAACAACATTACTCAAACTCCTCTACCAAATGGGCTCTTAATCATTCTAAAGATTAAGCTTGATTTGAAAATTTTAAAAATGATTTTTAAAGTCTAATTAGCTTGATGGTAGATGGGATGAGTTTCTAATCAACTATGGATGTTGTTTCTCAATTTTTATGTGGATTTAGATAAATCGAATTTCCAGCTTAAATCCAGACAATGGAAATTATTATGTTTTTTAATAAGACAAAACAGTGGAATTAATAATTGATGGGATTTTAAATTATGAGATTATAAATCCATTCATTTTAGATTTTCTTTGTAAATATCAATTACTTCATCCACACACAAGGTAAGTGATCTAACTTAGTTAAAGAAATATTTCTGAGGGGACAATAGCAGAAATTAGAGAAGATCCAAAGATTAAGAAAGGAGGATTGGGAGGGGGGTGGGGGGAGAAAAGAACAGTCTAGTATAGAAGACATGTTTCCCAATATGCTTTAAATAATGTCACAACAATAGTGAACTCATAGAAGTCACATAAAAGCAATCCATCCAAATGCATCAATATAATGAGCTCAATCAAAGGCAGGTATGATAACCACATTCATCTCCCAGACCAAATACATAAGAAATTATTGATTAGATGTAAATTTTATATCTTAATAAGCTGGATAAATTGAAATTAAAATCAACAACTTCAGGTGCTGATTCAAGAACTAGTACTACTAGACATTGGTGCCAGTGAAAGCTTCACCTTGAGCCTGAAGCAAAAGACTAGATCCTCAGAAATTCTGTTCTTTATATAATATTTATCTCCTTAATGTGAGATGAAAGACTGTAGAATTGCAAATCTCAAAGTCACAAGGAAATCTCAAGAAAAGGCTCAAGTTTAGTTTGTGAGCTACAGATTCAACTAGAAATGCTCTTGCTCAAGTTGATAGCAAATGGGGGATATGGAGTTTAACAATTGGAACAAGTAACAACAATTAATCGTAATCAACAGTAGGACCATAATTACAAATTCCGAACAGGGGCATTGAGTTTCAATACATGAGATAAATTAACACCCTGATACAAACTACATTACTTTGCTAGGATATGATATCTGCAGGTACTTTGCTTTGCTAGGATCTTCTCTGTAACATATAGGGATAAGATCCACTCCATTTATATCCTCCAATTCCTTCCAATTTTTAGCTAGACGGGAGAGGATCCTTTCCCTAAGATATAAACCTCTAATTCTTTGTTACTCTCTACCATGCTATGTCATCATCCTGCCAATTTGAAATTTAAATTACTATACTGAATTAGTTCATGCAATATATGTTTTCATATATATAATTTTATTTTGCCTTAGTTTTTCATTCTGTCACTTTCAGATTGTTGGGCATTCACTGGGTGGTGGTACTGCTGTGCTGTTGACATATATTTTACAAGAACAAAATGAATTATCCTCGACGACTTGTGTCACATTTGCCCTAGGTATGTACTGATCAAGCCTGTTGCTTATGTTTGCTTTCTATTTCTACTGATAGCTTTGTTTTTATGGAATCCATTTATGCTTCTCCTTTAAGGGGGCTCGGTGAGGATAAAATGTGTTGGATTCCTAACAAGCATAAGGGCTTCAGGGTTAGGGATTACTATAAAATTTTAGTTGGCAACACTCTCCTTGGTTTTCCTTGGAAAAGCATTTGGAAGCAGAAGATTCCTTCTAGAGTAGCTTTCTTTGTTTGGACTGCTGCCTTAGGGAAATGCCTGACGATCGATAATTTACGGAAGAGGAAGGTGTGGATTCTGGATTGGTGCTTCATGTGTAAGAGAAATGGTGAATTGGTTGACCATCTTTTCCTTCATTGTCCTTTTGCTATGGACCTCTGGTCTATGGTTTTGGGCCTATTTGGTGTTTTTTGGGTTATGCCGCGCACGGTTTTGGGGCTGTTAGGTTGTTGGCATGGCAGCTTTGGTCGTCCTTGAAATGGTTATATTTGGTCCATCATTCCTCATTGCTTAATGTGGTGTCTTTGGAGGGAGAGAAACTCTAGATGTTTTGAAGATTATGAGAATTCCATTCCGGACCTTAAGCTTCTCTTTTTTAGAACCTTAAGGGATTGGTTGTTTGCCTTGCAAAGTCAATCTTTCCCTTCTTTTATTGATTTCCTAGACTCTTGTAATTTTTGTTTGTAATTTTTTTTCCCTTGTTCACTTCCAATGTACTTGGGTTTACTTGGGTTTCCTTTTTTATCAATGCATATTATTTACTTATCAAAAAAAAAAAAAAAAAAGCTTTGTTTTTAGTTGCTTTGCAAAGTCTTCATAAACTTTTATAACTAGATTTACCTATAAGGATTAAGAAGGTTATGGGGACAAAGGATTATCATTGTGTGCACCTGCCTTTTTTCCTCATTTTGTGGCATCTTACTTGATGATTATCTTCAGTGCAGTCAGAATGATGTGGATTTCCAAATTAAAAATGTCTTTATCCCCTAGTTTGCAGCTTTTGTTTCCATTGTATGTTCCTTCTATCAGTTAGGTTTCAGATGGCAGTGGAAATTGTGAATTATTTCTATAGAGAAACAGACTCTAATAGATATGATGGCTAATTTATCTAATTATCAAGTGAACACTTAAGAATGAAGAAGATGCTCTATAACATTAAGAATACAAGATATGACATAACTAAGGAGACCGGATGAAGTTTATTTGCATGGCATATGAGCCCGAGAAACTTAATCCGGAAACTAGATCACGAATATGACAGTTGCTTTTAAACCATAAGCTGGAAACTTAATCCGGAGGTTCAAGAAAATGAAAACCAAATAATCACATAATGTTATCAACCATGTGCTGATTGCCTGATCAGATATTGCTTATTTAAATGGTCCTATCAAGGAATCTCGTGTTACCAAGCATCTTATGTTATTGATGGTACCCCACTACCCCTTCCCCGAAGCTTACCTTGTGCAGTTAATCCCTCTCTAATAGCCTGCCACAACGTAGTTAGAATGAAGAATAAAATCATTCTTCACTATTATTTAAAGTACCTACCATGAGGTTCAAAATATCACTATTATTTACAAAGTTCTGTAAATAAGGCTTATCAAATATCAAAGAAGACTCCCGTTGAAAAATATGACCTCAACCTATCTGGCATGTTCTCATCCGCCCTTGCCCACATTCACCTCCCCTACAATCTCTGTTGCCACCAATAGTCTCTGGCCCTATCCTAACCTCTCCCCTCTCTACCAATGCTAAAATGTCCAACGCATCAGCAAAAAATTCCTCATAGATCAGATTTCACCCCAATACATCTAAACAACAAGATCAACTTTGACCCTGTCATGGGTCAGCTTGAGTACATCTCAAGTTCTTTCTCAAGTTGTTGTTCACTCGTTTGTCCAATTGCATCTATTTCCACCACAGATAGAACAAATGCAGTGAGCTTGTTGACCCATCTCTTCAATTTAGAAATTGATTACATGGGTGAAAAGGAGGTTGAAAGATGAGAGTTCTAGAGAGGGAGAGAGGGAGTCATTCTAAATAAGACCGAATACGCCACCAGCAAAGTAGTTTCTAGATTCAAGAACTTAAGGCAGGATAAATCCACCATAGCTCCTACTCCGTCAAGTTTAACCAGGCAATTTGGAGACCTTGAATTGTATTGTCACATTACTTCTTTTATATACTTAATGGTACTGTATCCTCCTTTTATAGGCACTGGTCCTATCGGTGTGAATATATTGCTTTTGTATATATTTGTGTGGAATGCTTTAAGATTTAGGCCTTGTTTGGTAGGTGTGTTCTAACACACATTTTCATATTTTAAACAACATTACACACATTTCTATACACTTTTTCACCCACACGTATATCAAAAACACTCAAACAACATTACTCAAACTCCTCTACCAAATGGGCTCTAGTCATTCAAAAGATTAAGCTTGATTTGAAAATTTTAAAAATGATTTTTAAAGTCTAATTAGCTTGATAGTAGATGGGATGAGTTTCTAATCAACTATGGATGTTGTTTCTCAATTTTTATGTGGATTTAGATAAATCGAATTTCCAGCTTAAATCCAAACAATGGAAATTATTATGTTTTTTAATAAGACAAAACAGTGGAATTAATAATTGATGGGATTTTAAATTATGAGATTATAAATCCATTCATTTTAGATTTTCTTTGTAAATATCAATTACTTCATCCACACACAAGGTAAGTGATCTGACTTAGTTAAAGAAATATTTCTAAAGGGACAATAGCAGAAATTAGAGAAGATCCAAAGATTAAGAAAGGAGGATTGGGAGGGGGGTGGGGGGAGAAAAGAACAGTCTAGTATAGAAGACATGTTTCCCAATATGCTTTAAATAATGTCACAACAATAGTGAACTCATAGAAGTCACAGAAAAGCAATCAATCCAAATGCATCAATATAATGAGCTCAATCAAAGGAAGGTATGATAACCACCACACTCATCTCCCAGACCAAATACATAAGAAATTATTGATTAGATGTAAATTTTATATCTTAATAAACTGGATAAATTGAAATTAAAATCAACAACTTCAGGTGCAGATTCAAGAACTAGTACTACTAGACATTGGTGCCAGTGACAACTTCACCTTGAGCCTGAAGCAAAAGACTAGATTCTCAGAGATTCTGTTCTTTATATAAAATTAATCTCCTTAATATGAGATGAAAGACTGTAAAATTGCAAATCTCAAGTCACAAGGAAATCTCAAGAAAAGGCTCAAGTTTAGTTCGTGAGCTACAGATTCAACTAGAAATGCTCTTGTTCAAGTTGATAGCAAATGGGGGATATGGAGTTTAACAATTGGAACAAGTAACAACAATTAATCGTAATCAACAGTAGGACCATAATTACAAATTACGAACAGGGGCATTGAGTTTCAATACATGAGATAAATTAACACTCTGATACAAACTACATTGCTTTGCTAGGATATGATATCTGCAGGTACTTTGCTTTGCTAGGATCTTCTCTGTAACATATAGGGATAAGATCCGCTCCATTTATATCCTCCAATTCCTTCCAATTTTTAGCTAGATGGGAGGGGATCCTTTCGCTAAGATATAAACCTCTAATTCTTTGTTACTCTCTACCATGCTGTGTCATCATCCAGTCAATTTTGAAATTTAAATTACTGTACTGAATTAGTTCATGCAATATATGTTTTCTTATATATAATTTTATGTTGCCTTAGTTTTTCATTTTGTCATTTTCAGATTGTTGGGCATTCACTTGGTGGTGGTACTGCTGCGCTGTTGACATATATTCTATGAGAACATAAAGAATTATCCTCGACGACTTGTGTCGCATTTGCCCTAGGTATGTATTGATCAAGCCTGTTGCTTATGTTTGCTTTCTATTTCTACTGATAGCTTTGTTTTTAGTTGCTTTGCAAAGTCTTCATAAACTTTTATAACTAGATTTACCGAATAAGGATTAGGAAGGTTATGGGGACAAAGGATTATCAATGTGTGCACCTGCCTTTTTTCCTCATTTTGTGGCGTCTTACTTGATGATTATCTTCAGTGAAGTCAGAATGATGTGGATTTCCAAATTAAAAATGACTTTATCCCCTAGTTTGCAGCTTTTGTTTCCATTGTATGTTCCTTCTATCAGTTAGGTTTCAGATGGCAATGGAAATTGTGAATTATTTCTATAGAGAAACAGAAAAGGCTCTGATAGATATGGTGGCTAATTTATCTAATTATCAAGTGAACACTCAAGGATGAAGAAGATGCTCTATAACATTAGGAATACAAGATATGACATAACTAAGGACACCGGATAAAGTTTATTTGCTTGGCATATAAGCCCGAGAAGCTTAATCCGGAAACTAGATCACGAATATGACAGTTGCTTTTAAACCATAACCTGGAAACTTAATCCGGAGGTTCAAGAAAATGAAAACCAAATAATCACATAATGTTATCAACCATGTGCTGATTGCCTGATCAGATATTTCTTCCATATATCTAACAGTCAACCAACGAACGTCTCTCCCTCTTATTGTTTTGTTTTTTTGTTTTTGTTTTTGTTTTTTTTTGGTTTTTTTTTTGGTTTTTTCTGGGCATCAAATTAATTATATAAGTCTGCACCATTTAGCTACAAAATTTCACGTTTACATTAGATAGGTCACAAAAGATTGTGATTTCCATACACAAGACTCATCAATTGTAACAGTTTGCTTAAACTGCATATATTCCAGTAGGTGTAGTACAAGAAAAGTTCTCTGATGGAGCTTCCAAGGCAAATATTTATAGACCTGGATTTTATGAAAGTCAACTGAAACTGAACCGCTTGTCCGAGTACTTTTTGCATGCCAATATCCTGCCTACTCTAATAGTTAAAACACATTAGAAAGTAGTCCATGTAAAAGAACTAAAAAAGCATATATATATATTTATATATAAGCTTACCTTCTTGAAATGAAGGTCTACCTTATCTAGGCTGCTTGTAAAAGCTGCTTTATACAGTAGTAAACATCAGATTCTCAACTTCAGAGCTTAAAATGTGTGAAAATAATGTCATAACAAATATATATATATATTATACACCTTCTATTGTACAGATAAAAAAATGAAAGCCAAGCAAATGGTACTCCTAAAGTGATTCTTTCCTAAAGGACTCTATGGTCCATACAACAACCAAGCGTTGGTACTGAATTATTTGATTTCAAGTTCTTCCCTTTTTATGGTCTTCAGGAAGTCTATCTCTAATTTATAATAGTTTTTAAAATTCAGTGTTTAATTTTATATTATAAGGTTTAATTTGAAATCTCTTCTAAAATATGTTAGTAAAAATAATTACTTTTCACATTTTTACATCCCTATAGTAGGCCATTAGTTGATTAGACTCTACCACCAACCTCCTTGTGGTTTTCTAAAATGACACTTCCCCTAAACAGTTTATGAAAGGAAACTTCACTCATTGAGGTTTGTATAAATGCAACATGTAACTTTCCATAAACATAATATTTCATTTTTAAAAAGATACCTATAAATTAGACTTCTAAAAACTATCCAAAAACTATTCCAAAGAATCCAAACATAAAAACTATATGGACAGCTCTTCTTCTTGACCCTCAATGCCGAATAACAACTATATTGGGAACTTTTGACAACTAATTGAACTTGGGTTAACCATTTTTTATTTACCAACATGGGGCATTCTTTTGTTGCTACTTGCTAGATATGATTGTTGCCAATAAGACAGAAAATTACTATTAAAAAAAATTAACTTAGTTAATTATAAGACTTATTTGGAAGAAGATGAATCTTACTTAGTTCTAACCTTGCTGGCTGCATTGCAGTCTTTGGCCTCTTTAGATATATGCAAATATAACCATAATGGCTGGCCATTTTGCCTCATACTTTTGCTGGTTCCACATGTAGTCTGGGACGACCTAGAATACAAACAATGGGAATTGTGAAACAAATTGTTATTATTTATATGATGTTGTTCCATGTGATTTTCACCTTGTTTAACACTTCTATTAATTTTTTTTTTCCTGTTAAACCTGCTTGAATTTGATGAACCCTTGCTAACACTAATATGTGTCGTGGAAATTTCATGGATTGCAGGTTGGGGAAGAACTTTTTTCCATTGAGTTAGACAAGAACAACCAAGTGTGGTATGAACTACTTTCCTTTTTAAAACCTGCCCACTTTTCTAAGCTCACTATAACCTAATGGCTTAATTGTTTATATTATTTTATTTTCTTCTATTTTTAGGCACTTATTCATGGGTTAATGGTTTTTCTAGCTTGAAGAATTTTTGTTAAACAAATTTGCAGCCTGAAGATCAGAGATATTCTCGAGCCTACATAGACTTCAAGAGGCCAGAAGATGTTTTCGACTTTGCAGAGCTTTTTGATGGACGTGTTTTTGCTAATGAGAAGGGTAACTAATAATGACATGCCTTATTCTTTACATTACAAGTTTACAATCAGATGTGTTTTATGTTGTTGAAGTGGTTTGATCCAGTGAATATCATTGTATGAATTAATTAAAGTTAAGATTTGGGTTCCCTAACTAGTTATGATCTTGTATAAGCAATATTGTAATATCGTGTTTATATGATTGTGGAGAGACTTGATAATGGTAAAAATTGTAATGTATATATCGCACTCATCTTACTTTAGAATCTACAGTATTTTTTGCAAAAGTTTAAACTGTGCCATTCATCTCAGGTGCTTAGTATAAGGTTTAAGTTGAATATGCTCCTTCACAGAAGGCTCTAAAGTCAACTACTATGAAGGATGGTCGTGAAAGGTACCATATACAAAGGTATTTTTTCAGTTTGCATTCACATTTACTTAGAATGCCATTGTACTAGATTTTGTTATTAATACCTACCTTTTTCTTTTATGAAAAAGTAGATCCTGATTATCTAGAGTTCCTCAAAATTATTGCAAAGCCGGCTGAGCATCTACCTAGTGCAGAAATACAGTTGGAAAGAAAAGAAGCAGAAGCTGGTTTGTAATTATTTTTAATGACTTTGCATGTGTGTGTGTATATATGTTAGTTAGATAATCGCATTTCGGAATATAGACATGTATAATTTTGGGCCAAAATTATAACTTTGTAGCACCCAAGCTCCCTTTATTTATTAATTTTTTAGGCCACCATGGTGCCTATTGTATGTAATGATTTGAGTTTCCTATTTTGATGCCACCCTGGTGCCACATAAGTTTGTGTCCAAACGTTGTGGAGTAAATTTGTGTGTTTGGTCATACCGAAAAGTGGACACAACTAATTATTTGTGTTTAGGATACATTTTTTTTTTCCTATAGATTTATTATTTTCTCCATCCTTATTTCTAGGTGCTGCAAAAGAAGCTCCTATTGTTACGCCACTTAATGGAATATATTTGTCAGTAACGAGTCGTTGAGAGTGGAGTCCAAGTAATGTGTTATATATTTTTGTATCTTCTCTTCATTACCTTGACTGTCTATCTTAAAGAAAAATGTTCTTTTTATTGCAGTATAGTTCAACAGAGTTGTTTGTTGCTGATTTTGTGATGTAATTAGATTATTATTGTTGTTCTTTTTACTTGGCTGCCTTCTTTGGGTTTTTATTCTTTTTCTTCTCTTTTAGATTTCATTGATCATTGTACTCTACACCATGATTGATGGTCTCTAGTATAAGTCCTGTATACATTTTTTTTTTCAATGAATTATGTTATTTATCAAAAAAAAAAAAAAAAAAAAAAATTATGAAATAGAACACTGGATTGTTATGCAATCTCCTTGTATCTCATCATTCATATTGTGCTTATACTTCCTGTGTATGGGTTAGTGCTTATTCTATTTTGTTTTCTAAATAAATTTAGAGTTAGTGTTTGCTTGGTAATGTCAAGTCTCCGAAAATCAATGAATAATATCAAAAGAAAGGAATTTTGAGATTGACAGTCAGTGTAGTCACCACTACTTGGAAGGTTTAAAAAAAAAAAAAAATTACTTTTCCGGATGATGACTCATTTTCTACTCTATAAATAGATTCAAGTTTGCGTTTTCAATATGAAATTGTCCCCTTTCTTTCAAGGAAGCCTTTGCCTTTTGCAGGGAATTTGTCATGTCATTAAATGTGCGTGTGGAAAGGAATACAAGGTGGGCATGGACTGTTGTGGAAAGGAATACAAGGTGGGTGTGGACTGCTTGAACATTGGAGAACTGTGAAGGCTAAGAAAAGAAATAGACCACTAGAATATGTGACTTGCTGTACACGTAATGCTGTAAACGGAAAATAATTTGATTCTCTACTAATATTGCAAGTTGATTGTGATAAACCTGTTATTGTTGTTGAAGAGTGAGTTTAAGTAGGTTTTTTTTTTTTTTTTTGGTGTGTGTGTGAAAATAAACAATGGAATGCCTTCTTTGAAATCGTAAATATTGAAAGGTTGAAGATTTTATAGCTGCGTTTGTAGACAAGCGGTTGTGATTTGCCAAAAAACCTATAGCTGCGTTTAAAAAACGCGACTATGGCCAAATTAAAAACAAAAACCCTATAGCCGCGTTTTCAAAATGAGGCTGTAGGCTGACGATCTATAGTCGCGTTTTAAACAAAGCTTTACTTAGTGACCAGTCCTTAACATAACATCTAATAAGCACAACTAAACCCAATTATTTACGCCAGTTGTGCACATAAAATTTCTTCAAATGCCCTCTCCATATGAAGAAGTAATAGGATTCATAATGTTTTCATTAGTAAAGCAACTTTAAAAAAATCTCATTTCTTCATGTTTAAAAGTTTCAGCAAGCTTCTTCATACTTTCAGTGTCTCCATCATAAATTTTACCCGTATTACTTAGGTTATCCACTAATTGCATAAATATGGGATCATTATTCCTTACATTCTCTTCTTCCAAGAGGCTGCTATTGAAGTACCAGATGGATTATTTGATATTGCAGCTATGAATTGACTTGTATTTGCAAGAGAGTCATTTTCATTGGTTTCAACCTACTCCCTCTTAACAGTTTGAGCCATGTCAGTAGGGTTTTCTTTAGCCTACTCAATTGCTCTATCTTTCCCAAAAACAAGGGTAAGTTCATTGTAGTGGGGGAATAACTTATTCCTTAAACCAACAGTAAATGGGATGAATCTACCATATTAAGATTTTAAGTTCAGAAGTATCAATTAATGCAACTCATTCACACTATATTCTTGAATAACTCACCTTAATTCACGCAATCTTCAAGAATGACATGATCACATGTCAAACATTTGTATCAATCATCCCAACCAAACCCACTTCCTTGTCCTAGCATCTCAGAAATGGCACTGCCTTTTCAATAAACTTGTTCTTGGAGTAAATATGAGGTAGAGCCCAAAGGTTACAACCGGGTATCTTCTTTAACAACATCTTCTCTAACTCCAAAAAGGAAACCATTCTTAAATTTGACCATTGAAAGTTTCCATTTATGAGTTATGACCCATATTATTCATCTCCACAAGACATTAAACTAGATTCTTATCCATATGAGGTGTACATTCATGTTTATTGTTACTTTGCTTGGACCATTTTTTGAACTGTTGGCCATTTAAAATTTAACCATTTTTTCCTTTACCAGTTTGTGTGGAGTCACCCTTCCTTCGTTGCATTGATATCACTAGCATCTAGAAAAATTATCATTATATAACTATAATAATTTTTGTTTCACAATTTACAACAATATCAAGTAAATCTACCTCCACTTCCTTTAGGTTAGTGTATATAAATAAAAGTTAAAGGCAAAAGTAGGTGAAAAAAAATCAACTATTAGGCAGACATAGTTTTCAATATTACTAGTGGGATTTAACTTTATTTGGCTCATCAATGAATATTGTTGAAAAGATATAACAAAAAGAACCCGACATCTAGAAGTTGGACATTTGACATATGGTCTTACATGAAAATTATGTTAGACGATAGAAAATGTGTAATGGTTAACAAGTCACCTCCACCCCTAGATGGGGTGGGGGTTAAAGCAAAAGAAGCCAGAAAGTCGATAACATTGATACTAATGAAGAAAATCTATGCAGTTTATGTGAAAAATGGTTGTTAAATGGAATGATAGTCCTTTGTTCCACTATGAGTATTCAATTTTATGCACCACCAAATGTAATATACTATGGGTATTATTTCTTTCCACTTTGATTACTTTATTAGAAAATGTGGCATGCAGTAAATTGCAATAAACGAAGGATAAAATGGAACATGAAATTTTTATTTCGTCCAATGAACCTAGAACATCTTACCACTTGTCTTTAGAAAATATTGATCTAGCAAGGTTTGGCTTAATATCACTAAGGGAATTATGGCATTAAGAGCATACACGCATATGCGTGAGATTTTTCACCATCATGTGCCTTCTGTTTAGGACAAATGTCCTCCACATGAATTTTTGGATGTGTATTCTTGACCTAACAAGCATATTGCTTAAATTATTGTATCATGTATCAAGAACACTAACTCCACTGGAAGAAGAGAAGGTAGGGAATAATTATCCCATATTTTGAAAAACACTTCACAAGCACTTATATTTGTTAAGTGAATTTCACGCCAAGGGTGTGCGGGGGTGACTATCTTTTGAAATGGTGACCATTTAACCATTATTTCATTTGCTAGTTTTTTTTGGAGTCATCATTCCTTAGTTGCAATGATATCAATAGCAGAAAAATTATCATTGATAAGTCCTTAGAAATTAGTAGGTTGGTGAGTATGGAACGCTGGTGATCTCAAGGCTTGATCCTGAAAACAAATAATAAGTCAAAGGGGACCGGCCAAAAGTCCTCCGATGATGAAGTTAGTAAACTTATGATTCCCAGTAATGAGAGTGATTTTTTCTGGAAAAAAAGTGTCTGAATGCTTTACCTTTGCGCAAGTGAATGCTTATATAGCATACATGGAACGGTTATTATCTCTATAACCGTTCCTATTGTCAAGGAGTTCATAACTGCTATGGAAGTTATTTATTTGAACCGGCGTTTCATAAGCAATAGTAGAGGCTTCGGATCAGGAAATTATAGTTTGTTCCTTACACTTTGGGCGAGGAGCATGCTTGTTGAAAACTCAATGTGCTCGTCTGTCCTTGATCAAGGACGGACAAACATATTGAGGATGAGTATGTTCCTTACGTCCAATCTTTTTATTTCCTTCTCACGGACGCCCTTTTATGGACGAAGCGAGACATACTTGATACACCATCAGTTGCCCCCTCGTCCATAAGGGTCGTCCATGGGAAGGGGCAATTGAGTGGAAATTTTATCTTTTTTATTTATGTGCCACATGTCACAGTTTAATTGGTTACCAGTCGTGTCGATCAGCTTCTTCGAGGTGAGAGCCACGTGTCATTTTTTGACTGGTTTGTGTCATTTCATATGCCCAAGTCAGCTGCCTATATATAGTGGAATTCCTTCGTTACCCTCTACATTTGCAAAATTTTCTCCTCTGACATTCCTTGATAGAGCCTCATCTAGAAGTCTCTACGTCCATAGGCTTCTCTCGTCTAGATCCAAGTATTTTCTTTTTTTCTCATCTTTAGGTTTTTAGTTTTCCAAAAAATGTCTGAAATTTCTATTCTTTCGTCTGGTGATAGTACAGAAAAGGCTATAGACGAGTATTATGACTCTTCTAGTGATAATAGTTCTGATAACAATAGTCATAGTAATGAAGGGAGTTCTTCGGACAAAGGGTATACCTCTGGTGTCCCTGGGCTTCCTTTGGAAGTCGTCCAAGAACAACTTAGGAAAGCCTTTGGCTCTTAAGCTGGTGTCTCGTATAGTGTACCTTCGTCTAATCCTTTTGACGAAGAGGAGACCGTCTATAGTTACGCAGTTGGTATTCATTCCAAAACAAGTGAACAAAGGCTTAGCAATCTTAGGACGTGGTACCAGATCCCGGACGAGTTTAACCCCAGGTTGCCCGTTCGTGGAGAATGGTGCTGTAATCCTCGTTTTGGAATAGGCGTCTATGAGGCTTACTTCTTAAGAGGTTTTAGGTTGCCCTTGAATACATTTGCTAGAGAGTTATTGGTTAGGTTAGGTTTAGATATATGTCAATTCAACCCCAACGCATGGAGATTGATTATCTCTATGCAAATTTTGTGGAGGGAAGTATTTGGAGGGGATCGTCCTCTCACTGTGGACGAATTCCTTTTTTGTTACAAGCCCTCAGAAATAAATCAATCCCTTGGCTTCTATCAATTCACGACCAGGGGTAAAGATTGTAGATTAATAAAGTCTCTGGCCTCATCTGACAGGAATTGGAAATCAGAGTTTATCTTTGTCTCTGGTTTTTGGGCAGGGAACCCTGTGGACATTGGCAGGGACCCATTACTCTGGGGACTTAGGGAACCTTTGTCCTGAAGGTACGTCCCTCCCCTTTTTCTTCTTTCTCCTCACTTTTTTTTGTATATATATATATATATGTATATTTTTTTAAACTCTTGCATATCACTTGTTTTACAGGTGTTAAACGACCATCTCTAAGTAAATTCCACTGTGATTGCGTCCATAGGGCTCGTCTTCACGCCAAGAGGGATTTTCATTCCTTAGTTACCTTAAGGCATCTTGCCAAGCGGAGACTTGGCCCTAAACCTTCAGATGAGGCCATTGCTCATGAGGTTACAGTGCGAAGAAGTAAGTTTTCATTTGATAGTCATTTAAGCGTCCTGTCATACTTGTTAATTTGTTTATAACACATCACTTATTGTTTTACTGTTTCTTACCTTAGGAATGTCAACAATGAAGGAAAATAAAGAGAAAGAAGTTGTGGGTGAGGAGAGTCGTCTTGAGACTCAAACCCAGGTTCGTCCGTCGGCTGGGGTTAAAAGGAAGCCTTTGTCTAAAAACTTAGACATTGGAAACCTCCCTAGCCAACGAGGCAAACAAGCTAAGCATGTGTCGTCCCAAACAGCTAAACCCAACCTTCCTCCACCTCAGCCGTCCTTCAAGATATATGATGTAGACTCGT